>NMXM01000014.1:0-584357 GCA_002851755.1 Verticillium zaregamsianum | reverse complement strand
GAAGTCAACAGGTCTTTGGCCCGTATCTATGACCCGGCCCCTCCTTAGCCCTCTGCTGCTTGAGAACACCACCAACGCTGCTAGGGCAGTCGATCCCACGATAGATAGGGCTATTGGGTCTAGGGCTATCGAGGAATATGGAACAGCGACGTCTGCAGTTACGTGGTCGACCCCTAGAAAGACGGTTGACCTGCAGGTCCAACTAGCCCAGTTCAGCCAGCTAGATCGAGTTACAAATACGCAACGGCTGCTATTCCGTAAGGTTCAGAAAGGCTTTGAGGAAAAGGACTGTCTCTTGGCTACCCAGGAACATAGGATACAGATTCTAGAACAGCAGTTAGAACAGGCACGGCCTAGGAAGAGGAAGAAGGTCCAAATCAGCCCGAACTCGAAGTTTGCCGACATCGAGGCTATCCACAGGGCCCAAATCGAGGCAGGCGATAAAGAGGATAGTCCAGGTGAAATCAGCGACTCTGAATTACCTAGTGACGCAGAGGATTGTATTGTTGTTGCCCCATAGGCGTAGGAAATCAGCGTTGAATTCAGGGTATAGGTTTTGGGGTGGGATTTTTGGGGTGGTCCAAATGGGGGGGTGGTCCAAATGTGGGTGAGCAACGTTATTATGACTGGTCAGAAATTCGTGAGGCTGCTGACAGGCTCAGAGAGCTGGAGAGTCGAGCCGGGCCAGAGCAGGAAAGTGCGAGCAATGCGGACGGCAGCACGTCAGAGGCCGGCCAGGGGGAACAATCGCTACATTAGCCCCGACAGACATTAATCAATATCATGGCCATAATCTGCGGGGCGCAGGTATCGCAAAAACATATCCAGGGGAGAGAACATGGGAAAACGCAACGAGTTTCATTTTGGCTGCTGTATGCCATGAACATTTGCCTGATGCCTAACCCTGCTGTATGACCTCGTGAAGACTGCACCGCAATTCTCAACCCCGCAAGGTAGCTGGTCCTGCGCATTGTGAGATTTGAGATGCCTCTTCATTTCCCCCTTTTCGGCCACCTTTAAGCCGCAAAGGTTGCACAAGAATGGTTTCACGTGTCTCTTGATATGCTTCCTAGGTAGAACAATCAGCATTGTTTCATTTGGAGCCTCCAGCTCCTGCGATCGTACCTCGCTTGATGCCCGAGGGAAAATGAACAGCTGCAGGAAGTTTTGTATCGGCAAAAGAGGACCCCGCCTTGTTCGACCATGTGGTCTTCCCAGCGCGGCATGTCAAGCTCAGTGACGAGCCTCGCAAACTTTTCTGTAGTGACAGACTCGCCGTCCTCTTCTGTCGAGGAGGCGGAATTAGGAAAGGACTGTGGGGTGATATCGCCATCTTGTTCATCGACAGCCGGAGCTGCATACTGTTCCAGTGATTCGTCCGTGTTTGGCGCGTCGTTTCTTTGGAGGTTGGACCTCTAAAGAGTATCTTCCATGGAAACATCGGAGCCTTGGAAGACGTCGTGGGGGTATGCAGGACTGGCTGAAGATAACATGAGATGGCTGTAATCGGAAACGAAGGGCGGGAATGAGTTTGAAGCGCCTCCAAGAGACATGTGAGAGCCTGCAGGCGAGAAGGCGGCATACGACAGGTAGCTTGTAGTCATCTGCCCATATGCCATGTCACCGGCATCCGGGGCAGAAACCAAAAGGGCTTCCTGAGAATATCCGCCTGTCTCTTCTATGAAGGCCTCAACCATATCCGGGGTGAAATCAGATAAATCAAGGGGGGGGTCGGAAGGAGAGTCGAAGTCCATCGCGTCAGGGGGAGAACAGGTACTGTCAAAAGCTGACAGGATCTCAGCACCAGTCGTGCACAATATCGGAAACATAGGAATAACATACATCTGCTGTCGAAGTATTCTTGTATGTTGGGCCAAGACTTGAATCGGCATTCAGGTCCCGCCCCAGATTGAAATTGAAATTGGTGCGTCACAGAAGGGGCGAAGGGCGGGAGGTTGCAACTGCGGAAGCGCTGGTGTTTGCTCCTGACCTGCGACCTGGCCATCATTTATCCTCCTCCACGCCCCTAGCGGTCCCTCTCCGAAGAAAGATCAGGCTCCTTGATTTTGGAATTTACATTTCTCAGTGCATGGACATTGGGCATCGCTGCTGCGGCCTCGACTAATCTGTTCACCGGATGCCGAGGTGCACTACATCTGGCCAATACCACACCGCTAACACAGCCTCATGTCCATGCGGGAGGCTCACCACGCAAGGCAAGCGGCAGGCTGGAAATACACGCCGGCCTTGGTTCCTATACGTCGGGCCGGCAGTACGTAAGAAAGCCCTCACAGAGGCCATGGCATGCGCATTGACCGCCTCATCGTCACTCATTGTCACGTCCGATACGGTCACGGCAGCCGAAGATCTCGAGAGTGAGCCAAGTGAACAAGTACACGACGTCTGCACAAACCGCCCAGACGTCTCGCTACAACACCCTCGAACAACCAGAGCCAAGACGGCGCGGTGAAAAGCCCTGTCCTTCGTGCGATTTCGTTACGTGCTGTTTCCCGGTTCTATCGCCGCCGCCTGCCCTCCTCCTCTAGCATTCGTGACAGAGGACAGAATGTGACAAGTGTGTGTGTCATGCCGTTGGTCATTCTTCCATATGCTACCCAAACAGGACTCCAGAATATCAGAGGTATCCGCTCACAGTCTTCTTCGCTGCATGCTCGTCGCTTGCCTTGCAACACATCAAGCCCCAGCAGATCCAACTTGGCTGCCGTGTCGGCAGCACCGCTGGTAAAATGTGTTTGAGGGAAGGGGGTATCATTTTCAGTTTTCTTCGTCATCTTCTTCAATCGGTGCCGGTGTCCGTCGCTCTGTGCGCCGCTTCGGTCGTCGGTGTCGGGAGCTGCTGATGTTGCTGGCCGAATCATCCGGCATGAGCTCGAAATCGTCGCCGCCCCATTCGCTGTCGCTCACGGCGTCGAGCTCGCTGCCCGCCGCCCACGCCGGCCGTTCGTAGCCCGAGTTCTGCGAGTTGCCCGAGTTGGGCTGGTTCGGCAGCACGTCGATCCGTCGGCGGTTCTGCAGGTTGAGCATCAGACCGGCGCCGCGGTTGCGCAACGCCGTGCGAACGACCTCGGCTTTCTCGTGCAACGCTTCAAAAGCATCTTCGAGAATCTCCATGCCCTGGTAAATCTCCCGCTCCGCCTCGGCCAGCGCCGCCAGCTCCATCTCCTCGTCACGGGACACCGCCTGCCGGGTTTGTGCCGACGCTGAGCTGCTGACGAACGAAGCGGGTGTGGTGCCTCGGGAGTACACACCCGAGAATGGCGTCGTGTTGCGAGAGCCTGGCGCTCCGGGTGTGGCTCGAAGGTTGGGAGTCGGTCCACGCGAAGGGAAGTACCCACTGGCCGGGGTGGCACCTCGGGACTCGCCCGTCGGTGTGGGAACATCGTCCGGCTCAGCTCCAGACCACAGGAAACCGTCGAATCTGCCCGAGGTCAGAATCTCCCACTCGGATGAGTTGATGTCGGACAGTGAGACCAGGAGATCGTGGGTTTCGGGGTTCTTGATCAAGTATGACGCTGTCTCGGCGTCACGCGGCGCCTGCTGCAGTCGATAGAGTCTTTGGAGGGACAGGCCGGCCTTGATGATGAAGTCGGACCGCGGCCTCCGCATTGGGGTAGGGGATCGAAGGGATGGCTGAACTTCGCGAGAGCCGGACAGAATAGCGTTAAAGTAAGGTCGGTCCTCGGGGTCCATGTTCGTCAAGATGGCGAACGTCAGCGTCTCGTCGTCGACCTCCTGCGGAGGTGGGGCGTGGTTGTCGCCACACTTGTTGAGCCACTTGTCGACAGCGCCCCTGACCTTCTTCGACTGTCGGAGATAGTGCTCACGGAACTCCTCGGCGATGTCGGGGTCCATCTTGATGGGGGAGTCGGGGCGAGGCGGCAGGTCGGCAGACATCTCGGCAGCCTTGACGCCCAGCTCGGCCAGGTCGAAAGGGGGCCACTGGGGGAGCTCAATGCGCCCGCTGACCCATTCCAGCACCTCGCCCCAGCCGAGACCCCTGTGAACCTCCGGCCCGGTGTCGCAGACGACGCAGCTGCAGCCGTTGGGCGGCAGCTCACGCGAAAAGACGTTTTCCAGGCGGTCGAGGAGACGGCGCGCCACTGACCGATGGCCGGTGGCGACGGCGACGGAACCGCTCTTGTCGAGAACGGTGTTGTACTGGTTCAGCAGGTTGAAGAAGGGCGCGAACAGGGTCTGGGCGCCTGTCAAGGGGGGGTTCGAGGGGCGTGTGCCGTTTTGTCGGGGGAGAACGGCGAGGAAGTTCTTGGGTAGGGCGTAGGGAAGGCCTCCGTTCCGAAGCAGGTAGTCGACCCTGGGTGCCTCCTGGACGTTGGCGTCAGGTGGAGGGGGAGGAGGGGGTGGACCGCCAAAGTCCGTTGCTGGTGTTTGCGAGGGGTTGATGTCGGCTTCTTGGAACGGGGTGAAGGGTTTGCCCTCGGATCCAAACATGGGCGGGGGGAACTGAGGCGTCTGGGTCGGGGTCTTGGGGGACGAGTCTTGGGCGCTCTCAGGCGAGGACTCGGCGTCGACGGGGTCGGGCCGCTTTCGATTCTTGCTCGAGACGCTCCTCTTCGATGACGACCGAGAGGGGCCTCGCTCGGCCGCCAAGCCCTCCTGAATGCCAGGTGGGATGTAGGCGGCCGTCTTGTAGTAGGTCGCCTGGCTGGAGGACTTGGACTTGGTGCTCAGGCGGGACTTTTCGTCATTCCTCGAGGCGGACCGCGAGACGCCGCTGAGCCTGGAGCTGGGGCGTTCCTTCCTGGCCTCCTTGGTGGTGTCGGGGGTACCCGATCTTCGCTTGCCAGAGACGTCCGTCTCGGGTGGGCTCGGGGGCCGCGTCTCCTTCTTCTTGGATCGGGACGTGGACGAGTAGTCGGCCGACTTGGATCGCTCCTTCTCGCCTCCCAGGTCGGTGGGTTCGGGGGTCAATGGGCCCGATCGCCTCTCGGTCGCAGAGCCCGAGAGGTCCTCGCGGCTGTGGACGGCCTCCTTGCTGTGGGCCTTGCTGAAGGAGGGGTAGGGCACCGAGATGCGATCCATGGAGGCGAGCGAGGTCTTGGACTTTCCAAACTCGAAGACGAGCTCCGAGGTGGACGCGGTGCGGTCCTTCTCCTCTCTCGTGCGATGGCGTCGGTGTGAGTGGGATTGGGAGTGGGAGTGGGAGAGCTCGCTCCCGCCTTCCTTTCTGTGTCGGGAGGATCGTGTGCTGGACTTGCGGTGTTCCTTGTCCTTGTCTCTGTCCTTGTCCTTGTCGCCTTCTGCGGTCGACCGCTTGCTCTTGCTCTTTCTCTTCTCGCGGGGGCGGTCGTCGAGGTCAACCTCGCGGTCATCTTTGGACGACATGGCGGAGCATTGGCCGGTGCCTGACCGGATCGAGGCTCGTGAGGAGGTCGGGGGCGTGGAAGACGTTCGGAGAAGACTGTCGGGCGGAGGAGAAGACGTTCGGGCGGAGGAGGTCGTGCCTGGCAGGACCCCGGGCGGAGGATCGTGGCGGTCAGCAACGGAGGGCGGAGAGAGCGCACTTTCGAGGCGCGAGGGGCACGATGGAGTCGATCGGGAGCTTGCTGACTAGCGCAGGGCGGGCTAGGCCGTGACGAAGCTCGAGATCGAGGGCAGGCGAGGGTTATTAAGACGACCCAAGGCAGCCAGGCGGCTGTGAGCAGTCGTCGGACGAGGCCCGAGGCGTTGATTCGATGGAAGATCCTGGTCCTGCGCTGTTGGCAAGACACCACGGTGGAGAGTGCGGTACATGGTACATGCGCGACGGTACCTGGGGCCGGGCCTGACGTGGCAGCGGCGGTGAAGTCACGTCGCACGGACCACGTGCAGGCCTGCGAGCGGGAGGGGCGGGAAGCCGCCGGGACACGGTGCGTGGGTGGAAGCACGAGCAGTGCACAAGAGAGCAGTGTACCATGTACGTGGCATGACTTCCTCGAGGTGGATGGCAAGACGGCGAATATCCAGCCGCCTCACCATGGTAGACAGGATCCCGTGTGCTGAGTCAATTTAGTGGTCTTGATTCGCATATCGGCATTGGTCTCGTGTTCCCCCGAGGTTGCCCTACTAGCAATGTCTCTCTCTCGCTCTTTCCTCTGCAACGTGCCCTCGAGAGGATGGTCGACTCCTCCTTCCCCTCACCCCGAATCACCAGATGCTTGGCGCGTCATACCGTGCGAATGTGCCACGCCCGAGGGATGCGCCGGCAGGTGCTGGCCATGGTGCTGGGCAGGTGCAGTGCTGGTGCTGGGCAGGTGCAGTACTGGTGCAGTGCTGGGGCAGGTGCTGGGTGGCCCTCCAGGTGCAGGCGCCGTCCGACCTTCGGGCACCAAAAGGATCGGCCCAATCATGCACCTCGACTCACCCAAGTTAAGCGCCTGGTGAACCGTTTCGACACCCAACCGTCACACCAGCACACTAGCACACCAGCAACACCAGCCCTGGCTCGGCGTACCGTTGCAACCGCCATCGTATCTGCAACATCGGTGTTCATGGTGTTCATGGTGTTCATGGTGTTCATGGTGTTCACGTGTTCGCGCCGAAGGCACAGACGCCACTCTACACCAGATCTATTTTCTGCTGTACGTCTTAAAAATCATCATCATGCATGCATGCTACCCTTCGTCTCCCGCCCCGCCCCTCCCACCCTTTCGTGAAAGGGGCCCGAGGTCGTCCCGTGTTCGTTTGTTTGTCTTGACGCAAAAATTCCCATGCGATATCCCAGTCCGTCGTGATTCTATCCAAAAATGCGCTCGCGTGCCTGGCCCCCGTCCGTCTACGTGCGTCACCCTTTACAGCCTGTCCAGCAGACCCTGGCTCTCGAGCAGCAGGATGATCTGGTGCACGATCGAGCGGACGGTCTGCTTCTCGGCGTCGACGGTGAGGTCGGCCTTGGCGGGCACCTCGTAGGGGTCGTCGACGCCGGTGAAGCCCTTGATCTCGCCAGCGCGCGCCTTCTGGTACACGCCCCTGCGGTCCGTCTTCTCGGCGTACTCGAGCGGCGTGGCCACGTGCACGAGGAAGAAGGGGCCGGACTTCTCGATCAGCTCGCGGGCCTGGGTGCGGGCGTCCTCGAAGGGCGCGATGGGCGCCGCGATGACGGCGGCGCCGGCGCGGGTCAGCTCGGACGCCACAAAGGCGATGCGCGCAATGTTCTTGGAGCGGTCCTCGCGGCTGAAGCCCAGCTCCGAGGAGAGCTCGTGGCGGACCGTCTCGCCGAGGAGCAGCGACACGGAGCGGCCGCCGCCCTGGTTGAGGATCAGCTGCAGGGCGCGGGCGATCTGGTCCTTGCCGCTGTTCTGGTAGCCCGTCAGGAAGATGGTGAAGCCCTTGGTGGCGGGCAGGGGGTTCTGCTCGCGCAGGACCTTGACGACCTCGGGGTAGGAGAACCACGCGGGGATCTCCTTGCCGGTCTTGAGGCGGTTGCGGAGCTCGGTGCCGGAGATGTTGGCCGTGTGGGTGCCGGGGGCGATCTCGTTGGCGGGCTGGTACTCGTCGCGGTCGGGGATGTAGATCATCTCCTGGAACTCGACCATCTTGATGCCGAGCTCCTCCTGGTACTTCTGCACGGCCACCTGCGCGTCGTAGGGGCCGTACCAGTCCTTGCCGTCCTTGTTCTTGCCGGGGCCGGCGTGGTCGCGGCCGACGATGAAGTGCGTGGCGCCGTGGTTCTTGCGGATGATGGCGTGCCAGATGGCCTCGCGGGGACCGCCCATGCGCATGGCGAGGGGCAGGAGGGCCAGGGCGGCCATGCCGTTGGGGTAGCGGGGCAGCAGGGCCTTGTAGACGCGGACGCGGGTGAAGTGGTCAATGTCGCCGGGCTTGGTCAGGCCGACGACGGGGTGGATGAGGACGTTGGCTTGTTGCGACCGGGCGGCGCGGACGGTCAGCTCACGGTGAGCGCGGTGCATGGGGTTGCGGGTCTGGAAGGCCACGACCTTGTTCCAGCCGAGCTTCTCGAAGTGCTGCCTCAACTCGGCGGGGGTATACCTCAGGTCGAGGAAGTCGTAGTGAGCGAGCCTCTGGACGGCCTCGAGCTTGCCGCCGACGTAGAACTCGTTGGCGACCTGGAGGAGGTGCTTGATGCCAGGGTGCGTGACGTCGTCGGGGCTGCCGAAGACCTCCTGGGCCTCGGAGTTCCTGAACGACGCGTCAGTCAGCGAGTTCTCTCTGATCCAATACCGGAGGGGGGTGCGTACTTGTTGGGCTTGTAGACCTCCTCGACGGTCAGGATGGCGAGGGCACGGTCGTCACGAAGATCACGGAGGGTGATGCGCGCGCCGGGCTTGATGCCGACCGCGTCGATGGTCTGCTGGGAGACATCCAGGTTGATGGGCATGCTGAAGAGGTTGCCATCGGCGAGACGGTTCTCCTTGACAACGCTGAATCCAATGTTAGCGCTGTGCGTCGTGAGAGGAGTCTGAAGGGTCAACATACCCGTTGTAGTCCTTCTCGTTCAGGAAACCTGGTGGACGCGCATGTCAGTGACTGGTCTCACGATCTCAAGATCTGCCCCTCGGTGTTGCGGGGTCACCCCCGCCATTGGGAGCAGAACCGCAAACTGGAGACGCTTTCGAGGAACTTACCCTCGAGAGGAGAGAAGCCACCGTTCAGGATCAGCTCGAGATCGCACAGGTGGCGCTCGGTGAGGGTGAGGGTGGGGAGCTTGTCGGACTCGGCCAGGAGCTCAGCCTGGCGGGGCGCATCGCGCACGAAGAGGTCCTTCAGGACACCGCCGTGGGGAGAGTTGGCCATGATGGTCTGTGGGAGGGGGGGGGTTCCGAGGTGTCTTTCGAGCTCTGTGACGGGGCTTCCAAGGGCAATTGCGTTCGGGCTTGGGAGTGCTCGTCGGGACAGGGTGGAGAAGAGAGGTCTGGGAGAGAGGTCAAGACTGGAGGGAGTCCAGCCGGCGAGCTGAGCTTTTATTCAGAGCGCGACTTTGTCGAGGAAATCGAGCTTCTCCGTTGCCGGCGCGAATCAGCGGGCCTTCTCGGTTCACCCCGTCGCCCTTGTCGTCGCAAAATGTCCATGAGGGTGGACACAATCTGTCTAGCTCCAAATGACGTGATCGGTACATCGGCTTCGTACCTCCACTTGGCGAATCAGCTGTGGCGCGTGTCATGTTCCTGGCCTAGGCATGGCAGGCGCTCCGCGGCGGCGTTGAAGACTCTGTCCGAATAATGGGGTTGGCGACGTCACAGTTCGGAACGCTGCTGGCGTTGCCGGGCGATATATGGCTGGAAACACCCCGCCGGGTAGATCGCGATGCCTCATGGTGAACATTCGCGTCTTTTCGCGACCGCAAAAGGGCACCCCGCCAAACTGTGGCTGGGAACACATTGCCCCTCCATCGTGTGGCTGGTGCCCCTGGCCCTGTGGCTCAGCCGAGCGTGGGGTGTTCGAGGACCCTGCGGATTCGCCATCGATTTTGCGAATGGCGTGCTCGCGCCGAGACTCTACACCCGCGGGGATGCCAACACCGGCGTCAACTCGAACCGCCAACGGCCGGCATCGCGGTGCAAAGGCCAATTTCCATGCTGAAGACGACATGGAGATGGGAAGGTGTGCGCCCAATCCCACGTCGTCCAACTTGTGCCATAGCGAGGCTGGATGATGAGGTGGTCTGCTGCCCTGGTAAAATGGGGGTCGCCCTACATCCTTCGTCAAGAGAAAGCCCGCTTCTTGACAAACCAGGGCAACGCCCCGAGATACAAAGGCCATGGCTTCAAGTCGTTGGAGGAATCGAGAGACGAATTTCCGCGGCCTTGCGATGCGGTGACTTCGGTCAGAGTTCGGCGACAGACTTGCCCCCCCCCCGCCCCTAGCCGAACTCCGGGCGTTCCAGCGCCGTCGGTGGAGAGTCGACAGGTTCGGCCGCCATCGTCTCCGCATCAGAGGAAGAGCAGAGGACACAGAACCGGAGCTGTCGATCCGCGCGCAGCCCCCGCACGGCCGGTCCTACCTGGGCACGCCGGGTGTTGAAGTTTTGCGACCATTGTGAAGTGCCGCGCCAACAGAGCCTGGATGCATGCTCGGCCCAGGGATGAAACAACGCGGGAGACGAGAGCTCAAGGGATGCAGCCAGCCAGCCATTGGGCCGCCTGCGAGAGTGCCAGACCCTGGAAGGCCTAGAACACCAACCTTCTCAGGATTGTACCCGCGGCATAGTCGTTCGTTCGAAGAGGGACTGGACGACGTGACGATTATGCCCACCTCGCGACCCCACCAATGCACGGCCCACCGCCGGGGGGGGGGCCGGGCGGAAGGAGGTTGACACTGTCCCAAGGGGGAGAATCCAGCTAAAAAGTGTCAGACCCCCGCGGCTCTTATATAGCAGCCTCGAGCCCCCGCGGCGTCTGCGCCCCTGATCGACAGTCTGACCATCGCCTCGACTGTACCAGCAGTTGGAAGTATCCACGGCACTCTCTCGGCTTTTGACACTAATTGGTCAGTTGTTCCGCCGTTTGGAGGTGACTACGCTCGTTAGAAGTCGACAACGGATGGTGGATGACTGACGAAACCGATTTCATCCTTGGACATAACAGTGAGCTGATGACGGATAGTGACTGGTCCGCTGATACCGACTTGGGGGTATGGGTTCTCGGTTTCTCATCGCTTCCGTCCTGTAGCTCCAATCGCTATCTACATAGCTTCCTGCCACCATCGATGCGTCAAGACTTGGCCTATCGCTGGTCTAGCCGTCGGGTCTGGATTTGTCATTCCAGATATCATATCTTGTGCCTCAGAACCAAGCTCCTCTCCCCACCGCTCGAATCTAAGTTCGGGCTGTTCCTTCACTACGTCCTCAGCTATTTCGGACGCTCCCTTCAAAGCGTTACGCCAATCCTCACTATTGACTTGCTTGAGGAGTCCTTCGGGAACTGGCCCAAAATAGGAAAAGTGGCGAATCAAAATCTCTTGTTCCGGCTTTATACCACTCTTTACGAGCTCCTGGTAATCGTTCAAGAGCAGGAACTCCCCACCTCCAAGAGCATATATGCACTGTAAACGGAGTTTAGCATGAATTCCTAAACTCGAACATGGCTCACTTACCACGAGTCCAAACGAGAATATGTCTGACGCCTTTGTCACACCCCTTCCGGTCTGTCCTTCTGGGCTTCGCCACATGGCATTCCCTATTGCAAAAGGGGTTTGACGTGGCTCTCCACCTTCCAACTTGAAAGCGATATCAAAATCGCCTAGGGCCACATCGGTGACTATTTTATTACCCTCTTTGTCGCAAGTCCAATTGACCAATACATTATCAGGCTTCACATCTACCAAGATAGATTAATTAGTTAGTTATCTTTAACGACAGATCTTGGATTACGGAGAGTATACCAATGTGGATCCAGTCTTTAGCATGAAGCTCTTGGATTGCCTCTGCTACCCGTCGTAGTATTTTCTTTCGTTCCGCTGGAGGAAAGTCCGGATCTTCCTGAACCAGGGCAAGTAGGGTGCCTCTGAAATAGGGATAGACTAGAATGCCTTCTTCTGGGTTGCAATCAATGTGCATTCGAAGCCGACGGGAACCCGCAAACTCGGCTGCGAGGCGTAGTGACAGATCGTAGAACGGCCCAGGTACGCGCTTAAGGACAAAAGACTCATCCCCGGACCTAGGTGAGATGTGTCAAAGACTTGGCTAAGTGACGAAATGAGGGCATGAAGGTTGAGACGTACTCGGCTTTGAAGACGCTGAGCGCATGGTCCTCGCGATGACGCTGGAGCACGTCACCTTGAACGTACGCGCGACCGGATTTGCCCATTATGGTGGATGCCATTCTGATGCTTGCACAGTAGGCAAGCCGACGGAAGGGCGTGTGGCAGGCAAGCCGACGGAAGGGCGTGTGACAGGCAAGCCGATTGAGAGGCATCTAGGAGGAAAGGGGGTCGACTAGGAGTCCACCTTATGTTTTGTGTCGCAGTATCGGGGTGGCGTCTTGTATCTGTGTCGCCCGTTCAACATGTCAGACGTAGCGTCGCGGAACTATCGAGGGGCCAATTCGGTGTGTACGTGCATGGGAATTGTAGCGCCCCTGCTTGGGTTCAAGGCGCCTTCGTGGCGGGGACATGGCCTGGACCGTGCGGCTGCTCTCCGCAGGCGGCCTCAGGCGGCCAGTCAATTCAGTCCACCCCAACTTCAAGCTGTCCTCATTCACGAAAGGCCTCGACAAACCCGCAGTACTAGTCCATCCCCCGGATCTGTGTGGTGTACAAACATCGAACGAACCATCTCTGCGTTTAGATCATCCTGCCATTCCCGTGCCAAAGGTGTACTACGCTTTCATCTGCAAGGGAACATCCTACATAGTCATGCGCCACATCAAGGGCCAAATGGCGGCACATGGCTGGCCAGGCCGTTCAGAGGAGTCGAAGACGCGAATACTAGAGCAACTGCGCGGCATGGTCACCGAGCTTCGCTCCATTCCTCCTCCAGAAGGGACACGAGTTGGCAGCATCGACGGCGGCCCTTTCTACGACTGTCGTCTGCCAGCACGGCTCTACTGGGGCCCGTACGCTTCCGTTCGCGAGTTTCACGAAGCACTGACCGACGGTATTCCCTGGGACGCCGACTGCACCAATTTCCCTGACCTTGCCGAGCTCTTTGCGTTCTATCGACAAGCAGACAATAAGATGGTTCTGACCCACGGTGACCTGAGCAGCCTCAATATTCTGGTCCGTGGGGATGACGTCGTGGGGATAGTAGACTGGGAGACGGCAGGATGGTTCCCGGCATACTGGGAGTACACAACTGCGAAATATGTTAACCCTCAGAACCCATTCTGGGCGGACCCGGTCGACCAGTTCGTAGCGCCTATGCCAGAGGAGTGGAAGATGGAGACGATCAGACGTAAATATTTCGGTGACTTCTGACAGGTAGGTCTGCGGATCGGGCCAGGCACCTCCCCCTGGGCGCTTAACTGAGCCTACGGGCACGGAGCTAGCCTAGTGCACTGGGACGTTGAATAAGCTCCTCAAACCCATCTGAGAGTGTGGCACTTCCACTGGTATTCGCCTGTGCTGGATGTGGCATTGCCATCACATCTTCACGTGGGGTGTTGATGACCGCATTCCAGCCGAAGCTTTGGCCACCGCCCAGTACTTCTCGACAGTTCTGGGGCCCTTCGTACAATGGCCTCGCGCAATCCAAAAATTGACGACGCCCGACATGCTGCATTGAGGTATCCTCTCTCGGGCGAAGCTGGCAAATTCCCATCCCCTAGCCTGATATCGCGGGGCTAGTCACCCCCCAGCGATACCACTGGTCTGTGAATTTCCGTACCAAGTCCAGCCATCGATCGGACAATCGCGATACAGTGCTATTACTGTCTTAGCAGACGATGCACACTGGCAGTTCCATCGCACCTCCGACACATCTAGGTTTGTATAGCTTACAGTGTGCCGTCGGCCTTGCGACGAATACGGTAAATTTCGCGTGGCAGCTTATCCAAGTCAGGATTCTCGATCGCGTCCTTCTCCATGTCCAGCGTGACGTGGAACGAAGCTTTCGGGTTGTTCTCCATGTAGTCCTGCCGCAACTCAACGTGCGAGACGTGTCGTCCTTTGGGACTGCATTCGTCCACCTTCCTCCCAATTACGCCTAGGTACGCCTGCACAGCTTCGTCATGGGAGTTATCGTCGTCATTGAACTCGTTGTATCGCAGACGCAAGATGACGTGTTTCGGCTGGCCGTCAAGTATTGGCACAGGGCTATCGCCTGACATTGTGAAAACGAAGTTACCGGAGTACACTCTTGGCCGAGTAGAGCGACGGGAGGGATGGAGTCGAGGAGACGTCAGGGATGTTGCTTAGCGGCTACTTCGCGGCCCCACATCGACCCGTGGGATCTCGCACTACCTACCTTACCCCACACCTTGGAGTGGAGGACCAGGACCGCACTCCCGACTTCGCAATAGACACGCCTCAAGCAACTCCAAGCACAATACGGATCCGGGCATATCCAGCAGTGGCTCGTCATGGAGACTGCGTGTGCGATGCTTACACCCAGTCGATTGGCGGCATGTCGTTCGCGATGGCCTCGGCCTGCGCAAGGCACCTGAATTCGTGTCTTGGCGCTTATCAATCCAACACGACCGACACAAGCAGACGTGATTTCAAAGCACCCCGGACGTCGAATTCGCCCGAACAAGAACATCATATCAATCTCCCGAATGCGGGCTTACGTTCGGCGTGAGTCACAAGTCGTTGGCGGCACGGAGTTCTGGTGAGGGAAGCCGTTTGGGCGAAGTTGAGAATACCTCAGCATCGTGAATCAGCTGTCATGAAGACTACATGGAAGATGGGGGCCATAGTTTGACGGGCGTTTACTTCTCGTGCTGAAGTATAAAGCAAGCGAGATGCTCTGCCATGGGATGCTTCATCGCCCCCCAGCTTTACACTCCTCCCACCTGATCAAACTACACACATCATCACTTACCACCCCAATCGCTCATCATGGCCGTCCATCAGTCTCTCACACTTCTCGGAATCGGGAATATGGGCGAAGCTCTCGCGCACGGGTTTTTGAAATCTTCCAACAACCTGACCATCTGGAACCGCACGGCGGATCGTCCCCAGGTCAGAGCGGTTGTCGATGCCGGAGCCGCTTTCGAAAGCGATGTCCAAAAAGCCATCGACAAGAACGACACGATCGTCATCTGCCTCCTCGACTACGCAAGCATCAAGGCGGCACTGGGTACCCTTCCAGACGCCGCTCTCCAGGGCAAGACCGTGGTCAACCTGACCAACGGCACGCCCAAGCAAGCACGGGAACTCAAAGATTGGGTCGTTGCACACGCCGCCAAGCACTACTTCGATGGTGCTGTCATGGTTACGCCGCAGATGGTCGGCGGGCCGCAGTCGTTCTTTGTCGTGAGCGGGGAGAGCCTTGAATCGTTCAAACCCGTCGCTTCGCTGCTAGAACCACTTGGCAGACCCGAGTACCTTGGCAGCGCTGTGGATGCTGCGGCTCGATATGACCTTGCTGCCCTCTCCTCCATGTACGGCATGTTCAGCGGAATGTTTGTGGCCATGGCACTTCTCAAGAAAGGCCATTCCACACCGGAGGAGAAGCTCGAGCCAGCCGTCTCGGGAAGTCTCAACCCTTTCTTGAGCGCCCTGGTACCGTATACGGGACTACTTGCTCGGTCCTGGGATGAGCGGACGTGGGACGATAACCTGGGAAACCCGATCGGGATGCAAGCACAAGTGCTGCGGAATATCTTGGACGCTTGCCAGGATGACGGAATCGAAAACGGGTTCTTGGAGAACTTCACAGAGGCCGTGGAGAAAGTTGTCGAAAAGAGGGGTTCGACTGGCGGTATCGCAGTGCTGGGAGAGTACCTCGTGAAGGGCCCGCTGGATGATAACTGACCTTTGCGAAGACATGTCTTCTGTATATCGCCAGTAGTGGCATGTGAGAGATCGTTGGTGGCAACTAGGACGTCAGTAGTGGACTCAATTGAATAAACTGCAATGGCAAAGAGCTCCTTCCTCGATTCACACTAACGTTGCTCACCCCATGACCGGCCACCCCCCCTGACCGGCCACCCCAAAATCCGACCCCCAAGTTCAGACCCTCAATTCAACCCGAATTTTCCACCCGTTGCGATGCAACGATAATACAATCCTCTGACTCACTAGGTAATTCAGAGTCGCTGGTTTCACCTGGACTATCTTCTTTATCGCCTGCCTCAATTTGGGCCCTGTGGATAGCCTCGATGTCGGCAAACTTCGAGTNACGATAATACAATCCTCTGACTCACTAGGTAATTCAGAGTCGCTGGTTTCACCTGGACTATCTTCTTTATCGCCTGCCTCAATTTGGGCCCTGTGGATAGCCTCGATGTCGGCAAACTTCGAGTTCGGACTGATTTAGACCTTCTTCCTCTTCCTAGGCCTTACTTCTTCTAACTATTATTCCAGAACCTAAATTCTATGCTGTTGCGTAGCCAGTTGATAGTCCTTCTCATTGAATCCTTTTTGGACCTTTCGGAATAGCTGCCGTTGCGTATTGGTGGGTTGTTCTAGCTGGTTGAACTAGGCTAGCTGGGTCTATAGATCAACCGTCTTTCTAGGGGTCGACCATGCAACTACAGATGCAGCTATTCCATATGGCTAGATAGCCTTAGACCCAATGGCTCTATCCAGGGTAGAATCAGCCCTTCTAGTAGCGTTAGTAGAATTCTCGAGTAGAAGAGGGCTAAGCAGGGGCTTAGCCATAGATACTAGCCATAGACCTATCGATTTCCAGCTACTACGTATATTCTAGGCCGTTAAAGCTGACTAACGTGCTCTCTTATAGTAGGCGAGGAAGTTCCTTTTACCTACGACTATAGAATCGTTCTATTACTTAAGATATCCTAGCTCTTTCCGATAGGCTACTTTCAGGGGACTAAAAACGGACTAGTCGAGTGGCTATAGGACGTGTAACGTATGGGGAGGTAGGAAAACCAAGTAGATATTATGGCTATAGCAGAGATACATAAATTCTATTATCTTATAGCTACCGTGGCCGTCTAGGATAAGTAGCCTAGCTATCGAGGGGTCGGTTGGTTAGGTAGATGGGATAAAGATCTCCTGAAGCCAGAAGAGAGCTATCTCGTTGTCTATCTATCCGTTTTCAGTAGCAGTAAACTTCCAGCTCTGATAAGGCTATAGATCTAGAGGAAACTACTACTATTAGACTAATCTACCTTTAAAGATAACTAAGGGGGGAAGCGTAGAACCTATTGCGTTAATGCACTTAAGGATCGACGTCTAGGCCCTCGAACTAGGCTATTTTTTCCGTAGATTCTAGGCTTCTATCGAGCCTAGGACTAGACTATTTAATCCGTAGCCCTCTAAGATCCCAGTCTCATCCATATTATAGCGGTTGGCTGGTTGGATAGCCTTAATCTCAGGAATAGTCAGGAGACGGAACTAGTTCCTGATTACGTTAGTTGACGCCCCGTTAATACGCTGGGAATTAATAGGTCTAGCTCTTTAGACCTTAACAGAAGGGTTCCTGCGTAGGAAGGCTTGGAACCAGTTCTTCCTAATAGTCTCGGCCCCTCCTCGCAGGTGTAGGATTCGTTCTGCGAATTCTCTGACTTGCGAATGGGTCGGTGGGAGCCCTAGGGCAGCCTGGATCCGTATCTATTCGACTAAATGCTTCTCCTGCGTCGGGGATAGCTTCTGACGGCCAGAATATACGATATCCTTTGGTTGGGTTCCCTGTAGACGGCCCTGGAGGGTTGACCTCGGAACACCCCACTCGATAGAGGCTTTTCGGATAGATTGGCCATTTGTGATGGCTTCTAGAGCCTGATTGACCTCATCTTCCGTATAGTGAGACATCATTGACTAAAGTAGCCGAGTGGAAAATCTGATAAAGTTCTGATAGAAATTGGTAAAGATATCGTAGGTGGAAGAGGGTAGGTTGGAGTAGCGGTGAGGGATTTTGGGGTGGCCGGTCATGGGGGGTGGCCGGTCATGGGGTGAGCAACGTTANAGTGGAAAATCTGATAAAGTTCTGATAGAAATTGGTAAAGATATCGTAGGTGGAAGAGGGTAGGTTGGAGTAGCGGTGAGGGATTTTGGGGTGGCCGGTCATGGGGGGTGGCCGGTCATGGGGTGAGCAACGTTAACGTACTCCACAACCGAGCGGCCATCTTGCCCATATGCATCCATGCAATGGCGGAGCTCGGTGCTGAGTGCCCCAGACGTTCGCAGGAACACTATGTTTGACCTACCGACATGGGAAACTAGGTGCCTCCTAAAGTAGACGCCTAACTATCGCTACTTTAAGATAGGTAGCCCTTACACGGTGTGGTACTAACAGATGATGTATCTCAAAGGTAGTCTCCGAGCAAGTTCGAGAACTTTTACCGCCAATCGCCAATCAAAACAGCTCGTCTCATGTAACCCCACCCCGCCTGACGAAGCCGCCCCTTCCCAGCACCGCAAAGGCGGAACCACTGCAAGCCACACGAGAACCAAGTGTCTTCAGCCGCACTGCATCGGCGGGACACCTTGATCTCTCCATCCTACCGCTCTCACGCCTGGTCTAAAGTTCCGCCTCCCACACCGTGGCTACCCATCATGAATAGAGACAGCCGACTCTCACTTCCCTCCGCTCCCGACACTGTCCAAGACGACGGAACCGCCAGGTACAAGAGAACCGCCAGATTCTAGCCCGAAAGTCGACTACGTTCGAACATGTCGCCATCTGCCGCGCTATCATCCGCCCCTCGATCCGAAACTATCACCACATCCTTTCTTCTTTCCAATCTTCATTGTCCTACCTGCGTTACCGCCATAAGAGACGCTCTGCATAACTGCGCCCATCATATCAGATGGGTCTCGCCGAACATCATAACCTCCGTAGTCACCGTGGAACACGATCCAGCCGCGACAATTAGAGAGATGGAATCCGCCCTATATGGAGCTGGCTTTGATGTATGCGGCGTAACTGCATCTGCTGCTAATGCTGCTGTCCTGGACCAACGGGCACCCACCACTGACAGGAATCCAAATAGAGGGAGCCCGCAAGACACATCCCGACCTGTATCCGCCTTGCGATGGAACCCTCCCAGGGCCGCCAACGAGAGTCCCACGACACGAGACCACCAGGCAAAAGTTCATCACCAGAACTGCGAGAAGTGCCGTAAATCCAAGCCTCACAGCCCGGATGAAAGCCGGGCCTTTAAGACAACAAGCCCCTCTCAGCCTCCAAGCTCAACGGCGTGGGACAATGCTGGTAGCCGTGAACAGCCGGGCAAGTGTTCTAGCAAGCCCTTCACCCCAGGGGCAGGTGATGAGGCGCCGCCCAAAGCAAGACGGAGGGCGACTCTCGCCGTTGGAGGCATGACGTGTGCTGTCTGTGTTAATACCATCACGGAGGAGCTGAGCAAGCGAGACTGGGTGTCCAAAGTCGTTGTCAGCCTCGTCACGAATAGTGCGACCGTCGAGTTCCATGACGAAGACAAAGTCGGCCAAGTCATCAAAGCTATCGAGGATCTCGGGTACGAGGCGACCGTGGATACTCTCGTCAACTTGGATGACGAAAAGGCCACTACCGACGTGAGGACTGTGGAGATCCTGCTCCAGGGAATATACTGCGAACACTGTCCAGACCGGGTGGCAAGGAGCCTGGCGGGCTTTAGACGTCCACTGGAGATCGTCAACGAGCCGACCGAGCAACGCGCGATCATGAAAGTCAGCTATGTTCCGGATGCCCCGAACTTCACGGTACGACAAATCCTTGCTGCCATCGAGGCCGGCGATGCAGCGCTTACCGCCTCCATCTACCACCCGCCGACCCTCGAAGAGCGATCAAAGCAGATCTTGCGCCACCATCAGCTGCAAATCCTCTACCGAGTCGTCTTGGCTGGCGTCATTTGCATCCCAACGTTTATCATCGGCGTTGTATACATGAGCCTCGTGCCGAATAGCAACGGATCAAAGCAATACCTAATGGCGCCATGGACCTCGGGCATCAGCCGTGCCCAAATCTCGGCGTTCATCATGGCGACTCCGGTGTACTTCCTTGCAGCCGATCTCTTCCACACCCGCGCCCTCAAGGAGATTAAAGCCCTATGGCGGCGTGGAAGTAGGACGCCACCTATGCAGAGGTTCTACCGGTTCGGCAGCATGAACACGCTCATGTCCTTGGGTACCACCATTGCCTACATCTCTTCCGTCGCCCAGTTGATCGCAGCAGGCGTCAATCAACCACTCGAGATCAACAACTCGAATTTCTATTTCGACTCTGTTGTCTTCCTGACCTTTTTCCTCCTCGTCGGAAGACTGATCGAATCATTCTGCAAGTCCCGTGCCGGGGACGCCGTCGAGATGCTCGGGAAATTGCGTCCAACGACCGCAATTGTAGTCGAGCGCAGCGGAACTGAAAAGGAAGAGGACTCTGTTGTACAGGCTGATCTCCTCGACTTCGGCGATATGGTGCGCGTACCACATGGTGCATCCCCGCCAGCGGACGGCATCGTCGTCCAAGGTGAGACCAACTTCGACGAATCGAGTCTAACTGGCGAATCGCGGCCCGTGAAGAAGAGGATAGGCGACAAGGTGTTTTCGGGAACGGTCAACAAGGACTCACCAGTCTTGCTACAGATCACTGACGTCGCGGGCAAGTCGATGCTGGACCAAATCGTCGACGTCGTCCGAGAGGGTCAGACGAAGCGTGCTCCTATGGAGCGGATCGCAGATGTGATGACCGCCTACTTCGTTCCTGTCATCACTCTCATCGCAATCCTCACCTGGGTTGTCTGGATGTCTCTTGGTCTTAGCGGCAGAATCCCATCTGACTGGTTAGATGTGAGCTCGGGAGGCTGGGTTGCTTGGTCGCTGCAGTTTGCTACCGCTGTTTTCGTCGTCGCCTGTCCATGCGGCCTGGCCCTTGCAGCTCCAACAGCCATTTTCGTCGGCGGCGGGCTTGCCGCGAGGCACGGCGTCCTGGTGAAGGGTGGCGGTGAGGCGTTCGAGAAGGCCAGCAAGATTGACTGCGTCGTTTTCGACAAGACGGGCACCCTCACTAGAGGAGGTGAGCCTAGCATCACCGACTCTGAGATCTACCCCGATAGCGACGCTGTCGATGAAGCTCATAAGGCAACCTTCCTGGCAACCCTGAAGGCAGTCGAAGAGAACAGCAGCCACCCGATTGCCAAAGCTATCATCTGCTTCTGCGCATCCAAAACTTCCCAGAGTGCGAATATCGACAACCTCGAGGAGATCCCCGGCAAAGGCATGAAAGCAACCTACACCGGTTCCACCCCAGAGTCTTCCTTCGAGCTGATTGTCGGCAGCGAAGCCCTCATGACCGACTTCTCCATGCACATCTCCCCGGCCGTCGCCGCTCTCCTGCAGAGGTGGAAAACAGAAGCGAAATCCATCGCTCTCGCCGCGACCAAGCCTGTCTCTCCCACAGGAACCAGCAGGCCCATCTACACACTCGCAGCCGCATTCTCCATATCCGATCCTATTCGCCCGGAAGCACCCGCGATTATCCGCGCTCTCCAAACAAGTGGCACCGCAGTCTGGCTTCTGTCCGGCGACAATCCGACCACGGCCGCCGCTGTCGCCCTTCAGGTGGGCATCAAACCCGACAACGTTATCGCCGGCGTGCTCCCTACGCAAAAAGCCGAGAAAATAACCTACCTGCAATCTACCTTGAAGGCACGCACCGGCCCCAACTCCGAATCCACCACCCGCCGCGCCACGATCGCCATGATCGGTGACGGCATCAACGATGCCCCTGCGCTCACAACCGCCGACGTCGGCGTCGCCATCGGCTCTGGCTCAGACGTGGCCATCAGCAGCGCGGACTTCGTCCTGGTCAACTCGGACCTGCATAGCGTTGTCAATCTGCTGGATCTGTCGCGGGTGGTGTTCCGGCGGATCAAATTCAACTTTTGGTGGGCCATTGTATACAACTGCATCGCGATACCCGTGGCGGCGGGGTTTCTGTATCCCATAGTAAGTCACGGCAGCCATGTGCGCCTAGACCCCGTGTGGGCCAGTCTGGCGATGGCGCTTAGCAGTATATCCGTTGTGACGAGCTCGCTTGCGCTGAGGAGCCGGCTCCCTGTTGTGGGCTTCCGGGTTCGGAGGGTTGAGTGATGCTTCGGAAGTATAGGGATGAACTGGTCCTCGATCCAATCGGAGTGTGCATTGCTATCTCATCTTGTAATTGCTAAATTATTCTTCGTTCCTCAAGGCTGCGACACGCCCTTTGGAATCAGGTGAAACTAATTCCGACGTGATATTTTGTCCCTCTTCGGACTTGTACAAGAAAGCTCAGCGCGATGACACAACTCCAAAATCGCCTCACGAACCTAAATAACGCCTGCCATCTGCTCACAAAAACCTGACACCCTCTGCAACTACACTCAAAGGGGTAATGCCGTCCCATTAACCTTGTCAAGTGGCTCAAAGCCCCATCCTTGATAACTCTCGTTGTGCGTGGTCGTTATGCCGTCAAATTCGCCCCATTCAGGAACCCCCGCCATATGTAAGTCGAATAGAGCCGGGCCTCTAACCTCTTTATCAAGCTAAACTGCTGAAGAATCGTAGATTTTCTGGCGATAGTCAGAATGGCGGTGAGACATTTTAGAGTGGGCGAAAGGTGGGCGGTTCCTCGACCAGTATCAGACCTGGAGCTGGAACAGGCACACCGACAACGAGGACCAAGACGGTCAGGGTCATCACCACAGTGCCGATGAGTTACTGTCACATTCACGACAGTGCTTGTCGTACACTCTGCCGTCGCTTTCGAGGTTGATCTTTCCCTCTTTGGGATCAATAACTCTGAGTGAGAACTGACTGTGAGTGAGAACTGACTGTGAGTGAGCACTGACTGTGAGTGAGAACTGACCGAGACGGAATGCAAGAGGATCACGCAGGAAAGTTTCGACAGGTGCAAAAGAAAGTCTTGTGGTACTCGATCCAGGGAGGCTACATGACGAGCAACTTGCGATTGCTCGATGTTCGGACTCCAATTACGGCTGGAAAGCCATGGCGCGAAAGAGGCGTATAGAGTTCGATGTCGCAGCACGGGTGGTCGGCAGGCTGGGTTTCGCATTGGGCAGGCAAATTGTCGGTGCGATCAGTAATTCAGCTTGTGTCGGCAAGCACCCTGTTATATCTACATGCCACCCAGGAAGGCTGAACCAATTTTTTATTTCCGACCCCATTGCTATGCGTGCTTTATTTCCACTTGCCAGATATCGACGCTGTTCGAAATGCAGACGAGTGTAGCCGACAAACCTCTCCTCCCACCGCCCCCAGGGGTAACACCAAACTTTGACGACCCAGAATCGCGAGGGATTCGCATCATCATCACAATCGCGATATGTGCCTTTTTTTCGATTGTTGTCTTGGTCCTTCGGCTTTACACGAGGCAGTTCATTGTCCATCGTGTCAATCTTTCTGACTGTACGGAACCTATTCCTTCAAAGACATCTCTAGACACTAAGTGTGCGCTATACAGACTCAATATTGATTGCTCTGGTACTCACTACTCCCCGACCAATGGTCCGGACAATACTGAATCAAAGTAATGTCAGCTTATGGCTGCCGGAACTTCTGCCGCGACGATCATGCGTAAGTGATTTTGCTATTTGCGTCGGCACCCTATCTGGCTGATTTTTGAAGTTGTGGCACAAGGCGGCCTGGCCGTCCACGTTTGGGATATTCGCATGAGCGCCAAGGCTCGCATCTGGGTTGTAAGTGCCGTAGATCTTGCTGAGAATCTCCTTCTAAAATTGCGACGACAGCTGTCAATCTTCCAGGGCGTGTTCGCTTGGCTTTCGATCGGATTCACCAAGGTCTCGATCCTTCACTTCTATTTACAGCTGTCACCGTACCCAATGTTCAGGTTCGCGGCCTACGCACTCATGGCAGTCGCTGTGGCCCACGCCATTGCGACATCTCTAGGGTTCCTATACATGTGTCGGCCCATTGAAAAATACTGGGATCCTGCAATTCGCCATGGTTCTTGCATCGATTTCTACCTGTATTGGATGGCGATTGCTGCGGCCAACTCCGTCACGGATTTCATCCTAACATTCATGCCGGTTTGGCTGGTATGGAATAGTCAAATCCCTAGGCGCGAGAAAATCGGCATACTCGCCCTCCTCATGACTGGAGCGTTGTACGTGCCCCTTCCCTCGCACCCCCAGCCTGACAGAGCTGACACGTTGATAGCGTCAGCGCTGCCAGTTGTGTTCGGCTGTACTACGCAAACGCCTTGCGGACAGAAAACGACGTCTCGTGGCGAATAGAACCGTCTGTATGGTAGTACGTATCGTAATTGCCGAGGACTTCTCTTTAGATTGTTGTGTACACATCTTCACTGCTGACATGTCCACAGCACCATCGAAATGTATCTCGGATCCATGTGTGCCAACGTGCCACACTTGAAAGCGTTTGTACGACGCTATTGTCCGACTCTGCTTGGAAGCTCCGACCGCCCGGCACCGATGCGGTGTGTCCCAAGACCTGTCCTCGATGATGAGACCGCGCTGCGTGGAACAGAACTGAGTGGAAGCTCACACACCACTGGAGAAGGGCATGATTTCGAGAGGCATAAGGACTCGTAGAATGCCTTGGACTTGGCTGGAGTGGGTTACGCCGCTAGACTACACCAGCAGACTAAATGTCCATGGTCAGGGCCGCGGCCTCGAGTGAAGGGACAATGACAACTGTTACTTTCCTGGTAGGGAGGCGTAAACCTGTAGATAGAATAATCGAACATGTCTGCACATGTTATCTCTGCCTCATCAATTGCCCCACAAAATTTGGTGCTCGCCTCGAAGGCATCGTCACGGTACCGATTCGTGGTCAAGGCCGAGGGGTGGCCATGAATGGCGAAAGAGCTTTGACGAGGGCCCACGAGGAACGTATAGATGGGCTTGTTGAGATTGATCATGTCGAATGACTAGTTGAATGGAATGGATGTATTACGCCCGTTGAAGTCATGGGCAACTACCGCTTGCATACATGCTCCCTTCTGTTGCGCATCTTTCGCTCCTCGTCCAGCCCTTGCGTATTTTCCAGCTCCTATTTCTCCTTGTGCATGTCCTCCTGTCACTTAGTTCTCGTGGGGTTAGCAGTAGCAAGCTATCCGTGAAGGCGACTTCTCCAGGTGCCCAGCTTCCTATCTTCAGCCGCTGGTGCGAACCTGCCGTCGTAGCACGAGGTACGTTGGTTTTGGAGAAGAAATCCGATTTGAGTAGTGATGTGTCAGGGAAATGTTGATCAAGGCTGCGGGCTCCGGACCAGATCAGCGTGCCCTACAGAGTATCGGAGGAGATGCTGCGGTTGCGCTAGGGCCGGACCGCGGGATGGGTGAACGATTGGAAGACTTGATGTCCTTGCGCGCGTAAACAGGATAATCATTCCGAGGCGGGGAGATTATTGGACTCGGCGGGGCGCCTATCTTTGGAGTAACAGCCTTGGTTAAGCTGCCAGCAGGCTCTAGCGAACCTCAGTCCCTCTTCTTAACTGAACAGCAGTTCCTCGCCATCAATTTGAATGCATTCAACTTGACGGAGCCTGGGGTGTCAGACCATTACGCAGACCTTGGGTTGGAACAGCAAGCAAATTTTCAAGAGATCAAAGGGGCCTTTGTCAGACTCGCGAAAGCGCACCACCCCGAGGCCCAGTCGTCCGACAGACAGCCTTGTCGCCCTAGATTGCCTTTTCCGGACCAAGATGTATCGCACCATGTTGATAGCCCAGCTTGGATGCAGGATGCCTCCGACACACCATCTTCTGCAAACTACGACGCGTCCATCCAACGAACCGTTGGCCTGTTCTGCTCACATGAGGGTGTAAGACAAGGTGCTGAAATGACGCTCGCTGCCACCCACCACCCCGGGAACGGCGGAATCAAGGAATAAGGCTGTCACATCTACCAAACGTATGATACGTGGCATTCACTGGCTGTTCCTTCAGCGATACCGAGGTCTCCATTTGGCATGGCGCGTATAGCCAAGCCCAGCTGCTCATGCGGTTGGTCTTCCCTGACAAGTGTGATACGGTCTCATGCCAATATCGAGCACGCCTGCCTGCAGGATGCATAACGATTCGGCTGCAGTAGGAATGAATTATGACAGTCATATAGGGTGGATGGTGTATGCGTTGAAAGGTGAAGTGCAGTCGGACAACAAGCCAGGGCGATGTATAACTCAACGCTCAAAGAACCCGAGTCCAAGGCAGGGTCCAGGTAGAAGTTGTATTTGATCCTCCCAGACGATAGCGTGGGCAATTGACAGGGCTTCATTCTGAGGTGGTCTCCACGACCCCGACAGCTCAGAGCTTCCCTTACCCGAAAAGAACGATCTCAAGTCTCGATGATTCTTCCCAAAGCCTTGTTAGACTCCAAACCACTGTGTTCGGAGGTGTGCCATCACGCAACACCTACCATTGACGGCCGAGACGCCCAAGGGTATCGTCTGATAACCTTGACGCTTACGCGACCGACATGGATCGAGACTCATGTCGTCACATTAGGAGACTCTCCCGTCCATAGTCCTACCGCCGAGGTGCAGCACGACGTGGAACCTACCCCTGAGTCTGGCGATCCGCCACCGCCCCCTAGTGCTCGCTCGGAACCGACTGTCAATAAAACGCATGTTCTTCTTGGCGTGTTTTTAGGCATTGCACTGCTTGTGCTGCTCATCCTGTGCTTCTGTTGTTACGGTCGCAGAGGACCTCGTGGACCCCGTGGAGTCAAGGGTGACACGGGCGACCGGGGCGAGAGGGGCGAGAGGGGTGAGAGGGGTGAGAGGGGTGAGAGGGGTGAGAGGGGTGAGAGGGGTGAGAGAGGCGAGAGAGGCGAGAGAGGCGACAAGGGCGACAAGGGCGACAAGGGCGACAAGGGCGACAAGGGCGACAAGGGCGACAAGGGCGATAAGGGTGACAAGGGTGACAAGGGTGACAAGGGCGATCGAGGCGACAAAGGTGACAAGGGCGATCGAGGCGACAAAGGTGACAAAGGTGACAAGGGCGACAAGGGCGACAAGGGCGATCGAGGCGACAAGGGCGACAAGGGCGACAAGGGCGACAAGGGCGATGGAGGCGATCAGGGACCTCCAGGCGAACCTGCAGAACAGTGTCCCCGACGCCCATGTCCTCCGAGAAGACCCTGCTCACGACAGTGCGGCTGCGAGCCGGGGGGACATATACACAACTGCGTGTCAGTCAATGTGGGAAACTACGGTCACCGTCGCCACGGTCAACGATGCGTCTGTTCAGAGAACTCTTCAGCTTGCGGCCCTCCGTATGTCCACGGGGCCCGGTCTCCAGGGCGATGAGGTTTGCTCGTTCCTCGAGTCTCGGGTAACGGGCATACTCTCTTATTACCCGCTACCGTCAAGATACCAGATGGCTTTCTCTTTCGTTTGGAATTTCGTTTCGTCGTTCTTTTGCATGGCGATAGGGACGGCGACTGTGTATGGTCGTCAGCGCGAGTCTGCACCAGCTGGTGGGTTGTATGAGGATGTTTGTACCTGTTCTTTCCTTACAAGTGTCTGCTTGGTACGCCGCGTGTCTGCTCTGAAGATCGAGTAGCTTCTCTTTGGTTTCTGGGTCGTTGAATCATGCTTGTAAGACTATGGTTCTCGTCTGGGTTCACGGACGCCGTTGTAACTACCTAGAATTATGAACTTTCGTTAAAGCGTCGGCATACCTTGTTATATGCGTGCCATATCCCTGGCTTACACAGGTGCCATGACATGAGTGGGTGTTGGCTTCCTCCTCTGACTATGGTACACGGATTGTAAAGGATAGCTAGCGCGTGCCTTGGCTCCCTCCATAAATCGACCGGGAGTATAGAGTTCCCGTCGGTGGAGGCACCCTTTCTGCCTTCGACTTGTCCTGTAATTATTTCGCAGTTTCAGCTACGGGAGAAAGGAGGCAATGGCATTCAAGGTGGAAATTAAACCCATCATATCATAGCACAGACCAGTTCAGACTAAACCAGTCTCAAACGCGTTCTACCCTAAACTACGAGAACTTCGTCAGACATAAGCCCGTGAACATGTGCGAGTGGCGAGTCATTCAGTACGCTAGCTACAATCACAACTTTGCCGAGAGCATAAACAGGTGCAGCGTTACGGGAGACGCCGGAATCTTCCACGATCAATCGACGTTCAGGACGAGAACACCCCGGGTCATGCCCAGCGTGTCTAAGTATCTCGTCTCCAAGTTCATAGCAATCACAGTAGCCAGCATGTCCCCACCTCCTAGCGAACTCCGAAGACCTAAGTCCCAGGTGACAAACACGGCCGCTGTGCTCTCAGGCGGGCCAGACGGGATGGGGGCTCGCGGGGTTACTGTTCGCGAGTGCGTCAAGGCAGAGTGGAGACCTCACTCTCGCCTAGCCCCGAGCCCCGAGCCTCCCTCCGAGTCATCCCCTGACGGCGGTTCTTGCGATGGCTGTCCGACATGGACGGTAGTGAGACCGTCGTAGGACATGGTACTGAGACCGTCGTAGGGCAGGGTAGTGAGACCGTGGTAGGACATGGTAGTGAGACGGTCTGACGAGACGGTAGGAGGAGTTTGGCGTAGGTCTCGATGAAGAAACTTGAGACGGGGCTCGAGTTTTCGGCGCTGCGTGTCGGATTCAGCTTCTTCGTCAGGGAGCAGTGGTCGTTTGGCTGGTCGGGATGTAGATGGGCTGTGTTCTTCGGCTCGCCGGGCGAAATTTCGGAATCTCTCTTGGTCGAGGCCTAGGATGTTCTCGAGGGCTTCCACGAGGAGTTCGGGGCGAGAGACGGCAGGCTCTTCGGAGGAGGACGCGGGCGCGAGAGGGAGATAAACGTCGTAGAAGCTCTGGAGGTAGCGGAGCATGTCGAACTGGCGGGTGGATAGTGGATGCCTGAGATCGAAAAGGTCTTTGGCGCGGCGAGGGAAGTAACGAAGGTCCGGTTCGAGGACGCCTCGGCCCGGACGATAGACGACGAGGGGCTGGATGTGGCGGATGGGGTTCTCTAGGATGCTGTTGCGGAAGTAGGCGTGAGCGCGACGAGACTCGGCTTCTAGATGTTGAAGGGCTTCCTTGGCTTCTTCCTTGAGCTCCTCGACTTGGTACTTGAGCGCCTTGACGTCCTTGAACTCTTTGACCAGCACAAATTCGTCCTTGAGCCCGTTGAATTGGTGCTTGAGCTCGTCAAATGCGCCCTCGAGCTCCTTGAACTCGTCCTTGAGCTCCTTGAACTCCTTGAACTCGTCCTTGAGCTCCTTGCATTCGTCCCTGAACGCCTTGACTTCCTTGCATTCATGCTTGCACTGCTTGAATGCGTCCTTGAGCTCCTTGAATGCGTCCTTGCGCTCCTTGAATACGTCCTTGAGCTCCTTGACTCTGTCCTTGATGTTCTCGAATACGTACTCGAGCTTGTCGAACAGGTCTTTGAGACTATCGAATACGTGCTCGAGCTTCTTGAATTCGTCGTTGAGCTCCTTGAACTCGTCCTTGAACGCCTTGACTGTCTTGAATTCGCCCTTGAGCTCGTGGGCTATGCCGTTGAGCTCCTTGACATCGGCCCTCAACTGCTTGAGCCTGCCCTTGTTGACTTGGTCGATGGAGCTGCGGAGGGAATCGAGCTCGGCGGCGGGGTCACGGCCTTGGTGGGTGCGAGCGTCGTAGTAGTCGTCGCGTGTGGGGCGGTTGGGGGAAGGATCGGGCGGGATGTCGACCATGGCGGGCGATGGGATGCGGGATGCTGAGGAGGGATGCTGAGGATGAGGATGGGATGCTGAGGATGGGATGCTGAGGAGGGGATGCTGAGGATGAGGGATGAGGGATGGAATGCTGAGGATGCTGGATGCCGAGGGCAGGAGGAGAGGAGGGAGAGGTGCGAGAAGAGGAGCGGAAGAGGGGCCAGCGCCACTCTCGTGACTCTGCCTTTGTTCATCAAGATGAATAAGGTCACGCTATCGGCTGTGTGACATCAGTACGTCGTATCACCCGGGAGGGCGACAAGGTGCCCGCATCCGAGAAGACATGAGCGTACTGACAGGTGCGGCGGTGTGCCGTTGGTCGTGGGGTGGCGTCCGTCAGCCGCATGAGGTCGTCGGTCTGTCAAACAAGTGCCTGGTCTGGCAAACAGTACCTGGTTCGTCAAACACCTGATAGTCGAGTACCTGGTTTGTCAAACACCTGGTAGCCGAGTACCTGGTTTGTCAAACACCTGGTAGTCAATCACCTGGTAAACACCTCAGCCAAACACCTGGTAAACACCTGGTAAACACCTGGTAAACACCTGGTAAACACCTGGTGGTGAGCCCGTAGCACAGAGGAGAGAGGGGCCCGGGTCGCAGCGACGGGCGCGCCGCTTCCGGGCTTGAGGACGCTGTGGATTGCCTCGGGGGAGACGAGCCCCATCAGGAGGAGGGCTTGGAAGACGGCGTATGACAGCTGGGGGGCTCGCTGGAGGAGTTCGGTCGCGCGCCCTGGGTCGTTGGCGGCCAGCGCTTTCCTCCGGGTGAGACCATCGAGCAGTTGCGAAGGGGGACGGATGCGCAAGGCCAGGGTGGTCGTCNCGCTGGAGGAGTTCGGTCGCGCGCCCTGGGTCGTTGGCGGCCAGCGCTTTCCTCCGGGTGAGACCATCGAGCAGTTGCGAAGGGGGACGGATGCGCAAGGCCAGGGTGGTCGTCCCTGTCAAACACCTGCAGCCAAAACCTGGTAGTCGCACCTGGTCAATCACCTGGTAAACACCTGGTAAACACCTGGTCAATGGTAGCCAAACACCTGGTAGCACACCTGGCAGTCAAACACCTGGTAGTCAATCCCCTGGTAGCCAAACACCGGGTAGTCGCACCTGGTCAATCACCTGGTAAACACCTGGTCCATGGTAGCCAAACACCTGGTAGCACACCTGGCAGCCAGACACCTGGTCAATGGTAGCCAAACACCTGGTCGTCATGGTTAGCGCCCGCACATGGCAAACACATGGACGCTCTGGACCCCGGGGTGGAGCCTACCTGCCGCGCCCACGAGGCGGTGGAGCACGTCGCTGCACAGCTCCCCGCTCGACAGGCGCCCCGCAAGTGGCAGCACACAAGCCGTGTTGATCCACCACTTGGCACGCGGAAAGCGCCCCTCGACGGTCGACACTCGATGCAGTCCGCCGCCGCGATCCGACAGCGTCCTTGCTTGGTCATTATCCCACATACTTATCGATCCGGCGGAGCTTGACTTTGTGTTCTGGGAAGCAGTCATGCCAAACATAACCGGACTATGCGACTTTCCTAATCCCTGACGATGTACAACTACAACCAGACGTTGATCGGCGCTTAGAAGTGTCACGGCGCTTTGCCCAGTATCTCGACGAGAACAATCTTCATGTGGAAGGGCGCGAGGAAGAGATACAGCGCTTGCTGCAGCAGTCTTGGGCTACGATCGATCAGTTGAAAAAGGGGACAGTCGCTCACCCGTGATGACGACACACTGTGTTCCTGATGTGCATCCCACTTCTCTCATTGGCGTTTTGTATAACTTTTGCCTTCCTGAGAAAAGCACATGTTCCAACGGCGCTGAAGAAGCGAAATATACCTAGCTACTGTTACCCATGTTTCTGCGCCTGCATTTCGCTGATCGTCAGCCATAACACCCGTGAGCTCTCTCTGAGTCAGGCCGCCTCATCCTCCATCTCCACGATCTAGGTATTAACGTCCTAGGCCGCTGCTTTTCCTCTTTTCATCCGCGAGCTCGAACTTTGTTGGGACAATGACTTCAACCTTTCGATATCACCAGTCAACTTGGAAATGATACTGTCCTTGTCGGTCGCTTCTCGGTCCTGATATAGAGAAATGTGGCCCGTGTAATGAACCTTGTCGCTGCCCTTGAGGACGTGACTCTCAAGTTAAATGAGGACGAAAAGAGTCGCGACCAATCTCCATCCTTCATCGAGCACTCCTTGAAGGCTCCTGAACCCACAAGCCGTCGACCCTTGCTCAAAAGCTTGCACTATGGATGAAGAACTCTTGCGTTCGTTGCAGCTCTTTTTCGAACCCTGTGGCCCAGGTCCTCGTCTGCTACCGTCCGGAATGTCTCACTAGCCTTTTATCAAAGGTTGAGCAGGTAAGCAGTCACCTTGGACGGAAGCACGATATGCTAAACGACGTGTGGAGCCGTGTCGCAGATCTTTTGCGACGCTAAAAGCCGGCATTGCAGAATCCTTCGGATGCCCCTCTGCGCTCAGATCGATCACGACCGGATCCGCATCTCGGGAAGCTCGAGTGCTTCGCCTGCAAGTTCTGCGATTACCGAACGATCAGTAAGCAACCCAGATCTCGACACATTACCGAATGCCATGAGATAAGAAAGATGCTGAGCGCAAGACCTCCTGCTATGTTCCTGCCTGTGTACCTGTAAGCATGGATTCGGAATCTGCGGAAGGGATGGTACTGGGTGGTCTGTGAGGACGGTGACGAGATGCGTCCGGTGGGTGGCCAGGAGACGTCCGATCACCTGAAGGACCTGCACCGTCGAGAACGGCAGCGCGGGGCAATGGCAACACTCAACGCGAAACCAGCCTTTTACCTTTGTCGGCCGGGCATCCAGCAGGATGAAATATGCGCTTCTCAAGCACTTCTTTGCTATGGTGTTTCTCGCTTTTCGGATGCCTGTACCCGTTCGTCGTCGGGCAGCAGGTATCCAGTTCAAAGAGGCGCAACTGGATCTCATCGTGGCCCTATGGAACCACGAGGTGTGGAAGGAAGACGATGTAATGACCCCAGGGTTCTGGGGGCAGGCTCAACGACATGGAAAGTCCACTACGTCCCTGAGCTCTGTCTACTGTGGCGATGAGGAAGAGGAGTTTGAGGACGACCTTTCAGACGCAGAGAACATTCACGAAGATGATGAAGACGAATACGTGGAGAACGACGAATGCGAAGACGGCCAAAACGACGTCAAGGATGCAGACGGTGAAAGCGACGACAAGGACGAAGACGGTGAAAACGACGACGAGGCCGAAGAAGTCGATGCGGCTGCGACGCTGACCGGAGATAGGCTCAAGATTCAGGCAGTCGAGGTGCTTGAGTTACTTTTCAGACTCATTATGGAGTTCTGCACGGAAGAGAACACCGACGGCCGGCCAGCGTCAACTCTACTTGTTTATTTCAGCGGGATTCTCGGGCTCTTGCCTGGCTATACCGGCTTTCTACCAGTGAAATCGTACACGCCATACCTCGCTAGATCGATTTATGTTCAACGCTTGTTATTCCTCGAGTACGCCCTGCCCGCTAGGGTAACGTTAAAGGAGAAACACGGCGCTAGCGAGATCAACGGCCGCCGCGAGAACCAATAGGCCGGCGCCCCTGGAGGCGGCCGACTCTGCGTCCTTGCCATCCTCGCCCGTAACCTGGGGCGCCGCCGTCTCCAGCACAACCGTCAAATCAGCCGTCGAGGCAGCATTCCCGGACCCCGTGAAATACACTTGGACGGGGGGACCAGCACAGCTCGCTGACGGGGAAGTAAATGGGGCCGGCTTGCTCCTCGCAGTCCTCCGTCTACTTGTCCAGCACGTCTTCCTTTTCGGCGGCCCACTCGGCCGCAACTTAGCTGGCTCTACAACTTGCTACTCCAATGACGTGGCGGCGCAAACCGAGCTGGAAAAGCTGAGCCCGCTAAAGTTGATAATTCTATGCATCAGTGGTCTACTTTCAAAGACGGGCAGATTGGTGCACCTACTTTACCGTACCCGGCCACCCGACCGCAACGGGGGTTGCGCGCGGACCGTGACAACTGGGGCAGATCATTGATGAATTGAGAGATTGGCCTATCACGTCAAAGCGCGTGTCTCGGAGGTTGATCCGGTGGGCCCCCCGGCCTGACAACAAACGTCCCAACGCCCCAGCTACTCCGGGCCACAATTTTGACCGCCGCCTCGCCGGCCGCCATGAGCGCCACAGTAGCAAACATGACAAGGTACAAATGGTTCGGACCGATAGATCGCTAACACTATTGAAAGAAAGGAAAGTAAACGCCGACTCCAATGCGAATGTTATTCGTCTGGGCCTGCGGCGGATACATTAGTGCCGCCAGCCGAATCCGCAAAGTGGTAAGGGGCTGGGCCGGCCGCAACCTTCCCAAGTATTATCCTGAGACAGGTGTTAACCTACATAGTCACCTAAGCGGTGAGGCATAGCCAGTCTTAGCAAAACGAGTTGTTATACGCTCGGTGTGGTGATCGGTTAGTAGGCACGGAGGGGTCAGCCGCACCTAAAGGAGCGAGTGGACTAAATGCCAGAGAGATTTGTTTGTTGGATAACCTCTTGAGTCAGCGAGCAACTTACAGGCCCCTCCCAGACTCGAGCCGGCAGGAAGTGGCAGGGGGAATCCATCTGGTGAACTGACCACGCCGCAACTCAGGCAGCAATGGATTTGAAGATAAATAGGCCCTTCCGCCTGTGGCATCCATCTCTGTTCCCATCACATCAACACTCATCATCACTCAATCATCCCCTCATCCAACCAACCGGCAATCCCATCAAAGTTCTTTCGCGGCTCCCTTAGACACAGTCAAAATGCACGCTATCAAGACCATCGCTCTGGCCTTTGCCGCCTTCGCTGCCTCTGCTGTGGCTGCCCCTACCGAGCCCACCGGCTACGAGAACCCTACCGTCAAGCGCGCCGTCGCTCAGTGCTCCGGCAACAACAACGGCCGGAACCAGATTGCTTGCTGTAACTCTGCCTCCAAGCAGGTCCAGAAGGGCGCCGGCCTCGTCGGTAACGTCCTCGGCAACGTCGACATCCTAGGCGGCAACTGCTCGCCGCTCTCCATCCCAGTCGCGGTTCTTGGAGGCGCCGCGTCGGTTCCCATCAGCCAGTTCTGCAACCAGAACCAGCAGGCCGCCTGCTGCTCGGGCGACCAGAACGTAAGGACTCCCTCTATTTCTCATGTCTTCTGTCACTAATATTTGCACAGGGCATCATCAACGTGGGCGTTTCTTGCATTCCCGTCATCGTCTAAGAACATCCTGCCAGAGGTGATCTCATTCGGACAGACTGGATGCCTTGATACTGCCGTGCCACAGCTGGCTTCCAGGTTTAGATGGTGCTTTGCGCTTGAGGATGAGAAAGGAACGCATTTACCTTCTTTGGGGATCCGGGCTACGGGAACATGGCCTTGGGGCCATTACCTGTTGGTGGATATTTCTACTTGGTCTTAGGCGGCCGTCGGAGCCGTATTTGTTGAAAGGTTGTAATTTGCCTGCGGGGTTGATTTGAACTCGGATCTATCATAGATATAAAAGAACGAACAATCTCCTGGACATCTTCCCAATTTTCTTGAAGAATATCCGGTCCATGCGCCAATGCTCTTCGCATCTGACCGTCATTCCGGTGGGAAACCGTCAATCTGAGGCGTACCAGCATATGATGAGCAAAACAGAGATTAAATTAAGTACCCTGTTGATCTCCGTCACACGTACGGAGACGGGGCCGAAAGTGGCCGAGGTGGCGCTTGCTGATAATCCACACTCCACCGGCTGCCAGAGGGTGGTTCTTCCTCCTGCTCCTCGTCATGGGTCACGCCAATATTGTGCTAGGAATGGGGAGATGCCCCTCAGCAATCGCCAGCCATGGTTGCGCGCCACAGGCTGAGAGGCTCCCTGCATCCACGACAAGCACGGGGTTTGCTCCGCTGGCGTTAGTCTCCGTGTGTGACGGGCGCTGCCCATGCAGGAAGTTTTCTAGATGCTTCCCCTACTCTTTTTGTGCGTAGTGCTATAGATCGGCTATTTGGTGGCGACTACAGGCCGGCTCTGGCTGCGAGGAGAGGACGTAAGCCGTCGCAGGCATTCCGCTATCATGGATGCAACAACGCCGATCACTTTACATCGTCAACTCTTTATCACATTCATTCGGTTCAAGAATACATTAAAATGGCATTTGCCCTCGGGCGAATCCCCGGGGTATTTTTGGAGAGGGTAGATAAGCCGCCCATTTATACGAAGGAAGGGCTTTTCTCAGACCATCACCATATCGGCGCCGGATAGAAACCCCAAGATCGCCTCGTAGAATATAAAATATCCCGCTAGCAGGGAAGACGTAAATTCATCCTAACTATACTCCCTGAGGCCGTCCTATCTAGTCAATATGGTCCTGTGCTTCTAGACCCTGATAAATCCCATTGTGCGTAGTCAACAGACCCTATATCTATCCGCCTTCGTGAAAGTTCATAGACCCTCCTATCATATCCCAGTCGAAGTATAGGGCGTTACTAGTCTCGTCCTCTAAAGAGGTAAGGCTAGGCGAGCTAGGTACTTGAGGGGTAGTGGCTCGTCGTGAAGCTATTAGGCTTCTACGTTAAGCTGGCGGTAGTATCTTCGATGTAGTTCTCGATGAAGGAGTAGCCGTAACCGCCGTACTAGAGGACTATATGCTTAAGTAAAAGGACCTCGATGCGGAGCTCGGCCTGCTGGTCCTTGAGACTTTGGTTGACGGCACTAATAGCGGCCTCCTAAGTCTACAGATCCTCGACGCCGCGCTACTTACGAATACGGCACTTATGCGCGGCCTCGCGGTTACGAGCTTAGAGGCCTGTTTTCTTTTCGGAGTTAGAGGAAGGATTATCGGTTTAAGCGGAGAGCGAAGAGTCGACGGAAGAGGCCGAAGGGCGACGGTCGGTTAGGGCCCGTAGAACTACCGTCTTGGAGACAGTGGATTAGGTTTTTTGGGCGGACGAGGCCTTCAGAGACCAGCCTTATCGTTTTAGTTAGGCAGATGAGACTTCAGCTAGAAGGTACTCTTACTACGTTTAGCGAATCTCGTCCACGCCACCATCATGAACCACGGGTTACCCGTTAGAGGTAATCTCGAAGAAAGAGAAGGCGTACGGTCTTACAAGAATAATCCAAAGATCCAGAAACCGCAGAGATACTGCTTGATCCTGGAATCAGACAAGCGACGTAGCAAGCAGACACTCGCGAGGAAAGACCAGGTATGAACATCCCTCAAGCAGCCCACCAGCTGGTGCAGACTCGCGCTGACGACTGCACAACTGATGCGCACGGACCAATGATTTCACGGAGCTGATTACGGACCTAATCCAGATTGCGGACCTGATCCAGAAGGGTATTGGTACAGTAGGCTGAATCCAGGAAGAGCGCGTATCTTTCGCAGCCCTTTTCTCTATCCCTCGCTGCATCGTCTCGACACGTGCTTGATGACAGCCTCATACTGATACAGATGAGCCTTGGAGTTGTTTCATTGGCGACATGAGGACTGAATTGGTAAGCCAGGGCCCCAGGTCTGAGATCTGAATTTGGGTCAGGACGCTGATCACCAGAAGCCAGACGCCACCTGGGGACTTGCACCAATGGCTTTGGGCCCGATCGGGGCGCACTGTTGAGATCATCGGGTGCTTCTGGCTTTTTGAGTTCAAGCCATGTGCTAGGCAGTTGTCTCGCGGGGCAGACGCTCCTGCGCCAGCCCTTGCAGAAGGGAATTGCTGTCGTTTAAAAAGCTGGGTGAGACTGCCTGTGTACACGGCCCGCGGTTGTCCCTTATCCTTCACTTCATCCTCCCCTCAAAGTGTTGAGACGAAGAAGATGCCTACCTCGTGAATCTTCTTCTGTTCTTCCCTTCTCGCCTTTCCCCCAGCGGACATCTGACGATTGAAGGGTCCTTAGGCCGCAGCAATAGATCCCTGGGGCATGGCCCTGGACTGACCGCTCGGACCAATGACATACACGGAGCAATCTCACCACCATGTTTGACGTCGATCGTGGCATCGTCAGCAACTCGACCCCCGACCTTAACTCGGCCTTTCCTATCATGGTGTTTATAACCATTGCTCTCTATAATGTCATCGAGCTTACCTGCGTCATTATCTTCACCTTTAAGAAGCGGAGCGGCCTATACTTTTGGAGCTTCTGCGTCGCGACATAGGGCCTTATACCCTACTCCATTGGCTTCCTGCTGAAGGGGCTGGGCATTAACAGGCGAGTGATCTATCTCTATGTCACCATGATCGTCATCGGCTTGTCTTGTTTCGTCACAGGTCAGTCTGTCGTTTTATATTCACGCCTACACCTCGTCGATCGCGATCCAAGGCGACTCCGTTTCGTCCTCGCCATGGTCATCAGGAATGCAATTATCTGCCATATTCCCACCGCCATTCTCATCTATGGGGCCAACTCGTCAGACCCTGAAGGCTGGCTGTTGGTCTATTCCGTCTATGAGAAGGTACAGATCTCCATCTTCTTCGTCCAGGAGGTCATCATCTCCGCCTTATACATCATAGCCACGACGAAATTCTTCCGCGACTCGACCCTCCATGCAGAATCCGCTCGGAAACGCATGCTCTGGCACCTCATTCTCGTCAACATTATCATCATCCTCCTCAACATGACGATCCTAGGCCTAGAGTATGCCGGCTACTACGAACTACAGACGGCCTACAAGGCTCTCGTCTACTCAATCAAGCTCAAGCTCGAGATCAACATTCTGAACAGCCTGATTGATTTCTCGCGGGGCCGCACGGGCACGAGCTCCGGTCCGAGTGACTACATCTTTGACGGTAGCCAGCGCGTGCCCGCCTATTTTAACAACCTGCCCGCCATGGCCCTGGATACGATCGAGGGCGGCGGCATCCTGCAAGACAAGCTGGCTAAGAAAGGCGCGATTGCACACCTCGAGACTGGTCGGCGGTACTCAGCCCATATCCACACCGGACGCCAATCTGCTAGAGAGGAGACGAGGCACAGCTTGACCGACGGCATCTCAGTGATGAAGACGACAGAGGTAAACATTGTGTGCGACAGTGAGCTCCAGAGGCAGATGAAGAGTCTGAGGCGGATATCGACCGTGACCGCGACGCCGCGGCGCGGCAGCCTAGACATCACGATAACACCTGAGCCGGCGGTGGGCTCGATAACGTCGTCGGAGGTTGGTTTTGCGAAGAATGGCGCATAGCTGAATCTCGACAACCGAACAATTGATACAACGATTGATACAACGATCTCTGGTCCGTTGTTCAGGCATTTGGCGAAATGGGACTCTCCAGATTAACATCGGAGCGCCTGTGCTGTCAGCGTAAGCTGACGGAATTGCGACCACATCCGAGGAACAAAGATTTCCTTCGACAGAACCGCATCGCAGTCCAATTTCTTGTTCATACATTCGCACCCAATGCTGCGTCTTGCAAATGAGATTCTTCTGAATATAGCCGCTCAGCTCGAGTCGGAAAGCGATATCAATGCACTTGCTCGAACCAGCCGCAGGCTCTTCTTCTGCTTAGACCCCTTTCTGTACCGCCACAATGTGCAACAGTCCGAAAGCCCAGCACTCCGATGGGCTGCCATCCATACATAGCCAAGGGCGAACGGACAGGAAAGCAATAGATGCTGGGTCTGGAGGGATAGGCGAGGCATTGGGACTTTTGACAGAGAATGGGTACGAAGAGGTGACGAGGGATTTTGCTGGCTATCGATGGTGTTGATGGAGAGTCGAGGGATGACTTCCGTCAACACCAACCCACGCATCAGGAAGCTGGAGGAGGAGGTAAAATGACTGCCGCCTAGATCGAAAGAACGGCAGGAGGCCGTTCGAGCGGTGAGGAGCGAGAAGCGGAGATTAAAGAGGGCCTTTCTTGAACGAACCAAAGTCGCATGGACGGAGGTGCAGGCCGTGGATGACATCCAACGCCAACTCCAGGGACACGGGTTCTCCAAGCCTGCAGCGTGGATGCGGCCTGCGCACCTCAACGCCCAGCACATAAGCGCCACGTTGATGCGTAAACCGCTCGGGTGGGTGATACTCTCGAAGGGTACTACAGACGCAGGGACAACCTCATCGACGCTATCGTTGCCTACTGCAGCGTGGTAGAAGGCCGCACAGCATGCAGAACCAATATCTCGGCTGCAAAGAAGCCGGTTCCCAGTCCTCGTTCCTGCCCCGAGGAAAGCCCGTTGAAAATCGCCATACTCTTCGGCCCCTCACACGCCTAATAATAGACGTTGCTAATTCGCCCAGACCCTCCGCAGAGCACATAGGTGTCGATGTGCGTCATACTAGAGCGAGAGATAACTTGATATTGGCGGCAGGCGGCATCTCTTGTCGTCGAGATCTGCTAGGTCATGAGCCAATCCTCGCGATATGAGCCTTAACAGACAGAAGGCCATCGCAACGACATCGTACCCGGTGCAGTCACTGCCCGACGCACAATACAGCGCTGGTTTCGAAATGCTGGTACAGAGCTCCAGGCGGGCGATATACCAAGGATTCGTTAACGTTGCTCACCCACATTTGGACCACCCCAAAAATTCCTCACCGCTACCCCAACCAAGCCTCTTCAACATATCACATCTTTACCAATTCTACTGCGATTCCTTCCAAATTCTAGATCCTATTAACTTAGTTAACTATACATAGATATTCCGAAGATGATATCAACTAGGCCCTCGAGGCTATCATAAATAGGTAGTCTATTCGGAAGGCTTCCACAGAATAGGGTATCCCGAAGACCACTCTTCATCACCGGATCCAAGGAACCTAACTAAGGAGTATCGCATTTACTAGCTAGCAGAAGCTATCCCCGACGTAAGAGAAGCATTTAGTCGACTAGATACGCATGCAGGGTACCCTACGGCTCCCACCAACCCATTCCCAAGTCAGGGAATTTACAGAACGTATCCCTGGCCTACGAGGGGGGCCCTAGACGATCGGAAAGAACTAGTTCTAAGCCTTCCTACGTAGGAATCCTTTTATTAAGGTCTAAAGAGCTAGACCTAAAGATTCCTAACGTATTAACGGGGCGTTAACTAACGTAATTAGAAACTAGTTCCGTCTCCTAATTATTCCTAAGATTAAGGCTATCTAACTAATTAACCGCTATAATATAGATGAGACTAGGATCCTTAAGGGCCAAGGGTTAAATAGTCTAGTCCTAGGCTCGATAGAAGCCTAGAATCTATAGAAAGAATAGCCTAGTTTAAGGGCCTAAACGTCAATCCTTAAGTATATTAACGTAATAGGTTTTACGCTACCCCCCTTAGTTATATTTAAAGGCTAATTAGTCAAATAGTAGTAGTTCCCTAGATCTATAGCCCTATCAGAGCTAGAGGTTTACTATTGTTAAGGTTTATAATACTTTAAGCTACGTATCTAGCTACGTAGCTAGAAAAGGAAAGGTAAGTCGGTAAAAGTCGTAGGGTAGGTAAGGGATAAAAATAGCCGTAGGAGGCCGTAGGAGGTAGGTATCGGAAAACGGATCGAATATCCTCGTAGAGCTCGTTGAGAGCTACGTATAGGTGTAGATATCGATGATGAAGGAATAAGGTAGGTCAGGTAGTCAGTTAAAGGTAGGTAGACGGAAGGCGTCATGAGACGCTCAGCTATAGCCGAAGAAAGTAAGGGTTATTAAGAAGGCCTAGTCTTAAGTATAGGAAAAGCGTAGTTTTTAGATAGTTACTACCGTCCTAGCGGTAAGGTGCGAGATGAGTAGTAAGGTGGCCGTCTTTTTGACTCGTGTATATTTTTTCTTAAGTATCTAAAAATCATCCTTAAGGGGAAATCGCTAATATATAAGATAGGCTGACCCTCTGACCTGAATGCGGGGACTAGGCGTATTGACTAGGTCCTGACGAGTGGGGAAATGGAGAAAATATGGATATAGCTGTAGGAATGAGCTAAGGAGAGACTAAAGAACTAAAGTAGATATAGCTGTATAGTGGTTCTACGTGGTTATATAAATGCTATATAACTATAAAGCTCTGCTTTTTCTCTTTTTAACCGTATAAGGTTTGTCCCGTTTGGTCATTATATGATAGAGCTATCGACCGTTAAAGGTCGTATATAGACCTTAATAAGGTCTAACTCCTATACTAACTATTCTTCCTTAAGGAATAGTTAGGTCGTAATACTATGACCTCTATAGCTATCCCTAAGTATATATAAAAACCGGCTAGCCCTTCCCCCCCTATCCTTGCTAATGCCGAGATACTGTAAGAGGCTAAGGGGGTGACCGGGTAGAACCCTAACGTGTCGCCGACCAACCCCTGATGTTTAGCCGTACGCATAACTATCCCAAGCTAGAGTCTAGGGGACTTAGGGAGAATTTCCCTAATTCGAAGTCTTCTACCAATATACGACCTACCTGTATCCTGAATCCTACCTAGTGAGGCATTGAGCCAGCTTATTATAATACGATCTGTAACTACGCGGCCTACTCACGCGTATTCGATAAGGAGTATAAAACTAGTTACACGTATAGTTACTAAATAATAGTAGCTACTAAGAAGGCTAGTAGATCCTATAGGAGTTAGGTAATACTATGGTAATGCCGCTAAATAGAAACTAGTAGAACCTGAATATCGACACGACGATTACTTTCTACTAGAGGTAGTAGTAGGCCTTACTCTAGATCTTTATTTCAGAATATAAGTAGAAAGATGGCGAGCTGATAGAGGAGGAAGCCCTTATAATACTAGGCTAAGGGGACGATAATACTATCATGTCGCTTACCGTCTTCCACTTCGTTCCTAGTATACCCGTTATCGTGAACTAGAATACCTACTAAGGACTAAAGCTAGTTAACGGGGCTACCTATACGGTGGTAGACGTTATCCCTGATAGGGTATACCCAGGCTATAGAGTCGACGCTAATGCCGTGCTACACCTAGGCCTGCTAGCGGGTATCCTACTCGCGTTAGAGACGACGAGGGAGTTTCGCTTCGTCGGTCTGCCGCCTGGCACCATGCTCCTGACGCCCTTGAGCACTAAGATAGACTGCCAGAAAAAGCGGCCCTAGCAGTAGCACGACGTCTCCCGCAGGGGCCTACCGTGCGCACCGGCGTTTGCGTGCACCGACTACAAGGTGCAGGCGAGGACGCTAGATCGGGTAGCCGTCGAACTGCGGGGAACGAGGACGACCCATGCATTTGTTATTGTGGCAGAGAACAGTCTTGCTATGATGATGCGGAACGACACGAGTCCAGAAATCAAAGGCTGATTTGCATTATCACTGGGACTACTTTCATTCTGTACTTCTCGGATCCCATTCACTCCAGTAATTCCAACGCTTTCCAATATCATCTGAGGCTACCTGAAGTGGTACCACTTCGCTGCCCTTCTGTTAGTGACGTTTGTCTTGAATGTCGCAGCGAAGCCTACCTTTCTTGGTCATTCTCTGTGGAAGCTTCTGAAGCTCCTCCTTGGTCCTGTTGATGGTGACTACCGACTCGAGAGATGGGTTAGGCGATGCTTGCGTCAACGACTTGCTTTGCGCTGCGTGAGATGGCCGGAGGACAGTCGTCGGCATGGCGAACCCAAATCCGGACAAGGCGCCTGCAACGATGGGGAGGATACCACCTGGGGAGTGCTGCGATCCTTTCTTCTCGACTTTCTGATATGTTGTAGGAGGAGGGTAGCGAGAGGCCATTTTGGAAAGATGGATGATAAGATGAGGTGGTCAAGACTGAGAGCCAGGCGGATGTCTCTCAGAACGTAAGTTCCAAACTTGGATGATGGACAACTAATTTATACCCTACAACCCAATACGCCGCATAGGGTCTCGTCAATCTCCTGAGCCTTCCATACACAAATCCATCATATGACTCCAGGGACGTCGATTGTTCAGCTGATAGGATTCTCCGAGGCTTCTCCGCGGTCCACGACGAAGCAAAACTTAATTGAGACGCGCCCAGCCCAATCGGAGTTTTCCACGCTACAACAACGGCTCAATTTCGGATCCGTTCACGAATGAACATCGAGCCCCTCATTAGCGTGGAAAACCCTCACCCCATCTTCGAGGTGTCACAGCTCATGTAACACGTCCAACCTCCGGGGAACGTTCCGAGCGGCGCGTCGGTCCGCAGAATGGCAAGCTTGAGCAGAGCAGAACTTCCAGAGCTCGTGAACAAGAGAATTACCGGTGTTCCGTCCACTAGGGCGGAGTTGCCGGAAGGGGAAGGCGGCCTGGCACCCTCTCCGGACTCAAATCGTACTTATACCCATTGAACTGGCGAGTTTGGTTTCAATGAGTCCCGACAAAACCAATAAAGCCTTCTGCAACACGCAACATGAACCCCCTACAATTATCTCACTTGGCGTGAGGCCTCCACCGGCGTCTGGCAGCGCAGTATCGACGAGATTGAGGAGTTCTACTCGACCATGGTTGTGCTGTACCAAGGCAGCGGCCGCATGTTCTTCGGCATGACGGGCTTCCTGTCTCTGTCTGTCGAAGTTGCCCATGACGAGGACCTTACTACCGCTAAATCAATCAACAACGCTGCCAGGATCACCCCTAGATACAGGACGTAGCGCTAGGAGAGAAGAAGGACAAGATTCTGGTCCTCCTCGCGTCTCATGAGCGTCAGATGTCGTTGTCACGACACACGTGACCTGTGCCCCTGAGCTTGGCCCGTGACACTGGTAGTTGGGGTGTGGAATATAGAAGCCGCCCAGTTGCTAGTTGGTAGGCTCATAGATGATGGCTTCGTGGTCATTGCTGTGTGGTCGGCGCGGTGGGTTGGTAATGTGTAGATTCGTAGCGGAGTAATTCGTTAACGAAGTGGTGGTATTAGTGTGATTAACAGGCTCAGGAGAACGTCGCGTCAGTGGCGCACTGGTTGCCGTGATCTCTAGGTGATCCTGCCAAACAATTTCCAGCAATAAAGAGAGTGGGTGAGAGGCGGAGCAAGCTCAATAGCGCCTGTTTTGATCATTCGGGTGTTCCATTTGACCAAACAGGAAGCTGAAAATGGAGCCATGATTGGCCATGTTCTATGCTCCAGGCGGTTAATGGTTGGCTGTTGCTTCTCTCTTTCATCCATCCCATCTCTTAGCATGTTAGGCAAGCGCAAGCTTGAACGGGACCATCAACGGTAATCTGCATACAAAAACCCCAGATTCCGCTCGTATTATGCACTCCATTTACCCCACTTACCTGCCCATAGCGCCACCACAGAAGCGCAAAGGGCAAACAACAGGCGACCTCTGTCCCGAGAGTCATCTGTGAGACCCCCGGGCTAAGTGGATCAAAACGAGCAGCGAGCTTGAATTTGACGCCTGGGTATCTTGGAATTTTCGTCCTGAGTTTTGGGGCAGATTGTCAGAGATCCATGTTGATCACCGAGCTTTGAAGTAAATCAATTGACGGACCATACTCGACGGTATCATCCTCCTCTTGTTCTAGCTCCACCTATCCGATTATTTAAAAAATCAGAGAAAAAAGACGCCGAAACCTCACTATCAATGCAGATGCGAGTGTGTGTATGTGGAAGAGAGAAAGAAAGGGGCAAGGGAGGAAGCGATGCGAAGCACGCATCATCTAATAGTAACGGCCCCGAAGAAGATCTTCTTGAGCATGCTGCGCAACTTGCACGCCCTATTAACTTTACCGGTCACCGTGCAGGGCTCCTCGGCGGTGAGGTCGTAGGGCATCACTGCGGCCTTACGCTTCGGCAGCTTCTCCTCGGCGTAGATCTCGGGGGGCGACTCGTAGACGCTGCTATCGGACCCATATAGATACGGCACGTCAACGGAGGCATCGAGCAGGGTGGTGGCGCTAAAGAACCGAGGACGAATATTAGCATGTCAATGAAGTGGGCGTAGGAGCTCATGGTGCCGGCGCTGCTCACGGAGTTGTAGCTGGTGCTGTTGACCAGGGGTAGGTCCGTGATCCAGACGACACCATTGCCGTAGGTGCGACTGTAGTGCTGTTGCTCGGGCGTAGTCGGGCGGAAGCGCGAGATTTCACAGGACAAGTGAGGCGAGTGGTAGGCGGCATGGAGGTAGAGCTCGTCATGGGTACGGCGAAGGCGGCGCTGCTCTTCCTCGCGTTGCTTGCGACGGAGTATGCGGGCGGCGTGTTTGGCCTCGATCTGGTCGCGAATGGGGTCCAGGAAGGTTTCGAACTTGCGGCAGAGATCTTCCTGTTCGATACGCAAGTTCCAGTCAAGGAGAAGCAAGAGCTGCCTCTCCATTAAGTTGATATCGGAGCGGGAGAAGCCGAAAGTCGAGTAGTCGGTGTCGACCGTGCTGTAGACGGCCCAATGTTTGTTCTTGGGAGAGGAGTCGTTGAGGTACTTGGCGGAGAGGATGAGGCAGGCGGTGAAGATACGGTGGGTGGTGCAGCGCAGGCCGCGGACCGTGGGCTGAAGCTTGGACTTGAGGCGGCCCAGGTAGACGAGGGTCGACATGAGAGTGGGGACCTGGACTTTGGAGGCGACTACAAGCTGGGTAATGAAGGCCTCTAATGTGGGAAGGTCGGCATGTCTCGAGCGAATGCAGCGCGGCTCTATCCTTGATGGCCAGGAGGGGAGCTGATGGTTCTTGTAAATCTTGGCGGCGCTGGAAGGCATGAGGTGAGGGTCGCATGCTATGACATTGAAGGTGGCAGGTAGGCTTATCGCACGCCAAGGCTGCGCAGCTAGATTCGTCAGCATTACACAGGCCATACTGGGTGGCTGGACGTCCACCGTCACGAAACGCGTCTTCCAGAAGTACGCCGATGACTACGATCCACCCACGCATCATGGAATACGTAATTGGTTCATTCGTGGAGATCGCGTAGCCGGCCAGGGTTTGGACAGCTTTACGAAACATGAAGACTTCGTCCAGGTCGGGTCTAAGAGGTAGGGGCAACTTGTTCTCCCTGCGGTGAATGCGAAGCTGGTCTATGCCTTCTGGAGAGGTAAGGCTCCGGACTTGGAAAGCTTTATAACGGAATAAGATCACTAGCAGGAAGACATGAGGGCTGATGATTGACAATCGGTGGAAGATGCCCTTAGGGACGGTGAAGGAAGGTGGTTCTAGAATAGCGTAAGCATCCATCGTTCACATATAGAAATCGCCCTGTACTTACGACTTCACGCCTAGGTACGTTTTAGTGAACTCCGAGGCGAACCATCGGATTGTGCGGTCCGCCTTCTGCATCCCTTGCCAAAGTGACTCTGATATCTCCATATCGGAGTAGGAGGGTGGAGGATTGTCAGAGTGAGTTCACGGTCTCGAGTGATGGACTATCAGTGGGTCGGCTAGTGGATGGCTGTAGATAGGTATCTGTAGAATGAAGAGAATAATCGATGCCCTCTCTCTCGAGAGAGTGCAGGCCTCCTTGTCTTTATGCCCCTTCGCCTCCAGTGCTCCTCGTGTTTCACCCCCTTGTATCCACAGGTGGTCTCCTGTTGCTTGACTGCTGACCCGTCTGTTCTCGTCTGTTCCCGTGAGGGCCCTGACAAGGATGGAGGATGGACGAGAGTTTCCGGGAGCGAGCAGGGGGGGTGGGGGTTGGTGGTGGCTATGGCTAGACGTCATGTGCTGTTTTCCAGTCGTTTCTCTTGCATTGTAGATGGGCTTGATGATACTAGCACACAGCCCTGATGTGTGTTCCAACGTTAGGCTGGTCCATACGTAGGTAATATAAATGGTTGCTAGTTAGTCCGGGACCACTGTACGAGTATCCTGACGCTGAGGTCACAGATGTGTATGTAGAATGAATATACTGTTTTGAAGGGTGCGTGTGAGAAGCGCCTGGTATGCTCGACCGACCGGCGAGGAGGCTGCGAAGAGACTGGCAGGGATAGGCGCGGTGACCTCATCGTCTCAGGTTCTATCAGCTCATCAGGCAGCTGATCGTGGCGTAGTCTATTTAACTATGCCTTATGGCCACGATAAGGTCATCTTGAGCAATTTGAACCCAACAGTCCAATGCCCCAGTCTGCCTAGGCACAGGCCGTTGGCCCTTGTCATGAAGAGGAGGCCGCCAGCTGGGGAGGTCTATAAGAACCCGATGCTTTCCGACTCCTTCGACATGACTTACATGAGCTCCCCCAACACAACTAGAACTACCACCACAATGTTAATTCACGATGACGCCGGCTCCGCTCAACTGATGATCACCACCCAGAAGAGTGCTATCAAGAAACGCATTCAGCCTCCGAGCTTAACGTCCAGCCGGAGCCGGTCCCCGATAAGCCATGCGCAGCCAGGAAAGAAGTCGAATACAGAGACGACAAAGATTATGAAGCCCAGAGAGCGCAGCTTCAACATCGAGAGGAAGCGCTAAAATTTGACTATAATTCAGCGTAACGGCTGGTCTAAGGGAGACTCTCGTGAATAGGATTATCTAAGAGCTTAAGAAAAACGACCGACAATTATTCAACAGCGCGCCAGTACACAGCAGTCACGGCGGCTAAACGCATACACCAACTCCCAAGGACCACTTCCTCTCTAACGTCAACATCATTAACCGAACAGTGGTTTTGAAGGTCGCTTAATGGATGCCTAAGGGCGCCTATTTACACATCCATTTCAACTCGTGCCTATTACCTAAAGTCCTCCTCCAAATCGCAGAATCCATAGACCGCATGTTCATCAGAAACACTGTGCCTCTCACGACGGAGGATGCTTTTAAGTACTGCGATGTTAATTTCTCCATCCGAGGAAGCAGGAAGGAGAAGCTCGGTAATTTATTCTCACGAATATACTAGCCGCCGACGGAAGAGATGCAATTTAGGGACTTCCTACGCTAATTCCGTCATTAAGAAAAGGGAGATCCTATACTATAGCTATAAAAGAAGCTTATCTTCACCGATAAAGAAGCTTACGGCGAGCACTGGACGGTATCCGGAGCCTGGGCCAAGTTTAATAGACGTACGCGCATAATGAAGGGGCTCTTTAACTACGCGACCGCATACCATACGTGTACGCGCCTCTTACTCGAGGACTTCGTCAAAGATATCATCCAGTACGCCGAGATTTAACCTAACTTCATGCAAACGAACTAGGTCTAGCTAGATGATGGCTCCGCGTAAATTAATAACGCTAGCATCATGGAGATGATTATAGACGAATGTAAAAAGTTTAAGCCGAATGGATACAGCTGCATGAAGGTTATCTATTGCGCGCCACGCTCCTTCACGAGAGATTAGGTTAAGGAGGCTCTGGATGAGTGCCTCGAATTCACGAAACGATGACTAGACTGGATCGCGGGCTTCGATCTAGTCGGTGAAGAAGAGAAGGGTTACCCTCTGCGTTCTTTCACGTCCGATTCCTCGAATTCCTCGACTTCCGCTCCAAGTGCAAGGCCGAGAATCTGACAATCCCCTTCCTGTTCCACTGCGGCGAGACGCTGGAAATGGGGGGTGGGACGGATGGCAACCTGCTCGACGCCCTTTTGCTTGATTTGCGCCGTATCGGCCACGGGTTTGCCCTGGCGCGCCATCCCTACGTAATGGAATAGATGAAGAAATAGGGCGTGTGCGTCGAAATATGTCCCATCTCGAACGAGGTCCTGGGACTTATGCCGCGAATGAACGGGCATTCGGTGTATAACCTCCTAGCGAACAACGTGCACTACACCCTCAACTCGGATAACGGTACTCTGTTCCAGTAGGCCTTCCCGCATGATCCACCCGTCAAGCCATCCAGAGGTCCAGGACAGAATTTGCATCATGTCGGCCACCCAGTCATTCTTTCTAGCACACCCCGACCTTCGCCCTGGCAACATCCTCGTGGACGATGAGCTTAACATATGCGGTATCATCGACTGGGAGTACACGGCAAGCGTCCCCCAGTGTGCCTCCGCCCCCCCGACATGGATCACAGGCAACGACTCGGGCCTAGCCGGCCTACCGTCCGAGTTCACAAGTGTGCTTTCTTCCATGAAAGAGAAGTCGAGGTACCACTCTCAGCTCGCGGCCGAGTGGGTCCCCAGAGACCTCCTCACGAAGGAGCGCGAGGCGACAGAATTGGCTTTCAACGCCGATGGTCCTCCTCCGCCTGCAGCTACGCATGACGACAAGCTCTCGAACTTCTTCAACTGCCTTTAGCCGTCTATTGACGATGCTTCACATTCTCCCAACGCGCCGCTACCGCCTTCTACTACCGCGGACCCTCGAACTTGGCTTGCTCCAGCTCCTCGTCGGTCAGCTCCCGGGCTTCTCTCAGCATGGCGTCCAACGTCGCATAGCGCTGGTCCCAGCCTCCACCGAGCGGGTTGTTCACCGGAAGCCTCACCACTGGCTCGGATTCCTCCGCCTCAAAATTGTCGGGACTCCTGCGATGGGCCAGGCCTAAACCGAATCGGGCTTCTTCGGGATAAAAAGGACCCTCGTTCGGTGCCAGCTGAAGCCGCAGGCACTCATTAATTGTGACAAGGGGGAATGAGTTGTAAAAGTCGTCGTAGGCCGGGCTGAGAGCGTCCTCTAGAGACATGACGGGTCCTCGACAAGAAGACTTGGGCGGTTGAATGACGCTCCAGGGGCGACGGCACGTTTCCTTCTCGCACGACTTGGTCACGAGAAGTAGCGCGTTCAGTCTCGACATGACGCGATGGATGTAGGGATCTGTCGAGTAGGCGAGATTGACGAGCTCGTGGGGATCATCCTATCATGGGTCTGTTAGGCAGATTCGACGGAGAGTAGGAGCGGCGCCCTGGCGTCGTGACGTACTTTCGTGTTATACAGCTCAGTATCGTTGGTGCACCAGCGGGAGTACAGCCACGCATGCTTCTCGCCTACAATGCGCAATGTTTTGTAGTCGTTCTCCAGATAGTAGCCAGGGAAGGACGGCGCGTAAGGGCCATCGTCCCAGAGTTTTACTTCCGTAAAGGCAGTGCCCCAGAATTCAACATTAATAGCCTCTCTTTCCTCGGCAATGTGAGTTGCGTCAGGGTTCTCCCAGGCCTCACGCAAGCTGTAGCCATCAAAGAAAGGGGGCCAGTGCTCGTCGGCAAGGCCCGCGAGATCGAGTAAAGTGGGAGCAAAATCAGTAACGGTACTGGGCAACTTGGAAACAACCCCCTGAGGAATACCTGGGCCTCTGACGATGAGAGGGATATTGGTATCTTGAAGGTATGGCAGCAACTTCCCGGCATGTCGATGAGTCCCGAGGTGATATCCCTGGTCGGTCGAAAAGATGACTAGAAGTCCCGTGATGTAAATATTACCGGCCAAGTGCAATACCTAATGAGGCAACGTACTGTATGTGCTGTCGAGCTGACCGGCCTGCTCTAGCTTTTCAATTACGTCAATGATGATGTCGTCAACGCCTCGAAGGGATTCAAGACGGCGTTGATGAAGATGTTCAATTTCATTGATCTGAGTGTCGTTGAGACGAGGAATTGTTTTCAGCCAGGCTGGCTTCCCGCTCTGAAACTCGTCAGACGGATTGAAGCTGGGAGATTTAGCAAGGGTCGCGTTCGCCATGGTGTCAATGTAGCGGGAAGGCGGTGTAGGAGGGTCTCGGAGGTTTTCGACGTGGGGTGCCGTAGGAGCAATCATAAGAAAGAAAGGATCATCCTTTTTGACAAGTTTCTCGAGACGATCTAGACTGTAATGTAGTACCAAGTGTTACTTTCAAGTCTGCCTTCAAAGTAGTGGTAATCTGGTTAGAATGCTTACGCTTTGATCCGAATAACATCGGTCTGTTGATAACCTTCGTAAAATGTTGGACGTGCACCATTTTGTGACATGACGACCGTGTTGTGGGTGTTGATGTAGGGGTCAAGCTAACGTATGATTGACATTGAGTAGGGAGGCCGAGAGTTGTAGGGGGCCCACTCACCAAAATATCGACGTGATCCCAGCCTTTAGGTCCTGGAGCGTAGTTCAACAGAGAATTCCCGTTGAACAGTTTGCCAACATCTCCGCACGACGTCAGTTTGGCCTTTCAAGCGGTGGCCGCTCTTACATTCTGTCTGGTATCCAGCCTGGCCTAGCCAGTGAGGAAGGTAGTCGTCGTCCTCGCCAGACGCAGTAAACTTCGGATACCCTCCGCTGTGCTTCATAAGCTTTGTCGACCACGGATGTTCACGGTGGTGGCATGACTGACCCAGGAGCGGCGATATCAGTATTGTTCGTGTTATGCGCTGCTTGGCCCCGCATCAGGGATACACGGCTGGGGCAGCACACAGCCACGGTTGCGTAATGGTTCGTGAAGGTAGTGCCTTGCGCAGCCATCAGGCGTTGAACAGCGGTTTGAGAGTCGACAGAACCATGATGAAGGTCTTGATCGTCCGTGAGAATAAAGACAATATTGGGCTTTTTCGATTCGGCAGCTATCACCAAGGTGACAGCAGGTAAGATCGCAGACAGCCCGAGAAAAGGAAATTTCATTGTGAAGTATGATGGGCGCTTGTATTGGTATCGCTGTGATGCCTCTTGTTCTTTTTCACGCCATGATGGGACACGCGACTACGAGCGACCTTTTATAATGAGCTGTATTAACTGCTTTTCAATATTGATGATTGCCTTTCCACTTTTCCCGTGTCACTGGAGGTTTGAGTGACTTCAGAGGTATGGTGGCATTATTCAGATACCCCGGTGTCCACGATATTGAGCTTGTCCCGCATTGGAAGTCACATAAGGTGCCTACAACACACCGCCTCGGATGACGGATGAGCAAGCCTACCACCTTATTGGCGGGGATCATCTGGGGAAGCAGCCCGGTTGTCGAACCGAAGCTTCGTATTAGAATCCGAAGGGGAGAATCGATAGTAAGTCCCTACCCCGCATGGGAAAAGGGGGCCCGTTAGTGCCACCCAGGATTGTAGGCCCGATAACATTTGGTGTGACAACAACAGGAACGATCTCTTGCGGCTTGCCACCGTGACAAACTCCATCCACTTCTTACGAATACGAGTTGGGTGCTCGAAAACCTACTGCCAGGGCTTCCAACAAGGCTTTACGGAGCTTTGTGGAACCCCGCGCTTTCGGATTCAGGAAGAGCCCAAATGCGAATTGCCATCCTTACTCGAACATCATGGCAATAAGTGAACGTAAACAGTTAGCCGTGAGCAGATTTCACATGTTTGATTATACGCCAATCTCTCGGATCTTCCTCGTTAACCTCAGAGCCACATACGAGCGTGTAATGTTCGTGGATTTAAGTATAAAGTCTAGCCAAACGCACCGCGCAAGGAAAGACAACAAGTTAACCACAACTTTTAGGCTTTCGCATATATCCGCGTTGTCTTCTTCCTTTTACTACGACAGAGGTCACCCCAGCGCACCAGATGTCATTCATCAAGATATGGCAAGCCGCCGGTGTAGTGGCGTTGCTGGCCCATGTTGTAACCGGTGATCTCAACCGCCAAAATGATGGTATGTGAAAGCTACTCTCGACAGCACGAGCTGAAATCTGAATAAGGTCTATTGACACAAGGTCCTTGAACATACAGGCCTTAATCTCACTCCTGCAAGGGACTGGAAGACAGCCCGTTCCATGGCCGACAAGTTCGTGGCCAAGCTGAACCTTACCGAGAAGGCCGACTTTGTGACGGGCGAAATCTCTATTGGTGCAGGTGCTTGCGTTGGGAAGCTCAATGCTATTGACCGCGTTGGCTTCCCCGGGATTTGCATGCAAGATGGCCCAGCAGGTGTCAACCTGGCCGATCTTGTCAGCGTCTTCCCCTCTGGTGTGACCTTGGGTGCAAGCTGGGATAAAGACCTCATATATGCCAAGGGGTACGCACTGGGCCAAGAGTTTAGGGGCAAAGGCGTCAACATCGGGTTAGGGTAAGCAACTTGGCCCGCAACATTCGTACATGAACCTCAAGCTAACATGGATCTATTCACCAGCCCTACGGCCGGTCCTCTTGGTCGTCACGGCCTTGGAGGCCGAAACTGGGAAGGATTTTCTCCCGATCCGTACCTCGCTGGCGTTGCAATGGCGCTTTCGGTCCAGGGACAGCAAGATCAAGGTGTGATGAGCTGCGCCAAGCACATTGTTGGGAATGAACAAGAACTCCAGCGGAGTTTCACTCTTGACGCGGCAGGGAACCGAATCGAAGGAATCTCGTCCAACATCGACGACCGTACCCTCCACGAGCTCTATCTTTGGCCCTTCGCCGATGCAGTCAAGGCCGGCACCACGAGCGTCATGTGCAGTTACAACAGACTCAACGGTACCTATGCCTGCGAGAACTCCTATTTGCTCAAGGATATCCTCCGCGGCGAGCTTGGCTTTGAAGGTTTCGTCGTTTCCGACTGGTTTGCTACTCACTCTGGAGCCAAATCCATCAATGCGGGACTCGATATCAACCAGCCTGGCCTTCTCGACATAGAATCCGGCGCTACTGGGAACAGCTACTGGGGCGTTCAGAACATCACGGCCATGATCAAGGGTGGCTCTGTTCAGACGGAGCGCCTTGACGAGATGATAAGGGCCGTCATGACCCCTTACTATTATCTCGGCCAGGACACAGCCAAGTACCCAACGGTAGACCCATCACTTGGCTACACATTCGCGGCTTGGCAGAATGTCCTCGACTTGCTCCCTCAGCCGCCGCCTGACAGCCGCGACGTCCGGGTCGACCACTCGCAGCTCATTCGGAAGATTGGGGCAGAGGCTACTGTACTCCTGAAGAATATCAACGCAACATTGCCCCTCCAGAAACCGGCTACGATTGGCATCTTCGGAAATGATGCCGCTGATCCTACCGACAGCTTAGTCTTCGATCACCCATTCGAGATTGGCACGCTTGACATCGGCTCCGGTGCCGGTTCGGCGCGCCACACGTACATCGTCTCGCCCCTTGAGGCAATCAGGACACGTGCCAAGGAGTGGGATGCCAACCTGCAGTACATCCTTAACAATCGCTTGCTTGCTGCCAATAACTTTGCTGGCCTATATCCCATCCCGGACATTTGTATTGTGTTCATCAACAGTTTTGCAGGAGAGAACAAGGACAGAACCAGCTACGAGGCAGACTGGAACTCGACGCTTGTCGTTCAAAATGTTGCTAGCAGGTGCCCCAACACCATCGTCGTCACCCACTCTGTGGGTGTCAATGTCATGCCGTGGGCCGATCACCCTCACGTCAAGGCGATCTTGGCCGCGCATCTTCCAGGGCAGGAAACCGGCAATTCGATTGCGGATGTTCTCTTTGGCGACGTCAATCCCTCTGGCAGGCTACCGTACACTATCCCTTACAATGCTAGCGACTACGACATCCCGATTGTCAACCTTACCAGTCTGGAAGCAATGGATACTGACGCCTGGCAATCGAACTTCACTGAAGGCTTAATGATCGACTACCGACACTTCGATGCCAATGGTATTACGCCGCGCTATGAGTTTGGTTTCGGTCTTAGCTACACTACGTTCGTCATGTCCGGATCCCTTGAGATTACTCAAGCTATCAAGAACTTGACCGCCAGACCGGACGCCTTCAAGGCCACGGCTCCAGGTGGAAACCCCGGCCTATGGGAGCACGTCCTCAAGATTGGTACCGATGTGACTAATACAGGCGAAGTCGCTGGTAGTAGCGTTGCTCAGCTCTACGTGTCAATGCCCGAGGCATCGGTGCCCGATGGTACTCCTGTCAAGGTTCTCCGAGGCTTTGAAAAGGTGTTTCTGAACCCGGGTGAGACGAAGGCCGTCGCCTTCGAGTTGATGCGTAGGGATCTGAGCTACTGGGACGTGATCCACCAAGACTGGGTAATTCCCAAGGGCAACATGACGTTCAAGGTTGGCTTCAGCTCTTTGGATATCAAGGCTGAGGCCAAGCACGCCGTGCGGTCCGGTTCTTCTGGTTGCTAGATCGAGATGCTATGCGGCCATGCGAGGTGCACCGAGCTGGGCGATGGGGCAAACTTCTTAAGACAATGCTACCTAGAAACGGTAGCTTTGATAAATCCGAGACCGAGTACGCTGCTTCGTATCGGCTTGCCCTCAGCCGACACCACCGACTCGCAAATGAAAGGTCGAACAAATGAAAAAAGGGCTCTATGAGACCTATGATTTCTTTTCCTGGCGGCCATGTAGAGGGCCTCATATTCCGAGGTTGCAATGAATGCGCCCAACAAGGCACCGGCCAGGAAGAGACGCAAGTAGGGAAGATTTCTCCATGAGAGGGGCAACTGTATCAGCCTGGGAAAGAGCTACTCGTCTTAAAATGTCCGGATTCACAGTAGGGCCTTTTTACCCATGCCTGGGTCGTGATGCTCGTCCCTTAATTACGAGTTTGTACTCAGCCCCAGCTCGGAACTCGGATTCGTGTCTCGGGTTGTGCCTCACCTCGTACTGGATAAGAGGCTAGCTGTCAAGTGCCCAGGTAGGCCAGGTCAGTCCAGTGCAAAAACTGGAGCAGTCGTGAATCGTTTGGACGAAGAGCCCGATATCACGAAATAAGCATCTCGCCAATATGTTAACGTTACTGCAAGCTTCTCTAAGCAACAACTAGCCTCCGAAAGTGTTGACTTCGCAATTACGGCTCAGGAAGGCCTAGAGCGGAGGTTAAGGCTTGCCAAAAGCGTGCTTTCGCTTCACAACGAAGGATTCAGAAGATCATCGCAATGGCAGTGAGTGAAGCCATGGTCCTCGGGGTCGCAACGGGACATTATTTAAAAAGAAGCTGTCGAGCATTCCGGTGACTCCTTTAATCAGTCTTCAAATTCTATGACTCTCTTGCTTGGGCTATTGGCACGCACTACCAATAGATAGGACAGATAAACCCATGAACTCGCTCGTGTATGTACTCAACGATGATCGGTCTGTCAAACATATAAAACACCTGAGCACAAAGTCTGCAAATCGCACGGAAACCGGCCCTCAAATCCTAGTGACTCTTTTGTCCGTAGATGCCACAGAGAACACCAAATGTCTCAAAGGCGTTGCGAAGCCTACCCCCTTGTCACACGTCGTTCTAACGCGACACACCGTGCACCTTCGTCTGCTCGTAGCTCATCTCAATACCAGAAGGTTCCGCCATCCTGTTGAATGGCTGGATCTGGGAGGGATACCAAATGTAGAACAGGACCATAGCAGCCGCCATGAGCAAGAGATCGAATATGTAGAGAGTCCACTCGTTGCTGAGAAGATACGCATCCGCACCCATGACGTACTCAATGATACGGAAGACGCATCGCACAAGGATGAGGGCTGATGTAGCGTACATCATCAACATGAGCTTCTTCCAGTCAAAGGGTGCTGCTTGAATGGCGCCGCCGCTGTAGGCGAGGTGTGAGGTACTGGCGCTCTGAGTACCACTGGCGGTAATACGGCGGTAACGCCTATCAAAGATAACGGCGACGAAAACGAAGAGACCGAAGAAGATAATCTGAATGAAAAGACCAGAGATGACGATATACTCGCCCATCTTAGGATCGGAAGCGCCGGCCATATAACCGGCGCCGCTGCTCTGGACGATGAAGGCGAAGGCGTCACCAATCACGAAGATCTTGGTGAGCCACTTGACGCGTACAAGGGAACACGCTTCGGCATGGGGGCCGAGGCCGGTCATGACGCGACCGAGAGTCATATAAATGCTCGCAGCGAAGAGTGAAGGGGGTACGAGGAGGAAGACCGATTGGATGATATAAGGCATGAGCTGATCCGTAGCATTGGTAGCCAGTATGCGCCCCAGCATGCCAATAGCCTCAACTAGGTACCCGTTAGAGAGTGCCAAAGAGCGTGGTCATCGCTCAGGGGGAACTTACGATAGCCGCCAATGACAAATGGTAGGCAAAACCAAAGCCGGGTTTGGATCATTTTCCAGGTGTGCGCAGCTGAAAGAGCCAGGAAGATTATGAGAAAGATGATTCCAGCAGGCATAGACGGGACGTATTTCCACAGGTAGAAGTCGTCCCTGTAAGGGAGCAGTTCTCCACGAGCCACCAACATGGTCGGCGTCGACCAGGCCGGAATCGACAACGAAGGCATCGCGAAGCCCATGGTGGCGGGAAAAGTGAAGTCTGCTGTTTTATCGCTTGTGGATGAGGGCGTTCTGATAGGGTCCGATGGTTCGAAGAATAAAATTGTGGTGAGAGTCGGTCGGTGGTTTGAGGAACGTAGCGAGTGTCAATGTTGAACAAGATCCAGTAGCCAGACAGGTCGGATGTGGACAAGTCCATGGCAGATCTTATGTATTTGAGTCTGGGAACATTCGCAGTTCCCAATGAACCTGGATACCATTCAGTTGCTCCAGAGCCGTGCAACATCTGGCCATGGCTGTTTCGCTTCTCGCATGCCCATCATGCTCACGCACGTTGTTCATATCCACCATTCTTTTTATGCCAATGCATCCGAGTTACGAACACGGGCCGACAACCGTATGCGAGGTCCACGTTCGGTAATTATCAGCCCCGCCCCCTTCTGGCTTCGACAACCGGCTTCGACAATTGTGGCTCCGTTCTCGCGGGTTTGATCACCCACGCAAGCGTGTGCAAAGATTCTCTGCACATATAGAAGTCAAGGTACCTAGAGCTCCTAGTAGTTGCTGCGTAATAAAAAAGTACCCTCCCATTGACCACTGTGGAGTAGTGGGGAGCATGCTCTTTGATAGGCGGCAAACACTAAGAGTTCTAGGTATCTTGACCTTTAAATGTGCAGAGAGTTTGGCACTGGTTTTGCCAAGGTAATCAAGGCGTACTCATTGCTCCAAGGCATGTACAATGCGAAATCGGGCCAGGTTTGAAGAAACCAATTGCGGACCTCTATCGTCAGCAAGATTTGTCCATGATTCTGTACCTCCGAAGCCCAAGTATCGGGGCCGTTACCAAGGGCATCGGCAGGTAACGAGTTCCAGAGACTTGCTGGCGGCGAGTCCAACAGCACCAAATTAGTCTGGCCCATTTTACCATGCTAGCTGAGCAGTCGACATCCAGCGGCTCTCCTAGAGAGGAAGATGTGCATGCTGACACTGGCGAAGAACAACTGCATCATATCTTGAGGCCAGGCACATTATTACGGGTAACGTTGCCTGCAGGGCAGGTGATTATGCCATCCTCAAACATTTCCCATGTCTTGGAATTAGAAGAGATCGAGTGTCTCCATTCGTGGAAAACTTCCGGTCCTACGCCTTACTTGTTCCGGATTCTCTTTAAGCGGGAGCGCCATTTCCACAAGCAGCCTTCCAGTTCATTAACCTTGCAAGCATCGCTTCTCGTGGGGTCGTGGGTGGGCGAAGTTGCCTTCCCTTGCGAAAACATCCTAGAGGACTGGGTGCCGCTCGTTAAAACTTATTTTGCGGGCTTTACTAAAGGTGGCTAGTCCGGCATTTAGAGCTAATGTTAGGCAATGCATCTGCCTTCGGGTTCGGACCGTATACTCCACTCCAGCTCGCATCCACTGACGCTGGAGCTCACGTTGAAGCACTAGCAGCCAAGAGCTTCGTTTCATCTTGGACTGCCTCCCTACCCGATCGCCACGCCACCCGAGTGTCCTTATAGTACATTGCAGAATGTCAGAATGAATGGCCACCTCGGGCTCGCTCTTCTTCCTCGTACACCTACCCGTGGCATCGGATTTGTATCATTTGCAGAGCTAAGCAATTCCGATTTCCGAGCTCCTTTGAGTATTGATGTCAAGCAAGCTCGCATTTGACTCAATTCCGAACTAGATTTTGCCTTGCCGAACCCCCTTGCCGAACCCCCTTGCCGAACCCGTGGGTTGGCTCTAAGACTCAATCCGAAATCTCGCGCTCCTATCGCGTCTTTCCGTACCATGTCTGCGCGACGGTCGCACACCAAGTCCCGAAAAGGCTGTCAGGATTGCAAAAGGAGAAAAGTTAAGGCAAGTGCCCATCATCACCCACGGACGATGTACCGAACTGCCACAACACATTTCTCCAACGTTCTGTACTCCTAGTTAGGCTAACCTAACTCCTTTTTCCTTCAGTGTGACGAGTGTTTACCTTCATGCTTTAACTGCACCCGTCGAGGTGTTATCTGCAGTTTTCTCGGCCCTGCCAGTTCCTCTACCAGCCCATTCTCGGACGGCGGTGACCACCGCACGCCGCAATCCAATCATGACGGCGATATCAACCTCACGAGGTTCGAACGACTGCCTCGGCCACTTCAAACCTCTACCGCGGAGGTTCAGTGTCGAGACCTCGAGCTGATGCATCACTACTGCTTCGTAACCTGCAAGACGCTAGCCTATCAAGCTGATATGCAGCACGTCTGGGGCGTCATCATTCCCGAGATAGGCTATGAGAGTCCCTTTCTCATGCATGGCATTCTCGCTGTTGCCGCCATGCACAAGGCTCATCTGCTCGTCGCCCGGCGGAGGGAATATGCAAACCTGGCCATCTACCATCAGACGGCCGGCCTCGAGGGCTTTCGCGCGGCGTTGTCGAACTTGAACCGCGAGGACTGGAAACCTTGCTTCTGCTTTGCCTCCATGGTGGCGCTGGGTATGTGTGGGCAGTCGTTGCTGGGCAAAGTTGATGGTGCTGCATTGTTGGAAGCTGCCGACGGAGTGTCTGGTGTGCTTGATCTCTTCGTCTTCATCAGGGGCATACGCACCGTATTGCAGCCATACCAGGCACAGATCATGGGCACGCCTCTCGCGCCGCTGACGCAGGGCAGCTGGTGCACGGAGGCCGACGAAAGCACCTTCAAGTGAGTTGTTCACGGGTTCCACAGAGTCAAATTGTCATTCCGGCGGGCCTGTCTGTATTGTCATCGTATCTAATTAGTGCTCTCTTTTCATCAGCGCATCACTTTTACATTTCTCGCTCCTCCCTGGAGACGTCTTCGAAGCACTCGATGAGACCGCCAATTTCTACCGAAGAACACTGGACGAAGGAACTCTCAAGGGTTATCTCGCCGCGATTCGCGAACTCCGCAAGTCTGCTGTCCTCATGGCCTCAGGGGGGACACAGCCCGAAGTCAGCACGGTCATGATTGTGCCGTACACCATCGACGACAGCGTGCTGATGGACATCCTTTCGAACAGGCCACATGCCATGGTGCTACTGGCACATATAGCTGTCTACCTGAGGGCCCTCGAGACCAGGTTCTGGCTGTTCACCGGCCTCGCAAAGAGGATGTTCGAGGTTATTGACAAAGGCCTAGCGAGATTGCCGCTACATTTGGACATGGTGATATGGTCACGCAAGCATGTGTTTGAGACTTATGAGACGTAGTTTCTCGGGGCATAACCACAATCGAGGACCTGTTCGGCCTTTTCTCTTCGCTGTCAAACCCTGCAACCGACCCGCGTCGATCTGGTACTGTGGATCATCATCAACCTTTCAGTGCTCGATTGAAAGTCAAGCCAGCACGTAACAATGGCTCAAATGACGGACGGGGGTATTTTGAACATGAGGCTATCTAGTATGCAGCAATACGATCCTTTTAGCTTGTTAGGATGGCCGCTGCCACCAGGCGAACCACCAGGCTCGAAGGTAGGTTGAGGAGGATCATAATCACAACGAGATCAACTCTTCTCCCCGCTCTCGCCGTGGAGGCATCCAGGCAAGAGCTGACATGGATACTTCGCCATACATGACTCCGGGTTGCGGCTGTGCGTTGGGTATACTCTCCTAACCAAAGAAGCTGCCCGCGCAGACATCACGACTTATTTTCCGGCGCCACGATGCAGCCGTCACCCATTGCGAGCACTGACCGGGTAGAGACTTCCGGTGTGCATATCAATGTTGTTGGAAATCAATCGCTGGCAGATCCGTTTTGTCAAGATCTCCAAATACGCCAGATACGCCGAATATGCCAGACACGGCACAAGTGCCAAACCTCAATCGCAGACGGGACTAGCCAGATGAAATCGCAAGTAGCGCTCGCCGTCGCAATTGCCTTGCCCACTGGTCTATAAATGATCCAGATATTAGCATACCGCTCTGAGGAACAGACAACTTGTTGACGACACATTCGTTCCAATTTAAACAGAACGTCATCATGAGCCAACCAACCATCAAGCAGTACTGGCTTCCTGAGGAAAATGGGGATTTAGTAACTTAATTAGCTCTCTCATTAGTTTATCTATTAAGCCTTTTCAGGTTTAACACGAGGCTTCCAACACAGTTACAGCTTTAGATAAGACCATATTACTACGGCGCTCGAGCGATAGTTGGGCTTGAGATCTATCCTCCTCGACACAATCGGTCATACATCCGCTTACTCACCCTCGATAGCGTCGGTGTCTGCAGCTTATACTATTTGTAATGATATTTAGTGGACTCTAGGTGATTGATATTAACGGCGGATACGATAAATATATAGCTAGTATCTACCTCGAAACGGCATAATACACTAGCGCTACCGTTAATTTAATCCTAATAATTTAAATAGTTAAATAATTAAATAAATTACTAGGATTTTAGGATTTAAATAGTTAAATAACCCTATTTAGTTTATTAAGCTATTTAAATCGATCGTCTGGAGGCCGATTCATGTCGCTCTTAACTCCCGTAACACATCATTAGAGAACCCTGCCATGAGCGGGGCGACCAGCACTTTTGAGAACCAGTACCAAACTAACTTGAAGGGCCTTGAGCTTACTAGTCCCGTCTGTATGCCTTCATCCAGTAGTCGGACTGCATAAAAATACTGGCGCAGACAGAATTCCAAGGTTCTCCTGGTGCTGAAGAGCGATGAAGTCTCCCGGCCGCGCCTGCAGCCGGGGGAATATCTTACTCGACTATGTAGCTCGCTGAGAGTCCCTATAGATACGATCGGATGGCAGGATGCCTTGTTCTGCCTTCCTGCCGTTCGGTGAAAAGATGATGTTGCATTCGGAGGTCGTTGAATGTTGGGTCAAGCCGAGACATAAATCCCCAAACGTACCCAGGATCACCGACGATGTTGTAGTTCAAGTCGAGCCGTCTGAGGCAGTCAACCCACGAACGGGCACTAGATAACTAGAAGAAGAAGCGTCAAGAGCCAATGTCGACGGAAGTCCCCGTCGTTAAGTATGATATTTTTCCATCCAAAGATCCAGGATCAAGTTGCAAAGACGCAGACCCTGCGCCTTCAAAATTCCCTAGGCCTGGTTCGCCGAAACCCGTCAGGTCGTTGGGATTGACGTGAGGAAATATGGTCGGGTCGACGTATTCGACTTGCTGATCGGTGTTGTTTTCAAGATCTATTTTTATGGAATCGTTTCGATTGTATACCAGGTTGGATGTGGCGCCTCGGATGTAATTCTCGATATTTATACAGTTGCAATGAGCATGCTGGAGTATCATATTTTTGAGCATCAGCACTTCATTACGCAGTTTTGACGCTTCTACCATGAGAGTATCATGTAGGGTCTCCAAAGCGGCTTCGTGGCTTTTTAGATCGTTGACGCTGCGTTGTTTTCGATTTCGGCATTTTTTAGCTGCCTCGCGGTTTCGATGTCGACGTTGTGCCTTCTTGTCGCGAGTTCCATCGAATGACTGGGTATTTGGTGACACTTGAGAATCGGAGGAATCCAGCGAATTCGAAAAAGATGTGGAGGGGCAGGCGGCTTGACTAATAAAGGCTCCTAAGAAATATGTTGGCTCCGGCTCCTTGTTGGTAGTAAACGACTTACGAGGTCTTCCCCGTCGCTTCTGTGGCCAATTCTCTGCAGCGTTTGTTGATGATGTGTGTCTCGTCTGGGAGCCAGGTTTCTCCCTGGTAGTCGATACTTTTAGAGCCGCCGGGCACCCTGCAATGGTGCTTCGGGTCGTATAACTTGCCATTATAGCAGAGTCATCAGTCCTGACTGCAAACTTGCGGCTACCAGCAAGATAGATTGGTGTCAAGTTGGTGGGAGGACGTCAGACAATCTTCGCTGGGATAAGTACGAGTACTTTTGTATTTGCTTTAACGATCCACGAAGGTGATAATAGGGCGGGGTTGAGCCTGGTGAGATATGAAGGAGTCGCCTTATGTATGGCCTAGGAGATTAAAGTGGGAGAATGGGCAAGGGTAAGGAAGTAAAGACTTGTAAGTCAATAGTAGGGACTCTGTGATGGTGTAGGGGGTTCCTGAATTCGTGTCATCTGGCTTCTGGAGGACTTCATATCTATCTCGCACATTCAACGCCCCTTTATCTTCACAATTGTGCGATACAGGGCAATCCACCAATCGTTCACGCAATTCAGATCCGGAGTCCGGTCCGTCCACACAAATTTCCATCAGGGGTCTGGTGACGACATCGGTGCGGGGACCTCTTGACGAGATAGCATCATCTTGCCGATCAACCTACGTACATTCGCCACATTTGGGGAGTTCAGTCCGAGCAATTTCAGCGAATGAGGTGACTGCTGGCTGACTGCTGGCTGACTGGTGATGGTGGGGTGGGAGACTTAACATGCCCACCCATGACGTCACTTCCCCCTTCCGACTATGCCAGTAGGTTCGCAAGACTGGTCGCGGTTGGATCAAAACAGACCTCAGCTCCAGTACTATCGTACTCCTTGCCAACCATGAGTAACCCCGCCAGCTGTAACGGATCTTCAAACAAACAAAGACTGCACCTCACCTCCAGCAACGTTTTCAGACAATATTTAACATAATTATATATTCTATCTACATAGGGATCGACGCCAGCAGGCCAACACTTAAAACTCCTATATATAGTCGCATTTTGAAAGATGCCACCTGATGACGAGTCGCTTCTGTCATAGTACTATTGACCCGCCTAAGATTTAGGTTCTAACATAAGGTATGATATAGGTGTTACGACCTGGCTATTCCTTAAGGAAGAATAGTCAGTAAGACGTAGGTATTTACTAATAGAAGCTTAGGTTGTGACTCTAAGACGGGTTGGTATCGTAAGGCGTTACGCTCTCGTTATAATGAATATAAGGTAAGACTTAGATTAATTACTAGCGTAATAAGAGTAGGTAGCTATAAGTATAAGAATATCCCTCCTTATATACCTATCTATCCTATCCTCGTTAGTTAGGTGTAAGGCTATATTAGATAGCTTACTATTATATCGTAATCCTATTATATTAGATTATAGATTACGGTAATCCTATTATATAACTATAATCCCTTATTACTAGATTACTACCCTTAGTAATCTTATTACGTAACCTAACCTTAGCGTCCTTATCTTATTAGTAACGCGCCAGTTATCTATCGTAGGGTTACCTATAGCCTACTATTCGACCCTTAGTCGTTATATAATTCTCCTCTTCTAGGCTAATATCCTAACGGCTATAAGTAGTAGGTCCTACCCTAGGTCTAGTAGGTCTATAACTTCCTTCTTTTACTAACCGTAATATAATATCTAGTTATATTCGTAAACCTTTATTAAAGAAAGCTATTAAGCGCGCCTACCTCTTATCATCTATTAAGTCTAAAAGGTCTAACGCTAATATACCTTATACCTAATACTTTCGAAAAGGCCTTAAATATTATATATTAGGGAAGTCTACGTATTATAAGGAGTATATAAAGAGGGGTCATTAGTATGATAGTATTCTAATATCGTCTTCTCGTAAGTATTATATTTCTTACTAGTCGTAGTATTATATACTAATTATAGTATTCTTAGTTAAGCGTCTTTCTAAAACTAAAAAGAAATTAGAAGATAATAAGGAGGTTATAGAAAAGGCGCTAGTTAAATTATAAGAGGATCTAGTAAATATAGTAAACTATTTACGGAGGATTTATTAGATTAAGAAGAAAGTAAAAGAGTATAGTAATAAGGTATTTTATTAGGGTATCTAGGAGCTAGATAAGGAAGATAACTTACTTCTAGCTCTTAATACCTATAAGTATTAGGTAGAAAGTGACTTAGCGTTTATAGGTATAGCTTCTAATGTAGACTAGCCCTCTTTAGGTTTAAGGGAGTTACTAGAGGAGTTAGGTACTAATAGAACTACTATAGTAGCTATAGGTAGTTTAGGTTCCTAATAGGTTCTTATATATTTTCTTTATAGCTATAGTTTTTCTATTTAATAAGGTATTTATTCTAGTTACTCTATATTCTATAGTTAATGATTTTTTCGACTTTATACTTATTTATATCCTTAACTTTAAGTTAGGTATCTATAGGGATATTATTTAGTATTAGTTTAAGAAGTATAATATAAAAAATAAGGTATATCTTTATAGTCTCTAGTAATAAAAGGTAGTAGTTAGTATCTAAGAGTTTCTTAAAATTTTTAAAAGGTCTAAGTTTCTTAAAGTCTAGTTTATCGTTTAGCCTTTTAGTTTTAATATTTCGGTAGATAAGGTAGACGCTATCTCCTTCCTTAAAGGATAGTCATTTTATCCTTTTCTTATTAGTATAGTATACTATTCATATATATATATATATTTAAGGTCTAGCTTAATCTAGTCTTAAATACTACGGATATCTTCTATAAGCTTTATTACTTATAGTATATTAAGTAATTCCTATAGTTCCGCGTAAGCTATAGGGTTATATCTATAGTTAGCGTAGAAAGGGGTTTCCTTTATTAACTTACTTAGTAAGCTATTATACGTAAACTATACGATTAGTAGTAATTCTACCTAATTATCTTATAAATAGTTAATATAGTAGTAAAGGTATTATTCTAACGTCTAGTTAGTACGTTCTATTTATCTATCCGTCTAAGGGTAGAATACTATTAAAAGTTTATATTTCGTTCTAAGTTAGGCTATAAGCGATTTCTAGAAGTTACTTATAAAGAGCTTATCTTAATCTAATATAAGTTCTTTTAGGAGTCTATATTATCTAACTATATTACGTAGAAAGACGTATACTAGGTCTTCTACCATACCTATTACCCTATAAGGTAGAAAATAAGAGTATTTAGTTAATCAGTCAATAATTACTAAGATATTATTATACTTAACTCTTATTAGTAGTTCTCTTAATAGGGGAAGGCTAGTAATAAAGTCTAATAAGACTAAGTCTTATACCTTATCTAAAACTAGTAACGGTTATAGTTCTCCGTAGGCTTTATACCTACTCGCTTTACTCTTATAGTAGAGATCATAGTTATAGATAACCTCTATAACTTATTAGTAGGTTCCCTAGAACTTATAGTATTACTAGAGTCATACGTATATCTTAGCTACTCCTTAGTATCTATAGGCCTTAGCTAAGTATACTCTCTAGATAAGTTCTTATACTATCTCTATAATCTCCTTAGGGATAACCCTAGTAGTTATTATAATACTTTTATAGTAAGGAATTATATTTCTATCTTAGTCGCTAGCTAAGATAGCGTTATTCTTTAGTAGGGTAACTTATTCGTAGTTACTTCGCCTACTTAAGATATTAGCGTAACTATTTTTAGAACCTTTATAGTAGATAATTTTAAAGTTAAATTCTAAGAGGAATTTAGACTATTAGATTTATCGTTTATTAAGTTCTTTAGTAGTCGTAAAATATACTAAGTTCTTATAGTCTATATAGACTTAGACCTTATAGTATACTCTAGAGAGATACGTTTTCTATTCTCGAAATACTTCGATAATAGCTATAAGTTCCTTATCGTAGATCTAATAGTTAAGTTTAGGGCTATAGAACTTCTTCGAGAAGAAGGTAATAAGGTATAGTTATCCTTCTTTATCCCTTTATCCTAGTTATCCTCTTATTACGTAATCTAAGGCGTCTATCTTAACTTTAAAGGGTTCTTTAAGGTTAGGTATACGTAGGATAGGTTTACTAAGGATTATATCGATAATAATTTAGAATACTTTTTATTCTTTATCTATCTAGGTAAACTCTAGATCTTTCCTAGTAAGGTTAGTAAGAGGGGTAGTAATCCTACTATATCCCTTAAGGAATTATTAATAGAAGTTAATAAATCCTAGAAATACTCTTACGTCTTTAACGTTTCTAGGTATCGGCTAATCCTTAATTACTAAGATTTTTAATTTTTCTATTTAGATTTCTCCTAGCGTAATTATAAAGCCTAGGAAATCTACTTTTTATTAGTAGAATTTAGCTTTCTCTAGTTCTATAAGTAGCTTTAACTTCTAAAGTTAGGTTAAGACCTAGTAGATATATTTCTTATAGTTTTTAAGAGTTTTAGAGAAGATAAGGATATTATTAAGATAGATAATAATAAAAATATTAAGGAATTCTTAAAGTATATCGTTAATTATACTTTAGAACGTAGCTAGTACGTTAGTAAGACTAAAAGGTATTATAAGGTATTCATAATATCCTTACCTTATACGAAATACTATTTTCTATTCTTTACCTTCCTTTATCTAGATAAGGTTATAGGCTCCTTTAAGGTCTAGGGTAGTAAACTACTAGGCTCCTATAAGGGCGTCTTATAGTTTAGATATAAGTAGAAGTAGATAGTAATTCTTAACTATAATATCGTTAAGTTATTAATAGTTAATATATAGTCGTTCTTTTCCATTTTTCTTAGGTATAAAGAGGATTAAGTATCTAGCTAGTAAAATTAAAGGTTAGATATATCCTTTCCGTAAGTTCTCCTTAAGGTACTTATTAAGGGTATCTATTTATTTTAGGTTAAGTCTATATAGGATATTAAAACGTAGAAATTTCCCTTCCTTAATAGGGATTTTATAATCGTAGTATATATATTCTAGTAATACTATTTCTAACTCTTCCTTAAAGAGTTCTTCGTAGACTTAATATTCTTTAGGTACGTCTTTAAGTTATTCTTATTATTCTAACGTAAGCTCCTTTAGTAGTTATCCGTATAGATACGCTATTATTCGTTTTATAAAGGCTACGTAAGGATTACTTAAGAGCCTACTCTTAGAGCTTTCCTTAGAGGCTAATCGTTCCTATTAGACGCGGCTAGCTATCTAATTTATCTTAGGGTTCTATTATCTAAGCTATAAGATTCCTAGGATAATTAGCTTATCTCTTATATTAGTAATATTAAAGGTAATATATCCTAGATAGTAGTAAATTAATACTTAGAGGGGTATAGTCTCCTTATCTAGAATTCCTCCCCTATAAGAGACAGCTTATCCTTCTACTATACTAAGTTAGTATAGTTCCTCCTTCTACTTCTATAGTAACTAGTACCGATTTACGTAGTCTAGGGAAATATAATTCCCTTAGGCACTACTATCGAGTAGTACGCGTACCTATCATCCTTCTACTTAGATTCTAAAGTAGAGGTAGCTTAAGTCGTAAGCCTTAGTAAAGTAGATTTCTTTTACTTTCGTTAGTTATTACTTTAGTACGACTAACCCTTACCTTTTCCTAATAAGGTTAACTTAGATACGGTTACTAAAATCTAGGTTAGCTAAGGTAGGGGAAGTAAGCGTCTTACGGCTTAGTTTACGAATTCTTCCTCCTATTTTTCGTATATCCTTTATACGTCTTACTTTATCTCTTGTCGTAGTTCTACGAGGTAGTAGATTTTCTTGATTACGTAGATACTATACTCTTCTATTTTATATTTATACTATATTACTTCTCCGTCGTAGTATACTTCTAGGTACTTAAGGTTAGGTATAAAGATAGCTAGCGGTAGGTTAGTTATCTATATACTAACCTTCTAGTATAGTATATCCTAGGACTATAAGGGGTTCTAGTAGGGGTTCTTTATTCTTCTAGGGAAGAAGTTAGCTATAACTTTTTAAGTAAAGTATATTCTATAGTTATCCTATACGTATTTAGCCTAGAATAAGGCTACGTATAGCTTATCGGTAGGGTTAATAGAAGGGTAGTCACCAAACCTTTATCGTATAAGTATAAAAGGTTTCTCTACTACGGTATCTATATCGTAACTAGGGTATATAACTTTATCCTTACTAAGGTATAGTATATTAAAGCTTAGTTCTTCGTTTCTATCTTTAGACTCTTCTAAGGTATCGCTATCTAATAAGGTTTTAACCTAGTTATAGGCCTCTCGGATCTAGCGTCTTTATTCTTCTTACCTTTAGCTAATAGTCCCTAGGCTAGGTAGCCTATAGGGTCCCTAGCTATTAGGTACCTATATAGTAAGTTTAAAGGGTAGTAGTTCTATAGGGTATCTAAAGGGTATATACTTATCTTATCCTTCTTTAGTAAGTAGTAGAGCCCTTAAGAGGTAGCTTTATCCTAGTAGGGACTTAGAACTATCCCTTAAGTAGATCGTATATTTACTCTAGTCTCTAATTTATACGTCTATTAGTTCTCCTTAGTCCTTCTTAAAGTACCCTAATCGTCCTACTTTTTCCTAGGGTAGTATAGCTAGTAGAGGCTATAGACGCCTTAGTTATTAGGTTACGCGGCGTAGCGTTTCTTCTTCTAACGTAGGTACGTCTTTAGCCGTACTAGTTTAGGCTTCCTTCTTACGTCGAAGTATAATAAGGGTTTTAACGGTTCTTAGTTACTTAGGAAACTATCCTAAGGCTTCTTTTACCTTAAGGTAGGTAGGGTATTTATCGTTGTAGTAGGTTACCTAGTTAAGTTATTCGTAAGGTACTAGTATAACGTAGACTATATTATTTAGCTACTATCCCTCTATAGGTTTCTAAGTCTTCTTCTAGTAGTATTTACGCGCTATATAGCCTATCTTACTATAATTATAATACTTCTTATCAGCTTAGTCCTACTTAGGCTTCTTATACTAGGTACTATCTAGTTCTATAGGTCCCGCGTATTAAGTATTTCCCTATAAAGTAGGTTTATCCTAGCGTATCTATCTAGTATTAGCCTTATTACGGTTACCTTTCTATATAAGTTAGAGGTTTCTACTATATCTTTTTTCCTAGCGTTACTCATATATATAGTTATTAATCTTAATAGCTATCGTAGTAAACTCTATAAACTTATTAGGTCTATTAAGCTTAGCTAGTTCGTCTTTAACTTTATCTTTAAGGCCTACGTAGTAGGTAGCTATTAAGGGTTTATCATCCTAATTAAGATAAAAGGTATACTATTAGAATTTAGTAGTATAGTTAGTAGCTAATCCTCTCTACTTAAGGCTCTATAGGTATTATTCTATAGTTTATTCTCCGTTAAGGTTACTAAAGGTTTCCTTAAGCTAGTCTTTAAACTTAGTAAAGCTAGTAAAGATTTCCTTAGTAAGCTTATCTTAGTTTTTAATAGTCTCGTTAAGGTAGTCTCTCTAGATTAATTTAAACTAGGTAAGGGTATTACCCCTAAGGAAGGTAGTAACGCTAAAGACTTTATTAGCCTTAGTATAGAGGTCCCGTTTATAGAAGAGCTAGAAGGCTTTAAGATAGGTAAGGAACCTAAGAAGTTCGTACTTATTCCTATTAAACGGGGTAGGCTCTAGGTAACGGAGTCGTAACCCCGTAGTTCCCTTATTCTCTACTTATTCGCGGAGGAGTCGGTTTTCCTCCTAGAGTTATAAGATTATCCTAAGGACTACCTTAAGAGTAAGGGGGGGATCTTTAAGGCTTATACTAGGGGTACTAACTAAGGATCCTTCCTTCTTATTAATTACGGTAGGGGCTATTTTCCTATAGGTTATTACTTAGGGTTATAAGGTAAACTTACTAAATAAGAGTAATTAAAATATTACGACCTAGCTATTCCTTAAGGAAGAATAGTTAGTAAGACGTAGGTATTTACTAATAGAAGCTTAGGTTATAACTCTAAGATAGGTTAGTATTATAAGGCGTTACGCTCTCGTTATAATAAATATAAGGTAAGACTTAGATTGATTACTAGCGTAATAAGAGTAGGTAGCTATAAGTATAAGAATATCCCTCCTTATATACCTATCTATCCTATCCTCGTTAGTTAGGTATAAGGCTATATTAGATGGCTTACTACTATATCGTGATCCTATTATGTTAGATTATAGATTACGGTAATCCTATTATATAACCGTAATCCCTTATTACTGGATTACTACCCTTAGTGATCCTATCACGTAACCTAACCTTGGCGTCCTTATCTTATCGGTGACGCGCCGGTCATCTGTCGCGGGGTTGCCTGCGGCCTGCTGTTCGACCCTTGGTCGTTACACTAGGATACGTTCTGTAAATTCCCTAACTTGGGAATAGGTTGGTGGGAGCCCTAGGGTAGCCTGTATCCGTATCTAGTCGACTAGATGCTTCTCCTGCGTTAGGGATAGCTTCTACTGGCTAGTAAATGTGATATTCCTTGGTTGTTATCCCTGTATACGGTTCCGTAAGGTCGTCTATGGGACCCCCTAGTTTCGGGTAGCTGCCTGGATGATTGCCTATTTGTGATAGTATCTATGGCCTGGTTGACTTTGTCTTCCGTATAGTTAGTTATTATTGATTAAAGTAATAGTACTTAAAGCGTGGTAAAAAACGGATAGAATTTGGTTGAGATATCGTAGGTTGAAGAGGGTAGGTTGAAGTAGCGGTGAGGGATTTTGGGGTGGGCTGAATGGGGGGGTGAGCCGAATGTGGGTGAGCAACGTTATTGGTATAGTAGAGTAGGCCATCTATGGGGTCCTAGTGTTTAGCTTCGACGAAGTCATGTGGAACTCCTTCGTCACCTTGATCTGCCTAGTCTTGCCGGCCTGAAACAGCCCAGAGTGGCTTGCCTTCAGGCTTTCCCTCCTGTAGTCCGGCCCCAGGATCTCCTCTTCACTATGGTCGTCCCCTTGCACGCGGTCGCCCGCCGTGGCATAGCTTTTCGTGTAGGGCCCCGAGAGACCAAGCTTCCTATCCGACATGCTCACCGACTCGGCCCCGTTGATGGACGCATCGCTCGGATCATCTTTGCTGTGTCCTGGCATGGTGCTGCCGCCGAAGGTTCGCAGTGGGAACGACCTTCCTTCGCTGTGGTGTTGGTACTTGCTGGCATCGCGGGATGTCCACTTGTCGAGATATTTCTTGTAAAGGGGCCGGCAGACGGGAATGCCGATGCAGATCATGGTGACGGCGATTTCTGCCGCGGACCACACGATGAGACCGACGGTATCCTCTGTGACGTCAAGTTAGACCGAGGAGAATTGGCGGGCCGCGGCTTGCGCCCCCAGCACTTTTTCGGGACACTTACTGAGATAGTTGTCGCTTGAAAGTGCTGGTACTTCCAAAGTTCTTTTGATGCCACATGCTCCGGCTCTGTGTTTCTCCCTGTTAGCACATCAACTCACGGTGGGGGGGGGGGGCACCTAGCGTCAGGTTCAACAAGTACTGACATGACCCCGAGACTAAGACTCGAAAGAATGACAACCTTCTCCCTCTTGTTTATCTGCAGGGACCAAATGAAGACCCAAGGGAAGATGGCGAAGACGAAATCAACAATGACGCACAAGACTGTAGTCTGTCAGCTTCATCACGTTTCGCTCTGACCGGCAAGAAATCCTGGGGGAGGACTGGCAAAAACGTACTGCACAGAATCATTGAAATCGGAGTCGAGTCGATCGTACAGCGCCCTCCCGGGATCCTTCGATCCCACAGAAACCGCGGCGGTGTGCACTGTAGCCAGAAAACGAAGCAGGTGGAGATGGACGCCGCCATGAGGCAACCCATGGATAGCCAGATCACAACCTTGTGCCATCCTTGGTTGACCAAACGCAGGAGAAAGAGGCCAAGCGACCATTTGGCGATCGCCATGCCCACGACAGCGAAGGTTTGTCCAATGGCTTCGAATAGAACGCCATTGATCATGTCATCAACATCTTCAATGTCGAACATGTTTTGTCCGAATCCATAATGCGCCGCGACTGTGGTAAATATTATGTAAAAGACGAGAAAGGCCTGGACACATGTTAGAGCAGCCCATTCATGTGGTATGTGACGCTTGGGGAAACATCTGTCGGGTACCCGGCCTGAACTCTCCAGAAAACTTAAGAACTTACAAATGCTAGGTTGTAGACGTGATCATCTATTCCGTAAGACTTCACTACCTTGACGCGGGTGTAAATCCGAAGAACGACAAAGACGAGCGTCACAGCGGTAAGGGACCAAATGACCGCAACGGCCCATGGTCCATCTCCACCCATTGCCATCCTCAACAATACGTTACTCAGTTTTGAGGTCGACGACAAAGTAAGACGCTTCGTTGGCTGGCAGTCGGGTTTGCGGCAAGGCGTTGGTCGCACCAGCTTCCAGGGTTTCTGTGTCGAAAGTTGATGCTGAAGGAGTTGCTGTCCATAGAGTCAAAGACTGATATAGAGACGAGAAACAGAGACAAGCTTTCAGTGCGCCAACGAATTCTAGGGACCCAGACCCTTCATTCTTGAACTTATTATCAGGCCCCTTCCCATGACTACTACAGCATCAACACATGCATCGGAAAATTGTCCCCTTCATCCCATCCTCCGGTTTCACCGCCAGGCCATCCGTCACATATCACCAACACCGAGTCATCCTAAATAGCCTGAACCTTCTCCTAGAGGCAAACCCAGCCGCAACCCGCCTGTGCGGCACCTCTCCTCTGCGGTCTACTTGCATAGCCAGAGACATGCCACCGAAGAGCCACTCGCGCACGCCCTTCGCTCTCGGCACGACCCAACCAGCATACGGGCATACGAATGGATGGCGAGTTGTGTAATATCGATTCCTTCGGTCTCGGCATGCAGATGCCTGCCGGCACTTCGCCCCCATCCGCCCCATCTTGCGGCTTCAAGTCTCCTAACGACACCCGCAATCGGGGGCTCTATCCACCCGACGTCAAATGTTCCCAGCGTGACACCGGTCCCCTCAGAGCATAGACCCCAGGCCGCCTAGCTGTCAGAATGTGGTCCCCTTTCCCCTTCTGGATAAACCCCAGCAGCGTTGAGGCGATCACAATCAAGCCCGGTGGAGGCAGACGTTATAGACGTCACGGGTCTCTCGGAGCAGGTCAGGGTTCACGTTCCATTGCGGTTTAGCACCCTCACGTCGTTCCTCTACAAACACACCCTGAGCGTGCGCCTCGGCGCTCTAATAACGGTGGCGAAGTAGGGGGCGCGCAACCCCGGCCTGCCCGGGAGGCCCGGGGAGGCTCCCCGCTGTCCAGGTGGGCGTCGCACGGACGGCGTTGTCCATGTTTTGTTCATGGGGGACTGTGCCTTGGGCCTTAGGTTAGGGGGGGGGCGCGCAACTTTGGCCTGCCCGGGAGGCCCGGGGAGGCTCCCCGCTGTCCAGGTGGGCGTCGCACGGACGGCGTTGTCCATGTTTTGTTCATGGGGGACTGTGCCTTGGGCCTTAGGNCCCCGGGTCAAGCCCTCCTTGTCTGAGCTACCCGCCTTGCCCGCGCTGGAGAGGGATGGAGATGGGGGCCCGGGTGGCTTTGAGAGGTGACAGCAGCCCTGTAAGGCGCATGCACAGGATGGGGGGTCCCGTCCGTGCCCAGTGCCGGCGGCCGGTCCGTTCGCACTACACTACCAAGGACAGCATCGGACCGGTCGGTGGTGCCTTGCTTTGGTACGGGCCTCCAGTGAGCACACTGGATGCTGCTTGAAAGAGTAGTAGGACGAAGCACCAGACCTTCTCGTGGTATCCGGTGTCAGTAGGGACGGTGGGTATGGTATAGTGCGTCGCGCGTAGTCGATTCCCACGGTTATATAGTACCATGAAAGTTTTTCACTAGTACCCTTAGATCTATAAATAGACTACGTAATTAATAACTACCGTATTACCTATACTTTTCTAAAGCTAATAAGCTATGTAAGGGATACTAACGTAAGGAATCTATCTAACTTGATATTAATTAACGTGTACGATAAGTGAGCTGGACACTCTAACAAATTTGAGTGGGCGTCCACGCGAAACTACGTTAGTAAATTGTTAAGGCTTACTAATCAGCTACTAAAGTTTTTCGCGTGCACACCCACTCAAATTTGTTAGAGTGTCCAGCTCACTTATCTATCCAGCTCACTTATCGTACACGTTAATTAATATTAAGTTAGATATATAGGAGTTAGACCTTATTAAGGTCTATATACGACCTTTAACGGTCAATAGCTCTATCATATAATAACCAAACGGGACAAACCTTATACGGTTAAAAAGAGAAAAAGCAGAGCTTTATAGTAGTATAGCTTTCATATGACTACGTGGAACCACTATAGAGCTATATCTACTTTAGTTCTCGAGTCTCTCATTAGCTCATTTCTACAGCTATATCCATATTTTCTCCATTTCCCTACTCGTCAGGACCTAGTCAATACGCCTAGTCCCCGCATTCAGGTCAGAGGGTCAGCCTATCTTATATATTAGCGATTTCCCCTCAAGGGTGATTCTTAGATACTTAAGAAGTAATACATATATATCGAAAAGACGGCCACCTTAGTACTCATCTCGTGTCTCGCCGCTAGGACGGTAGTAACTATCAAAAAACTACGGATCTCCCATACTTAAGACCAGGCCTTCTTAATAACCCTTACTTTTCTTCAGCCATAGCCGAGCGTCTCACGACGTCTTCCGTCTATCTACCTTTAATTAACTACCTAACCTACCTTATCCCTTCATTATTAATATCTATACCTACGCGTAGCTCTCGACGAGCCCTACGAGGATATTCGATCTATTTTCCGATACCTACCTCCTACGGCTACTTTTATCCCTTACCTACTCTATAACTTCTACTAACTTACCTTTCCTTTTCTAGCTATATAGCTAGATACGTAGCTTAAAGTATTATAAACCTTAATAGTTAGTAAAGATATAGGTATTTACTAATAGAAGCTTAAGTAGTAACTCTAAGATAGGTTAGTATCGTAAGGCGTTATACTCTTATTATAATAAATATAAGGTAAGACTTAGATTAATTACTAGTATAATAAGAGTAAGTAGCTATAAGTATAGGAATATTCCTCCTTATATACCTATCTATTCTATTCTTATTAGGTACCTATATTAAATAAGTTATACTAGTTATCGTAATATATTATATTTATTACTATTATATTTAACGTAGGTATATAGCGAGTAACGTAATATAGCGAGTAATGTACTTCACGGTCGTAATACATCCTTCTCTCTTTCATCTCTAATATCTCTACTAAATTAAATAGCTTCCTCTTTAAACAAAAGACAGCTTATCTTAGCTATCCAAGCTAATTAAAAAAACCTAAAACTAAGTATTCACTCCTTAGTAAGGACGTATAGTATCCTAGAAGTAACGCTCTATCGCCGGCTTAAAGGCTAATAATTACGCGCCGAAATATTACCTAATTCTAGGAAATTAATAGATCTCGAAGAGAAAACGATTATTAAGTATCTACTTAAGCTAGATTCTTAAGTATAACCTACCTACTTACGTAATATAGAAGATATAGTAAATCGACTCCTTACTAACCGTAATACGTTACGCGTTAGGCTACGTTAGTTATTAAACTTCGTAAAATAATAACTAGAGCTCTAAACGCGTTTCTTTCGTAGATATAACTACTAGAAGGCCTTATATAAGGATCCTAACGCGATAAACGCGTAGTTTACGCTAGTTTATAATATAATCGCGAAATATAGTATCGTAGAGTCTAATATCTATAACTTTAACGAGACTAGGTTTATAATAGGCGTAATCACTACTAGAATAGTCGTAATAAGCTCTAAAAAGCGCGCCACTACGAAGATAAAGTAGCTAGGGAATCAGGAATAAGTCATAGTAATCCAGGGCGTTAGTTTAGGCGGGTAGTACGTCCCACCATTTATTATCGTAAAAGGTAAAAACCACCTTAGTAGCTAGTATAAAGATAGCGTAATTCCTCCTACTTAGGTTATTTTACTCTTAGAAAACGGCTAGACTATAAATAAGAAAGGCCTAGAATAGGTATAATACTTTAATCGGTATATGAAACTACGAACTTTAGGTTCTTATTACCTCCTTATCCTTAATAGGTATAAACGTTACTACTCTATCGACTTTAAGCTCTATTATAAGGAGAATAATATCGTAATACTATTTATACCTCCTTACTTATTATATATACTCTAACCTTTAGATATAGGTTATTTTAACCTACTTAAGTAAGCATATAGCTAGTAAATTAAGTTAAGGATAAAGGCTAGTATAACGTATATTATAAAGGAGGACTTCTTTATAGCGTTTTACGGCGTATTCTAAGCCGCTATATCTAAAAAGAATATTTAAAGAGGTTTTTAAGGAGCTAGAATTATTCCTTTAGACCCTAAAAAGGTTATTTTAAGGCTAGATATAAAGTTAAAGACGCTAACGCCGCCAAAGAGCGCTAGCATTATCCTAACACCTTAGGTCTCCTAGACGCCTAATAACCCGATTAAGGCTAATTTATAGTCTAATTATATTAAAAATCGAATCACTAGATATAGAAGTAGCTCTCTTACATCTATAATTAACGCTATTAACTAGTTTTCGAAAGGGACATAAGGGATAATACATAAATTAGCTCTTCTAAAGTCAGAGAACTAAATCCTTTAAGAGGAGAATACTCTACTAAGCCGACGATAGAGAGCTAAAAAGATACGTCTACGGTAAGGAGGAAGTCTTACTACAAGCTAGGGATAGGACTTATAAGCATAGAACGACATAGATACGCAGGTAAAGTAAGAAACGTAAGAGAATTATCCTCATTAACTAAGGATAGAAACAAAGAGACGGTAATATAGCGTATACGGTAAGCCTAGTCATAACGCTAGAACCTATCAGGTAGTTATTTCATCATCTAAAGAAGACGACGAAAAGTAGTTTTAATTAATTCTAGGCGTTATAGTTCATATTACATAGGTCGGTAGCATAGAAGTACCGTAGAGTACGTCACTTACTATATTACGTTACTCACTATATACCTACGTTATAACTATTAAGGTTTATAATACTTTAAAGCTACGTATCTAGCTACGTAGCTAGAAAAGGAAAGGTAAGTCAGTAGAAGTCATAGGGTAGGTAAGGGAGTAAAGCGGCCATAGAAGGGGCCGTAGGAGGTAGGTATTAGAAAACGGATTAAATATCCTCATAGGGCTCGTCGAGAGCTACGCGTAGGTATAGGTATTAATGATAAAGGGATAAAGTAGCTTAGGTAGTCGATTAAAGGTAGATAGATAGAAGGCGTCGTAAGACGCTTAGCCGTAGCTAAAGAAAAGTAAGGGTTATTAAGAAGGCCTAGTCTTAAGTATAGGAAATCCGTAGTTTTTAGATAATTACTACCGTCCTAGCGGCGAGATATAAGATGAGTACTAAGGTGGCCGTCTTTTCGATATGTATATATTACTTCTTAAGTATCTAAAAATCACCCTTAAGGGGAAATCGCTAATATATAAGATAGGCTAACCCTCTAATCTAAATACGGGGACTAGGCGTATTAACTAGGTCTTAACGAGTAGAGAAATAGAGAAAATATGGATATAGCTATAGGAATAAGCTAATAAGAGACTGGAGAACTAAAGTAGATATAGCTATATAGTGGTTCCACGTGGTTATATAAATACTATACTACTATAAAGCTCTACTTTTTATCTTTTTAACCGTATAAGGTTTATCCTATTTAGTCATTATATAATAGAGCTATCGGCCGTTAAAGGTCGTATATAGACCTTAATAAGGTCTAACTCCTATAATATTAATACCTTAGATTACTATAACCTATTCCTAACCTCCTAGCTAGACTAGCTTTATATTAGAACGTCTTTTAGTACTTATAATAACTATTCTTATTAAGATAATACCTATTATAAGCCTTATCTTATTAAAGTTATAAATATTAAACTTTATAATACTATTTTTCGCGACTATATTATAAATAAGTGTAAACTATACGTTTATCGCGTTAAGATCTTTATAGAGGGCTCTTTAATAGTTATACCTATAAAAGAAACGCGTCTTAAGGTTTAGTTATCGTTTAATAAAGTTTAAGGCCTAGTACTTCCTAACGCGTAACGCGTTATAGTTAGTAAGTAGTTAATTAACTATATCTTCTACCTTATAAAGCTAGGGAAGAAATAATTAAGAATCTAGGTTATTAATATATTAAATAATTATTAATTCTTCTAGATTAGTTAATTTCCTTAATTTAAGGGTAATATCGTATAGAGAAGGCTTACCCTTAAGTCGGTAGGTAAGAGTTATTTAGGAGACCTTATAGATTAAAGTAATTAAACTAATACTAGCTTATAGTATTTTTTAAGTAGCCTAAATAGCTAAGAATAGCCTACCTTATAGAGAAGTAGTATCTATTTGATTTTAGGGAGAAAATGAGAATGTAAGTGGAAGGTTTTCGATTTCGTGACGCGATTGCCTACGGGCTTGTTCTGCCTACGGGCTTATTAAGCACGTTATATGTATAGTATAATAACCTAGGATTAAGCGGCCCAGACGATAGGCACCCTGCGCTAGGAAAGAAGCGCGTCATGGAGGAAAATGCGGTCTCGACTCCACGAGTTGAGGGTGGAGGTGGAGAGGTCTTCTTTGAGCAAGCCGAAATGGGATTTTGAATTGTCACCATCCCTTCCATCATAGCTCACTCCCAGCTTGACGTTTCTTCATGGCCGAGGCGAAATCCCTATCCTGTTCGCCGACATGACTCAAGCAGCCCTCACAAGTCGGCTACTGTCAGACGCAAGTTGGGTGCACAATGGTGGTATGTAAGAAACTTGATTCTGTCTAGGCTAAGTCCTTGCCCAGAGGGCTTATGCCACTCCCTCTGGCCGGAACAACTACCTGCCAGACCGGGTCTCTGTCCCAGGGGCCCCGTCCCAATTGGCCTCCCCCACCTATCTGCACCCAACAGCTACCGTCATTGCCGAATATGTTTCCCTAACTTCAATGGGTATTCTGATAACCCAAACTGGGGGCTGTTCATCATCATCACCGAAAAGATGGAGCCAATGGCGTGAAGTCTCGAATACTAACTGCGTACAATGCGAGAGAGGCTGCGAGTGACTATTCTCGTCGGAAACAGCCGTGAGGGAGACCGCGCCATGATTTTGGCTGAAGGTTTGTCGGAAATCCAATGAAAGCCTTGTCCACAGCGCACTTCAGTATCATTAGTGATGACGGTCTGCCCAACCTGTTGAAGCTGCATGTCAGTTCTTCGTGTGTATATGAGTTAAGAGCGTCTTTGGATCAGTGACATTACCATAGATCTGGCGGTACGTCATCAAGCTACCAGGTCGCGATGTCAAGTCTACCAGCTCTTGGCATATCCGTACAAGTGTCGAAGCGCCGAATCCATTGGTTCTTTGGGTCCTGGGACGCACCAGAGGATTTCTTGAGGTGTATTGCGTCTGTTGGATAGCAGTTGGGTGCAAGATTGTGTGGCGTAAGAAGCTTACTTGATTCTAATCTAGTGGCCTTGGCCAGAGGGTTTGTCAGTCCCCTCTCCTCGGCAACATGCCAAGCCAGCGCCTTGGTATCCGACCTCCTCAGTTAAACCTTACTACTCGATCCCACTTTGTTCAACACAAGAACCGGAATCTTCTATCAGAATCTTCGAGAATGCAAGCACCATGAAGAGTCTGCTATCACCCAGCCGGCCGTTCTGTGGGCTCCCCACATCGCTATTTTGTTGCAGCCGCCAGATTTACCTAGAATGTCGACATTTGCCCTTTACCGAAAACGAGTTCATTTTCGTCGATAGGTTTTTCTCAGGTCTATCAACGGCACATGCGTTTTCCCGGATCCTTACGAAGTGGCAGAGTGATCTCTTGCGCTATGTTTGCCTTGAGTTATCCACAAAGAGTTTGGATGGATCGGATTTGCAGCGATGGATCACACTTTGCAGATCATGGTCGGAGGGACTATGGGGCCTGCGACTGCAAATCACCGCCCACGATGGTCTCTATCAGCCTAGCATTGCCTTGGGAAGTTTGGATGAAGATGCAGACAAGAAAGCGCTTGATGTGTCCGATGCATACCAAACGGTTCCGCAATGGATTGAACAGGGACTATGCAAATTGGGGTATTTAAAGCAGCTAGAAGTCGAACTTCTTGGAGTGGATTGGGACAATACAAAGAAGAGGAGGTGGTGTAACAGGTTGGAGGCAGTGCTTAGCATGGCAAGGCCAAAGGGAGAGTTGAATGATGTCTTGGTGATTAGTGTCGAGCGGGTCACATATACCTGTAGTAGATTGTTTAGTTCGTCGTAACGAAGTAACCAAGATTATAAGACGAATCCTGCTTGGTTCCCTAATATGAAGTATGTATAGAGTAAGAAGACTTATAGAACATAACTGTGATATAAGTATTTCACGAATAGGGGGGATGGGCCGGACCCCTTTTTACGTGAGGCCGCAGGCAATAGAGTTCACCGAGTTTTCAGCACGTCTGCCTGCAACTACCCTGCCGCATAGCCCGCATCCCTCACGTGCTACAGTTACTCTTTAGTCTTGATGCTTTGAAGCGTCAATATCGCTGACCACCTTGCGCCGTGTTGTTCAATGATGAGGCACCGTAATTTCGGGCCGTCATGGATGATGCCGGCGGCGATGCCAGCGTGGTTCTACCCGTGGGTGGCGGCCGGTTCATTTTCCAACCCTCCGGCAAAACCGCAGAGTACCTCCTGTACACCACATTCGCAAACTTAAACAATCGATTGTAGACATGAAGCATAGCCCCGTGGCCAGTCCCAGGTCCGGTCTAGAACAGCGGGATGCAGACGCCCCTTTCCCGCGCGATGTCGTCGAGGCTCAGGTGGCGCGACCGCCTCTTCAAGGCTGGCCTCTCGGCACACTCGTCGAACCTCCGCCACAGCTCCCAGAGCACGGTCGAGAGGTGTGTCAGGTGGCCGATCTGGAAATGCTCCCATACACGGGTGAGGAGAGAGGCCACCTGGGGACGCAGGGCGGGGATGCGGGCGCACTCGTTGCCGATGACGACCAGCGGCCAAATCATGCTGTTCATGATGGTAACGCCCGCGTGCAAGAGGTCCAGCAGTGTTTGTAGGCCGAAGAGCATCTCCCGCACTAGCCGCGCTGTCGTTTCTCTCTGGGCAGCGGTCGGGGGCGTGAGGACGTTGGCGCCGAAGCCGCCCCTCCACAGGAACAGGAACGCGGCCTTGCGAAGGATCTCCCAGGCGCCAGTGAGGGCTATGGCGAGGGGCGGCGGCACCTCGTCCGGGATGGCGGGGAGCCGCCACGCGGCCAGGACGGCCTGGAGCCGTGCCGCCGCGCCCGGCGAGAGGCTGTTCCCCGCGGCAACGATATCCCCGGCCGTCGTCGCCCTCTCAGAGGGCGCGTGGCCGCCCAGCCTCGTGACCAGGTCGTCGAGGTGCGGAGGCATGTCGGCGGCCGGATCGTCGATGGCGGCAGAGATGACGGCGATGATGGTGATAAGGGACATTGGATAGCCGACGATGATCTCGAGCGGCGAGAGCTTCGGCGGCGACGGCGTACCGCTGTCGCCGTTGTCCCACGCAGGCGGGAAAATGTCCCAGGCGAGCCACACGTTGCGGCTCTCGTCGGCGCGGCCCAGGGAGAAGGCGCCAATGTCGAGATGGGCGACCGAGTCGCAGAGCAGCTTGCCGACGCCCGAGGCCGTCAGGTCGCGCCCGAGCGACTCGATGAGTTGCATCATGCCGGCAAGGTGGTGAGACCACTCGTGGCTGTCCTCCGACCGAGCTGTCCGTGGGAAGCCGGCGACGGTGAGGATGAGGGCGGAGCCGAGGACCTCGAGAACGTCGCTCTCGCGCGCCGAGGCGCAGTCGAGCGTCGTGATCCTCTGCCGCAGGGTCGACAGGGCGGCCAGGTATTTCTCCAGGGCGGCGGCAGATGTCGAGGCCTCGCCTTCAGACTGATGTTGATCTCGGTCGTCTTCGTTCTCGTAATGGTCATCGGCATCGTCATCGTCGCCCTCCGCCCCCTGGTCCCAATGGTTCCAATGGTGACCGGCTGTCGACGCTGTCGTATTGTCGGCGCGCGGCCGCCGCGACCGGCCCCTGCTCCTCTGTGCGCGCATCAGGCCCCCCAGGGCAAGTAGGGCACTCTTGATGGCGGGGAAACACTTGGCTAGGGGGAGCAGCTCGGCGAGTATGGGGGTGCCAATGCCGTTGATGGCCGTGAGCTTGAGCTTGGTGAAGCGGATGACTGGCAGCAGCCAACGCCGTCAGTGCATGTGCGCCGCCGGGCGGAGAGGGCACCCACGCAGGCGGATGTCCTGATTCTCGGGGCCCGACAGGACCAGGTTGACGTTGCGTAGGCCGTGGGGGGCCATGTCCGAGCTACGATGATATGCAGCCGACGTTGCTTGCGTAATGGATGCGGGAGGGCGTGTTGAGTTGAATGATGGACAGGAGGATATAAGTGGCCGACGGCGGGTTTTTCAACCACAGCATGTAGACGTCGGCGTTTCGGCCGCTTCGGCCACCGAGAGACAAAATGCTTCCTAGACACCGTTACGAACCACCCTAAACATCAGACCCCTCTCCAGCTAGGGCCCGCTGGGTGCGGCTGACATCTCACCCTCGCTCGCTGCCTGTCTGTCGTAGCAGACCAAGCAGATCTCATCAGCCAAGTCTCTCTCGACCAAGGGACCTCCGTCCATCGATCCACCCGCCCATTCCTCTGTCCAGTCCCGGTCATGGCGTCTGAATCGCAGAGGTCGACGCCACCCATGCGTGCCTGTGATCGATGCGCGAGCCTGGTGCGCCCCTGCACAACACCCCCCCTTCCCCTCCCCTGCTCTCCCTGCCCTCTGATGACGCCGTCCAGAAAACCCAGTGCGATTTTGGCCCCGTCTGCGGCAGATGCAGGCGGCTCGGTCTCGATTGCACCACGCAGAGACCGGCCCGGCCAAAGGGCAGACCTCGCAAGATAGGCGTGTCCCCGAGCCGTCCTCGCCGTGGCGAGGCGATGCAGGCCCGGGTCGAGGAGCCGGAGGTGCATGACCTCAGCCCCTCGGCCGCGTCACCTCATGGACTCGTCACTTCGCCCCGAGACCCAGCTTCTTCGCCCCCTGTACCGGCCAGGATGCTCGATGCCCTGCTCGCTGAGGCTGAGGCCGGCATGCGTGCCGCGGGAACTACCTCGGGTGATGCGCCCGCCGCCGCCCTCCTCTCCCTCCACCGCCTCCTCTCGGCCGGGGATGCTGTGGGCCTCTGCGGCACCATCACCACCACGAATCTCGGGCTCGTGCCCCTAGCGGCATCACCCCAGAGCACCGGCGGTCCCAGCACGGGCACCGGCGGCGACGGCGACTCCCCCGATGCTCGCGCTGCCATCAACGCCGCCGTCACCTCGGCCGCGGACGTCCTGACCCCAGCGCTTCTCTGCGCCCTGTTTGCCGTCGCCGTCGCCGCCGCCGCCGAGAGCGAGTCAAGTCCCATGCAGCAGCTCGCCGAGACTCTCAGTGAGGGAGCCCTCGGCCGCATCCAACATCTCTCGGGCAAGTATGAGCCACACCTCTCGGACGCCCTCGCACTGGTCTACCTCAGTCAGGCGCGATGCTTCACCCAGCGCTTCGTCAACGTCTCGGTCCGGTGGAACAACCTCGCGGGCGTCATTATGGCCGACGTCATCAGGGCTGGTCCTGCGCATGGCCGTGGCCACGAGGAAATGTAATGTCGTCTCTCCGCGTAGCCCTGACCCCCTGGGCGGAGGGTACGTCCAAGGCTCACAGGCGACAACAGGGCTCTCATGGGCATCGCCCTACAGCAACGGTGCGTGTGTCCTCCGTGTCTGCTCGCGGCCGCAGTCTTTCTGATCATCGCTAGCGTTCTCGATCTGCTGCTGTACGGTCGTCAGGCCGCAGCACCGCCGCACCGGTCCGCCCGCGTCTCAGAAAACCTCGCCAGTCGCGTGCCGCCCGAGTCGTTCTTCGGTCTCTTTGCACCACTTTCTCGGTATCATGAACCCCAAGCTTTCTCGTCTCTTCCCGGTCTTGACCCAGTGCTAACTGTGCCGTGATGAACCAGAGCAGCGGGCCTCGTTCTCGAAGAGCCAGAGCCGGACACCCGCGCCTGGAGGGAGGCTTTAGACGCCCTGGAGGACTTTTACGTCGATTTCCCGCCCTCGCTCCTCCTGCTAGACCGAGTAAAGCTCCCATACCAGGCCGAGGCCATGGTCTGGATGCATGGCCTGTTCATCATCCTTTGTGGGACACCCCGCCATTGATGAAGGCGCATTATATCGGCTGACATGACATGGGCCTGCAGATGCGAAACGGGACATCGTCGACATACTGCTCGGCCCGCTATCTGACGATGACGATAGATTCCCTCACGCCCTGGGACACGCCCTGCTGCTCGGCGAGGTACGCCTAGTCCCTACGCCGACACCCAGGGGGACGATGGATTCTGACTCGAAACTTTCTATAGGTCCTGCCCGCCCTAACACGCCTGGATAATCTCGGCTTCGTGAGCCCCGCGACAGTCCTCTTCATCACCGTGTCCTCGGCCATACATGTCGTAGCGCTCTCCCGGTATGCGGCCCCGTCCGCCGGCATCGCCATGGAGCTCGATGACGAGCTCACAGGGAGCAGTCGCGCCGCACTACCTGCGCTCTCTGCCTCGGCCTGGGCGCACCTCGACGCCCTCTCCGTCCTCCAGTCAGCATGCCCGAGATTCGACTCGCCGGTTGTGCACGTGGTCCGCCGGCTGCTCGCATCGTGCTATCACCGTGTCGCGCTGGGATATGAAGGCGTCGATGTAGATATCGACGCCATGTCGGCCGAGACGCTAATGCGTTACCGCTGGTGCGGCCGGGGCGGTGGCATCGTGGCTATGGACGCTGCGGCCGCGCTGCGGCAATGGGACTTCCCGGTAGCTCCGGACTCCGATATACAAAGCTGCCTGGTCGGCTTCGGTCGGGCGTCGAGACTACTTGTCGACGAGGTGTGTTCGCCGACTAGTAGGATTTGCGAGACAGGCTACTTTGATCTTAGCATCCTCATCAAGGTGTAACAGGGGTCATACCAAGCTATAGAGGTGTCGCGACCAGACCCAACCGCATTCATTCTCGGGCCCTGCGGACAGCCGCTTGGCCGAGGCACCGGGCGCTCAAGAGGGCGCGAGGGGGGCGGATAGCCACAAGCTACGCCAACATGATGATGCCCCAAAATGGCCGCTGTCGAAATTCGCCGACGGGCCTTTTGAGATCGGCGCGCGCTGCCGGGTGGCGGACAAGGCCGGCTCCGGGGGACCATCAATAGTACGGCGGCCACATGCACCCACCACATATATCCATAGTTAACGTCTGGGACGTCCCTCACCACCCAAGACTTGAATGTTGCTTCCTGACTGCTTCCGACACAATAATTTTGACCCTAATTTGAAAGAACGCGACCAGACGAACATGGCACCCAACCTGATTTCCCTGCAAAATGTGCATGACATTGAACCCGAGACACAAGAAGGTGCCGGCACGTTTTCCGTAGTCATCGGACCCGAGTGAGCCCAGTCCTGGCCCTATGAGGCGACCGGCCAAGAGGGACCCCTGCTGACACTCCATACCAGGGACGATGCTGGAAAGGATGGCGAGCTCGCCGCTGGCGTCTGGGACATTCTCGACTTTGACGAGCCGACGCCGTCGGGAGAGTTTGACCGGGACGAGTTCAAGTACATTGTCAAGGGTTGGTCTCCTTTTCTTCCCTTGACCTCGTTCATAGTGCGTCTTCTGGCTCTGACCCTTGCTCCCGGCAACAGGTGAAGCGGTCATCAAGGATGAATCCAACGGCAAAATGCACCAGCTGAAGCCAGGCACGCTCCTCTGGATACCCGCTGGGTCCAGGGCGTCCCTCGTGTCGTCGAGGGACTGCAAGGCCATCTACATCGAGAAAAAACCGGCGGCCCCCGTCACGAAAGGCGCCTCAGATGATGAGGGACGCTGCGCAGCGCTGCGGTCGAGCCTCGACGAGCTAGTGGGCAAGTTCGTCGCAGAGAACAAGCGCTCCGAGGCAGCCATCGCGGCTGCCCGCAAAGGCATCCCCGGCGGCACGACGCGCTCCGTTCTCGACTCGGAACCGTTCCCGCTGGTAGTCAAGTCCGGCAGCGGCGCCGCCCTCACCTCGATCGACGGCAGGTCCTACGTTGATTTCCAGTCCGACTTCACCGCAGGCCTCTTCGGCCACTCGCACCCCGTGCTGCAGGACGCCATCATCGGTGCGGCGCGCAACGGCTTCAGCCTAGGCGCGACGACGGAGCTCGAGGCCCAGCTGAGCGAGCATCTGCGTGGACGATTCGCGAGCGTCGAACAGGTGCGCTTCTGCAACTCGGGCACCGAGGCCAACATGTACGCCATTGCGGCCGGGCTAGCCTTTACCGGCCGCAAGAAGGTGCTCGTCTTCGACCTCGCCTACCACGGCGGCACCATCGGCTTCGGCCAGGAGCCCAACCTTCTGAATCTGCCGCACGACTTTGTCCTCGGGACCTTTGGCGACGTGGAAAAGACACGCTCCGTGCTAACAGGGGACATTGGCGTCATCATCGTCGAGCCGCTACAGTCGTCGGGCGGTATGCGGCACGCCACCAAGGAGTTCCTAGGCTTCCTGCGGCAGGCGGCCGACACGCTCGGCGCCGTCCTCGTCTTTGACGAGGTCGTCACATCCCGCCTGGACTATCACGGCCTCCAGGGCCGGCTCGGCGTCACCCCGGACATGACGACGCTGGGCAAGTATATCGGCGGAGGGCTGCCGTTCGGCGCCTTCGGGGGCCGGCTGGACATCATGGCGCAATTCGACGGACGCTCGTCGGCGCCGCGCAAGCTGGCGCACTCGGGCACCTTCAACAACAACATCTTCACCATGAGCGCGGCCGTGGCCGCCGCGGGCATTACCACGCCTGAATCCATCGCCGCGGCCAACGCCCTCGGTGACAGGGCGAGGAAGGGCATCACCGCCGCCGTGACCGCGTCGGGTAAGGAGGCCAAGATCGTGCCACTGGGTATCGGTAGTTGCGTTGGCATCTACTTTGCCGGTGCCGAAGGCGACACGCTGCGGGACCTGGCCTTCTTCCACCTCCTGAACCGGGGCGTGTGGATCGGCCGCCGCGGGTTCCTGGCGCTCAACTTCGCACACACCGAGGAACATGTCGATGCGTTCCTAGAAGGATTCATGGGGTTCTTGGAGGCGTATTGTTAGGGACCGGCGTCATATCTACGAGCATAGAGTATCTAGGCGGAAGAAAATGTACGCGGAGACATCAATCAACTCGATAATGCCGCGACATCGTACGAACGGTCCTATGAGAGGGCCTGACGCTGTGTAAACTGTGTAAACATGTTATCCCGAAGAATAGGAATATAGTGCGAATCTTCTATGTCGTGGTATTGGTTTCGCGGGGAGATAGGCCTTGGCTGTTGGTCCGGGGTATAGGAAGAAGCGTTCACGGGGGTACCGAGTAAGGGGAGGGGAGGCACCCGGTGATTAGGGGAAGTAGCCGTTGGCTGTTTGTTTAGGCGTAGCTCTATTCCTATCGGCTCCGAAGTCACCAAGGTATTCTTATCTACGAGAAGAAAAAGGCAAAGCTATAACAAGGTAAGGGGGTCACATGACGGGGCGAGGCCAACGTAGAGTGTGATTCCAGGGATCGGGGATACTCAGATATGAAGCAGAGAGACATGCTGCACTGTGAATAAAACCTATCATGTAGAGAACGTAAATGTTATCACATTATTCTGGAGTTTTGTATCCATCTGGCCTGTAGGCTTTTATCGAGACGAGATTGGGCCGCAATTTCCTTGATCTACGATGGAGTGGTTTGACAGGAACTGTAATCGTCATCATGGCGGGAAACTAGAGTGGCCGACTGCACATTTTCCTGCCATTTCTGAAAGTATCTAGAACTCCCCGGTTCTTCATCCCAGCAATTCAATTTCTCATCACATCCCACCTCGGAAATCTTCAATCCGCAACGTAGCCATCTGGCAAAAGGACTCGAATTCTCTACTTGGTAAACCGTAAACCCCAAGCACTCTATGTGGCTATACCACAATAGGCCCTGCAATCAGGCCTTCCGGGCCGGGTCTCTAGGCCATGTAGCTCGCATCCCGACCCAATGTCTCGTCAATCACCCTCAAGCAGGCAAGAATGCGCTCCTCCTGAAATCGGGGCCCCATCACCTGCAGACATATGGCACCGTTCTCATACGCCTCGGGTGTGTCTGGGAAGGATTGTCAGTCAAGTCAGGGTCCTCGTGCGGCAGTTGGTAGCATGGGGCTCGGTATCACAACGTACATTTGTGCCAGTTCTTGTCGTCTTCCTCGGACATGGGCTCGAAGGGGCCGTCCGCCTTGGGATCCAGCGAAGCGCTGACGTTGCCGCAGGGGATGGTGGCACAGGGCCAGTCGATCAAATTGGAGATGGCCTCGTACAGCCAGTAATCCATGGTGCCATGCGGGGGCGCGACGTGACCGCCTGATGGCATGATGAGTACGTCAACAGGTCGACCTGTCTTGGTCCGTTCGGCGGTGGCCTGATACCGCTCCAGGACGTCCTGGCGAAACTTGGAGAGGGCCTTTGACTTTTCCCCAAGCTCAGCCGCGGACAAGGCTAGATTCGACGGGGGAACCATGATCTCCGCCACGGCCGGCTCTGGTAGGATGGCCAATGTTGCACGTAGTGAGTCGCCGCCGTCGGCGCAGAAGATGGCGATGGCCAGGTCCGACAGCCCGCCACCATCGTCGGCAGCGAAGAGGTCGACGTCGACAATGTCGTGGCCCGCGGCGGCCAAGGCCGCCCGAGTCTCCCGCATACCGCGTTCAATGGGTGGGTGAGGGCGCACGACGGCATCCGAGGACACAAAGCCAAAGGAGAGTGCCCTCGTGGCTCCGCGCATCATTGTCTCCAAGTACGCCCTCTCGTTCCAGGCCATGGGCACGCAGGTCGCATCCCAGGTCCAGGGCTTAAAGGACAGGACGGTACGGGCGTAGAGCTCCAGCCCGTCGACGGAGCAGCTCAGCGGCCCGGCAACGCCGTTGATGGGAGAGATCGCCTGAGGGTTGACCGAATGGCAGGGAAATCGGCCGTAGGTCGGACAGAGACCGTAGATCCCGTTGAAGTTGGCGGGCGTGCGAATGGACCCGGCGATATCGGTCCCGATACCCAGAGGGCTACCACGGAGTGCGACCAGCGAGGCCTCACCGCCGCTCGAGCCACCGGCCGAGAGGAGACGGTTGTCGGGGGTACTCGTACGCCCAAAGATGTGCGAGTTGCACTCTCCCGACATGAGAGACTGTGGCACGTTTGTCTTGCAGAAGAAGACGGCGCCGGCGGCATAGAGGCGGTCAACAACAGCGTCGGACGATGATGGTTTATTATAAGCAAGGCCAGCGAAGCCAAGAGTTGTCGCGTGTCCCTCGATGTTCATGCAGTCCTTCAGGCTGACGGGGAGGCCGTGAAGAGGGCCGATGACGCGGCCGGTCCGCGCGAGATGCCTATCGAGTTCGCGGGCGCGGGTGAGACCTTTTTCGAAGAAGATGTCGGAAAGTGGGTTTGTGAGGTGGTGGGCGATCGTGGCCCGGACGGAGAAGGCGATGAAGACCTCCACGGCCGTCCAGGCGCCCACGGCTATCTTTCCGAGGATGACGGTCGGTACCGTGCTGGTGATCTCGACCTGGCGGGGCGTCAGGTGGCCGCTCTCGACGGGCCAGCTCCTAATGTTGTTGCGGTCGGCTGGAGGGAGACGCGGCGTGGCAGCTCCTATGGTCTTGGAGGCCCAGTTGGAAACGGCTGCGTTGCGCTCTTCCTGTGCCTTCATCGAGACGACGCGCCAGAGGGGAGGAGACTGTCCGGGGGTGGTCTCCAAGGCCGTAGCCTCAGGGAGCATGTGCTCAGGGATGATCTTCAGGGACGTCATTGGGAAGACTGAGCCGCGAGGTGACTCGCTTTGGGCTGTAAGAGTGATGTCTCTGAACAAGAGGCTGAAGCCTGGAGTCTGGTTGGGAGCGGGCGGGATGATGGGCAAGATAGGGGGAGGGGAGGCTTCTTCCTGAGCGGCATGATCCCCTCCCCGTGGAGCCAGATGCATTCAGTGCGGCGGATACCTCGCCATGGCGAAGGCCTACCGGCGGCCGTCTCGTGATACTCACTAACGGCAGAGCCATTTCCAGTCGTACGGTCGTGCCGGTAGCACCAGCTCCAGGGGCTCCCTGGGTCCGGCGCCGCTCAACAAGGCGCACGATAAGGGGCGATCTCAATCACCACGGGCACATCGTTGATAGGATGGCCACTGTACAACTACCGACGCAGCCCCTCCCCGTCGTCAGGGATAGTCGACTGCTCGGGCACTGCTCGGGCAGTTGATACGCGATGACCAAGGGACCGTCGGTGATATGTGCGGCACAGAGGGTATCGTCAGGAGCCGATGCGGTGGCGGAGCAGTCTCCACTGCTGTTGTTGTAGGGCATCAAGTCGCCGGCGGCCACTTTGTACATAACCAAAATCAAAAGGAGGTGACGCTTGAGAGAGTCCACTGTTGGAGCATTCACCAATGAACGTGCTCTCATGCCGTCAAAGACGGACTAGCCGTATATCCGTATTCTTCCCCACGGGGAAGCTCAGGGCTAGCAGGGGAGGTACTTACGGCTACCTCCCCCGTGGCTTCGTGGCTTCGTGGCTTGCCATGGGGCCTTGGGGCGGAGGGTTGCGCAAGTACACTACACATCATCCTAACCCCCCAGATTATCTCTGGCTGCGGCGTCGGATGGGTCGGTCTAAAAGGGAGATCGGTACGTTTCGAGATATGTGCCTCGCCGGTGTCTCAACTGCTATCTACAAACCGGACTCCTGTATCGTATCGGCGCCCCGTAGTTGATAGCGGCACAAGACCTACTCTGCGTGGATGAGCCCCAGCCATCCGTCATTTGTGTCGCCTTTGCCTCGATATCTTCTTAAGGCTGGCCGCGGCCGGGCAATTTCGTTTGTCCATCGCCAGCCAAGCACCTGAGGTTCGGGACCAACTCATCATCATCATTATCGTTCATACACCCTCGAGAGCCTCCCTCCTGCCCGTTTGACAACCCCTACTGCCTGTCATAGAAAATTCGTTGCTCCCCTGTGCTCCTACTGTCTTGTCCATCTCTTCCCTCCTGACCGGTCAGCATGACCTCTTCCGCCATGGCCGCCCACGGCATCGAGGCGCTGGACGCCGCAGGCGTTACCCCCGACGACGGCTCCGGGAAGATCTACCGCACCACCACAACCGATGGCGACAGCATTGAGAACGGTGCCATTACCGCCTTTGGCTATGAACCTGCATATAGGAGAGTCATGGGCAAGTTGGCGGCCATCTGCATCGTCCTAGCGTTGGCATCGTGAGTTGGGCTCCTTCTGCTCCGCTCGCGGCGCGTTCCTCCCGCTTACCTGCCCTCCTCAAGTCCTCTCGGCGCCATCATGATCGTTGGCTCGTACCAGATCATCTACAGCGGATACTGGGGCCTCTCCTGGTGAGTTCATGTGCGCGGCCGGGTCCGCCAGTCTCCGAACCCAAACCCCTCGTGCCCGTCTACAGCTGCTGAATCTTGCACGCGTCCCTGTCGCCAGGGGCTGGATCATCCCCAACATCATGATGCTCCCCCAGGTCATCGCCGTCGCCGAGCTCTGCTCATCCATGCCCGTCAACGGCGGCTTCTACTGGTGGGCAGCAGCTCTGGCCCCGAGCAGGTACTCGCGGGCCTTCGCCTTCGTCACGGGCTGGTTCAACGCGCTCGCCGTTGCCACAGGCCTCGCAGCCTTTGCCTACGCCATCGCCTCGGGCTTGGGTAGCACGATTACCATCGTTACCGGAGACTTCGTTGCCACCCTACCCGAACTCATGGGCTTGTCAATGGCCGTCATCACGGCCTGGGCCGTTGTCATGCTCCTCAAACTGGAGAGAATCAACTTTCTCATGGTCGCAACCGGTGCGTCGGAATCCCTTGCAGTGCTGCGCAGACTGACACGCATCATCTGAAGCTGGCTAACTCGCGCTGACCTGTGGCAGCCGCCGTCCTCCTCCTCTCCTGTTTCGGCTTCATGATCGCGCTCCCCGTCGCCCATGCCAACCTCGGCTTGCCCTTCGTTAGCGCCGCGGATGTCTTTGGCTCGTACAGAAACTCGTCTCCCTGGCCCGAGGACGGCATCGCCGTGTCCTTCTGCTTCTACTCGGTTCTCTTTGTCAATTCGACCTGGACCTCGCCCGCCTACGTCGCCGAGGAGACGCACGACGCACGGCGCCAAGCGCCCAGGGCGATTCTGGAGTCCTTCATCTGGACAGGCGTCATCGGGCTCGGGTGCTGCCTCGTCTTTGCCTTCTGCCTCAACGACCTCGATACGGCCATCAACGACCCGAATGAGGCCCCCCTCTTCACACTCCTGCTCGCACACTGGGGCCAGGTTCCGACATCGGTCTTCCTCGTGATCGGCACCGCCTTTTCGACCATTGGCGGCAGCGGCATGCTTCTGACCATGTCCACTCAGGTCGCCGCTTTTGCCAGGGACGGCGGGCTCCCCTACAGCTCGGTGTGGTGCCGCGTGCACAAGCGGACCAACATGCCGCTCAACGCCGCCGCCCTCCTCGTCATCCTCACATATCTCTTCCTGCTGCTCGCCTTGAATCAGAACGCAAACGACATCGTCTACTCCACGGCCTCCATCTCCAGTCTCATCATCTGGATCATCCCGACCGCCCTCCGCCTCTTCGCTGGCGACAAATGGGTCCCAGGTCCCTTCTACACCGGCTGCTTCAGCTGGCCAATCCACCTTACGGCCTTCGTCACGTCGTCCTACTTCCTCGTCACCCGCTGCATCCCACCGACGAGGGATACACCGCCCGTCAATGTCGCCGTCGTCCTGCTGGTGCTGATATTGTCCATTGCGGCTTACTTCTTCGCGAGCAAGGGCTTCCCGGGTCTGGATCTCGACGCCCTTGAGGCCTGGAGGCACGACAACCGCAACTGCCAGGATGGCGCTGAGTTTTCGGACGTCGTGCGGCAGTCTACTCTGGAGCAGACTGGCAGTCGGCGCAGCAACTGAATGTGAATCGAATGGTGTGCGTGAGGGGGTTCCGCGAGAAGGCGGGACGTGGAGGCAGCGGAGGGATGTCACCAGAAGGCTATCCTGACATCGTATGAGCGTTTCAGATGGAAGGAACAGACATTAAGTGACCATTCATCTGTGAAAAGCTCTATCATTTCAGGCCCACCAGCACTTAGATTGGTAGTGTACTCGCTGAGTCTTCCATGCCGAGCCGGCAAGAGAGAGTCATGGACGTCCCGGCCGCGGCGACATGTTAGGAATTCAGTTCAGCGTTATGAGCGCCTTCTGCTTTCTTAGTGAAAATCGTTGAACATTCTGAGGGGAAGATATATCTGATGTCGATTGATAAGAAGGTCAATGAAGATTGCTTAGCTAGAGTATACTATCTATAGGCTAGTACCCCTTTCCATCCTGTGTGTAGGGCATAAGTAATCCTGATAAACCTATTCATATTCGTTCTTTAAGGTCAACAGATATCTGCATTCTCGTTCGCACTTCACGGGCTCAGGAGGCAAGGTAAGCGCCTCGTCGAGCTTAGCTCCACCGCCGACCGCTATGGCAAGATGTTGACTTTCAACGGGCACTTCTCTGGCCGACACCTCATGCCCTTCAGCGCGGCTCCCAGCTGCTCATCTAACGCAGCGAGTTCAGGTACTGGCAGACGTCGCTGACCCTCTCGTGGTTCAGGCGCTCCTCGCTCAGCGAGTAAATCTCTGGCAGATGGCCACCGGCGTCGTCGCCGAGCACCTGTCCCGCCAACTCCTCTCCGGCCAGCCAGCAGTAGGGCATGCCATAGCCATTGAAGCCGGCGGCGATCCACTCGCCCTCGCCGGTGCGTCCAGTCGCGGCCGCGGGGAGCCGGCCGACATACGGGGCGCCGTCGGCGGTGAAGCCCATGACGCCGCTCCACGCGGCGACGAGGGAGTCCTTTTGGACGTTCTCGTAACCGAAGAAGGTCGGGAGGATGTTCTGGAGATGTTCGCGCGACACATCGGTGAGGACCGTGTCGTCGGCCGTCAGCGTGTCGTTCATGGTGCCCTTCTCGCCGCCGAAGAAGAAGTAGCCCGTCCGGGCGTTCTGCGTCAGGTACCACAACCCATCCGCCAAGGTGTCCGTCTTTTCGTCGTAGACGGGGACGTAGTGGAACGCGAATGACTTTTCGGCGCCGAAGTTAGGCACGGCGGGGCCGAAGTCCTGGACCGTCATGGTGCCGCGGACGGGGAAGAGGAAGCCGCGGAGGCGGGGGACGAGGTGGCCTGCGTAACCATTCGTAGCGTGGACGACGGTACGCGCGCGCGTGATGCCGCGCGGTGTGGTCACGAGGTAGCCGCCGTCGACGTGCTCGATGGCCGTGACGGGCGTGTTGGTCTCGATGCTGAGCCGGTCCCCATGTCGAGCCAGAAGGCTCTCAAAGAGTCTCGTCACCACGCGGTAGGGCCACAGCACGGCGGCAGGGAGGGTTACACCGCCTGTCGCCTTTTGCACGTTGTGCTCCTAGAGAGAAGGGCATCGTTGTCAGCAGGGCTTGCCGCATCGGGTGTTCGGGAACTTGTCCATGGATGGGTAACACTCACCCTGCGCACCGTTTCGCCGTCGAGGACCTTGTAGATGCCCCGGAGGCTCGGGTGATCAGCTTCCATCTGGGCGATGCTGCTCTTCATGGCTTCAAAGGAGGGCTCGTCCAAGAACGTGCGGACCTTGAGCACCTTGCGGAACTCGCCGTCGTCTGGCGCGTACTCGGCGATGACCTGCTCGAGTCGCTCGCAGGTCTTGAAGGTGAAGGCCGCAATGCGGCCGGCTTGCTCGCTCCCGAAGCGTTCCCTCAGCTCGCCGTACACTTCGCCCGCGTTGGTGGCCAGCTGGCCGCCGTTGCGTCCCGTGGCGCCGGAGCATAGTGTGCGAGCCTCGAATACGACGACTTTGAGCGAGGGGTCCTTCTCCAGCAGAGTCTTGGAGACGCTGGCGCCGGTGATACCGGATCCGATCACGGCCACGTCCACCTCGCCGGGGATAGTGCTTGACTGCACGTTAGCCAGCGCATGGGGGATATGCTGCCAGTAGGAGCTCGTAGGCTTTGGGCGAGGCAGGCCGGGGTCCCTCGTTATGCGTTCACGTATGACCTCGGCTGCAAGAACTTGTCAGTTGCCGGGGGAGCGGTGGTGATCAACACATGTGCTCACAGTAACTCTCAGAAGCAGTCATTTTGAGAGGGAGCTGATGCTATGGTCGGGACTTGGTCTTGGCCTTGGTGTCTGAGATGGAAATGTCCAGTTGATATCAGAATATGTTGATGGTGAGGCCGACTTGATGAGCGCTCGGGGTACGAGGCACCCATCTGGGGGGCGCTGTACAATGTAGATGTCCGTTCGGTGCGTACCGGTGGTTGAACTGGCTATGCCGCAAACCGGACACCTCGGGACCCGCGAATCGCGCGCGGACTCCGGAAGCCTTGAACTTTCCAACACCGCTCGCTGTCCGCATGACTGTCAGTGCATGGCTGGTGGTGCTTCTGTTTGGTGCGGGATCTAACACCGCGGCGCGTCGTTGAGTTGAGGCGGCGCAGGGACAGGACGTGATACGACGCGGAATGTGGGGTGGGAGCAAAAAAGGGGCCGACGGCGACTTTTCCCAAAGTGCGTCTCATGACTTGCCGGGCCTGGGCCGGCCCCAGGTCGATCGCTGAAGTTCTGCGGGCGCACTCGGCAAGAACAGACATCTACGCACCGTGACCACGTTATCGTGCGCGCGAGTTGAGCAGGGCAGGATATAGATTTCTACGTCATGTCTGTCTACTAAGCCTGCTTATTGTTCACATCCAGCCCCATCCGATCCTAGCTGCGTGCTACAGAGTCCTGTCGCAGGCCCAGTCGACAGACGGACACGTGACACGGCGATCAGGGCCACCAACATAAGGCCAGCCGCCACGAGGAACGGGAGGCCAACCCATGCGCTGCCGAAGCCCAGGCCCAGTCGGAAGAAGCCTGCGAACAGCGGGCCCGAGACGAGGATGCCGATCGACTCGACCGTTGTCACCCCACTGTAAAAGAGGGTGACCTCAGCTTCCCCCGCGGTGATGAGGCCCACACCCAAGCTCCGCAGCGCGATCGGGTATGCCGACCCGAGGGACACCAGCAGCACCGACGTGACGACGCCTGCTGGCGAGGTTGCGAGAGACAGCAGCCCGAAGCCCGAAGTCTGGAGTAGGGCACTCATCTGCGTCAGGCTGTAGTCCCGCAACTTCGGCTGGAGCTTGAGAGTGCCGTCCAGGAAGCTTGTTAGCAGCGGTATGAGGATGATGGTACTGACGAGGGCCACGACGCCCGACGCGGAAATGAGCATGGTTGCCTAAGCAGGCCGTGGTTGCCGGACTGTCAGCAAACCTCGTCTTCGGTTGTTTGGATGGGGAGGGAAGGGCCTGATTTCCGGCTGGAAGTCCGTCCACGCACCTGTGAATAGTCCCAAGACAGCCGGAGAGACGTGTACTGCATGATGAGGTAGGTTGTCTTCTGACCGAGCGTACCGGCGAGGAATGCGAGCAGGAGCAGACTCATCCCAGGGCTATTCCATATGAGCGAAAGAGATGCGCGTACCCCCTTGGACTGGCTCTTCACAACGGCCCTCGCCCCATCGGGCCCGTGTTCGGCGCGAGCTGGTGGCCATCTCCGCGCGGGAGGAAGGGTTTCGGGGATGAGCTGTGCGAAGGCAGCCCCGGCAACCTCCAGGGCCATGCCGACCATAAACGGAACCCATGGGTCGCGTGCCATTAGGAGGGCACTCAGAGGTGAGGCGATCACCTCGCTAAAGATGCCGACCGCCATGATGCGAAAGAGAGCGTTGGCCCTGGTAGCAGCGCGAGCCGGTGAGCGATCCGTCTCGTGCCCTGACAGGACTGGGGGCGTGCGTACCTCTCCTTCTCCGGGAACACGTCCGTCACAACAACCATAACGAGAGACACCACCACCTGCTCGCCGCCACCGATGAGGCGGAAGACGCCCGAGGCCCAGACCCAGCGAGGTGAGAGCAAAGTCGGGTACCAGACTGCAGAGCGGAGGCGTCAGAGTCATGTATGCCGGTATATCCAGGAAGAGGCGTGGGCTGTATGGACGTACAGAGGATGCGCACCCAGACGTCCCCGAGGATCGCACCGAGCAAAGCGAAGGCGATCATGGGCTTCCGGCCGTAGCGACTGGCGAGGATGCCGTACGGGATAGACAGGAAGATGCCTAGCGGTGTGATCAGAACAGACGAGCAACTTTGTATTCTGTGAGGGGCGGGGGCTATACTCGGCAGGACATCAAACGTGTCTTTCCACCCGTTGATCAGGGCGACCTCTGCCTGGATGGCTGCGGCCTTGCACGCCCCGTCGTCCGGCCTTGGGAAACCTTCCGATGCGTAGTAGCCGGCGCACACGATATCCTCGAGTATCTTGACCTGGGGCGCCGCGGAGAGGTAGCCGCCAAAGTCGACAGTGAGGCTCAGCGCCGCCGCCGCGGCAAGGACAGCGCGCTGGCGGTATTGCTGGTGGCATCGTTCGGCCGAAGGGTGTTCGTTCAAGAGTGGGATACTCTCGTCTGGGGTGGTGGTGGTGGCTGACATTTGGTGTAGATGGAGCGAGCACCGCGAGAGGCTTTAGAGAAGGAGGTTCGGAATGTCAGCTGCGGAGCCAGAGATGGCTCGCCTTCTGAAGGCACTGGGCGGGTCCAAGGCAGGATGGATAAGCTGACTCTGTCGCTGTAGGCTCCGGGCGTTATAGACAAGGTAGTAAGTGGCCTCGGAACACACTTACTTTGGAGGCTCTGCGGGCATAGGACTCGAGGTGCTACAACACACATCTGTCTATTCACCTACCTCGACATATTTCTAGTGACGACTATGATGACGTATTAAGATATCACATCTATGGAGTATCCTCGCTGAAGGTAGCGGAGTGAGTATCTTGGTCTGCCGGAACAAGCGCACAGGTCTCTTCCCCCTCTTCACCCATGACTACTCGTGGCCTGTCCTGATAGTCGGCTTGCCCTGGCATTGCTCCACATAGCGAAGCGTGCCCGTTTGGACTTTTCGGGATCCAGACCATGCTGCCCTCTTTCAGGTCGTATACTCGGCCGGACGCGTCGTCCCGAGTCTTGATTCGAGATTATGGACGCCCCTTGGCCCAACGGGGAGAAGGCGACGCGTTCCGCGGACGCCTCTGCCCGCTTGATCCGTCCATCGCAACAATCTGGATGAACGGGGACTCGGGGCTGGGCCTGGCCGAGTCACTGGCGCAGAGGAGAGCGGCCCGGGCTGGGCCGACGCCGCAGCATGCTTTCGTCGCTGGCGGACATGCCGTACGTCCGTTCTACTCGCGTTCAGAGGACGGATTCTTGGGGTGGTGGGTTTCATTAAGTCGCCGACGGCCATTTTCTAACCCGCCCTTCAGCCCAGAACTCAATTCCAAGTGGCCTCGAGCGGCCTGTGTAAGTGTCAAACACCGCGCCGCATTACCCTTCTGTGCAACTGATAAGCGGGTCAGTAGAGGATCTCTCAGCCATGCATACGCTGAGGACCGAGTACGGGCTACGACCAGAAGCCCGTCTGCCCGCTCGTCTTGTGGTACAACTGGCAGATAAAGCGAGATGGGCGCCAGCGCGTGTTCCCTGAGCACGCGGAGCAGCAGCCGGCTCAGTGCAGCCAGCTATCGATACAAAAAGCTTCCCTGTGGTGTTTGCCCGGTGGTCCCCTGAAGCAACAGCTTGCAAATCCGTGCATACCAGCCTACCTACCCTCAGTATTTGGCGACCTCGTCTACCTCCCCGCCTTCCATCCTTCCACACAACCATCGCAATTCTCATCGGCCATGGCGTCCACCGGATACGTCCTCGCCCCTCCTGCAGGTGACGATGCTCACGCGCATCGAGCGCCCAACCCTGCCGAGTTCCCCGAGCTCCCCGGCGCCTCGCACAGCTACTGGATCCGCAACTTCGCCATCCCCTTCGAGGAGGAATGCGCCAGGGCGCCCATTCCCGGAGAGGCCGACCTGGTCATCATCGGCAGCGGCATCACCGGGGCCGCGGCCGCTTACGAACTGTCCAAGCTGCGCCCCGGCCTGTGCGTCGTCCTCCTCGAGGCCCGCGGGCTTTGCACGGGCGCCACCGGCCGCAACGGCGGCCACATACTCCGGCCCGAGGCCGTCCACTTCGTCGAGACGCTCGACTACCTCGGCGCCGAGGAATCCATCACACTGAGGAAGGCCGCTCTCAGAAACAGGGACCTGATGCTGCAGGCCATCTACGAGAACGGTGCCGAGGAGGAGGTCGAGCTGCGCCTCAACGGGACACTGACCGTCTTCGCCAGCGAAGACGAGCGCACGGCCTTTGAGAAAGGCATGGAAGGATGCCGCCAGAACGGCCACCAGCCCGAAGGATACTACGTAGACGCCGAAGAGGTCTTAAAGGTGAAGAACCCCCCCCCCCCACCAAGGTCTCTTCTTCTTCTTCTTCTTCTTCTTTTTGCTTCTCCTTGACTCACACATGCAATGTGGCTGATCACGGCGCCTCGTCCGACAGAAGGTCGACATCGCACCCGAACTGGCCAAGCACGGCGCCGCCTTCATCGAGAAATCGGGCACCCTCTACCCGCGCAAGCTCGTGGCCATGCTGCTGCGGAGCGCCATGGCGCGCATGCCCAAGCTGTCGCTGCACCCGTACGCGCCCGTGTCGGTCGTGGAGCAGGCCGACGCCGCCGAGGACGTCTACAAGTACACGGTCGTGTCGACGAAGAAGACGATCCGCACCCGGGCCGTCCTGCACGCCACCAACGGCTACGTCAGCCACCTCGTGCCCGAGCTCCGCGGCAAGGACGGCGTCACCGGGCGCGTCGAAAACATGATCGGTGTCGTGCCCAACGTCTCAGGGTCCGCCTCTCTCGCGACGATGGACAAGGGCTTCGGCTACGACGACTTCTGGCACTACATCCTCCAGCGGCCTGGGAACGGGCCGTTCCTATACGGACTATCCCAGGATGCGCTGTACATGGGCTACAACGATACAGCCGCGGTGCCTGTAGACAACGAGAAACGGCTCCAGCAGCTCAAGTTTCTCGAGGAGGCCTTCCCCCACCGCTTCGCCAACCTGGACCCGGCGCGGGACGTTCAGTACGACTGGACCGGCATCCTGGGCATGACGGAGAGCATGGGCAGCATCGTGGGGCGCGCTGTGGCGGAGAAGCGCGGCGAGTTCGTCTCCGTCGGACACAACGGCGAGGGAATGGGCCGCTGCTACGTGTGTTCGACCGTCGTAGTGAGCGCCGTTCTCGCCTATCTGGACGGCGACGAGGACTGGGAGCCGCCCGAGTGGTTCCCGAAGTTTTACTCACGGCATCTGGGCAAGTACGTCAAGGCGTGACGCTGAGGTGGCAGAAAAGGGTTGTGTATCTGTCGCGCCAGGTAGATAATTCGAGCGCCAATGGTACCACGCAACATGCCATCCGCGTCCTCGAGAGCATGATGTTCTGTTAAACTGCTTGGACGTGTGCGTCTGATTGGGGAGCCTGACAGCCGTATTGCATGTGCAACCATGGAAGGGGATTATTACCAGTCAAAAGGGCTGGCGAGGGCGGTGGCCTTCCGGCGACCATTAGAGCAGTCCTGGCTTCATTCCGGGGGCTTTCTGAGTGACGCGGCCTGACACAACAGCAGCGCCTGTGGTTGCCCGAGGTAAAGCAGCGTGAATACGAAAGTTTGGAGGAGGGCAAGGACTTCGTGTCGCCTGGGTTGTGTGACCGTGAGCAATCTTTGGCATCAGGACAAGACAGGCGGTGGGCTTGCGAGTAGATCTACACCAATGATCCACGCCCAAATTATTATTCCATACCCCATGGCTTCGACGCGTACTCCTGTTCCCGGCAGCCGCTGCCCCTCTTCCAAGGGAAAACAGTCCAATAAGCTCGGCGAGCGTGGAAAGTTGCCGTCGGCGACTAATGTCACGTTCCGCCGACGCCAGAGCTGAGCACCACCACGGAAGCCTTCCCCCAACATGTGCCAGCCTCGCCGGCCATTGACTCTGGAACCTTGTCTTTACAAGACTGCGCCAACATTTTCTATCCGCTCGAGTTGTCCTGTTGCTCCGGTCCAGAGGCGTGCGCGGACACCGCACGACGCGAGATGCCGCTGCAGGATCAGCGGCCGGCTGTGGATTAGACCTTACGCCGTCGCCGGTCGACGGCCCCTGACTTAAATAGCACGATTCCGGGCGTAATGCTTGGAGCCGTTCTGTTAGAGGTCCTCCTTCTTTTGGAAATCATCTCAACCGACAAGTTCTTCCAACCTCCCCGCGCGTCTGGCATTTCTTTGCATCATGGCTCCCTCCAAGACCGACCCTATCCCCAAGCCGTGGGGCCTACCGTATCTCGGAAACCTTGGCGAGTTCAAATCGGAGGACTCGCTGCAAGACATGGACCGTCTCCATGATATTCACGGTTCGTTTCCCACGCGGCCTTCGCACCCCTAGCATCGTAACCGCCACCGAACCTCTGCTCACACCTCTGCCTCGCCGCAGGAGACATCTTCAGGCTCGAGTTCCCAGGCACCAGCCTCATCTGCGTCGGCAGCCAAAAGCTCGTCAACGAGATATGCGACGAAACGCGTTTCAAAAAGTCCATCCATGGAGAGATCGCCGAGGCCCGTATCGCGGTCGGCGATGGCCTCTTCACAGCCAAGAGTGAAGAGGAGAACTGGGGCGTCGCCCATCGCATCCTGATGCCCGCCTTCGGGCCCGTCTCCATCCAGGGCATGTTCGACGAGATGCACGACATTGTTTCGCAAATGGCCCTCAAGTGGGCGCGGCACGGGTCGTCACATCCCATTTGCGCGAGCGAGGACTTCACTCGTCTGGCCCTCGACACCCTCGCCCTCTGCTCCATGGGGTTCCGCTTCAACTCCTTCTACAAGCCCCAGCTGCACCCCTTCGTCCAGAGCATGTCCGACAGTCTTGTAGAGGTCAGTAAACGCGCCACTCGCCCGAAATGGTCCAACATCTTTTTCCGCTCGTCCGAGCGCAAGCTCTCAAAGGATGTTGATCTCATGCGGAAGACGTCCAACGAGCTGATCGCAGCCAGGAGAGCCGATACTGACGGCACCCTAAGGAAAGACCTGTTAGCTGCCATGATGAACGGCGTAGACCCGCGGACCGGCAGGAAGCTTGGCGATGAGAGCATCATCAACAACCTCGTCACCTTTCTCATTGCGGGCCATGAAACCACGTCTGGAACATTGGCCTTTGCTTTTTACTCATTGATCAAGAACCCCTCTGCCTACAGAGAAGCCCAGCGTGAGGTCGACTCCCTCATGGGCCGCGAACGCATCACCGTCGAAAAGCTTTTCAAGCTCAAGTACATCCCGGCGGTAAGTACCTCTCCCCTTACCCCCCAACCCGCTGCTTCGATCCCCAGCGAGCAAAGTAGCTGACTGCTCCCGTTCAGGTTCTGCGAGAGACCCTGCGGCAGTGCTCCCCCATCCCCGGTATAACGCTTGAGGCACTCGAGGATACGTTGCTTGATGGAAGGTATGTGGTCAAGAAGGGCGAGCCGATTGTCGCCATCTTCTCCAAGTCGCACCTTGACCCCGCCGTCTTTGGCGAGGACGCCCGAGAGTTCAAGCCCGAGCGGATGCTGGATCAGAACTTTGACCGGCTGCAAAAAGAGTTCCCCAACTGCTGGAAGCCCTTTGGCAACGGCATGAGGGCCTGTATAGGACGGCCGTTCGCCTGGCAGGAGATGCTGCTCGCCACCTCTCTTCTCCTGCAGAACTTTGACTTCCAGATGCACGATCCCTCATACACGCTCAAGATCGCCGAGACGCTCACTATCAAGCCTAAGGACTTCTATATGCGCGCGACCCTGCGTCACGGCATGTCACCCTTGCATCTGGAGCACCATTTCAGCGGTGATGCAAGGGCGGCGCAGAAATTGGCGAGCGAAAAGCCCGCGACCTTCCTTGCAAACGGTGGCGGCGCGGCAGGCGCCACGCCGATCAGCATATTCTACGGCTCCAACAGTGGCACATGTGAAGCCCTGGCGCGCCGGCTCGCATCGAGCGCCCCGGCGCACGGGTTCCGGGCCTCGGTCGTCGACTCCCTCGACGCCGCCAAGGATAGGCTCCCACGTGATCAGCCAGTCGTGCTTCTACTTCCATCGTACGAGGGCCAGCCTGCAGATAACGCGAGGCACTTTGTCGCATGGCTCGAGGGTATGTCTGGCGGCGAGGCGGACGGGGTGGCTTACGCCGTCTTCGGCGCCGGCAACTCGGAGTGGCGTCAGACCTACCAACGGGTTCCAAAGCTCGTCGACGACACCCTGGCCAAGCACGGGGCTGAGCGCGTCGCGCCTCTCGGGTCCACCGACGTATCCGAGAGGGACCCATTCCTGGATTTTGAAGCTTGGGAGGACGACGTCCTCTGGCCTGCCCTCGAAACCAAGTACGCCGTCATCAAGCCCACCAACCAGGCAGACATTGCAAGCCTCGTGGTGCATGTAACCGCCCCACGCAGCTCGACCTTGCGCCAGGATGCCAAAGAGGCTGTTGTCACGGAAGCCAGGGATCTCACAACCCCAGGCTTGCCCCGGAAGAGACACGTCGAACTCCAGCTACCTGAAGGTCTGTCATACGAGCCCGGCGACTACCTGACAGTGCTGCCCATGAACCCACGTGACGTCGTATCCCGCGCCATCCGCCGTCTCGGGCTCTCTCAAGATGCGGTCCTCACCATCTCCGGCGACGAGGGTACGCTCCTGCCCCTGAGTAGATCCACGTCGGCCTCGGACGTGCTGAGCTCATACGTGGAGCTCTCGCAGCCCGCCACCAGAGGCAACGTCCGCGTCCTAGCGTCTCAGGCCAGAGAAGGCTCTGTGAGGGCAGAGCTTGAAGCCCTGGCAGCGGGCGACGGCTTCGAGAGGGAAGTGACGCAGAAGCGCATCTCGGTTCTAGACCTGCTGGAGAAATATGCCGCCATCGAGATGCCGGTGGGTGCCTTCCTGGCCATGCTGCCGCCGATGCGCATTAGGCAATAGTGAGTTCTCCCCCTCGTCTGTTAGATACAGCTGAATTATTCTGACGTCGTCCCCCTCAGCTCCATATCGTCCTCTCCATTGCTCGAACCCCGCCACGTATCGCTCACTTACTCAGTCCTCGAGGCGCCTTCGTTCACGGGGCAGGGCACACACATCGGCGTGGCCACTAGCTTTCTCGCAGGTCTGCGGCCGGGCGACCGCCTCCACGTTTCCATGCGCCCGTCGCACGTCGCCTTCCACCTTCCCCCGAGCCCAGAGATGACGCCCATCATCTGCGTCGCCGCGGGCGCCGGCCTCGCGCCCTTCCGCAGCTTCATCCAACACAGGGCCACGCAAGTCCGGGCCGGCCGCCTGCTGGCCCCGGCCCTCCTTATATATGGCTGCCGCAGCATGGGCGATGACATGTACCGTGAGCAGTTTGACGATTGGGAGACCATCGGTGCAGTGACTGTCAAGAGGGCATACTCGCGGGCCAGGGAGCTCACTGCCGGCTGCGGCTACGTCCAGGATCGAATGCGGCAGCAGAAAGAGAAACTGTTTGAGCTCTGGGAGGCTGGCGCGAAATTATTCGTCTGCGGGAGCCGGCAGGTCAGCAAAGCAGTCGAGGCAGCGTGTGTGGAGCTCCTCAGTGAGCTCAAGGAGACAGACCAGGAATCGGCGAGTGCTTTCCTAGACGAAATCCGCAACGAACGATTTGCCACGGACGTTTTTGATTAGAGGACCGTGACTCGGAGCTTTCGAGGGAGTTTGTGCTTGCGACGGGAACGATGATCTTGTGTGCGAGGTGGCTGTGAGAGCTAGTTGTACGAAATTCATTAGAGACCGATGAAAATAAATAAATACAACGCCAACTTGACCAGCCGTGCAATAAATCTGTTCTGACTCCTTTGCAATGCTCTGGCACGACTGGCGCCCTGACTGCATTGCAAATCTCGACGGTCTACCGTCGAAGCCCGAGACAGGGCCCGTGACAAAAACTCGAATTCCGAGCTCCAAAAGTACAAACAGGCTGCGACAGGAATGGTGGAGAATGCGACCAAGCCCCTGAGCAGCTTTCGAGTCAAGCCCTGGCTGCTCCCGAACGCAGTGCCATATTTGCTTACTCGTAGAAGCACAGTGGCAGAAAGTCGCCGTCGGCCACTTTCACCCACATGGCAGGTGGGCCCCTGTCCGTCCTGAGAGAGGGCCGACGACTCGCGGCACAGCTAGGACCGGACCGGGTGGACTCCACGAAATTTGGGGACTGAGTCCCGAGGCTAGATGGATATCTATCGCGATTACAACAGGCAAGTACTAAAGTGCGCTGCAATGCCCATCTCTTCCCTCCCATTGCCGCCCCTTTCATTATCTCATCTGTCCCTTCATATCTCACCGTCGCAGCTGGGTAGCCTCCACGTATACTATCGCAACGGTACTCTGCACCAAACATAGTCACTTCCGCAGAACGAAACGAGCCATGGTCACCAAGATCTCGGAGGAGAAGTTCCTTGCTGTGTACGCCAATCTGCGGGCAACGTTCGCCTCAGGGACGACCAAGGATTTGCGATGGCGCAAGTGGCAGCTGAAGCAACTCTACTGGCTGCTCGACGAGAACGAGGGCGCCTTCGTCATGAGTTTGCACCAGGACCTGCACAGGCACGCCTTTGAGGCCATCATGGCCGACATCAACGAGGCCAAGCATCACATCCGCGTGGCTCTGGATAACATGGAGAAATGGGCAAAAGATTACACGCCTCCGGAGGCGGGCATAATCTTCGGCAGGTTCGGGGGCGCCCGGGTCCGCAAGGAGCCGCGGGGCCTGGCCCTCGTCATCGGTGCCTGGAACTTTCCGCTCTCGACACTGGTGAGCGTTGCCGCGGCCGCCATCGCTGCGGGCAACGCCGTCATTATGAAGCCCTCGGAGATGGCACCACACACCGAGGAGCTCCTGGTGAACCTGGTGCCGAAGTATATGGACACATCGGCTATTTCCGTTGTTACTGCCGAGCCGAACGAGATGGCATTCGTTCTGCAGCACCAATTCGACTTCATTTTCTACACGGGTAGCACACGGGTCGGCCATATCATCGCCGCGGCGGCGGCGAAGCACGTCACACCAACGGCTCTTGAGCTTGGTGGCCAGGCGCCGGCTATCGTCACGAAGCACGCAGACCTAGACTTGGCAGCCAAGCGTCTGGTCAACGCCAAGCTCTCCAACCTCGGGCAGGTTTGCGTGTGCGTGAATCACGTCTTCGCCGATCCCGAAATTTACGACGAGCTCTGCAACCGTCTCGTCTACTGGGCCGGGAAGCTACTGGAGGAGGGGGCCGACACCCTCGCCCGCATTGTCACCCATAAGCATTTCGACCGTCTGCAGGCGTTGCTGGAGAATACAAAGGGCAAGACCATCTTCACAGGCAACCACAACCGCGTTGAGAAGCTTATTTACCCTACAATCGTCCGGGACGTCGACATGTCCGATAGTCTACTCTCTGAGGAGCTTTTTGGGCCGGTGCTCCCCATCATCAAGACCGACGTGGCCGAGGCTGTGCGCACCATCAACTCTATGCCTCACCCCCTTGCCCTCTACATATTCTCGAGCTCGAAGGCCGAGGTCGACACCATCCTCGGCTCCACGCAGTCGGGCGGTGTAACCATCAACGACGTAGCCCTCCATCTCGAGGTACCGGGTCTGCCTTTCGGCGGTGTTGGTGCCTCTGGCTACGGCAGTTACCACGGGAAATGGGGCTTTGACACGTTCTGCCACAATAGGGCTGTTGTTAGCATTCCGTCTTGGGTCGAGCGGTTCACGGCCTGGCGGTACCCACCCTTTAACATTGCAAACCGATCCGAGATTGACGCGGGGAAGCCTTCATTCAAGAAAGGGGAAACGCTAGAGGATCAGCGAGTGGGCGGTTCATGGCTGGCCAAGATTCCCATTCTGGGATTCTTTTTCTGAAAGAGGGCGGCGAACCATTCCGGAGGAGCTGTATTTTGTAATCAAGAACCTGTATCGAATAGAACAAGCCCCTCCTTATTGATCTACTGAGCCCATTGATACGGGCTCTTCTATTCAGAACACGTAGTGACAAAATGACAATTCGATAGGCCGTAAACGCTACCGTTCTTCCTAATGTTTTGACTAGCGGTGTCAGGGCCCAACCGCGGCCTCGCGATGAAACAGGTGCGGTCATACTGTTGATCAGGGGCGTAGACGCCGCGGGGGGCTCGAGGCTGCTATATAAGAGCCGCGGGGAGCCTCACTCCGCAGGAGGAGGGCAGATTTCAGATGTTCTATATCAATATACCTACGAAGTGACTGCGGAGCGCACTATTGGGAGACCTCTTCACTCTGCCTACGACTACGCCTTGACAAGCGGCTCCATGTGACCGTACTTCATAGCGTGGCTTTGCGGCGGGACGCTCCTAGCTTCCCTTGAAACAAGCTAGAGAGATGACCCCTAGATCGATAATATATTTCATTCCTCTTATCTTAGCCCGATGACATCTTGGTCTATTACTACTAACTCTCATGAACTAAAAATGACGCTAGCATAGTATCTATATCGAAAATCTCTAGGAAGGCTTCTAATCTTATAAGTTGAGATTACTTTCTATTAGACCTCTATACTCCCATCTGCGCAGATAGGGCCTTATTTGCTTGCCAGCACTCGGGGTAGTAAATTTGTGTGTGTGTGTGTGTGTGTGTGTAATAATAGGTCACAGAATTCGAGGAATTTGCTTGGAACGGGAAATTTCGTTAAAGACCGTCCCCGTCCTTGGCTCACATAATGCCAAGGGACGGACCCAGCACATTCGGAATCATGATGTCCCTATCTCCGACTTCTGAAAAGTCTGCACTACGTGCTTGGTAGAGTTTTAGGTGCATGCTAGCTCATGGTGTGTGCACCATTCGCGGGGTGAATTTGAATCAGTTGAGCTACGTTGGATCTAGCACCACATCAGCAAACTACATATGTATCCCGCGCGGTATTTACTCACAAGCATTACAAAATTGATCAAGCATGTGTTGCGGGGCTTCTACTCCACACTCGCACACTCCGTCAAGGAGTTAGGGTTACTTCCCAGAACACAAAGTCAAGCTCCGCCGGGTCGATAGGTATGTGGGATAATGACCAAGCAAGGGTGTCTCTGGGGACCCACTCGGCCGCGAGCTCAGAGTGGTACCTCGACTTCTCTTTCATGGAAGAAAGCACACTTGTGAACTCGGACGGTAGGCCGGCTAGGCCCGAGTCGTTGCCTGTGATCCATGTCGGGGGGGCGGAGGCACACTGGGGGACGCTTGCCGTGTACTCCCAGTCGATGATACCGCATATGTTAAGCTCATCGTCCACGAGGATGTTGCCAGGGCGAAGGTCGGGGTGTGCTAGAAAGAATGACTGGGTGGNTCGGGGGGGCGGAGGCACACTGGGGGACGCTTGCCGTGTACTCCCAGTCGATGATACCGCATATGTTAAGCTCATCGTCCACGAGGATGTTGCCAGGGCGAAGGTCGGGGTGTGCTAGAAAGAATGACTGGGTGGTCGACATGATGCAAATTCTGTCCTGGACCTCTGGCTGGCAGATGAATTGCTGCGCAAACCCCTCTCGCTCAGCCTGCTCCCGATCCAAATCTTTGTAAGGCATTGTCCACATGTGTTGAAGGACGTGAAGTTGCTCATCTAAGAATTCCTTCGCACTCGTAGTCACAATGCGTGAGACTGTGTACCCGGCCGCCTGGAGTTCGTTCTTGCGGATTGAGAAGGCACCGACAAGGTTTGGTGGATTTTCGAGCTCGGTATCCTCGTTGTTGCTCGGTGTTAGCGAGCCTTCTCGTGTGAAAGAGAGCTTTCGAAGTTCCGCAAAGACGTCAACTAGTTGCTGAAGAAAAAGCCGACGACGAGGTTCTAGGCTGGTCTCGAGCGCTTTTCTGGTTAATGGCTGGCCTTCGATTTGTTCCATGATTATAAAGACTTGAAGCTCCGAGGCATGTCGACACAGTCGGCTCCTCCCGTAGGCATATACTCGGGGAACAGGGATATTCGTAGTACGTCGGACATATCTGCGGAGAGAGAAATAGAGTAAGACTGAAGTAGTAGGTTCAGACTGAAAGACACTGACTGCATTGTACAGATTTCGCTTCGTACTTTGTCCCACGCATCCCCTACTGCTGGCTCAAGAGGAAGCCGCACGACGCGCGTAGAGCCGTCGGTAAACTCGAGGACGAAGCAGCCATTGAAGCTACCCCGGTACCGAGCCTTAATTTCACATTACAGACTCTCGACGTGGTGCTGAGTCCCTAGAGCCCGGATAGCGTCTTCGTCGACTGAGCCGAAGAAGGTGTGACTGCGACGATAGATCTGCTGCTCGGTCAAGGGCCATGGATATTGAAATGTGCTTGTCATTGTCGACTGTCGAAAACCAGCGGTGGGGGCCAGTGAGAGTCGAAAGAAATTGTAGAAAAACCTAGTGGAGGATGTCCAGATCGTTGAAAAGGCTGAGAGAATCCGTTGAGCAAACAGGAACATCGTGTTACGTCCAAAGGAGGCTTGCCGTTCGGCATCGAAAGGAAGCGATCGTCATGTCTCGACAACGGCGAAGCACAGCCACGGCACAATCCCGCCACAGTTATCCGTGGCGCAGCCTCGAGGCACGCCCGGGGAAATATCGATAAACGCCCTGCCGTTCGCTGGAACAAGGTGCTGTGTTCTGAGGTTGTGATGGGGTCGAGCGGGTTACGAAGCTCTGGAAATAACCAGGGTCGCCGACGCGCCGTTCAAGTCGAGGCGACTTAGACGCGTCCTTAGACAGTGAGAAGCATGGCACGTGACTGTTAAAGCGGTGGACGGCGGCAGAAAGAAGCCAAGTAGGAGGGAAGCACGCCCAGGCACCAACTTGCCGGACGCCTTGTCACACCATGGACAGGGAGCAAGATGGCGACTGCAACACATCTGCTACCCAAACCCCCATCGCCTTCGACTCAGCCAAGGATCATTAGGATGATATCATCCAGCATATTGTGTGGGAACAGACGACAGAGCCTCTACGATGATTCAGGGGCAGAGCACCAACGTCCGCCCTCCATGCTGGCCTCAACCCCCAGCGGCAGGACCATCGCGACGTTATCCAAGAACCTGATGGCTGGATCCGTGGAAACTTCAACATCTGCGTCCCTGTTCGCGTGCTGGACGAAGCCGGGAATCTGACACTGCAGGTGCTGGTACGATGCCCCATGGGCCACAAGCTGGCCGACGATCGTTATCCAGGCACTGTCGACGAGAAGCTTAGCACGGCCACATATCCATGGATGCACGAGCAATATCCGAGAGTCCCTATACCGATGTTACTGGCTTTGACTTCAAGGATGGTCGTCTCGTTCCCCCCTTTGTCTCTCTCAACTGTCTATCCCTGGCCAGCGTACCAACGGTCTTTCGACAGCACTCACGTGATGCCAGCCTGGGCAAGAGCTCATGGCGGAGGATTCGCACGGTACGACGTCTTCCTCTACTGTCTCGTTATGTTCCTGTCTCGTCCATCACACGTTACAGACCGGCTACATTTTCCTTGATTCTATCAAACAGACAGTTAGCAAGATGCTGACGACCTGGAAAATGCATCGCAATGACGCTGAACGGCGGCAAACCCTTTTCGTGGGCTCTCCCGACTCATGCTCACGGCCGCTCGCGTTACACAACCTCGGATCGGTTCTGGCAATTCCACGGATGATGGTATCATTTTGTCCAATCGTCCGCTTACGTGCAACCTCGTTAATCTCGAGGACAGCGGTACGTCCCGTGTCATCCAGCCGGGCGATACCTATACCTGTAGTGAACCTGACATCTGGGATCTTCTCGCATTGCACGATGGTCGTCTCCACGCCCAGCCGAACGCCGCCATGGACGAAGCGGACTGTCGTTACCAAATGGTCGTCCAGGTCCTCCTAAAAACCCTTGCTCACGGTTACTTCAACAGAGACCGGCGGCATGGCCTTTCGCCATGCAGTTCTCCGATCTACACGCGAGTACTGTCTTTGTTGATTCCCACTGGAACATCACCGCTGCCATCGACCTCGAATGGATTTGAGCTCGGCCTACCGAGATGATTGATGTGCTACACTGGATTGCCGGCCTGGGTGTCGATCAGATCGGCAAGTAGGAGCATATCGACGAGTACGCCGAGACTCGCGAGCAGTTGATCACAATCCTAGGCGAGGAAGAATGAAGACAGCGATGCCAAAGCTACCCAATGGCTCCCTTGCCGCTGCCATGCAACGCGCTGGGGAGTGTAAGTCGTCGTGGTTTGTCACCTGTCTCGATTCTGTCAACGCCATGTACACGCTCTTCGACCAGCATCTCCAACCTCGGTTTGTCTCTTTCGATTTGACGGAGAAAATGAACTTGTTCCTTTCGAGGTTCTGGTGCGAGAAAGCTGACGAGCTCGTGGACAGAAAGTTACGACAGAAGCACGAGTATGATGTCGAGCTCCGACGTATGCTTGAGAAGGGCGTGGTCAGAGGTAAGCACCCGTGATCTTCATCCCAGCCGTGCAGAAACTAATGCGTAGCAGCTGTTCAACAACCATGCCGACCAGGCTGGTTAGTTCGACATCTGTCTCCTGATCTACCACGCCGCCGATTACCGCAACTCCACCACCGTCGAGTCTACATGGACGTCCCTGATTGAGCGCTACGCCGTTGGTGAGTGGTTAGACTCGAGAGCCTATATCAGCGCATCGACGGAGAATGGCGAGGCAGTGAAAGCTGATCCAGTTGTTCGCCAGGCTGCAACGCCCGAAACTGGGAACTCGCAAGACGAGAGAAGCTATCCACACCTCCGAGATGTCATTCTCCGAAGCACAAAAATACAGCCATATTCAAATCGGTGTCTGGTTCCTACACTCTTCAACGAGGAGCCGCGTGTAGGGCAGTACGACGAGCCCGCCGCTGAGGGGGAGCCGCGTCCAGGGCCGCATCCGGGGCCACTCGACGAGCCCGCCGCTGAGGGGGCCCGCGTCCGGGGCCATATCCAGGGACGCGTCGGGGCCGCACGATGAGCCTACCGCCGATGGTGAGCTGCGTCCAGGGCCACGTCTAGGGCTGCATATGGGGCCGTACAACGAGCTCGCCGCTGAAGGAGAGTCGCGTCCCGGGCTACGTCCCGGGCCGCGTCCAGGGCCACACGACGAGCCCGCCGCCAAGGAAGGGATCACGCCTAGAGCTGCACGACGAGGAGCCATATCCGGGGCCGCACGACAAGCCTACCGCCGAGGGGGGCTAAGTCCGGGCCCGTACGACAAGCGTGCCGCAGAAGGGGGCTGCGTCCGGGCCCGCACGACAAGCCCGCCGCCGGAGGGGGGGACCACGCCCAGGGTTACACGACGAGGAGCCATATCTGGGGCCGCACGACAAGCCTACCGCCGAGGAGCCATATCCGGGCCCGCACGACAAGCCTGCCAGTAAAGGGGGCTACATCCGGGACCGTACGACGAGGATCCACATCCGGGGCCGTGTCTAGGGTTACTTCCGGGGCCGTCTAACGACGATCTACTTCCGGGGCTACGTCTAGGGGTACGTCTAGGGCTATACGATGAGGATCCACATCCAGGGCCGCGTCTAGGGCTACGTCCGGGACCACACGACGAGGATCTGTATCCGGGGCTGCGTCTAAGGTTACGTCCGGGGCCGTATAACGAGGATCTACGTCTGGGGCTACATCTAGGGCTGCGCCTGGGGCCGTACGACGAGGAGCCGCGCCCGGGGCTGCGTCCGGGGCCACGTCCGGGGCCACACGACGAGGAGCCACGCCCGGGGCTGCATCCAGGGCCACGTCCGGGGCCACACGACGAGGATCCGCGCCCGGGGCTGCGTCTAGGGCTACGTCCGGGGCCGTATAACGAGGAGCCACATCTAGGGCCGCACGACGAACCCGCCGAGGGGGAGCCGCATCCGGGGCTACATCCAGGGCCACGTCCGGAGCCACACGACGAGCCCGCCGGGGGGGGAGCCGCGTTTAGGGCTACGTCTAGGGCTACACGACGAGGAGCTACGTCCGGAGCCGCGTCCGGGGCCGCATCCAGGGCTACACCTGGGGCCGTCCGACGAGGGGATGCGTCCGGGGCTGCATAACGAGCTACGTCCGGGGCCGCATCACGAGCCGCGTCCGGGGCCGCACGACGAGGCGGCGCGTCCGGGGCTGCATAACGAGCTCCGTCTGGGGCCGCGCAACGAGGCGTTGCGCCCGGGGCCGCACGACGAGGGGATGCACGACGAGGAGCTGCGCCCGGGGCCGCACGACGAGGCGGCGCGTCCGGGGCTGCATAACGAGCTCCGTCTGGGGCCGCGCAACGAGGCGGCGCGTCCAAGGCCGCACGACGAGCCGCGTCGAGGGCTACACAACGAGACGGCGCGTCCGGGGCTATTGATCGAGGCCGCGTCTGGGGGAGCCGCGTCTGGGGCTGCGTCTGGGGCTGCGTCTGGGGGTGTGCGATGAGGAGCCGTGTCCGGGGGTGCACGATGAGGAGCCGCAAACGAGGCGCCGCGCCCAGGGCCGCACGACGAGCCCGCCGCCAACGCAGAGTCTGGGGCTGCATAACGAGCCGCGTCCAGGACCACACGACGAGGTGACGCGTAGGCTGCACGACGAGGCGCCGCGTCCAGGGCTGTACGATAAGACGCCGCGCCCGGGGGCATACGACAAACCCGCCACCGACGCGGAGCGGGGTGAGGCGCCGCGTCCAGGGCTACACGACGGGCGCTGCATCCGGGGCCGCACGACGATCCTGCCGCCGATGCGGAGCATGATGAGGCGCTGCGTCCGGGGCCGCGCATGAAGAGTTGCACCTGGGGCTGTGTGACGAGGAGTTGCGCCCGGGGCCGCACGACGAGCCGCGTCCAGGGCTACACGACGAGGAGCTGCGTCCAGAGGCGCGTCCAGAGCTGCACGACGGGCGCTGCGTCCGGGGCTGCGCGACGAGCCCGCCCGCCGATGCGGAGCGCGACGAGGAGTTGCGCCCGGGGCCGAACGACGAGGGGCCGCACAACGAGCCGCACGAGCTGCATCCGGGGCTGCACGATGAGGCGGCGCGTCCGGGGCGACATGATGAGGATGCGGAGGGGGAGCCGCGTCCAGGCCGCACGACGACGGGCCGCACGAGGAGCCGCGTCTAGGGCTGCATAGCGAGTTGGCGCGTCCAGGCCGCACGACGACAGGCCGACGATGAGGAGCCGCCAATGCGGAGCGACGAGGCGCTACGTTTAGGGCTGCGTCTGGGGCCGCGTCCGGGGCTGCACGACGGGCGCTGCGTCTGGGGGGCTGCGCGACGAGGAGCGCGATGAGGAGACCCCTCTTTTTAACCACGGTGAGTAGTTTCCATATATACCCGAGACCCGTGCTGACATGGGCAGCGCCATGTGTGATTCCACCCAACGCGAGTTTGATGGATCGTCGCGCGGTGGTGCTCCTTGCATCTGAAAACGAAACTGCGGTGCCCGCTCAGCGTCGCCCATTACGAGGATCGGGGAGACGAGCAGCCACGGGCGATCCAGCCCTGGGATCTATGATTCAGCGGAACCAGACGACCGCCAGGCTCTCGGTGGACTGTTGGTCCTGGGGGAAAAGCATTCGAGACAATGAATGACAGATGAATACGCGCCACGCCAGCCTCGAAAAGCCACGGCCCCGATCTAGTGTCTGGTATTACTTCTCCTGCGGCAGGGAGAGCGACAAAGGACGAGATGCGCCCATTCGGGACGCTCGCCTGGGGATGCTAGCGCGGTACTGGCACTCGGGGGTTGAGCCCGCTGCACTCGCTATCCCCGGAACTGCCTAGTCTGACCAGGCCTGTCTGGCCCAGGCCAAGGGGGCGTTCTGCCAAGGAGGCGTGGGATGCCACCAACGTGCCAACGCGCCAACCTGCCAACCTGCCAACCTGCCAGTGTAAGTGAGCCGGCGAGGAAGGGGGTGTCTGGCCTATATCACAACTCGGGGGCTGTCCGCGAGGGTGGTGAGGGCAGACATGGACTCGCCCGAATCCAACCCCAAGACAAACGTCGTCCGCGGCTTCTCGACACACGTGTTGGCATCATGTCCTTTTCACCCGACACTCCCGTCCTGACCGTGGACACCAGCATCCTCCACAAGGTCGACCCCAGCAACCGGCAGGACCTGTTCTACACGTGGACGGGTGGGTTCAGGACCCCTGGGCTTGAGCGCTACTGACAAGGGCGATGCTAGTGTTTGCGCGCAGCGCGCAATCGGTCGAGAAGGGCCGCCGACTGGAGAACATGAGCTGGCGGCTCTGGAACCAGAGGCAGGGCGCCCGCGCGAGCAGTCGCGGCATGAGCGCCGACGACTTCGAGAAGATGGTGGTCTCCATCGTCCAGGAGCCGCAGCCATTCGCTGGTCCCCGGCCACACACAACGTGCCCCTGCATGCCGCAGATGTCGCCCAGCGCGATGCCGCAGACGTCGCCTAGCGCCATGCCGCAGACGTCGCCTAGCTCCATGCCCAGCTTGGAGGCCTTGTCATCCGAATCCAACCCCACGACAAACGTCGTCCGCGGCTTCTCCCCCCGCGTCTCCTCTGCCGTGGCCAAGACGACCTCGCCACCGACGGCGGGGCCCGTGACGTCCAAGAAGCCGGTCGTCTTCGTCATGGGCGGATCCCACTCGTCCAACGGCGACGCCAACGGGGACGACCGAGCCGTTCCTGCCCCCATGATGAGGAGGAACAGGATGTGCAAGCTTGTTGGCCCCTCGAAGACAAACCACGTCGACGAGAGCGCCATTGACAACGATGACTCCTCCTCCGACTGGGAGGACTCCAACGAGGAGAGCGGCACGTCGGGCATCGGCGACAAGACTTGCTTTGAGCGCATCGAGTCCAAGCCCAACCTGACGTCGCGCACCTCGCTCATCACCCTGATGGTCGCCCAGAACGACCGGGCCGCGAACCTCGGCGACACCGCCCCTCAGCCGGCCTCGGCCAGCCCCCCTCGCACAGCGGCCCAGCCCATCAACGAGGTGCCTCGCACGGCGGCCCAGCCCATCACGGCGACCGCCAGCCACAGCCACCTCCAGGCCGCCCTGTCGCCCCGAACATCCCGCCGCAACATGCTGTCGACCGAGCTGACCGAGTCGCTCCGCCGCCACATGCTCAACGAGCGCAAGCTGAAGTCCTCCACGGCCAACGCCGTCCTGCGGCGCCTCCACCCCTCCCACGACGTCGCCGACCTGAAGCAGTGTCCCGAGAAGGCCGGCATGAACAAGAGCGAGCATCTTCCTCCAGAGGACCCGTACGTACTGAGTGAGTCCTCCGGCAGCTATAATTCGAAGGGATGGTGAGCGTGCAGAGTGATACAGGGAATCACGTAGTCATCTACCAACAGTAAGAGTCATATACATCGTTTCCGCGGTGAACCACAGTTCCAAGCAACCCCCCTCCACGAAATGCATCCATTCCTCAGGGCCCGCATCGCCGCTCGATGAATTGACCAGCAAGGAAGACGGGTCACCTGTGTGTCTGAATCGAATACGTGTGAAGTCTGAAATGGGCTCGGCGTGATCAACACCAAGGCGACAGCTTCCCAGACCCCTTTGTGACCCATTTGCATAGTCGATGATGAGTCCTCGGCAGAAGAGGGTCTTGGTGTCCCGGAAAACCCAGATGCAGGCCACAGATTTGAGAAGCGCTGACGAATAGCAGGCGTTCTCCGAGGGAGCCGGCGTTCGGGGTGTCCATGTGGAGAACTTTTTGGTGGCCGGTAGTCGAGGATGTACACCGACGACAGATACAACAGGTTCGTTCGGATTATATGTCACTGTATGCACCAGTGTAGACCTACCGGTGGCCCCATACACAATACATCTCGTCTTCTTGTAGCAAGGGCCAACTGTAAATCTCCCCCCTAATTTGGTGGCCATCTAAAATGTTAGTTGCGGGATCATCCTGCTGATGGGAGCCTTACATGGTAGCCGCAGTACGTGTCAAGCACTCTGTACCTCGATTCTAGACAACCGATTCTGGAACGAACGCCAAACGCGGTCAATTCATCGTCTCGAGGGAGCGGTACATACACCCAGGCAAACCCCGGTTGGCAGGCGGGGGGGATACGGCGAAAGGTCTGCTCGGCGGTCGGCGTGGCCTGCGTGTGGGCGTGTATCGCACGAGTGACACCACCCGAGATGAAGAAGGTGATCCCAAAGCAGACGAGTAGGTCGATGGCAGCAAGACGGGCACATGGCTGAGGGTAGCAGAACGGGGAATATGCGTCACGAGCAAGGGGCTCGCGCACATTCCAGATCTGCCGCTGCTCTCGTTCGCGAGGACGCGTGATACGACATATACCAGACTTGGCAGCGTCAGTGACGACTCACCTACTACTCTTGGTCTCGCATACGTACCTTGAAATCGACCTTGGTCCCGTGGCAGGCCTCTACTACCGTGAACACCTCCGAATGTGTTCGAGGTTGACCCAGTGAAGAGTACTCTCTCTCGATCTTCCTGATGCCCCTGAAATCCACGGTTAATCTGACAGGGGTTGCAGGGCGACCGATTGTCAGCACTGGATCCTTCCCGCGCTCCCAGTACATGACATTGGAAAGGGGTATCGAGTCATCCAGTGTAAAAGGCGCTTTTTGCTGGAGGGCTCCCACCGTCTCTACTACGGCGCAGAGGCGCATCAGGATACCGTGACCCAAGTGCTCGGATATCAAAGTGGCTATCTCAAAAGGCAGTCTTTTGAGCCAATCCAGACCAGTGAGACTTGCCGCGCGTGCCATCACGATCTCTAGGTTGGGTTTCGGCGGTAACAGAAGAGGTCGACAGCCCGGCCACGGATACATTCCCGTTGCGGCTGTCCAAAGACGGTACATTTTCGGGGCGAGCATCGCTGGCTGCGAACACAAGTTCCAGCAATCCACGTGAAATGTTGCGGCCTCGATCTTGCAATTGTAGCAAGACTGGAAGCGGCAGAACAGCAGGTGTTGGTTGTGCCATCTTCCGTATTGGCCGGCCGGAAAGTCCTGCGCGTCGAGGACGGTCAAACGACTATGGAAAGCGTCCTTTTTGCACGCTTGTAAAGGTTAGATGCAAATCTAGGGATCGGAGCCATGGATTGAACGCACTGATCAGGGCGACTAGACGCTCCGCAACTTCGAAGACGTACCCACAAGCACCACACTGTGGATGAATGGGGATGTGATCCACTTGCTCGTTTACCTCGACCATGGTGGGTTTTCAAGCGGGTGAGTGTTCTTGAGGGTGGGTGTTGAATGGCTTCACAGCTCGCGTGAACCCTATCCCTAGCTTTGGCACTGCCTAAGAGCTCTGGATCGTAGATTCGGTGGTGCAAGTTCTGTCTTATTCTCTCTCTCTCTCTCTCTCTCTCTCTCTCTCTCTCTCTCTCTCTCTCTCTCTCTCTCTCTCTCTCTCTCTCTCTCAGAGTACCCCCTGCGCTCTCAGGGAACCCCACTTTTGTCTACTTGCTAGATCACGTGGGTGGGGTCCCACGTGATCCACGATAAGGTTAAACCAACATCCCTAATCTAGTCCAACAGAAGGGCACGTCACGCCTTAGTCATATCTGATGACTGGCCAAGTATGCTTAGTCATATTAGTACAATCACGTGAATTCGTATCGAGACCACGTAAAGGGCACAGCCATGAAGCTGCACAATGGACGTCACTATTTGTTACTAGCCCTGGACACTCAGAACTACCTGCAAGCCGGATCCTTCACCCAAGAGACTTCTTCGACCGTTCAACAAGCTGTGATAACATTTTCCCCCATCCTAGTAAAGGTTGCTGCACAGCAGGAGCTGGCTCTCCATTCTCGCTCGGCCTGCTTCACCATGGGTGCAAGCGGGAAGTGGCTGACCACGTCCATTTGTCGATGGTGGGGTTCTTCGACGGCGGATTCTTCGATAGCGGAGCTCTTCGATAACAGGCTTCGATGACTGGGCGTATCGAGGCTCTTCGACGGCTGGGCATGGCGTTACGACCACGAAAGGTCAGGCTCATCGGGCTTCACAATTCGCGCCACGTTCCCGAGTAGAGTACTTCCTGACGACGGCACATCATGTTGTGGCCAGCGACAGCAATCCAATAGAGCCGAGCGCCACGCGTGCCAGCATCACGATCGAGTCGCCTTCGAAGAACGACCACGAAGGATGGGTGGCTAGCTTTGCGAAAGACCTGCACGACGTGGAGAATGATCCTCAGTACCGTTTCATGGTAGCAAAGGAGCGATTCAACGCACTTTTACTCGGACGCGACACTCTTGGGGACATGAGGGAGGCAATCGAGAAAGCACGGTCTAGCAAAAAGACGGCGGACAGCTACGACAGGTTCCTCGGCACCGTCTATCAGAGCTCGGGGGACGCTCCGCTCCATGAAGGCTGGCTCCGGGACTGGGCCCTTATTGAGCTGGCACCTCGATTGGTAGAACAGGGGCTTATGCTACACAACATACTGAGCCGTCCCATGGCGGAGGAGTTTCGGAACTGGAGGTACCGCGCGTCCGCAGTCGATGGGGTACCGCTACCGGCATGCTACTTGCTGGGGCGCACCTCGTTCTGTAATGCCGGTTCTTTCAACCAGTTCCCGACCTATGTGTGGTATACCGAGCCTCTTCGACGGCAATCACTATCCAGTGTTATGGGTGCCAGAACCTGGGCGCCTGCTTGTCTTCGACAGTCGGCACCGGGTTGTCAGGGTTCTGAGGTACCTGACGCGACGCACCACCACCAGCAGAACCGCCTCCCATCAAGGTAATGGAGCCACGGCGACTCAAGGCAGGACGGGTGTGGGGGTTGGCCATGATGGCCTGCGAAGTGACTTGACAGAGCTTTTGATAAGTGCGGCCGGCGGCCATGACGATGTTGGGCAAGTTGCGGCGATCCTCCGGCGAGATGTCGAACCCTATGAGCAGACTGTTGGATTTGGCCAACTAGGTGTAGCCTGTGACGATGTAGTCCACGATATCCGAGTCGCGATGAGTCTTGAGCATCTCCTTGGCCATGCTCATGAAGCGCTCCTACACATGATAGGGCTCCAGCCAGTGTCGCAGCAGTGCGCTCCAATTGTGGAGATAAGTCATGTATAATGCTCAGGCTTAGAAGATATAGAGCTTAGGCTCGATATTCCTTGGCGTCGCTTAAAAAAGTAAGACCGTCCTCTACATCATTCGGCAGGCAGCTTTGAAGAACACATTCAAGACTGTTTACCGCTAGTATCTCATCGACGTTAAGACTTAGGTACGGCTAGCTTACTCTTACCGTCGATACGATCCGTATCGATAGTTAGTTTAGGTTTCTCGTATCTCTATACTAAGTAATGTACTATAACAATGACCCTCCATCAAGACGGCCATGATTCTAACACTGCCGCATCACTGTATGAGCTGAGGCACGGCCTGATCGCGATTGTTCCGCTAACAAGAGGTCATCTTGCTTCCAGATAACTTTGGTGATAAAGATAGAGGCCTTGCATGCCATGTCTACCTCCATCGACTCTTCAGGGAATGAGATGGAACACAACATCGAAACCCAAATCCAAAGCAATCATTACATATACAGAATCTGCCGCCACAACAGATAGCGCAGGAAAATCCAGTGGCACCAGGCACGGTCAGTGTGCAAACGTCGCACCATGCCTCGGTTCTATCAAATGGAGTCCTGACTACATCCATTTGAGCTTCGGGTCCATCGATAGTGGTGCCATGGCCTTCCGAGGCACGTAACAGATGCCGAAGGGCGACAGGATATCCAGTACGGTCCGCCCACCACATCAAATCGTGCCCGAAGGCGGCTCGGTCGTCCAAGGCACTTTTATCCGACGCTAGCAACAGCTCAGCAACATCGGAATGCCCATTCCTTACTGCAGCCAAGAGTGGGGTTGAGCCGCACCAGTCCTTGACACACTGATCAGTGGCGTCATTGGCGAGCAGAAACCGGACTATGTCGAGGTGCCTGAATCTTGCCGCAAGGAAGAGAGATGTGCGGCCTAATGCATCCGCATGGTTGACATCCGCCCCCTTCTCCAAGAACAGCTTCACAGTCTCGACATGGCCTCTGTATGACGGCGCCTGCAGAGCGTTACCGTAAAAGCCGCCCTGAGCGTTGACGTCCGCCCCCTTCTCCAAGAGTAGCTTCAGAATCTCGACGCGACATAAGACTGAGGCGGCCTGCAGAGCGTTGCCGTATTTGCCGCCCTGAGCGTTGACATTCGCCCCCTTCTCCAAGAGCAGCTTCAGAATCTCGACGTGACCTAAGGCTGAGGCGGCCTGCAGAGCGTTGCCGTAATTGCCGCCCTGAGCATTGATGTCCACCCCCTTCTCTAAGAGTAGCTCCACAATCTCGATACAGCCTCCACTAGAAGCGGCCTGTAGAGTGTTGCCGTAATAGCCGCCCTGAGCTTTGACATTCGCCCCCTTCTCCAAGAGCAGCTTCAGAATCTCGACGCTACCTACGGCTGAGGCGGCCTGCAGAGCGTTGCCGTAATTGCCGCCCTGAGCGTTGACATTCGCCCCCTTCTCCAAGAGCAGCTTCAGAATCTTGACGCGACCTAAGGCTGAGGCGGCCTGCAGAGCATAGGCATAAAAGCCGTTTTCAGCGTTCATATCCGCCCCCGCGTCTAAAAGCACCTTCACAATCTCGACATGGCCACTCCATGAGGCAACCTGCAGAGCGTTGCCATACAAGCCGCTCTGAGTGTTAACGTCTGTTCCCTTGTCAATCAGCTCTTGTGCCACCCCAATTAGTCCACTCAGGCAAGCATAGTAGAGCCTCGATCCTCTCGGCGGACCAGGGTCATTTTCCCATGGGTGATCGGCCTGATACAAGCGACCCCATCTCTGGAAAGTGGCCCCGTCTTCGATGAACCTCAACATTAATCGAAACACAGCTTCACAGCTTTCTGCTAAAGCACCATGCTTTGTCCAAATCTCCGCTGCAAATCTCGACATGGGGAAGTTTCTCCTGACGTCTTCGTAACTTCCTATGATGTCGGTAAGATAAATGAGAGATGTCTTCGTGATGACAATGCTAGCCTGTTGTCGTTTAAACTCGGCTCGGCTCTCAAGGAACTCCTTCACCGAGAAATGCGCAAGATGCAGTTCCTTCCTGATCTTGCCACTGTTTTCTATCACTTCCACAATGGACATCAAGCTGGGGCCGTGCTGGATGACATGTTCATCCCCAAAGACCCGGCCATCGATATCAAAACACGGCGGCTCAGCCTCTGTGTCTGTTGCGATGATCTCCACTGCCTCCAGCACAGTCAGAGGCCGGTGGGTATGAACCATAAACTGCAATAGGCGCATAGCGCTGCTTTTGACAGCGCTCGGGATGCTGCGAAGCATGCGCTCGTACGTTTCGTTTAGATCTTGCGGGAGATGAATCAATGCGGACTTCATGGCTTTCGGGCTTGGACACCTCGCCAGGCTATCCAACTGACAGGCTGCCCATCTGAACCTGTTGTGGGCATGAGCAGATGTTCACAATACGGACTGAGTTGGTACTTACATCCCGTCAGCTCCGGTCCCAACTATTGTCTGGATTTTCTCGGTGAGATCCTGCGATAGATACTTTTCCTTGAATTCGCGTCGCTTAGAAAGTTGTGCTTTGACATAAAGTTCTATGTCAGCGTTGACAGCCGGTTTGTCGAGCGCAACGCAACTTTCTTTCCCCATCAACGGGTAAAGGCACTGAAGGAACTCGGCTTCAGGTCGACCGGTACAAAAGAGCTGAAGGTGCCCCAGCTCTGGCCTGGAAACGATGTCCTCGATCCACAAGAGAAGCTCGCTCCTAGTCGTCGATTCGTCCAAGGCGTCCAGAATGATGGACACTTTCGTATGATCTGTAAGCATTTTGATCAAAACGTCTGCGAGTGTCTTCGTAGCGGGTTGTTGATGCCCCTCCTGGTGCGCTTGGAATGAACTGTCGAGAGCTGACGAGCCCGCACCGGTTTGGTAGAGTTGAAATACAAGCGACCGCAGCATGCCGTCTACATTCTGCTTTGTCACGTCGTTAAAGTCGAAGAAGAAGTTGAGGAGAAGTCGGTCCTGATTCTCCTTTAAGTGGTCTAGCACCGTCGTGATAAGAACCGTCTTACCGCATCCCGCGAGCCCGTGCAGCCATACATGCTGACGCGAACCCAACTGCCATGATTGGAAAAGCGGATGAGCCAGGATCCACGCACCGGTACCCTTGTAGCGGAGCTTGCTCGCGTGGTTAGCGTTAGTCGACGGGTCGGGCGGAGAAAGCCAGCGGAGGATCTTCTCCTTATGCTGGTCCGACTTGATGCTATCATTTATAGCTTTAGTCGCCAGTGTTGTCTGATGTACGTTCTCGATCTTTTGCTCAACTATACACTCTTAGTATGCGGAAATACAGCAAGACCCGTCTACTGACTGTTCCCGAGAGACTCGACAATCTGTCTCTCTGCTTTAACCTTGCTAGGCGGGATCTGTTGCAGGAGCTCTTTTGCAAACGCCGCCGCTACCGCCGCTGCATACCCCTGCCATGCCTTGTTCTTGTGCGTATCGGTATAGTCGCAGATGCCCCGGATCACCACGCATGGGAAGTCCTGCATTAGCCCGGCCGCCTCTATCTCGAAGCAGATCACCCTGAGTTCCTTCCTTAGCCGGTCTCGTGTGCGAGCGTTCTTGATTACCTGGTTGCCTGAGGCGATGTTGCCGTAGTGTACCACCGGATCGGCGTCATCCCTGGCGTCTCGTTACACGGCTCTGGAATCATCGTACTGTTCGCACCTAGCATTACCGCCGGTATGCTCGTATTCTGCCTGGAATAGATAGTTATTTGACTCGCCCTGGAAGCTGAATGTTTTTTTCATTTTCGGGCCTTGGTTGAGGAACTCGGTCAGGAAGCCGGGGATACAGTTGCGTCCCAGAAGATGTTTGGCCTGAAGATGGTTCAGTGCGGTTAACAAGAGTTGAGGCGGCGCGTTGAGCGACCCTGTCCGCTCAAAGTGGCCTTCCCGCCCATCTTTCCCTCGGTCGTACTGAATCACGCCTCTAGTGGTGCCGGAGGGCTGGCTGACGACGATGTCGCCTAGCCGAATGTCATGGCCTGGAGATGGCGCACCGCCGCCGATCCCGACCATCAAACCGAAGCGGATCGACTTAAATGTGCGTAGCATGTCTTTAGCAACTATAGCCGTAGATGTCGTTCCGTAGACCCCACCAGGCAGGCAGGCGATAATAACGTTGTATCCCTGGATCTGGCTGAGGATATAGCTGTTATGGTCGGTAGGCTCCTGCTCGGATAAGTCTAGGTGGACCTCTTCGAGCATTCCTATGGCGGCGGCTATCTCCGATGGGAGCGCGTACACCTAGCCTACCGTATAGTTATCCGCACCGTACTAGCTATCTGGCATGGCGGGTGTGGCTTCAAGGCGTGAAGCAGAGAATTAGTAGGTATTGGCCGTGTCGGTTTGGAAGATCGTATGGTTGATAGTCGGTGTAGGATCAGGTGAGTTAGCTGAAGTTGCCGGCGGCAGGACAGGCAATAGCAATTTACTATCCCCTCACAGCATCGAGGATGGAGGTTTGTTTCGTGTCTAGCGAACGTAGTCAGAGTTGTGCGTTCATCGTTAGTCGTAGCGCGGCCGTGGGTCGGATGGAAAACGTGTCGCGACAAGTCTTAGGGTGGCGCGGTTTGATGGTCAGGGAGATGCTAGTATAGTAAGGCACAGACCTTGGACAGGCTTTAGACTTCTTGTCGCCATTCGAAGACCGCAGCCTTATAAGAAAGATCCTGGGCAAGTACGATAGCACCGCTGGTCACACCACTCGGGGTCAGGTGCCTAAGCGCCTGCAGGCACCTTTGTCGGCCAGCCTCATTGGTAGTGAGCTCATGCCAAGCTGGCGGCCACCAATAGTCGGGCAACACGCTAAGCCACTGGGTCTATTATTGGTATACGGTCCTCGAAAGTTGTTAAAGTAGGCGTCGTCCCTCGATAGAATCGAAATTTTTAAAAGGTCTATGAGCTGGGCGAGATAAATGGCGTTGTAGCGCCGTATTCGAACGACGTGGATCGACATCGTAGTCTATCGCTACGCGGGGCCACACAGCGAATGGCGCATTATTGACGGATTCACGCCGTTAATCGATTGCACCGTCGCACTAACTGGGCGACGCATGTATAGTATTATCGGCCACGATTGTGATAAACTCGCTCCTGCATCTGTTAGACAAAGTAAGCAAGGTCTATGTTCTAGTGTCGAGTAATCTCTGCCGTGGGCGGATGTAGGGATAAGGCGGCGGAGATGCTGATTCGGTTTAGCGTGTTGAGTAATAGTATCGGACGCGATAGCTGCCCTTATTCCGTTGCCTTGCTGGATTATAGTCGGGAGTTTTATGGAAACGCTCTGGTTGGCGGTTAATCGCTGCCGCGGTGATCTCGTTGGGCGGCGTCTCGGTGGCGAAGATGGAGGGTGGATGAGACGAGGGCTGGATTGGTTGCTAGACTTCATAGGTTAAGTTGGCTCTGGTACCTAAGGGTATAGCGGGGGCGGGGCTACAAGAATCTTGCTGCTTGGGTACTCGTAGTGAGCGATGTAGGTAAGGATTCGCTTACCTCCTGAGGATGTAGGATTCCCTACCTATAGAACCGCCTCCCACCTTGTGACGATACATTGGAGGAGCCTAGACCGTAGTGATGGCTTTAAGGCCGCATTCCAAGGGACAGGTCGACGGAAAGTTGTGAGGGCGTCACGTTGAACCGAAGTTCAATGTCATCAAGCCGGTTGTGCTAATACGGCACCCAACGAAAGCGACGCCACCGTTCATGGCGGATGACTTGAAGACAGATAAAGGAAGGACGCCTAGGCCTGTAATTGAAGAGGCCTTTACACTATTAAGCTTCTACATCCTTCCACGGTCATCATAGAAAACTAGTCTAGGGAATCTCCTTGATGTGTTTATCTAAGTTGGCTGGGAGACTGTGGTTAGCGGTTGCGTAACTGCTGGCCGAAGGATGGGTTGATGGTAGTGGCTTTAGGCCGACTCCGCCGCATCGATAACACGGATGAGCGAACGTTTGCAGCAGAGAGGAACTGGCGCGGTTTCGGACCCGTCCGACGCGAACCCTGGGCATCAACCATCGTCCCGGCATAGGACGGCTCAACCGAGGCCGTGGGCTACGGCCAGCGCGACGAGATCGGCATCGAAACCGCGCGGTGTATCCAAGCGACGTGGTCGGGAGGGCCACAGCGAAGGTGTTAGGTCGTGACGTTCTCGCACGACTTGAAGAAGCCAGCATCGACAAGACGGTCCGGATCTGGCATCGCTGAGAAGTGTCGTTGCCATCATCTGACCCATCATGCCGCGATGGAAGAGGAACGCGTCAACATGGCCGTCCTCTCACTTGCTTCGAGGTAGCAGTTGAGGCAGGGCGGGGACGTTTCCGAGGGCGATATGTGTGGGATTGAACCTTTCGAAGGAGTCCGCTGTCCGTTGTGGAGCGTCTGACAAACGTCCTCCGGACAACGCAGGGGCGGTCGGGGCCCTTCGGCGTGCACCTTATGTGTGGAAACAGCCAATGAGGCCCGTGTGGGTCTGCCCTCGATAAGTGGCACCAAGCGGTTGATCGAGTCCAGCCCGCTAGAAAGCCTAGAGAGCCGGCATCTTATCTCCTAGTAGATACTTGGCCGTCGCCGGTGGGTACGCGTGACATGAAGTACCCGTGACCTTAGCTCATGCCAACCTTTCCCACGATGAAGTTGCCCCCCCCAGGCGGAATCCCCCCACACTAAAAATCCTCATTTCTGCGAGGGAAGGTGAACTGGAGGCGCCGATCCGTCGCCGGTCGCTTCCCTCGTCAGGTGCCTGCCACTTCGGTACAAGGCCGCGGGTACCTCTTGCTTGTAGTGTCATGTCATTCATCAGTAGCAGAAATTTCCATCATCCTCTCTCTCCCTCAACCTCTCCCGTTCGTCCAACCTTGTCGCTGGAAAAAAGAGCGCTTCGTTCCGCATTGCTTGACTCGCATTTCTACTTTGCATCTTTCTATTGCATCTTCGACTCGGTCGAAACCGTCATCATGGGGCAGCCATCCACGCAGGCATCGAATGCCATCATCTTCGTCACCTACAGCCTCTTCCTGTATGATCCGCCCGCGAGGTATTGACGCACTTGCTGACCAGACATGCAGCCTGATGGGACTGGGCCTGGCCTGGAGGTACAGACACAACCTCAAGGGCGGGTTCCTGTCTGGCAACCGAACGCGGACGGGTTAGACATCACCACGTGGTTCCGGGGGGGTGTTGGGTCTCTGACCTACTCCTCGGCAACCACTCACATCGCCCCTCGATTCTCCGTGATCAGGACTAACACGCTTCAGCAATTCCCGTCGCTCTCAATTTCATCGCCAGTGGTGAGTGCAGGCGTCTACGTTGCGCGTAGTCATCTTCCAGAGAGCAAGAGCGGCAGCAACATCATCACCACACGACTTTCGAGAGCGATTCCGGCTCGCAACCCCGGCTCGAAAAGCATCATGACCATCGCGATCCGACGTCTCCCTTCCACGACGAAGATGACGTCGAGACGAGCGCGAGCCCCACGTCACTGACAGCTAGGTTCGTACCCAAGATGACTATGGTCCTCCTGAGGCCTCGGAGCACTCTCTCCAAAAGGCGCTCCTCTCTCCGACCATGCGGGAGATCACTTTCCTGTGCACCTCGACGCTGTTCTCCCGCCATGTCGGACGATGGGATCCCTTGGGGGGTTTGCCCCGGGGCGGAAGAGGATGCGGCTCACTACGGGCGCCGACTTGAAGCACGCCGGGCATTCAACTTTTCTCCCTCTGGCTTCTGGCCGAAAGAGAAGAAATGCCCGCGCGCGGAAAGGAAGCTGAGATTGTACCGTAATACTCGATCAAGTTAATGCTTGCGTGGGAAACGTGCTGCCGCTCCGACTGACCTCTCCCCCCCTCCAAATTTTGTTGTACTAACTGCTCAGGTCTGGGATCGAGTGTTCTGTTCGCCTATCCGGAACTGGCGACCATCACCGGTGTTCAGGGCGTCATCATCTACGCCATGTCGTCCTCTCTGCCGCTGCTCATCTTCGCGGCTCTCGGCAGCATCATTCGCAAGAAGACCCCTGAGGGCTTCGTACTCACCGAATGGACCCGTCAGCGTTATGGCACGGCCGCCATGCTGTACCTCAGCGCCGCGACCCTGTTCACCCTCTTCCTGTACCTCACGGCAGAGCTCTCCGCCATCGGACAGGTCGTCACGACTCTGACGGGCGTCAACCAGCTGCCCGTCATGCTCGTTCAGGTCGCCGTCACCACCATTTACACATGTATGCACCCGGCCCCTTCAAACAACAGATGCTTTGGCTAACGCAGCACAGCTCTTGGTGGATTCAAGATCTCCTTCGTGACCGACAACATCCAGGGCGGCATGGTCATCTGCCTGGTCGTCATCGCGGCCGCCACCATCGGTGCTCTGACCGACATTGACACCTCCTTGATCCGCGAGTCGGAGTTCCTGAAGCCCACTCTCCTGGGCTGGCAGCTCCTCTACATCCTGCCCGTCTGCATCCTCACCAACAACTTCTTCCTGTCCAACTACTGGCTCCGCGCCTTTGCCTCCAAGACGGACAAGGACCTCTGGATCGGCGTGTCCCTGGCCACGAGCATCATCCTGTGTGTCCTGGTTCTCGTGGGCATGACCGGCTGCATCGCCGTCTGGTCTGGTGCCCTGCCCTTGGAAGACGTGGCGACTTCTGGTTCGGTTGCGTTCTTCATCCTTCTCGACCGCCTCCCGTCCTGGGTCATCGGCATCGTCCTCGTCATGGTCGTCACCATGTCCTGCTCCGCCTTTGACACTCTCCAGTCGGCCATGGTCTCGTCGGCGTCCAACGACCTCTTCCGCAACCGTCTCAACATTTGGTGGATTCGTGCCGGCATCCTGCTCATCATCATCCCCGCCATCGTCATCGCGCTGGAGGCTCCCTCCGTCCTGCAGATTTACCTCATCTCCGATCTCGTCTCCGCCTGCATCGTGCCCGTCCTCTGCATCGGTCTCTCCAACAAGTGCTACTGGTGGCGTGGCTTTGAGGTCATTGTCGGTGGCCTCGGCGGCATCCTGACGTCCTTCCTGTTCGGCGTCATCTACTACGACGGCAACGTGCAGCGTGCGGGCAACCTTCTCCTCATCTCCGAGGGTCTCTACGCCGACGATTGGAGTGTCTTTGGCGTCTTCGTGGCGGCGCCCGTCGGCAGCATCGTCTGGGCCTTTGCTGCGCTCGCGTGCCGCCTGTCGTTCCAGTACGTCCAGGCCAAGCGCAGCGGCCGCCGCTTCGACGCCCTCGACCGGCCTTACGGACCTGGCTACGGCCCCAACCCGGACGACCAGGTCAACTACCGCCAGAGCGGGTCGGGCGACGATGTCGCTGACGTCAACTCGGAGCATGAGCAGGCCGGGTCCAAGCCCCCTGGCAAGTTCTTCTGAACGTCATGGGCAATCGCCGTCACGTCGGCTTAAAGTAGGGAACATGCCGCTGTCGCGTTCCCGCAGTGGGCCGACCGGGAAGGGTCATCTGCAGCAGCTGGCTGGAGGGATTCAATCATCCGGTGGGTCGGTAAGGGGTTGTTTCTCTGGGGAATGGGAGCCTCCATATCTGAATTCGGCTGTGGAAGAGGCCATTCACTCTATACCCGAGAACCATCGAGTTGTTGCAGCAATTGAGACCATCGAGTTGTTGCATAATTGAGACCATCGAGTAATTGCAGTAATTGAGACCATCGGCAGTAATGACAGTAATTGAGACCATCGGCAGTAATGACAGTGATGGCAGTCAACGGCAGTACTGGCAGTACTGGCAGTAATGCAGTCATTGGCAGGAATGGCAAGAATGGCAGTCATTGGATGTAATGGCAGTCAATGGCAGTCAGTGGCAGTCAGTGGCAGACAGTGGCAGACAGTGGCAGTCAACGGCAGTACTGGCAGTACTGGCAGTAACGCAGTCATTGGCAGTAATGGCCGTCATTGGCAGTAATTGCAGTAATGGCAGTAATGGCACATAGTATACATTTGTTACATGCTCCCCCGTTCGCTACACTTTCGTCCTCCTCCAGTGCTTCTGAGCGATCAGAATCTACCAGGCTGTGGCTGCTCATTGTACGCCCGCCTCCCTAAGCCTCTGAGAGATCAAATCTACCAGGCCGTGGCTGCTCATTGTATCCCCGCCTCCCTGAGCTTCTTGGCTGCGCTCTCCGCCTCCATGGCGCGCAACCTCGCCTGCTCCGTGTCCCACGACTCGGGGGTCGTCTCGCTGGCGTTGCCGATGACGGCCCAGTTGCCGGCGACGTAGGTGGCCGAGTTCCACCGCCGCGCGATGGCCAGGTACTCGGTGCGCCTCTGGACGCGGGCGGCGCCGGGGACGCTCTCGCCGGTGCGGGCGTCGACCCTGTCGAGCCTCTGCGTCGAGTCGACGGCGACGACGGCCTGCTGGATCATCGTGTCCTTGGGCAGCGGGGGCGGCAGCACGCCGACGCGGTGCGCGGCGAGCCACGTGCGGTGCAGCGTCACCACCTCCCAGGTCGTCTTCTCGTGGCGGCGGCGGCGGTCGACGGCCGCGGCGAGCGTCTCGTAGAGCGCCGGCGTGCACACGGCGCGGAGCACGTCGCGGTCGCCCGCGGCGAGCGCCTGGCCGAGGCGCGCGTGCAGGGCCGTGCCGGCCGCGCGGGCGCTGGCCCGGTACAGCTCGGCCCGCGGCTTCTTGAAGAAGCTCGGCCGCGACTGGAAGCGCAGGAGGAACGTGCTGAGGAAGTCGCTGGTGAAGGCCTTGACGCGGGCGTACTGGTAGCCGAGGAAGGCCGTCGGGGCGCGGGGGGCCTTCGCGAGGGGCACGGGGATGAAGGTGCCTGTGGGAGGGAAGCCGGTCAGCAACTGCCGTACGTCTTTCCGCGAACAGCTCCTGCTGCTGCTGCTGCGCTGAGGGCAAGTCGGGAGGGGGGGTCACACACCTGGGAAGAGGCTGCCGGCGTATCGCGTCGTGGCCTCCTCGATGGCTTGCTTCTGCTGCTTCATCATGTTGCCCGACTGGGCCGAGGCCGCCGTGTCGGAGACCCTCTGGTTCGCGCGCAGGGCGGCTCTGTTGGGGTTTGGCCTCTCCTTCTTCGCATATGTTCTCGCCTGTTGCCGCGCCGTCGCCGCCAGGGCAGGACGGCCGAGGCCGAGCAGCGGCCTGCTCGCCGGTCGGTACATGATGGTGTTCGTCGGGGGCGTGCTCGGGGCACGGGGCTCGGCTCTCGTGGGCCTTATTGGTCGTGGTGGCAGGTTCTCGGGGGTGCCCTGGGTGGAAGCGGCGTGGGCGTGGTTGTCCCTGGGTGAACTGCGCGCAATGGACTCGGGCGAGGGATCACGAAGTGGTGACCTGATGATCCATGGTGGAGGAAGCTTCAAGTCGAGCATTGGAAATTTTTGGAGCTGGTCTGGCGACTGGTGACTGCCGTCAGCAGCTGCCAGCTGTGGCGGTCATGTACGTGGTGGGTCTCACGGTAGTGGCTCGCACACCCTTTGGCATCACCCAGAAACCAGATGTGCGCCATCACAGGCCGTCACATGATCAACGTATCACAATCAGAGGTCATCATCGTTCAATCTCAGTTTCAATTTATTTTGGGTTACCGGGGGTCCTAACTGAATCAGAAAGCAGAAACTTTGGTTGCGTGGTCGACGGTGTTGATCTCTGAGGCCGATGCCATCTCGGCTGTTCCCTCGGGTCATGATGTTGCGGCCCTTTCATTGCCGCAAGTCGACGTCATGACCAGAATGAGAAACAGTGCTTGTCGGCATGTGCCTGCCGGGGGTATCGCATCGCAAACGCCAACTCCTCAAAAAACAAAACAAATTCGCAAACGCAGAGTGCGAATGCGCGAAGCCCTGTCACCTAGGCCCATCGGCCTATGGAGGGTAACAAGACGCAGAACCAAGCAAGTTTACTCGTCCTTGGGAGAAGACTCATTGCCCGAGCCGCTCTGATTGTTGACAACCTCGAGCTTGTTATCGTCGTGATCCTTGGTGTCTTGTTTCGACTGGCTGTTATTCTCGTTGGTGGCCAGGTCAGGCGTATAGCCGCCGGTCAGGTAACCGGGAGAGGTCCAGCTGCCGGTGTAGTATGCTCCAGGCATCTGGGGGGTCATGACGAATGGTGAGAAATGAGGCTGGGGGTTCTGCTGGTAATACACGGTAGGAGAGGACTGAGGCGTCATCATCGGATACTGCGATCCAGTGAAGGACGGGTACGCCAAGCTCGCAGCGTAGGGGCTTGCATAAGGCGAGGTATGGACCCAGGGGCTCATTGGACTCAGGGAGCTCAGCGAGCTCATGGGGCTCATCGTGTTGGCGGCGCCCGTGGGTGTGGTCGGCCCAGCACCGGTCGGCGTGACCTGAGTGTTCTGACGAGGAGCACTCGTGGCTGCCTGTGGCTCTGACTGTTGGGTTTGCTTGACAGGTGTCTCCTGGAGGCTGGCGCGTTGCTGAGTTCCGCCGTCGGTGATCGAATCGGTAACGACAGGAGATGGTCCAGGCCGAGAAGGAGTGGGGTTTGGTGAGCCATTCGCGCTGTGCTGCCAGGAGCGACGTGCTTGAGCACGATTGGATCCAAAGTTGTTCTTGGTCCTCCTCTGCACGCGAAGGAAGCCGTGACCGTCTGATGTGGTCTTGCCGTTCTGTCATGACCATGTTAGTTGAGTCTCATAATGAAGCTCATGCTGTTTGCTTTTGCTTACCAGCCGAGCAACAACGACGTCAGGGATATCAGCACGATCGAACTCCACGAAGGCATAGATCCTACGGCGGTCTAAGGGCGTGTCAGTGAGTGCAACTTGAGGGGCATGGATGCCCTGGATTATACTTGCCGTTGTAGGTAGTCAGGCGGAGATTAACACTCAGGATTCGACCGAAGCCGCCAACCAGGTCTCGCACAGCGTTTTCGGTGGTGTGGACTGGCAGGTTGGCGATGAAGACCGAACGACGGACAATGTCATACGAATCCATGAAGGCGCTGGGACTCGGGCCAGAGCCAGAAGACTTCTCGGGATTCTCCTTCTTGTTGAAGGGGCGGGCAGAGTAGGTCATGTGGTTCGCGAAGGCGCCGACCACATCACGACGGGGATCGAACAAGTCGTAAGTGACGAGCCAGGAGGTCTCCGGGAGGTTGGTCAAAGCCTGCGTCTGGGAATGAAGGGGTTCGACTCGAGCAAGCTCGCCCTGGACCTCCATGAGGTTGGTGACCTCGGTGCGAGTCATCATCGATCCATCGCGGCGGTAAATGACGAATTGGCCTGGCCTTGTCAGTTCGTTCAGACGAAGAACGCGATGGACCAGTCGACGTACAGTTGCCCTTGACCCGCTCTGTACGGCAGGCGCGGCCAAGAATCATGGAGCCCTTGCCTTTCATGAGGGCGTTGCGCGCGTGCTGAGCGTTCTAGGGAGGCATCAGACGTGACCAGACGGGAGTTTGAGGGAGCCTCACCGTGAACTGGGCGAAGCCGTAGGGCATGTGGTTTCGGGTGTCACGGCGGATCTTGACAAAGACGGTTCCAAACCTGGAGAAGGCTTGCGTGACAGCGGCCTCGAGGAACTCGTCGGTCTCGGACTGGGGCAGACTGGAGGGGCTCGAGTGTCAGTCATTGAAGCTCTTGGTGGTGACAATGCAGACTTACTTGGCCACGAAGACGCAGAACTCGGAGGAGTAGAACTCCTGCGGATCGGCGGCACGCTGCTCGCCAAGCTTGCTGGCGCGGTTGCCCCTCGAAGGCGACTCCTCGGCGGGAATCATGGACGAAGAGGCGGGCATAGATGGAGGAGAGGTGATCGTCAGCGACGTTGGACCCCCCTGAAAGACATCATCGTCGACAGAGACGCCAGCTCCAGCCCTACTGCGGGTCAGTGGTATCCGAAAATGACCAATATTGGAAACTCACTGGGGGCGGCTGATGGCCAATCTGTTGAGACCGAGATCCTCGGGCTGGTTGTCCTCGTCAAACGCCATGTTGGACAAGGGGAAGCCTCGATGCTTGATGGGCGGGTGTGCGGGTTCCTGTTGTGGGTGTTCCTGTTGTGGGTGTTCCTGTTGTGGGTGTTCCTGTTGTGGGTTAGTATTTCGTCAGAAACAGTCCATGGATGGGAGAAGAGTCGGTAACCAAGATGGCTGGCCACGAGACCAATGGTAGCAGGAAACAGAGGGCTGCAGGAAAGAGCGGTCATGGGCAGAACATGAAATCAAGGGACCGGACGGAAGAGCAAGAGGAAGGTACGTGATGCCGTATGAGACGCTGCGCGGCAATAGAAGAAGAAGCAAGTCAGAGAGGTAAGACGAAATCATGATCGCAATTGAGAGCAATGCGTCCAGCGATGACCACAGCTCGGCCACGCGCGCAAGGAACTGACACTGGTGCTGTCCTATCCGTTCTCAGTGCCGTGGGTCATCGCCATCGCGAGAATCATTGCCGTGATCGCTGAAAATGAAGAAAGCATCGTGGTGTTCACAGCTGTGGCTGTCTCCGGGTGCCCGCAGTCATGGTGCTCCTCGTACTCACCTGGTTCCTGCGCTGCTGCGACTGCCCAGGCAATGTGCCACTCCGTGCCTCTGTATGTTTGGAAAAGGGTGGTTGAGAAGAACAATAGACGTGGTGGCACGGGACAGTGAAGACTGGCGACAAGGGGAATTCACCGCTTCTTCTCTGGGTGGTTGAGAAGGGGGTGACGTGAGAAGGGAGAAAGGGACCTACTGGTATGGGGCGGCGAAGATCGATGATCAGAATGGGCCAGCGAAGATCGATGACCGGGATAGATGTGCTCTTTCTGCTTCTGAACGGTTGGGAAGGAGGAGAGACCAAGAGGAAGTCGCGGGGGTGCTGGCATTAGGCAGCGAAGATCGAAGGTCGTTGACGGGGAAGGAGCGTGTGGAGCTCCGCTCTTGCGTGTCTGGGAAGGAGGCGAAGTGAGAGGGCTGTGACAGGAGTGGTGTAGTGGGCAGCAGAGGTCGATGGCCAGAGGAAAGCATGCAGCAGCGAAGACCGATGGGCAGGAGAAAGCACGCGGCAGCGAAAAGGATGGTCAAGGTCAAGCAGACGGCAGCGAAGATCAACGACCAGGAGACAGCAGGAGCAGGAAGCAGCGAAGATCGATAGGCAGGGAACGCACGCATCAACCAAGATGGTAGCAAGAGCAAGTACACATACCTTGGTGGGCTGGCGTCGTGATGGCGGACGGGAGGAGCTCGAGATGCGTGGTGGGAGGAGACTCGGATGAGATGCAGCAGAGAGGGACAACAAGTGAAGGAAGAAGTCGAACGTGAATTGTTGATGCAGCCCCCGGACTGCATGTTTGACCAGCAGGGCAAGTGCCAACTAATGAAGTGGTGAACGTCTGGGGGTCCTTCCCAATGTCATGATTCCGAGGAGAAGATCCGAGTGTCGCTTTCAAAAGTGAAGGCACGAGCAGGAGACAGTTATAAGGGGAAGGAGCACGGCGAGCAGACAGGCAAGAACACAAGAACACAGGCCTGAAGGCGTGTTTCAGGTCCACAGGCAGCTTACGGGCGTGCTATGTGGCGTCAAAGGGACAAGCAAAGCCTGAAGCCATACACACAATGGCGGCTTCAGTTCCAGACCTCCCAGCTCCATGCGGCCCAGAAGCTTGCCTATTGACTCCTGCAGCTGCCATTGTATTCATAACCTTAACAGGCATATGGACTGACCAACGTCAAGACATGTGTCAAGCCATCCATAGCCTGCCTGCTTCGTGTGCATGCCCTGCCCGACCGCGGCGCCACGACTAGATGCAACCCAGTGGCTCCCATATATCGTGCTTCCCCCACGTGCGAGGCATCACATCACGCCTGCTGCTTCGACACGACATGGGAGGGGAAACGGAAATGGCCATCTGGGATATCCTAGGCACCCCTAGGCACCTGAGAGGTCTCTTGCCATGTCGACTGGATGACAGGTTCCGGGTAGTGTGTCGTGGTAATTTAGCATTGCAATGATTGCCTACTCCTGTAGCTTTGCAAAGGGACGAAAGGAAGGCGTGCGGGAGGTCGCATCAGATCGGCAGGCGCCGTATTACTGATGTGGCAGGGAGCTGGTCCAACGGCTTCGGGGCGGGCGGCTTGGCTTACTGAGACCCGGTGAATAGCAGGGGAGGCGCCCTGCTTGGACATGGACTATGGCCGCCGTCTCCCGCTCGCGGGGTCCGGAGATCACCCGAAGACTGAGGCATACGATGTTGGTGTATAGGAAGGAACTCGGCCGAACAAGAGAAGCGAAACAGAAGCGATCTTGTAGACTTACGTGAGGGTTGACTCTGCTGCTACAGCATGAGGCATCATCCGCTTGAGCGGACATTTTCGGGGACATCCTTCTACCATCACGTCCCGAGAGCTGATGGACTTGGCGAGGACCAATACACAGACAGTGGCCAGGTGTAGGTGGAAGCGCCGAGCTTGATGCTCTGTTCCGGGGAAGGCCTCCTGAAGTGACCCAAAGTAAAGATCATGGCTGAGTCCACACCTGGCAGGTCGACCATTGATTCCAAATGCGATACAGCCTTGCGCCTGGTGAGCCGTTCCCAAGATGGAATCCTTGTGCGACGTGGCAGCGACGGTCACGATGTTTTCACCGAACACCACATCTGCTCGCGATCACATGACCAGAGCCTTCCAGGCGTATCAGAGAGCATGTACTTGCCTGTCACAGCTAGCTATTTGCCTGTCAATCCCGAGTACTCAACAGATGGAGTTGACCAGCTCAAACCGTGAGTGTGCTTACCTTCATCTTCAGAGGGACTGGTCAACAGCCACGGACATCGCTGGCCATGAAGTCGCGTGATTGCTTGCGGAAAGGTGTACCCCGCTTCGGAGGCACCCCACACTATAAGCTCGAGGTGTCAACAGCTCGAGATGTTCAAGGAGCTCATCCTCGCATCCAACATTGACTCTCTTATGCGGCGACTTTGCCAGGGCGCGATTTCCGTGAATGCTGTAGCCAGAAAACTTTACTTGCGTACTTACATCGACCGACCATGGCAGCCGAAAGACGAGAAGGGCCAGGCGCAGACGGTGTGCCCCCCTTGCTGGATCTCACCACGGACAATATCACGCCCAACACGATTCGCATCAACTCTCAGGGAGGGAACCCGCGGGTCTCCTACCTCGCATCGCGGCTCGTAACGCACCTGCACGACTTCGCCCGAGAGACCAGGCTGAGTACGGAAGAATGGATGGCGGCGCTGGACTTTCTCGTCCGATGCGGACAAATCAGCAGCGATGTGCGGCATGTGAGTAGCCACGACTTGCTCCGGGCATCTTCATCATTGCACCCTGCAGTGGAGCTGACGGCGTCTCGTGGTAGGAATTCATCTTGCTGTCCGACGTCTTGGGTCTCTCGTTGCTGGTCGACAGCATCAACCACCCCAAGCCTCCCGCATCGACGGAAGGATCGGTCTTGGGTCCTTTCCACACGCACGACGCACCGACACTTCGGAATGGCGAGGACATGTCGGGCGATGAGGCTGGCGAGCCACTGCTCGCGGTGTGTACCGTGAAAGACAGGCATGGTAGCCCTATCGCGGGGGCGACCATCGACATCTGGGAGACGGACAGCTCGGGCCACTACGACGTCCAGCACGAGGACAGGAACGCGCCGAGCGAGCGGTGCGTCATGGTGTCCGATGAAGAGGGTCGATTTTGGTTCAGAGGCATCAAGCCCGTGAGCTATCCGATCCCACATGACGGTCCAGTCGGGAAGCTGCTCCAGCTTCTGGGACGACATTGCTGGAGACCAGCACACATGCATTTCATGTTTGCCAAGGAAGGCTGGGATCGGTTGATCACGTACGTATGACCTCGGTGCAAGCTCGATGCTGCTGTCGATTCCATCGAGACTGTTAGACTGACAGCGGGACGATGAGGATAGAGCGCTGTACATCCGAGGCGACCCTTACGAAACGTCAGACGCCGTCTTCGGGGTCAAAAAAAGTCTGGTCGTGGACCTCGACAAGGTGGATGAGGCAACGAGCAGGGAGTTCCACGTTCCGGAAGGCACCTGGCTGCTGCGGTATGACTTCGTCCTCGTGTCCGAAGAGGAAACGACGGCACTGAGAGATCGCAATGCCGTGGAAGCGCTGGGAAAGTTGGGATTGACGCATATGAAGCTGGTGGATCATTTGCCGGTTCCTGAGCTGGATTAGCACACGACAGACTGCGCTGGGGCCAAGGGAATCTCCGCGCGCACGGCACTGGAAGATTGACCATGTTGACTGGGTGATGGCGTGGTGGCTTCGAGATCGTGGTAACAACAAATTGAGCCATATTCAATATTGTACAGCCTGGCGTTCTATGTTGGGTTGGACGTAGGACGACGGGAGGCTCGAGAGGCAATGCATGCGGACCCGACGAGGTTACACGGCACGAAGGTGACCGATATCAGAGCCTCGTAAGAGCTCCGGCACCTGTTCTCGAGCCCTCCATCGATGGCCGGAATCAGCGCGCATGACACATGACGCGCCAGTGGCCGATGTTCTCGCCAGCCCAACTCGAACCCTCACAAACGCCAGTGGCAGGTCATTTCCGGTCGTCAGATGACGGACGGCAAGACAAGTCTCACCACCCGCCTACCCTGTCCGCAGTGGGAGGCCGGTCCGGAGGCGCAGTCAAGGCGGCAGGTAGCGACGAGCAGCGAGGCACTTGCGACCGCCGTAGCGGGCAGCGTTGACTCATGACGAGGTACTTGCATCACGCGTACCCTCTGGCAGGCGGTACTTGCATGAAGCGTACCCTCCGGCGAGGCGGTACTTGGCCTCGAGCACCGGCCAATGACGCTACTGGTTCAGCCACCATTACCCACCTTTCTCAGAACAGCAGGATTGGCCTGCCTTGCTGGGCTTGCCTGCCCAACTTCGCCGTGACACTGTGACAGTGACGAGTTGGGTGGGTGGGCGACCTTTCCTGGCCCCAGGTGGGCGACACTTTCCTTGCCCCTCGGAGGCCCCGCCGCCCTCCCTTCCCTCCAGAGCCGCCGCCTTTTTCAGCTCGACTCCCAACCTATTCCCACCCACTTTCTTACATCACCCACCACAGCCTCACCACATATAAGAAGCATCGCAGCAGCCTTCTCGTCAGCAACACCGCTCCTCCCGCTTCCTCCCTGCACACACGCAACCGCTCGACTCGTCGTCCCGACCGCTCTCCCCGCCAGTCAACGCCTCATCCTCAGCGAGACACTTATCCAAGTCGTCGGTCGCTCGCCCTCGTGTTCCCACCCCGAACCCATTTCCCCAGGTACCCCCGAAAGGCCGAGTTTATGTCAATTGAAAATCTCAAGACCTACGGTACGTCTGCCCCTCCACATCCCCCGGCACACCCGGCATCCCCAGGCGTGCCGCCGCGGCTTCTGCCCAGCGGTTCTGCCCTGCGGTTCGGGCGCTGGCACGGCTGCCCGCATCCAGCACGCAGCCAGACCCGCCACCGCCGCCTCGGGATTCGCCCCTGTCACACCTGGGCCGAACCCACCCGCTGACGACGTCGTGCAGACCCCTTCGCCGAAGCCGACGAGGACACAGGTGTTCAAACCAAACAGACGCAGAATTACATCCATATTCGCATCCAGCGTACGTAGCCTCCAAGGCTCCCCTGTGCCCGAAATCCCGCAGAGCCCCATGATGGCATCTGGTGGTAATCCCCACGGACGGCATCTGGTGGCCATCCCCATGGACGGCATCTCGCCACGGCATCTCCTCTCTATCCCCCTCGACAGCATCTCGCCCGCTCCGTACCCACATACATGCCTCCCGCACCGAACCGCGCGTTGACTCGTGCTAACATGACGTCACAGAGCGAAATGGACGTAAGACTCTGACGACCGTTCAGGGTCTTCCGAAGAAATTCGACCAGAAGAAGATCCTCAAGGTGATCAAGAAGAAGTTTGGTATGCCGCTGCTGCCTTTCCTTTCCACTGCCGCTGCTGACATGACAGCCTGCAATGGAACTATCGTCAACGACTCGGAGATGGGCGAGGTGATTCAGCTCCAGGGCGACCAGCGCAAGGATGTCCAAGAGTTCCTCATCGACAAGAAGGAGGGCCTTGAGCTAGATGCCAAGACCATCAAGGTCCACGGTTTCTAAGTCACGACGCAGGTCGCGCCCTCCTGCCACCACCGATCACCACGTCGGGGTGGGACGTTCGGGCGATGCGGGGAGAGAGCGGCACACCGCCAATCCCTCCGCTGGTGCATTCCCGTGCATTTCCGTGCCGTTTGGCCGTTTGTACAACGTGCGACTCGGCATTACATGCGGGGATTCGGGAAGCCCGAGCGACGTAGGACGGCCGGCTCGACGGGAGGCTTGATCAGGCAGTCACCCGGCGAGGCGAGAGCGACCTGCGCCGATCTTTTTGGTGCACGGTATTCAGAGAGGTTACCATAAGGAGGTCACGGCTTCGGTCAGTCGTCGCCAGCCTGCCGGCAGCTCCATGAGCCGAGCCAAGCCGCAGCGTAGCGTAGTAGACCAGCTAATAGACACACCTTCGCATGACACATGTTTCACAAAATATGCAAACGACATGTCCTGTGACAGATGAATGTGGAAGAAGTAGCTACCCAGGGTTGGTATAGGTGGTGTAAGTGCCAGGGTTCGGGTTACGGTTAGGGTCAGGGTTAGGGAGGATAGGGTTAGGGAAGGAGGATGCATGTCCTGGCAAATCGCTACAGCAGACCATATAGGTCGTAGCTATGAAGGTCATAGGTAGAGTTATAAGTATAGTTAGGCTTTACTGAGATTCAACACTTTGTAGTTGTTGAGCCTGATCGCAGACATGCAGGCAGGCGTTCTTGCAAGGCCACAAGCAGTGCATCTTCTATACTTGAATGTCATAACAAACATGGGGGTATCATTTGTGTAGTCCCTGCCTTTTCGCTGCTTAACGAACCGAATCACAACCGTCATCTATTTGCTGCCTCCGCGCTCAACGAACCGTCATCTGGCTGCTTCCGCTCAACGAACCGAGTCACGACCGTCTGCAGCCATGCACCATCTGGCTGCTCCCTCAACGAACCGAGTCACGACCGTCTACAGCCATGCACCATCTGGCTGCTTCCGCTCAACGACCGAGTACGAACCGTCTAGCCTACAGCTCGCACTTGGCCAGGCCCTTGTCGTTCTCGCCCATCATGCGCGCCCAGTACTGGCGGCACGCGCGCACAATGTGGAGCAGCGGGGCGTCGGGGTAGTCGAGGCGGCTCGTGTGGAGGTGGGCCAGCAGGGCGACCATGCTGACGAAGCTGGCGATGGAGAAGATGTTGATGGAGGTGGAGGTCTCCTTGCGGATGTTGATCTTGCGCTGCGTGACGTGGTAGCACAGCGTCAGGGCCTGGGCGGGTTAGCAAGAATGGTGCTGGGGGAAGCCCGAGAGCGGGTCAGGCTCGAGAGCGGAACGGGGGGGGGACCCACGGTGGCGATGCTGACCCAGCCCGGGAGCAGCAGGCGGGCGTCGTCGAAGCCGCCGGCGATGAAGAGGATGCGCTCGGTCAGGAAGGCGTTGGCGCAGTTGATGGTCAGGAGGCGGATGATGGCGGCCTGGGGGGAGTAGTTGATGAGCCAGCGGGACATGAGGCAGTCGGCGAAGAAGAAGGAGAGGTAGGCGGAGGAGGCGCACTGGAGAGTCAGCGAGGTGCAACGGACGGTGCCCGAACGGACGCGAGAACGGACGCGGAGCCCGGATCGGACGAGGAGCCCGGATCAGACGAGGAGATGCATACCCATATGACGCCCAGGGACATCTCGGTCCACGGGTACGTCGAGGCGGTGGCGGGCACGTTGGAGGTGCCGAGCACACCCCTCAAACTCGCGGGCCCGGCCGGGCACGTGGTCTCGGCGGGCCCCGCGGTGAAGCCGGCGGCGGCGACGTCAGCGCCGAGGGCGTCGAGCAGGGCGGCCCAGGGCAGGGCGAGGACGAGGCGCAGGAGCAGCTGCAGGGCGGGGCGCAGGCCCCAGAAGATGGCGGGGCATATGGAGAGGAGGCGGCTGAAGAAGAGCCAGGGGCGCCAGGGCTTGGGGATCTTGAGGACGACGGCGATGCGCGGCTCGAGGAAGGCGGCGGAGACGACGTCGGGGGAGGGGCGTCTCTGGTGTACGCCGGGGGAGGGGCGTCTCTGGTGTACGACGTCGGGGGAGGGGCGTCTCTGGTGGATCTGGTGGTTCGGTATGGAGGTCGACAGCGTGTACGGAGGGGGTTTGGAGTCGGAGCGGGAGCGGGAGCGGTCCATTAGGACGCGAGGAGGGCGGTGGGCGGCGGAGGGCAGGTCAGCGGTGAGCGGTCGACGTCGGGTCAGGTCAGGGTCGGCAGAGGTCGAGCAGAGGTCAGGCGGTGTCCTGAGGTGCGGTGTAGACGGCGGCCATGGGCGTGGTCGGGTTATGTACGTGATGTTGTTGGGAGGACACGGTCGCCAAGAGGCAGTTGGACGCCGACCTGGAAATTGCCGACCAGAGAATGACGGGCAGCTGCGTTGTCGAAGAAATGGACGGGCAGGGACTGCAGCGAACCGTCGAGCGGTGTTGTCGCTCGGTGAGGTCACAGCTCGAGCTCGCCAACAGAGCAGGAGGACACGAGCCGCAGACAGGGATCGGATCAATCCAGTCACGGCTGCCGCTCGGTGTGTGACCGCTGCCGTGGAAGGTACCGCTGTACTTCCGTCGCTGCAGTGGAAGGTACTTGCTGCAGGTGGTGCAGTGTGCAGTAGTGCAGTGGTGCCAGTCCCGCTGCCAGGACGGCTCGTCCGCGGCCCTCGGGTGGAGATCCGGCCTCTGCACCCGCCTCTGCCTCTGCAACCCTCTGCTCAACACTCAACACCTGCCCTCGCATCATCAATACGAGGCTCACCCGCTCATTTCTCATCTACTCGGTCGCGGACAACACCTCCGCCTGCCTTGCGAAGTCTGCCTCGCGAAAATCCGAAGATCCGCCCATGCACTGCGACCGCGGACGGGCGAGGTGACCGCCACAACTTTCCCGGCCCGCACAACTTTCACGATGCGCGCGACGGCCGCCCTGCGCAGGGGCTTCATGGGGCGCAGCGTCGACGAGTTCAAGCGGCTGGCCTCCATCGGTAGGTCCGTCTCTGCCCCCGCGTGTCTATGCCTGCTGACTTCCTTCGACAGCCTTCCGGGCCGAGGGCGTCAAGGGCCCGGCGGCGCCGCTCCTCCTCCAGCACTTTCCCGACGCACGCTCCGTGGCGGACTGCAAGACCATGTCCGACGAGGAGATCGGCGGCCTCTCTACGTGCGCCCTCGACTGGGCCCCTTTGCACCCGACAGCGAATGCAGCGAATGCCCCGACAGCCCCAGGCCCGAATGCATCCCCGACAGCGAATGCCGGCTACGCGCGCTTCCACGGCACCATCTCGACCGCGCTCCCCCGGGACAGGCCCGAGATCCAGCGCACCGGGTTCGCGGCGTGGCGCACGCGCGACCGGCCGGCCACGGCGTTCGGCCGGAGCCTCTGGGACATCGACATGTACACGTACCTCGCGATGCGCGTCCGGTCCGACGGGCGCAGCTACTTCGTCAACCTGCAGACGGAGAGCGTGGTGCCGACGGACCTGCACCAGCACCGGCTGTTCGCGAAGCACCCGGGGCAGTGGGAGACGGTGTTCGTCAAGTGGAACGACTTTGTGCGGACGAACCACGGGTTCGTGATCGAGCCGCAGACGGAGATGCTGCGGCGGAAGGTGCGCACCGTGGGGTTTGGGCTGACGGACCGCGTGCCGGGGGCGTTCGAGCTGTGCGTCGAGAGCATGTGGGCGACGAACGAGGCCGAGGTGCACGAGCACGAGGCCATCGGGGACAGACGGACGAGCGGGGACGGGCAGACGAGCGAGCTCAAGGACAAGCACGGGAAGAGCATCCGCTGGGGGTGAGGGATGCGAGAGGATGCGACACGCTTGAAGATGTCGCCTCATGGGAGGAGGCAAGGTCGCGAGGGCCTCGAAACGGGGGAGGCCGTCGACCGGCACGCGGCTCGCAGCCCACTGCCTTGGCCGTACCAGCGCGGCGTCGACGAGTGCACGGGCGACGAGTGCATGGGCGACGAGCACGCGGCATCAGCACGCAGCCAACAGGCCCTTCGCAGTGGTATCCGGATGCACACGGACTCGGGCCGGGGCCCATCCCAGGACTTGTAGAGTAGGCAGCGCTGCCAGGACGGCGCGTGCTGCGTGTACAACATGACAATAGAAGGATCTCGCCAAGCCGTCCCATTCACCAATTCCACCCTGGAGCGTTCCCCCCGGAGCATTCCCCCCTGGAGGATGCGTCGAGGAATCCTACGTAGAGGAGCAATGCGTCGAGGAATCAATGCGCGTGGCGGACCTGCGTCGAGCTGCGTGGCATCCGCGTCGAGCTGCGTGGCATCCGCGTCGAGTCCTGTCGAGGGCCGTGACCAGCTTGCGCCGGCGTGCACCAATCAACGCGTCCACGAGCGACGTGCAACGGCAAGTGCCTGCAGTCGACTACGACCAGCCAGGTACCAAGTGCTCCCGCCGGCCTGGACCACAACACCAGCCAGGTGCACCAGTGCCACCTGCCCAAGTGCTCCTGCCCCTCGACCAGGTGCACCAAGTGCAACCAGTGCCTCCCTCCTGCCGCCTCGACACCAGGTTCCTGCCGCCTCGACCAGGTGCCCAGTGCCGCCTGCCCAAGTGACTCGACAAGTGCCTGCCCGGCCTGCATCTCGCTCCTGCCGGCCTGCAGCTCGCTCCTGCCGGCCAGTCGACAGCCAGGTGCAAGTGCAGCAACCGACCAGCCACTCCACAGCAACTCGCAACTCCACAGCAACCGCAACTCGGCCTCAACTCCACAGCACCCAGGCCCACGCTCATCAAGGCACGCTCATCAAGGCACGCTCATGAGAACACCACCAGCCCTCATGAAGAACACCCTCAACCTGCCGTAACAGCCCCGCCGCCACGCGGGAGACCGCACGCCGAGGCAACAGTCTTCGCGCGACACCACCATGGCCCGCTACCTCACCCCCGCCAAGATCGGCCTCCTCTGCCTCATCGAGCTCTACACCGACGACTACGTCTCCGACGCCGCCATCCTCCCCGTCGCCTCCTTCCTCGCCGCCCACATCATCGACTACGACCCCCACGCCCTCACCCCCACCGCCAACACCCGCTGGACCAGGCCGAAGCGCGCCGTGAGCCTCCTCGCCTCCATCCGCGACTTCGAGAACCTGCTCTGCCTCTTTCCCGTCCTCGTCGGCCTGCCCGGCCAGCGCCTCTGGGACAGCTTCCTCGACAAGCTGTGGCAGATCAACTCGCTCTACGAGCTCCACGCCTTCTTCGACCGCCAGGAGCAGGCCATCGTCTTATCAAAAGAGGAACTGCGACGCCTCGGCCGCGAAGAGCCCGACGACGACGACGCCATCCGCCTCACCCGCAACTCGCCCTTCGGCAAGTTCGTCCGCCGCTGCCAGCTCGAGTTCTCGCGCCTGCGCTTCCACGACAGCGCCGAGCTGTGGCGCGAGTTCGTCCGGTACCGACACCCGACCGAGGCGCACCGCCGGCGCCGGAACCCGGCCCTCAGCCGCATGAGCTTCGACCACGTCCTCGAGGTCGGCGAGCTCGACACCTGGAAGCCCGACGGCGCCGACGCTCTTGCTTCTGTCACCTACGGCGGCCTCCTGACGCGCACCGAGCCGGCGTCTATTCCCGTCAGCACGAACGATGTCGAGCGGCTCCTCGACTTCCAGATCGAGCAGATGCAGAGTACGTGCCTGCTCCTTATGCTCCATGCCCACGACATGCTGCTCCATGCCTGCCCTGCCACGACATGCTCCATCCCCTCCCACGACATGCTCCATCCCCGCCCACGACATGCATGCTGACCAGCAGAACACGGCGACCGCGTCCCCCGCCACGTCCAGACCCAGCTGCGCGACCTCGCCAGCCACAGCGTCGTCGTGCCCAGCACCGCCCACTATCTCAGGTGTGTCTGTCCATCCCGCTGCCCATCTTCTCGCTTCCCCGATCTTCTCGCTTCCTCCGATCTTCTCCCCTCACTCCTGATCTTCTCCCCTCACTCCCGATCTTCTCCCCTCACTCCCGATCTTCTCCCCTTCACGCCCGTACTGCTCAACTGACGGCCCATACCCCAACTGCCCAACTACCCAACGCCCAACGCCCAACACCCGTCTGACTGACATGCAGCTTCCTCGACGCCTGGCGCTCCGGCGACTACCCCACCTCCTTCGACTGTCTCTACCGCTACTTCGACTACACCATGCAGACCCGCGACCGCAGCTACTACCAGTACGCCCTCATGAACCTCGCCGTGCTCCAGGCCGACTTTGGCTGCCACAAGGACGCCATCACCACCATGCTCGAGACCGTCTCCACCGCCCGCGAGAACCGCGACAACACCTGCCTCAACTTCGCCCTCAACTGGCTCTTCCACTACGGACGCGCCCACCCCAACCTCATCGGCGACCTCGAGACCGACACCGTCCTCGGCGCCGGCAAGGAGAGCCTCGCCTACCTCCGCGTCAAGGCCAGGGAGGGCAGCATGGCCACCCTCTGGATCTCCGTCCTCATCAGCGAGGCCAAGCTCGGCCTCATCAGCGGCGAGAGCGTCGCCGCCTCCGTCGAGTCCATCGTCCGCAGCTCCCAGCTCATCGTCGAGACCAACCTGAAGAACATGTTCGGCGCCCAGTCGTCCATCAAGATGTCGTGCCTCGACCGCATCGGTCTCGCCCACCTGTCCAGCACGGAAAGCGACATGTTCTTCCGCTGCCACGCGCGCCACACCGGCTTCGACGACATGCTCAAGGTCACCTGTCGCCTGGCCATACAGCTCACGGAGAGGGGCAAGTACGACGACGCCCTGAAAGCCCTCGAGGCCTTGGACGAGAACGCCCTGCGGTCCTGGAAGCCGAGCCAGTACTGGTACAAGTACCGCGGCATCATCAAGCTCACGCGCGATCTCCGCCACAACAACCTGGACGGCGCCGAGCAGATACTGTCCCAGCTCCTGGAGCCCAAGACGGACGACACGGAGCCTGATCTGGCCTTCAACATCGACTGTCTGCACGTCGACTATCTCAAGAGACGAGGCGATCTCAGCGCCGCGTTTGCCAAGGTCGAAGACATGCTCGAGGCGCTGCAGGAAGAGAAGAGAGACGTGTCCCTGCGCATACAGCTGATGCTCGTCAAGGCGCATCTGTTCGACAAGGCCGGCCGTCCGCAGCGGGGCTTCACCCTGGTCATGCGAGCCGCCAGCATGGCCTGGCACGCCCGTCTGATACCGAACCTGTGGCAGTCCATCGGCTCCGTCGCCAACGTCCTCACGTCGCTCGGCGAGTTCGACGCCGCCGCCGACCTCCTGACGGCCATCCTGCCGCGGAGCCTGGAGTGCGACTCGCCCAGGATGAGCGGGACGCTGTACTCGCACCTCGCCGACGCGCACATGGGGCTCGCCGGCCGGGCGCCGAGCGGGTCGGCCGGGCGCGCAGAGTGCGTCGCCAGGGCGCTGCGTGCCGTCGAGAAGTCGTTCGACTGCTTCTCCGGCGTCGGGGAGATGATGAAGCAGTGCGAGATGATGGCCAAGAAGGCGACCATCATGCGCGTGTCCGGCGACAAGGCGCTCGCCGCCGACTGCGCCGCCACGTATGTGGCCCTGCGACGGCAGGCTGCCGTGCTGGCGATGTAGATGCTGTGCTGCCGACATGCTGCTGCGCTGGCCGGGCGAGGAACATCCCGGCACGCGCGTATGATAGTATATAATAGCACGCCCTGAGCGGCGTGGGGATGGAGTCCTGGCATCGGTCTATGGGAATACGGGCCTGAAGTGGCGTGGGAGCGGAGTCCTGGCATCGGTCTATGGGAATACGGGCCTGAAGCGGCGTGGGATGGAGTCCTGGGCATCGGTATGGGAATACGGGCCTGAAGCGGCCGTCTCGAGATTGGCGTTCGAGACTTGAGCCTTGCGATCGTCCAAAGCTGTAGGCTAGTCGAATTAGATGCGTTGATGACCGACATCGTGGACCCGACATCGTGACTAACCCGACTTTGACCAACGTGATTGACCCATCGTGATTGACCCGACATCGTTGACCCGACAGTCAGAGGTCATCCCTCGAGCAGTATCACGTCCAGCAGTATCACCCGAGCAGCATCACGTCCAGCAGTATCACCCGAGCAGCATCACGTCCAGCAGTATCACTCGAGCAGCATCACTCGAGCAGCATCACCGAGCAGCATCACCGAGCAGCATCACGTCCAGCATCACCGAGCAGTATCACGAGCAGTATCACGTCGCGCAGGACTGTCAGCATCATCCGCCACTTCCCCCAACGCTTCAGCAACGGTCTAAGTCGATGACTTGTGATTGCTCAGAGTCTAGGAAATCATATACAGCTGTCTGCTCCGCTCTTCCGTTCCAATGCCCAAAACGCGAGGACCGCGGGATCTCCAGCGTTTGCTTGTCCCGCGCGGAGTCGTCCAGCGAGCCGTCGTGGCCCGGCGGTGGGGGGGCGACCTGTTTATTTGTCCTTGTTGTGGTAGTTGACGTCGGAGTTCCAGCTGTGATGAGGTCAGCAGTGAGCCGTAAGCGGGCATTGAACGAGTGGCATCTGAACGGCATTCGAACGGCATCGAACGGCATCGAACGGCATTCGAACGGCATTTGAACGGCATCGAACGAGGGGCATTGAAACATACAACAGGGTCTGCCATCGTTAGCTGAATCCCACGACAAAAGGCATGCCCTGCTCACCCTGTCACCGTTGCCCCAAGAGTAGTTCTTGGTGCGGATGTTCTGGTACGAGTACTCGGTGCGCTCCTCGAGGGGGGCCATGTGGCTCCAGTGCTCCCAGTGCTCGTTCCACAGGGCGTAGGCGTTCCAGCCGGCGAGGCCGAGGGCGGGGATGCAGGCGCTGTCGTTCAGTCAGCCAGCGCTCATGTCAACATGTCCTCCTGGTGCCCGCGAAGCAGCGAATCATGGGCAATGGCAGCGAATCGTGGGCAATGGCAGCGATCGTGGGCAATGGCAGCGATCGTGGGCAATTGCAGCGATCGTGGGCATGGCAGCGATCGTGGGCAATGGCAGCGATCGTGGGCAATGGCAGCGAATCGTCGGCAATGGCATCGGATCGCCGCCAATTGGCCGTCGAACATCGGGCTCGGGAAATCGCTCAGAAGGACCTTCCGGGGAGGGAGGGACGCCGTACTAGATGGAGATCTTCTTCCAGAGCTCTGCCACAGGTTAGCCACGGCCAGGCAAGAGCAATTGGGTGGTTTGAGAGGGCATGGAGGGCACGAACCAGTGGTGCCGTTGGCGTGCTCCTTCGCGTGCTGGCGCTCGCTGATGAAGGCGTTCTCGCCAGCGGAGCTGGCCAGGCGACGCTGGGCGGGGGCGCGCAGCTGGGCGGCGAAGCGCGGCGCGGCGCGGAGGATCTGGCGCTGGGGGAACATTTTGGTGTCGGGATACGGGGGATTCGAGGCTTCGAGGGTGTCGTGATGATGCGAAGTTCAACATCAGGTCATGCAAGCTCGGTTATGGAACGTCACGGTGCCTGAGATTCCAGGCGATCACCGCATCCATCCCGCTGCTGACTCACCATATCAATCCCGCTGCTGACTCGCCCTGGGAGCTGACTCACCATAGCAAGATTAGTCATGCGCCAGTCACATGATGTCGCGCAGATGTTCGCGTCACACTGCCAGCGCTCACCGACGAGGACCGACGAGGCGGCACATAGCAGCATCGCGTCGGTCGATGTCGTCGATGCGAAGAGCACCGCGTCAACCGGCCATCTCCTCATAGAGAGTTTGTCGATATTCGGCAGACGAATACGACGCGCATCCTCATACGCCACCCTCATACGCCACTGCCAGCGAGCGTCCTGATGCGGCATCCGATGCATTTCACCACCACAAAGCGTCAATCCGTAGCCTCGGTTGAGGGAGCAGAGGGGACGTGAGCTGCGAAGGCCGATCATATCCGCCCAGCGCCGAAGACCGAATCAACACTCACAATGCCTAGGATAACCACATGGAACGGTGAGTCCGGCAACGATCTCATGACGTGGCTTTTGCTGATGAAGACTAGTCAACGGCATCAGGTCCGTCAAACTCGGATGAGCTGCTTCACTCGCTGATTCTAATCACATCTTGCAGGAATCCCTTCGGGTACCAGCCATGGAGGGAGAAGCGGACGTTCGAGGTAAGTCAATCTTCCACGGACCTCCTCGCGTGCCTCCCCTGACCACTGTGAAGGCCATGTTTGAGATCCTAGAGACAGACATCGTCGTCATGCAGGAGACCAAGATTCAGCGCAAAGACCTCAAAGATGACATGGTTCTCGTGCCTGGCTGGGACGTTTATTTCAGCCTCCCCAAGTACAAGAAGGGTGCGTGGTCCCCCATGCCGCAAGAGATCATCCCCGACTGTCTAACGCGCAATCACTGTCTAACGCGCATCAGGATACTCCGGGGTCGTCATCTACACCCGCAATTCCACATGTTGTCCCATCCGGGCCGAAGAGGGCATTCTTGGTGTCCTCTGTCCCCCAGACTCGACGACGAAGTTCCGCGACCTCCCTCGAGACCAGCAGATTGGCGGATACCCTCGCCCAGATCAGCTTTCCGGCGATGTTGACGAGGCTATACTCGATTCTGAAGGCCGCTGTGTGATCCTCGAGTTCCCCGCCTTCGTGCTCATTGGCACATACAGTCCCGCCAACCGCGATGCCTCGCGAAACGACTTCCGCGTGGGATATCTCAACGCCCTAGACGTGAGAGTTCGCAATCTGGTTGCTGCTGGCAAACAGGTCATCCTGACAGGCGACCTCAACGTCATTCGCTCCGAAAATGATACGAAAAACCTCGCCGAGCAGCTGCGAAAGGAGAACATGACGATGGATGACTGGATGGCCATCCCGTCGCGACGCCTGTTCAATCAACTCGTGTTCCCGGGCGAAGTCCAAGCAGAGCCCGATCAAGACCGCAGGGAACCCGTGCTCTGGGACATATGCCGATGCTTCCACCCAGACCGCGAAGGCATGTTCACATGTTGGGACACCAAGAGGAACACTCGGCCAGCCAACAACGGGAGCCGCATTGATTACATATTGTGCTCCGCGGGGATCAAGGACTGGTTCGCCGATTCGAACATACAAGAAGGGCTCCACGGCTCTGATCATTGCCCGGTCTACGCTACCCTTCGAGACAAGGTCGATGTTGATGGCGAGGATGTCCACGTGCTGGATCTGCTCAACCCAAAGGGCATGATTCAAGGTGGCAAGCGGATGCGCGACTGGTCCCCGAAAGACCTCCTCCCGATGTCCGCCAAGCTCATTCCCGAGTTCGACCGTCGACGCAACATCCGAGACATGTTCATGAGCAAACCGACGATCAAAACCGCCGATACAAAGGAGTCTGCGCCCCTGGTCACCGACATCGAGCACGCGACAGACCCTGCATCTGCTGATTTACCCGATCACGCGCTCCTGCCCGCTAGTTCGAAACAAGACGCAGCCTCGGCTGAGCTCAAAGACCCCGACGATGTTGAAAGCAAAAGCCTTCCTTTGACGTCTCCGACGAAGCTCACGGCTCCCGTATCCGAGCCCAAACCATCTGCAAAGAGGGCTGCGGCCTCTTCGTCTTTGCCCAAGAGATCTTTGAAGAAAAGCAAGACCAACGAAAAACAGACGACGGCGAAAGGAAACGCGGGAGGGATGGCGCAGAGCACGCTCATGGGCTTCTTCAAGCCCAAACAGGTGACAAGGGACTCAGCCTCGACGACGAGTAGCAGTGCCGAGCCTCGATCTCCCACTCGACATGTGACTGTTTCCGAAGAATCAAGCCCCAACAAGTCTGCAGTCGAGCATGTTGCCACATCATCTACCTTTGGCAGCCATGTCACATCGCCAACCAGGCTGGCTCCTTCCAGTTCCTCCACGCCTTTGTCGGTATCAGCGATTGACAGCGCCGAGGCCGTCTTCGACCCGATACAGGTCAAGGAGACGTGGTCCAAGCTACAACTTGGTAAGAGGGTAGTGCCGAGGTGTGAGCACGAGGAGCCATGTATCAGTCTTCTGACCAAGAAGCCTGGCGTAAACTGCGGTATGTCAACGGGCCCCTCGTGAACTTCAGCCTCGTGGACGAGCAGCTGCTTCCCGTCAGCGCGTCTGGCATCTCAATGCTGCGCCAGCACAACAGCAGGACGTCCAACGGTGGTGCTTTCATTCCCGGCCTCTCGCTAACTTCACTCGCCTTGCAGGTCGGTCATTCTACATCTGTCCCCGGCCGCTGGGCCCCTCTGGCGAGAAGGAAAAAGGGACGCAATGGCGGTGCGGGACTTTCATTTGGAGCAGCGACTGGAAGAAGGACCAGCCATAGCATCGCGTCTGTCGGTGTATTGGAGGCAGTCCGCAGTCGAAGGCATCACAACTCGTCAAGAGGCATCCGGTTTTCGTAACGATTGTCTGCATGTAGCTATCAAACTGCCTAGCGATCATCCACCTCAGAGACAAGAGCATCAGTCAATCTGTGATCCACCTCCCCTTTCCCTTTGTGACCCAATGAAATGGAGAACGATCGAGAAGAGCTGAAACCAGTGAGAAAGAATTGGCAACCGGTGGGGGATTTTTTTTTCTTTTGTGGTGTTTTCGGGGTGTTCTGCCTCAACTGAGGTTATACTGCATTGTAGAGATGCACCTCGACAACCCGATCGTCGGTAGCAAGACGAATTGCCCGAAGCTTGATGTGCTCGGGGTATGCTCGGGGCAGGTGCGGGTACGTAGGAAATTGCAAACACTTGAGCATGCTGTCCGATTCTGGAGCTGCCAAACACCGCCATGAACTTAACAGCCTGATCAGTAGGTGTTCTAGATTTGTTGATTGAAGGATGAGAACTTACAACTTTGCGAATGCGGTGTAAAGCCCCAGTGAGACCGTGACATGGGAGAACATGTGCTGGATCTCCATCAGGCATCATTGCCTACGGCAGGTTCGTTGATAGGCCCACGCACGCGCCGGTTGCGGCGGCGACGTTCGCCAGGGCGACGAGGAGAGTAGCGGTAGTCAGGATGGGCGCGCAGTAGATTCTGCTTGAGCTGGTCGGCCAAGGTTTTGTAGTGAGTGCGAATCTCGGCCTGCTCATGCTTCCACGCCTGACCAAGAACTTTCGCTAGAGTATCATTAGCAAGCGAAGCAGACTGGGGAAACCCGATGCTCCAAAACTCACAGATCTGGTTGTTGGTGAGGGCTGGGTTGGAAGCCTTGATGATCTTGTGATGGTCCTTGCGGTAAAGAATATACGAGTTCGGAGGACGGGAAATCTTGGCCTTGGCGTTGCGCCTGTTCTTGCCATGGATCTCATCAAGAGAATTCGGGTCCATAGGCTTGGGAACCAGAATGGCACGGCCATCAATGCTGAGAAGCATGCGGTTCCCAACAACGAAGGTCTCAAGAGGCCCAATGTAGTAACGATCAACCCCGATGTTCATGCCATCCTGAACCCAGATGACATCCCTCTGAAGCTGGTGGCTGTAATGTCTCGGTCAGTATTTATCATGGCATTCTTCAAAGATTTGCTTTACCTGAGATGCTCCGCTAGATAATCGCGGCCATAAGACTGCAGAGCGTGGAACTCAGCGGCCTCGACGACGATGACATATTGAAAGGGGTTGTCTTGAAGTCCAAGAATCCTCTCGATGAGCTCTTGGAGCTGGGGGTCGATTTCAACATCAGCAGTACCAAGTACCTGAGACTGCAAGTAGATGGCCATGTTGGAACGCTGGGTAGGTGCTGTCGGGGTATAGGGGAAAGTGATAGTTTTTCTCCTGAGTACTCGGGAGGTGCGTTGTGTTAGGTAAAGAGACGAGAAAAGTGAAGGAATGGCTCTTGGGGGGGAGGAGAAGAGGTATGATGAGCCAGGTAGGCAAGTGGAATAGGAAGGATGGTCGGGAAGTTTATCAATACCTCGAAAGGTGGAGAGAAGCTGGGACTTGTGGGTCGAAAGCAATCGGCGGGTTGGTGGTGATGGGATGTCTTGATCTGTGCGGGGCAGGGGTAAGGGCAGTAAGGGCAGGAGCGGTTAGTAGGTCGTTCGAATCCTGGTGGGGGGGTTCAAAAGATAATTCCGCATCGAGCTTGGTCAAAAGCAATTGCCCGAAGTACACATATCGCCCGATAGCGTTGGTGTCGGCGCGTGGAAGTGATGCTTGGGTCAACACAAGTCCCTTCCCCGACTAAGAATGGGCGGTGCATATGGAGTAACTTGTCTGTGGAATCAGACTCTTCGGAAAGACAGCTCAACACATAAAGTGACCTGAACAACTAATCTATGTGATAAGCAGAGAACGAGATCTATATCACCATTCCGAAAAGCGAGGACGGTACATCGCCGCCATATCGCGTGTGTAATGATAGAAGCAGAGCTGAACATCCAGACTCGTGACGATTGGGGGTGCAAAAAGTGAGTGTTTCACTCTCAATTTTCTTTTCAATATATTATTTCTCCACTTAATAATAACATGAGCAAGATGAGGCGTCCGTGGCTATGTACCTTCCCTGACTGGGCTTGACAACAGGTGTTGGGGGCGGGACTGTGTTCCACGGTACACAGTGTGAGTTTTGGGACTCTCGTTCTTGCCTTGTGGTACACTTTCCGGCTCTCGTCAAAATCAGGAAGGCGCCGTAAACCAGTAATACCAGCGACCGCTTTCCTGATGGCCCGTCCTTTCCCTTCTAAATAAACGGATATCCACTGGCCCCTCCCCCAAATCAGCATTCCCTTTTCCCTCCACAATCATCTTTCTCTGTTCCCATCATCGAGGACTCCAACGGGCCTCGTTTTCTTACCCACACATTCGACTGCCAAACATATCAGCTTCCTTGTCCCTCATCTTCTACCCGTCAACTTCACGTTGACTTGAGTCTTTCTCTGCTCCACTTCTCAACTCAGACACTATGAACGCTGTCAACCAGGAAGAGATTGGTGCCATCAACCAGGAAGAGGTTGGTGCCGTCAACCAGGAAGAGGTTGGTGTCGTCAACCAGGAAGTGGTTGTTGCCGACCATACTCTTCCGGAGATCTTCAAGATTCTCCCCAAGAGCATCATCGATTCTCTTTCCCCTGGCCCAGATTGTCAGTGGAGTCTGATCAAGAGTGGTCTAAACCACTATCGCATCTCGTTCGCGAGCTGGCAGAATGATCGATGGGTCGAGGTTGCTTATCACAACGTCTCTACTGTCGTCTCGGTCCCAGAGGTCTATGACCAGTTTCCAGTTCATCGAGCTCGCTCTTGTGAGTAATTGATTTCCACTCGGCTTTCCGTCGCTAACGACCAACTTCTCCTTCAGTGGACACGGCTCAGATGCAGCAGGTTCTGCCGCAGGTTGAGCACATGGCTTACCAGCCAGGACACCCTGATCAAGGTGCTAGCCAGCAGCTCAACAATTCCGAGGCAGCCCAGCAAGCTGAACACAACGCCTTGATGGGTTTCATTGGCGCCAACAATGTGAACGGCGCAAGCCAGCTCTCGCAGCCCAATGCAAGTGAGAACATCATGGCATCCAGCTCCGCACCTGAGCAGTACTATCAGGAAAACGCTCAGCAATCGCAAGACTTGAGCCAGGCAGGTTACATCAATCACAGCCCTCTTGCCGCAAACCCTGGCATTTACCAGGAGAGCGTGGCTACCTTTCCTGCTCAAGCTGGCGCCATCCAAAGCCATGACCTTGGTACTCAATCTCCCTTTCAGAGAAACAGGTTCAATTCCCAGAACATCGCTGACGATATGTCCAAGCCTATGATCACAACCAGCACTGTCTGGGTCTCCATCATGTCGTGAACCCGGAGGGAACCTGGGATGGGACCTTTACCCCGTGTTCGGCTGATTATGACGTTGGTAGCCTCGGCTCTACCCAGGCACCATCCATCGAGTCTGCTCTCGGGAACATGAACTTCATCGAACATCACATGCCTGACGACACCGGTCTAGATTCAGCTGATAGTCCCGCTACGAGCGGCTTCAGCTCCATCAGATCGCCCTCTCCCGATGAGCATGACGTCGTGCTCTTGTCCGCCAGCCAGCAAGATGAGAGTGAGGGAATTGCCAAGTAGTTGGCTTTTCTCGGTAAGCATTCATGAAGCCTTCAACAAAACATTGATATTAACTTGATTGCCAGAACCAGCTACCTCCAGCCTGAAGCATTGAAACCACCCAAAAGAAAATCTCCACGAGATGCCTGCACGAAGCGTCGAGAACGAAATGATTTCTCCGAGCTGGGGCAATGGAGGTGGAGGTAACTGGAATGACATGTTGTGACGGGAATTTGGGCGACAAAGGGAAGCACCGTCAGAGGGAGTGGGAGTGGCTTGTGCCATGGGCACCCGTGGATATCAGATTGCGCAAGGACGATGGCTTTGATTTGCCCGCCCCAGATTGACCAACTCAAGGGCTGTTGTGGGTTGCTAGCTAGCTAGCTTCAATACGATCACTACGCTTTCCTTAACACGCGCAGACGGTGAGCAATCGAGGGTGAGCACCACCGAAGACGACCAGCACCTCCCACCCGAGTGGCTGATTGCTCCTGATGGATGCCACGCCTCACTAGACCAGCGAGTTGTCCCGAAACGGCGATGGGGCGCGGTCTGCAGGTGAGAAGCCTCAGCGGCAGGGGCACGATGGAACTGGACGTTGAGATTAACATCTGAAGCCAAGCTATGCTAGTGCGGCACTAGCTCAGCCTCACAGGGTGTCCGAGATGGCAATCAGCGGGGGGGAGGGGGGCCCGCTGGAGATCGATCCCCATCAAACCCACTCGACCCAGACACGTTTGACGGGCGGGGAACTGGACAGGCGAAAGCGTCGCGGGCCAATGAGCCGGAGAGGGTGTGGACTGCAACGGCTGCAGCTTCCCTCACCGCTTGCGGTGGGACACGAGGTGAAGGCGGAGTTCCACCTCTGGACAGTTTGCTTTTCCTCGAGTGGGAGGGTGTAGGGTGGGCCACGGCGCTCCGATGCCTTGCGTCGAGACATGGCTGGCATATGACGCTGACGATGGATGGGCTTTGTCCGCTGGCCGCCCTCCTTCGCGCGCCAGAGATGGGATTCTCATTGGGGAGGCGATCGCGCCGTCAATCTTGGCCGACACGGCGACTGGCTCTGGAACGGGTGGGAGACAAACATTGAAGCGCGAGACAGGGGGGTTGGATTGACGCCTCTGAGTCTAGTGTGGGCTAGTCAGCCAAAGTGCACAGGCAAACACGGGCGACGGCTAGGTCGAGTTGCCAGGGGGTGGGGGCGGGGTCGAGGCAAACCTGTCGAAGTGGCTGCTGGTCGCCTTGCTTGCCCTATCTGATCTCTTCGCAGCGCCATCGCATCCCGTGATGGATGCGCCGTCGACCCGTGCGGCACTAGCGCTGCTGGGTGGGTGGGCGCGCGGTCGTGATCGACCTGTCAGGCCATGGCTGCAGCTCCCCACTCACATCGCCTGCTGCCTCGTCGCGTGGGTGGTCGGTAGTGTCTGCGCGAGGTCTGGAGCGTTCCGGGGATAGTGCGTGTCTGCAGCTGCCCTGAGTTTGCTGGTGGTGGTGTTGTCGCTGTGGCGTCGTCGTGGTGTCGTCGCTGGTGTCGTCGCTGCTGGTCTCCGTCGCTTTTGCCTGTTGCCTCTCCTGCCTGTCCCCGCCGTGCTCGTCTGTTGCCTCCTGCGTGCTCGTATAGACCGGAGCGGAAATGAGTGCTCGTCTGCCCACGCGCATCAACAAACATGTTGCGCAAACACATCGCTGTCGGCAGACTTGACCTGCTTGCTTTTCCTTTCAGCCTTACCCCCGGCGCCGGACTTACAGGATGGCTTTCTGGGCTTACCTCTGTCAGCTTGCTCGCGCCCTGCTGTGGGGCTTCGGACCATTCCCCAGACAGCTGGTATCATCCCAGTCACCTCCACCAGGCCAGGGTCCTCGCAGCCACACCAGCACCGCCCTCCCCCCGCGTCCTTCTGGCTCCATCCCGGCCGTGGAGCGACAGACTTCTAGCTCGGTCGATCATTCCTAGCTCTGGCCGGCCAGCCCCATGTCCCTGTCGACGTCCTTATTCACCGACCCGGTCCAGACATGTCTCGCGCGCCCTTATTGAGTGGAGATATCCGTGCGCTTGCCTTGCCAACATCGGCGACCTCACGACAGTCGTTTGGCGTCGTGCTCGGGGACCAGTAGAGGACGCAACCAGAAATCGGCCATGTCTGGATGCCCAATCCCAGTCTGGACGAGCCGAGAGCGAGGGCATGATGGGGGGGTTCAATTGTATGAGGAGCTGTGTGGCAGAAACATGTATCGGCGCCGCGAGGTCGGCCAGGTCGGATTGGTCTGCTCTTCTCTGGCCAGAGACGCCATGAATTCCCTTGCTGGCGCGAGGCGGGGCGAGGCGAGGCGGTGGCTCCAGATGGTGCTCGCGAGGAAATTGCCGAACGCTCTCCTCCCGGCCGTTTCGCTCCCCGCGCGAACACATCACTGCTGCTTGGCACCAGGCGTAGACAGTGAGCCGTGATGGACTTGTTGTCACTGTTCTTTCAAGGAGGCCGGTTGCGAGGCCTTGGACTCGAATGCTTGACGATGTGGCGCGCCCCGAAGCATGGCGCCTCACCCGCCAACGACATCCGGCATGCCATCGTCGGCGCGCCCTCAGGTCCTCGCCGAGACACAGGATCGCCCGGTTGTCGCCTGGCTCTTGGCGGCGTCCGGGAACTGTGGTGGCCGAGACCCCTCACCTCTCCCTGCAGGTGAGCTGTATTCCACGGAGAGGACGCCCAGCCGTCTCGGCCGCTCGAGTGATGTGATCGGCAACTTGCAGTTCGCTCTTGCACCAACATGCGTCAGCTTTTCACATGTGCAGCTGGCCGCAAGCAGAGACATTGGGCAAGCCGTCGAGCTCACGAGTATCGGGACTCGAAAGGCCTCGATGGGCCGCCTGAGAAAGCCAAGTCATACGACGCCTCCTAAGAGCAAGGATGAGTCGAGGAGTCGAGGAGTCGATGACAGAACCACCTGGTGATCAACAATACAGCGTGAATGAGTGATACTTACTGATACCTCGCAGCCACGACGACGAGAGGGCTCGATGCGAACGATCAGTCCAGGATGCCCTCCATCGGCCCAACCGGATCCATGGGAACACGCATCCAACCCTCCACCAGAAACTGGCAAACACGGTCTCACCGACTCGAGCCTCGAGAGGGGCACATGCCGGCACGTCCACATGCCAGGTTGCCCGCCCTTCATCTCACGATGCGTGCTCTTGGAGTTTTTGGAGTGTTACACGGAGCTTATTTGTCTTTGTTTGTCGGCCACGTACGTGCAAACTGGCTTGCGTTGGCCCAGACAAGCCGGCTAGCCACCGCTTCGAAAATAAATCCCTCAAGTGAGTGACTTGGAGACAAGGCTGTCGTCCGTAGCTTCACACAGGGTCGTCGGAATGGGTTGCAGGCGGCCGCTCTTGACGTGGTGTGAAGACCACGAATGGCCTACTTGCAGGGAATGTCCAGCCAACACGCAACTGGTGCTCCGATTATTAGGTTGTGGAATTCAGAGATTGGTCGCGTCGCAAGCCATTCGAATTTCTTTCTGGCATGTGGTGGCAAGTCGCCGACCAAACACCATCGTCAGGGATTCGAGACATTATTCATCGCAGCCGCAGCCGGCTCCCGGACGACGGCCGCATGCGACAGTCCTGCAGATCCGAGGTGTCTAGAGACCGGGCTAGATCAGAGCCCAGCACCAACTTGTGTAACAGCATCGTGAACGGAGCTCAGTGAATCAGTCTGGGAGGACGCCTTAGACGTGCTCAAGCGCCATGTCGTGACCCTGCAAGGATGCTCTCGACGCTGAGTTTTCTCGGCAGTTCTGTGTCCTCCTTCATGGGCCTGGAGCGGTCCATGGTGTCCTTCCCAAGCATCAAGTTGCTAAGCATCATGTGTCGGGAGAAGCGCTGGCTGTCAAAGTGTTCTCGACGCTGAGTTTTGTCGGCACTTCTGCATCCTCCATCATTGGCCTGCAGCGGCCCAATGCTGTGCCTGAGATGTCCACGGCATCGTGTCGTGGGGCCGATGGGAGGATCGCTGGCCACGCGGGGTCGTCGCCAAGGCACCCTCCTCGCTAGCCTGGCCGCATCGTCCGCAACAAAGAGAAGGCCGCTCGCGCCGTCTGATAGGGCGCGTCTCAGGCAACCAAGACACCCTAAGGGGTGGTGGTCATGATGAGGGGTGCGACAGCTGAACCAGATGCTAGCGTGCCCAGCTTCAGCAAACAAGCAAGACATTTCAGGGCAGAGGCAAACAGGCAAAAGAGACAACAAGCCAACCAGACAGCGCTGCCAGCACCCGTCTCCGAGAGCGCACCACCTCGACCAGATTACTCATCGCCTGGAACACCCATCTTCCGCTTGTTGCGCCGTCCACTTCGTATTGCGCTCGCGCGTGGTGCCTCGCGGCGTGTGCCACACCTGCACGCGACAGCAAAGGCGCGACGCTGCTGGCCTTTGTCTGGAACTGAGTTGTGGGTGCGATATCCCGGCCGATTCAGGCTGCAGGCGACAAGTGACGACTTCCGAGGCACCACATCGTGATGCTTTTCCAGGGAGGTCGCAGGACTGGAGGAGCTGCGAGAGCCGGCGATGGTCACGGTTGAGTTGGTCCACAGCAGCTGTGGCGTAGTCCTGATGTGGGATAGACGGCGAAGGGGCGCCCAACTACATCGCAGCGTGGGCGAGCCACGCAGGCTAGGCGCAAGATCTAGCTCCCCGCGACCATCTTCTGTCAGCCTGAGGGGCCTGAGGTGGTTGGACTCTCCGCCCAATCGCAGGCAGCCGTCACCCTCCGGGACGGACGCCCGTTAGGAGACGTTGGTGGCGGGCTGCAGCTGAACGACTGGGCCAGGATTATCGTCCAGGTCTTGGCGATGGCCGTCGCGAAGGTGGGTGACGGCCATCTCGATGGTGCTCCCCCTGGAGTTGGTGCAGCTCCTGAATAAGGCGGCGCATGCTCATCGTTTCTTGTTTGGCCGCCCACCCCGGAGAGTGTCATTGTCGCTGCAGGTGTCCGGCACATTGCCCGCATAATGCGCCGATAGACGCAGCCATGTATCCGTGTCGCGCGCCGAACGGTCGAGGTCGTATCCGGGAACCCGGTCGGACCACTCACAGGGCCCCACCAGACAGGCCCTTCATCCGAGACCTCCCCCCCAGGAGCTGCGCTTGTTTGCTGGGGCACGTCAGGACGCATGGGCGTGATCCCATTGGCATGCGGTGAGACGACAATTAGGGCAGATTCGGGCAGCCAACCATGGACCTGGATGTCTCGCCTCGATGCCAACCGCATCCATTTGTGCAGTCATCCATCAGACTCACCCGTGTTTGCCTGCGACCGCCACGACGCGACTCTTTGTCGACGCCTGGGCTGTCCGAATGCCACGTCACTTCTCAACGTCGCGTGCTGGGGCGCGGCCGGACCATGGCTGTCCCGCGGGCGCCGTCGAAAGTTTGACAAACCGTCGACCGCGCGCTCGATGGAACGCTTCTTCCGTGCTTCGCGAGACGAGGCCGGCGAGGCGAGCGGAAAGGGGGGCACAGAAGGTGGTCGCAAACGTCAGGCAGTTTGCTCGGAGTAGTGCGGCCCACCGGCCGACGAGGTGATGGGTAGCTGCATGAATGAATGGTATGATGGCGCATGCTCGACCGCATCCGAAACCGACTGTTGGCTTGAAAATCGAACGAGACACTAGTTCCTCCAGTCCTCCCTCCCACCGCCAAGAGTCGACCTAGCGAGCTGACACCCCGCGCCCCCTCTCGCGGAGAGAACGCTCCCCCCCTCCACCGTCCACCCCCATCAGATCTGATTAGGCCCCGGATGCCTGTCCAGCGGTCGGCCTCTCCGACTCGCTGCCGGGTGCTGCCCTCTTGGGTTTAGTCCTCCTGGTAGGAAATCTTGCGCATCTCGCCCAGCCTGTGTCGCGCCGCCGCGAGGGCGTTCTCGAGCTGCTTGATCTCGACCTAGACAGTGCGCGGAAAACGTCAGCCATTCTCGCTCGTACCTTCCGTGCGGGGGATAGCGGCCAAGCCTCGGGGGTGGTGGTGGTGATGCTTCTGGTGATGCTTCTGGTGATGGGGGGTTGTTGCTTCTGGTGATGGGGGGGGGGGGGTTCTGGTGATGGAGGTGTGGTGATGGAGGTGTGGTGATGGAGGTGGTGTTGAATCCGCGATGGCCCTGTGTCGTGTACGTACCTGCTGCTCCATCTCGCGCACCTTGAACTCGTGGGCGCCGNGGGGGGGGGGGGGTTCTGGTGATGGAGGTGTGGTGATGGAGGTGTGGTGATGGAGGTGGTGTTGAATCCGCGATGGCCCTGTGTCGTGTACGTACCTGCTGCTCCATCTCGCGCACCTTGAACTCGTGGGCGCCGAGCTTGGAGTAGTCGACCTGCTCCTCGTCCTGCTGGCGGTCCTTGATCATGCTCTGGACCTGGCGCACGAGCGCCCGGCAGGCGGCGCCGACGGCCTTGCTGGCCGACTCGAGGTTCTCCTGGCTCTTGCTCATGAAGCCGGCCTTGACGCGGCTCGCGGCGACGAGCTGGGCGGTCGAGGCGGCCACGTCGTTGGAGGCGACGATGAGGTGCTCGGGGCTGTTGCGGTTCGAGAGCACGCCGTCGGCCGTCTCGATGAGCGTGTTGGTCGAGGACGCGACGGCCTTGGCGGCCGAGATGAGGCCCTCGGTCCACCTGTTGTTCTTCTTGTAGAAGGCCTGGCGCGAGGACGAGCCGCGCCCGGCCTGGACGATCTCCTGCTGCGTGACGGTCGCGGCCTTGATGAGCTGCGCGATGGCGTTGGTCACGGCCATGGCGGCGTCGAGGATCGAGTCGTGCACCTTGAGCTCGTACGTAGAGTAGCCGTCCCGCGGCTTGTTCCTGAGCTTGGCCAGGCGCTGGACGGCGGCGGCGATGGCGTCGGCGGCCTTGCTGAGCTCCTGGTCCATGATGTCGCCGAGGTCGCCCTTGCCGGCGAGCTTTCCGGCGCCGGGCGCGAACGTCTCGACGAACTTGTTGAGCTTCTGGAGGTTCATCTGGACGTCGTTGTTGCTGTTGATGACGACGTCGGTCTTCTGGATGGGGTCCATGCCCTCGAGGCGGAAGCTCTGGAGGCCGCGGAAGAACTGGACGGCGGCCTGGGCCGACTGGCGCGTGCCGTTGAGGAGGGCGTCGCCGCTCTTCTCGTCGGTGGCCAGGCGCGTGAGGCCCTTGGCGTTGCTGCAGACGTCGGCGACGGCGCCGGCGAAGATGTTGATGGCGCGGATGAGCTCGGCGTGGGTGCTGTTGGGCCCGTCGGCGATGAAGTTGTTGAAGGCCGTGGCGAACTCCATGGCGTTGGAGGAGGCCTTCTCGATCTGCGAGAGGACGTAGGACGGCGAGGCGTTCTGGTTGCCGGCCTGCATGGTCGAGTCGAGCTCGTAGAGGGCGTCGTCGACGCGCTGGACGCCGGACTGCAGGACCGAGTCGATGATGTCGTTGATCTTGTCGAGGTTGGCCATGATGAGGGCGTCGATCTGGCCGTCGAGGGCGTGGTCGGTCTCGCCCTGGTTCTGGCGCAGCTCGTTGAGCTCGATGAGGGTCTGGTCCATGCCGGCCTTGTAGACCTCGAGCTCCTCCTCCTTGTCGCGGAGGAGCTGCTCGACGTCCGAGTTGCCGCTGGCGACCTTGGAGTGGGCGTCCTCGAGGGCGCGGGACTTGGTGCGCAGGGCCTCCTCGAGGTCGGCCATCTCGCGGTTGTACTTGGCGAGCATGGTGGAGAGCTCGTTGCCCTTGCTGCGCTCGAGGTTGTCGGCCTTGTCGAGGGCCATGCGCAGCTCGCGCTTGAGCTTGTCGACCTCCTCGCGGGTGCTGCCCGAGGCGCGGTCCTTGTCGTGGAGGGCGCGGTCGCGCTCGCGGATCATGTCGGCGAGCTCGAGGTTCTTCGTCTTGATCTCGCGCTCGAGCTTCTCGCGGCGCTCGATGGCCTCGGACGCCGAGGCGGCCTTGAGCTGGACCGTCTTGAACTTGTTGAGGAGGTCGAGGTGCTCGTGGCGCAGCTGGGAGTAGAGCTTGGCGAGGGCCTCGTACTTTGTGCGCCAGGTGTTGACCTGCTCCTGGAGGGCGGCGATCTGGTCGTCGCGGCTGGACACCTGCTGGCCGAAGTGGCCCTGGATCTGGGCGAGCTCGCTCTCGAGGCCCTTGACGCGCTGGTCGTACTGCTGCAGCATGAGCTGGTCCTGCTCGTACTGGGAGCGGGCGCGGAAGTTCTCCTGCTCGAGCTCGGCGAGGCGGCCCTGGGTCTGGTACTGCATCTGCTGCTGGCGCAGGGCCTCCTGCTCGCGCTGCTGCTGCTCCATGAGCTGGCGCTGCTGCTCCTCAAAGTCGCGCTGGGCCTGGAGGGCGGCCTGCTGCTGGGCCATCTGCTGGGCGTTCTGGCGCTCCTCGAGCACGCGCTGCTGCTCCTCGTACTCGCGGTTCTGGCGGTCGAGCTCGCTCTTCCAGAACTCGTTCATGTCGTCGGGCTCCTGGGACTTTGGTTCGGGGACGGGGGTCGGGTTGCGCTCGATCTCCTGGCGGGGGCGGGCGGGCAGGGCGGGGGCCTCGTCGTCGTCGGCGCGGAGGTTGGGGGCGTCCTGGGGGAGCTTGGGGATGGTGATGAGGCTGGTGAGGTAGCGGAGGTTGGAGCACTCGTAGTAGAACTTGGTGAGGCGGTAGTGCTGGGCCTCGTAGCGGCCGCGCAGGGGCTCGAGGGCGTCGTCGTCGCCGGTGGTGGAGTGCATGGCGCGCAGCATGCTGGTGATGAACTTGTAGATGCCGTAGCTCTCCTGGACGAGGGGCACGAGGGCGGAGATGCGGCACTCGTTGTTGCCGGCGTGGCGGAAGTGGGAGAAGATGAGCTTCTGGAACTGCTCGATCTTGTCCTGGAGGGTCATGAGGTCGGTGATGGTCTCGTAGCCCTCGTTGGGGTCGTTGATGGCGCGGAGGCTGAGGTACTCCTCGTACTCGAAGGTGCCGTTGAACTCGGGGTGCTGCTGGTGGAAGGAGAGCTTGGCGAGGAGGTAGTAGACGTATTCGCGGATGAGGGGGGCGTAGCCGCGGACGCCCTCGCCGGCCAGGCCGCGGCCGAGCCCGTCGACCCAGCTCTTCTGCGCCATGGCCTCACGCAACGTCGAGGGGTGGCCCTCCTGGAGGACCTTGTGTACTGTGATGAGGGCCTTGAAGGTCTGGACCTCGTCGGCGAGGAGGGGCTGGCTGTGTCGTGGTCAGCGGGCCGTCGTCGGCGGTGGGCGAGCCAGCAGGGGGAGCGCGCCGCGGGGGAAGGGCGAGCAGGGAACGTACACCTTCATGCCGGACCAGAAGGCCTGGGACGACCGGTGGTCCCACGTGTAGACGATGCAGGCGCGGACATGCTTGCGCTTCGGGGCCGTCTCGTCGGCGCTGGTGGCCTTCTTGATGCTGACGGCCAGCTCCTGGTCGGTCCTGGTTCGGGGTCAGCGGCCGCGTGCAGGGGGGGGGTGACGGGGACGCGGACTTTGTGTGGGAGGTTTGAAGGGAAGACGACATGGTGGGCGGCGGCGGCAAGCGTGCCTGTCGTCAGAGGCAATGGGTGGTGTTGTGTCTCGAGGTGTTGTGTCGGGGTTGCGGCTCGCTGGTGGTGTTGTGTCGGAGCTGTCGTCGGGGCGTCGCGGGAAGAAGGGGCACGCGGGAAGGCTCTCGCCGGGGGCAATCGGCAATGCCAGTGATGTGGCAAAGGGTCCGGGGGCGAGAGCTCGAGGGTCTGGGGAGGGCTCGTCTGGGAATGTAGAAAGAGTCGTCAGCGGTGACGAATGTAGAGATGCTTTGGTGGTGGCTGTCCCGATGATGCGCAAGCTCACGTTGCGCCAAGACTTTCGCGCTCCCAACGTCAGGCGGCCGCGAATTGACGGCCCACAACTTTTGGCTTACCTAAGGGCGGGTTGTTGCCTGCGTCGAACAGGCTGCCATGAGATGGGAATGAGACAGGGTCTGGGGTGCAGACGAGTGCAGACGAGGCATTCGAGATGTCCGGCCGATGCTGCACTGGGCGCGGCGACGGCGTGGTGAAGGAATCCCGACGTGAAGGAAGCCCGACGTGAAGGAAGCCCGACGTGAAACGCAGCGCGGAGGCGAGTGAAACGGAGAGAACGACACGCGGCAACAACGGCGCGCACTCGTCGCACGCAGCATCGCCGGTCGGTGCTGCTGAAGGAATTGATCCGTGATGGTCGTAGGCCGTGACGGTCGAGTTCCGTGACGGTCGAGTATCCATGATCGTCCGTCGCCCTCCGCAAAGACGAAATCACGTCCGCCGCCGCACTCGACGACGCTGCGAACGCCAACACGTCCACGCCCACGTCCACACGTCCGCGCCCGACGCCCCCACGATCCCCGCGAACCCGCACCGCCATCTGCGTCACCCCGCAAAGCACCTGCGCGTGCCGTCGCTGCGCGTACGCGAACTCGATGCCGCAGACGACGCCGTGTTGCTGTCGTCGCGCCCTCCGGTTTCTCCGCGTCGCTCGTGATGTCGCCGCGCATCACTGGACTTCTCCGCGTCGCCCGTGTTGTCGTCGCCGTGGCGCGCTGCTCGTGAGACTTGTCCGCGCGTCCGCGTGACTTGTCCGCGACGCCTGGGGTGCTGTCGTCGCCGTTATCGTCGCCGCGCCGCCCGTGTCGTTGTCGCCGCGCCGCCCGTGTGACTATCGTCGCCGTCGCCGTCGTCGCGCCGCCCGTGTGACTTGTCCGCACTGCCCGGGTGACTTCTCCATGTCGACCGTGCTGCTGTCGTCGCCGCGCGGTCCCTCCGGCCTCGACGGGCCACCCGTGTGACTTGCCCGCGCCGCCCGTGCTGCTATCGTCGCCATCGCCGTGGCCGCGCTGCTCGTGTGACTTGTCCGCACAGCCTGTGTGACTTCTCCGCGCCGCACGTGTTGTTGCTGTCGTCACCGTCCCCGTCGCCGTCGCCCGCAGCCCGTGAGACCTCTCCGCGCAGCCCGGGTGACTTGTCCGCGCCGCCTGTGTAGCTGTCGCCGCCGCGCAGTTCCTCCGGCTTCTCCGCGTGCGTGTTCGCCGTGCTCGTCCGTGTCCGCGCCCGCCACCGCAGCCGGGAGATGTTCGCCGACCCGCGCGCCTTGATGATGCCTGTCCTCGTCAGCGTTCATCTCTCGTCCTGGAGCGGAGGGGGACGCACTCGTACTATACTGGGAGAAGAAGGCCGCCCCGCCCGGGTGACGTCTCCGCGCCGCCCGTGTTGTTGTCGTTGCCGTCGCCGCGCGGCCGCTTCGGCTTCCCGCATCCGTGTCCGTGTCTGTGTCGTGCTCGTCCGCATCTGTGTCGCCGTCGAGCTCGTCCGCCCCCGCCGCAGCCGGAGATGTAGTCCGCCGGTGATGCCTGTCCTCGTTAGCCTTCGTCCACCATTTCGGAGCGGGCCACCCACTGGTGCTGTGCTGGAAGAACATGGCCGCGCGGCCCCGTGCCTTCTCCGCGTTCGTGTCCGCGTCTGCGTCGGCTCTTCCGCCTCCCGCGCGCCTTGGTGATGCCTGTCCGTGTCAGCCTTCGTCCCCGGAGCGGGCAGGGGGACGCACTCGTGCTGTGCTGGAAGAACATGGCCGCCGACTCGCCGCTGAAGAGGACGATGATGAAGACCGCGTAGAAGCGCCGTGTTTGGCCCGGATGAACGGGTCGCACCACATCGAGATGACCCAACCCCGGCACGCGCCCAGCCCGGAGCCGGGCAGTCAGCGCACAACAAGACGAGAGACAGGGGGGCAACGCCACGATGACGCCGGGCTCGCGGATGTCGCCGGCGGCGTATATGCGGGTGTCGCGCCAGAAGGCGAGGGCGTAGGCAGCGTGGATGCAGACGATGGCGACGGCGATGAAGCACCAGCCGGTGCGGTCGGTGTAGCGGAAGACCTGCTGGGCGGCGTGTGAGACGAGCAGCAAGACAGCACAAGGAAGAGAGGGGCGGAGGCGAGAGACGACTTACCAGGAAGTACGCGAGCTGGCCGGGCTCCTTCGGGGCGGGGGCCTCCGGGGCGGGCCCCAGCGTCATGTTCGCCGTCGTCCCCGTTCTCGACGGCCTCACCCTCGACGGCGTCGACCTTCGCCACAACGTCCAGTGGCCGTAGTAACATCCGCCTCGTCCGGCAGGAGCCCACACTCTTGGGCGGCACGTCTGTGAAAACGGCGTCCACGGCCTGGCCGGCAGCATGAGCGGGAGGCTCGCGAGGGCCGTCTCGAGGTTGACCTGGCACATGCGCTGGTCCTGCTGGAAATCGTCCTTGGTGCGGCGTCCTTGGCCAGGAAGCTCCCCAAGGTCCTACTGCTCGACGAGGCCCAGCGCCTCGACCCGCCGCCGAGGAGATGGTCCAGAGGGCCCGCAACAACGCCGCCGCCCGCCTCACCATGCTCGCCATGGCCGCGGCGAGGCCGTCGAGCAGGGGTCCCACGGCTGATGGACAGGGACGGGACGCACGCCCGCCTCGTCGGGACCCAGCACCTCGGACCCGGCGAGGGGGATGCCTCCGAGACCGAGGAAGAGCAGGGGGAGATGGTGACCTGGAAGATGTAGATGGGCGAGGGGGGTGCCTCCGGGTCCAAGCACATTGATGGGTGAGGGGGGTGACTCCGAGACCGACGAAGAGCCGAGGGGGGACATCGGGACCGGGGAGATGACAGGGAAGACGTCAATGGGCGAGGGGATGCCTCCGGGGCCGAAAAGACCAGAAGGGGGAGATCCGTAACCGGGAAGATGACCTGGAAGATGACCTGGAAGATGACAGGGCAGATGTCGATGGGCGAGGGGATGCCTCCGGGACCGAGGAAGAGCAGAAGGGGGAGATCGTGACCGGGAAAACGTCGATGGGCGAGGGAGATGCTCACCGTGATGCCTCCGAGACCGACGAAGAGCCAAAGGGGAAGATCGGGACCGGGAGATGACAGGCCAGACGTCGATCGGCGAGGGAGATGCCTCCGGGACCGAGGAAGAGTAGAATGGGGAGATCGTGGCCGTAAAGACGTTGATGGACGAGGGGGGTGCCTCCGAGACCGTGGAAAGCAGATGGGGAGATTGTCGTGGCAGGACGTCGATGGCGAGGAGGGTGCCTCTGAGACCGTGGAAGAGCAGAGGGGAGGAGATTGTCGTGCCAGAGAAGACGTCGATGGGCGAAGGGGGTGTCTCCGGGACCGAGGAAGAGTAGAATGGGAGACGGTGACCTGGAAGATAACAGAGAAGACGTCGATAGACGAGGGGGGTACTTCCGAGACCGTGGAAAGCAGAGGTGGAGGAGATTGCCGTGGCAATGAAGACGTCGTAGACAAGGGGGTTGCCTCCGAGACCGTGGAAAGCAGAGGGGGAGATTGTCGTGGCAGGAAGACGTCCACAGCCAGGGAGATGGCCAAAGATATGGCCACATAGAGGGGCAGGGAGATGTTCACCGTGATGCTTCAGAGACCGAGGGAAGCAGAAGGGGAGATTGTCGTGGCACAAAGACGTCGATAGCCAGGAGATGGCCAAAGAGATGGGCAGGGAGATGCTCACCGTGATGCCTCCGAGACCGTGGAAAGCAGAGGGGGAGATTATCGTGGCAGGAAGACGTCGATAGCCAGGGAGATGGCCAAGAGATGGCCACAGAAATGGGCACGGAGATGCTCACCGTGATGCCTATCGAGATGGCCAAGAGGTGGCCACAGAAATGAGCAGGGAGACGACAAAAGAGATGGGTAGGGAGATGCTCACCGTGGTGCCCACCGAGATGGCCAAGATGTGGCCACAGAAATAGGCAGGTAGATGGCCACAGAGATGCCCACCGAGATGGCCACAGAGACCACAGAGATGGGGAGGGAGATGTTCACCGTCATGCCCACCGAGATGGCCAAGAGATGGCCAGGGAGATGTTCACCGTGATGCCTATCGAGATGGCCAAGAGATGGCCACAGAAGTTAGCAGGGAGATGACCACGGAGGTGGGTGGGGAGATGCTCACCGGGATGCCTATCGAGATGTCTGGGAGATGCCCAAAGAGATGCCAACAGAAGTGGGCAGGGAGGTGGCCGCGGCGGTCATATCAACGACCCGGCTGACGACATTGATGTCGGCCTGCTCAAGTGCCTCTTCCTGATATTCCTCGAGCAGAGGAGCAGAAGAGCAGCAGCAGAACAGCATCTGACATCCCTTCTTCTGGATGTGTGTCGTGGTGTTGCAGGAGGCAAGTCGTCCTTCTTTCTTCCTGCCCTGCCCTGATCTTCCTGTCCTACCCCGCGCCCCTTTATGCTCTGCTCGCCTTATTTCACTAGGCGAAATCTCTCTGCTCTAAGCGGTCTTTCCATTGTTTTTTTGTTGAGGTTTTGTTCTTTCCTCGTCCTCTGGGCGGCCTCTCGAAGGCGCCCCTGACAGATCATGGCCGTCCCCGTGGCTCCTTGCCGTCAGACACACGATTTACGTGATGATTTCTTCATCAGGGTTGCCTGGTCCTCGTTCTTTCCTGGTCGCTATCATGGCTTCTCTTCGATTCACAAGAGCGCGCCCTTGACGATGCCAGCGGTCCCCCTGACGGATCATGGCAGTCCCCGTGGCCTCCTCTTGCCGCCACGTACAGATTTACGTGATGGTTTCTTCATCAGGGTTTCCTGGCGCTCGTTCTTTCTTGGGTGTGTTCATTCTTTCATGGTCGCTATCACGGCTTCTCGGTGATTCACAAGACGTGCCCCTGATGGTGCCTGACGGATCATGATAGTCCCCATGACCTCCCATTGCCACCACATGCAGTTTTCGTGACGGTTTCTTCATCAGGGTTGCTTGGGCGCTCGTTCTTTCCTGAGCGCTGTCATTCTTTCCCGGTCGCCATCGCGGCTTCTCTGTGATTCACCAGAGTGTGGTCTTGACGGTGCCAGACGGTGCCCCTGACGGACCGTGACCGTCTCTGTGGCCGTCTAGTAAACGGTTCATGTGACGGTTCTCTCACCGGTCGTCTTTCCTGGGCGTCCCCAGCCTTTCCCCCAACGAGATGCCCGAGCGTGCTGTCGATGAACCCGTGGCCGTCCTCTTGGCCGTCCAGTACACGATCCACGAGATGGTTCCCCCTGACGGGCTCGCCTTAGCGCCATCGTGCCTTCGTGGTTGCTCTCCCGGCGAAACCCCTGACGGTTCGCCTCTGCGTGCCCTGCGTGGCTTCTCACACGGTTCACATGGCGGTTCTGTTCCTGGCCTTCCTGAGCGCCCTCGTTCTTTCCTGGCATGGACATCTTGTTCTGGGGCTGTCATTCTTTCCTGGTTGTTATCCCGTCCAATCCCTTGACGGTTCGCCTCACCTTGCCCCTGACGGTTCGCCTCACCGTTTTCTGACGGTCCCTTGGCCATCCCGTTCACGGTTTTCGAGACGGTTCTCTTCGCCAGGCTGGCCCGAGCGCCTCCGTTCTTTCCTGGTCGTCCACTGGCCGTCCCCAGACGGTGTGAGCGTGCTGGCGGCGCCCCTGACGGACCCTGCCTTTTCTACGCACGATATCCGTGACGGTTCTCTCAGACGAGCTTGCCTGAGCGCCGTCGTCCTTGCCTGGATGTTCGTCCTTGCCTGGACGTTTTTTTCTTTCCCTAGCTCCCTCCTATCCTCGGCTCGCGACTGCCGCCATCCACACGATGGCGGCGCCTGAAATACGGCCCGCTCAGGTTTCTGAACCGACTGCTCCTGATTCCTTGACACCTCAAGGGGCGTTTCAGCGCCGGCAAGAGCCGGTCAGAGTCCCCCATGAAGAGGTCCTCCGTATGCTGAGGCATCTGGATCGCCAGCGCGCCGAAGACCGAGCCCGTCAAAGGGCCGGAGAGACCGAACGGATACAGCGGCCAACAACTCCTTCACTGAAGCGCCCTAGGGAACCGGAAGCGCTTCCAACACCGCCGCCCACGCAACTGAACCGCTCCCCCAAGATGCGGCGCCCGATGCAAGAAACCGTCCAACTCCAGCGGGAGGCCATCAATTCTATTCTACAATACCATGAATCCTGCTTTCGCGATGGCTGTGATGCACCGGGTGGCCATCCTCGAGTCAGAGAACGATTTACTCCGCAAGGCCAACGAGGCACTAAGCAAGCGCCGGAGAGCCAAAAGAACACGTGTGCAGCTTAGAGGATCACTTACTATACAGGACGCGCAGGAGACACTAGGCCAGGGGGCCGTGGGTGAGGAGGGAGTACAAGAAACGCAGCTGGATGGTAGTGGTACAGGGGGGGGGCCCTACGAGGGTTCGGTGCTGTGGTGTGTGCGGCAAGCCTGGCCATAATGTACGCACTTGCCAGGAGGCTGTAGAAGCGTCTGATTCATCTGCTTCCGATGTAATAATAGTTCGTTGTTAGTGTTGGTGTGTTGAAATTGAGGCGGGTTGTTCTAGGGTAGTAGGAGGGTGGGCCACTCGCTGATATGGGCCACTCACTGATAATGTACGTTATTAGAAGATGGGAAGAACAGACAAAGTGACCCACTCGCTTGGGTGGCCCACTCGCTTGTGGAATACGTTATTTTTAAACTACCGCGCCTCTTTAATATTGCTTGCCTTAGCGTTACCAGGGTCTGGCATAGTAAGACGGAGGAACTTCATGAACCATATGAATGCGGGGTAGTCTGAACTGGTGGGCTTTTAAAGGCCTGGTTGTTTCGCCAGGGACTCACTCGCTTGTTTTAACTGTGGTCATTTTCTCTGGTCTGGTACTTCAAAGCTACAGCATTGAGAAGGCCAGCATTGTAATCACAGAGTCTCGCAGCAGCTATCCAACGTCTTATCTTATAGCCCTCCCCAAGGTTCGTGGCTGCGGGTGAATTCCCTTATCTAGGTGGACAAGGGAGAATTTCAAGCTGACTGATGAAAGCCTCCAGTTATCTACAAGAGCTGACATTCAATTCCCTTTAAGCAAATGAATTTCACCGGAGATCAAGACTGCTTCACCTGTAGCGCTCGGCGCCAGGAGAGGTGGTCCGGTATTGCTCAACTGCAGGCAGCTGCGGATGAAGGATGCCCATACTGCTCGCTTCTGAATCAGGCCCTGCTTCGCCTGGACCCAGACGTCGAGGCCAGATTGGGAGAGGATGCTGTCATCCGCTTCAAGAACCCCAACAACATGATCGTATACCCCGATTCCAACGGCCAACTAGGGCACAGGCCGGATCTGAAAGACGTGGACCTCCAGTACGAATTCTACAAAGACGGGGACGATCGCTCGTATAAGCCGACTGGTGATACATCTTCGGTTGTGAGCTACCGGCGGATGTATTGGTGGATTCGGAAATGCTCGGAAGAGCATCCGCTTTGCGGCAGCGGTGAGCCAACTGAACTGCCCACGCGGGTGCTTTGTCTTGGGGATGATCTGGACCAGGAAGGTCATCCCACAGAGGTCAAGCTCGTGGAGCCGTCGCCCGATCAAAAAGACCGCTATATCGCATTGTCTCATTGCTGGGGCAAAGACCAGCAGCCTCTCCGGACCACCACGGCAACTTTGGACAATCATAAGGCCGGTATCCCGTTCGACCAGTTGCCCAAGACCTTCCAAGATGCCGTCATGGTTTCGCAGCGGCTTGGGGTCCGATATCTGTGGATCGACTCTCTCTGCATCATCCAAGACAGCGCAGAGGACTGGGAGATTGAAGCAAGTCGCATGGCCGCCGTGTATCGCAATTCTTGGGTAACGGTAGCCGGGTCCAGTTCGTCGTCCTCGAGCAGCGGCTGCTACCGGTACAATCAAGCCGTCAATGTGGAAGCTCCCGCTGCCGATACTGACGACCCCCTCGCCATCCTCTTCCCTGCCGCGACCAAGCTCCGCCAAGAACTCCGTCTCTACCTGCGCTTCAATTTCCAGCACCCCGAAACGGGGCCGTTCTCTCAAAAAAACACAGTCCAAGCCTTTCCGCTGCTCACCAGGGCCTGGGTGTACCAAGAGAGACTGCTGGCCCCTCGCGTGCTACACTTTGGCCCGCAAGAGGTCTTCTGGGAATGCATGCAGGATGTAGACTGCGAATGTGGCAGCATGAAGTGGTCGAACGCACGAAACATGGGCGGTTACATGAACCGCAACACGTCCAGCGAGCTCCCGGCCAAAATATCGCACTATGCGGCGCTCCACGTCGGCAAGACCAGCGCCCAGGTCAATGACACGAAGAGGAAGGAGAAGCTACTATCGCGCTGGGCGGAGATGGTCGGGGAGTATACCAAGAGGGTGTTGACATTTCCCACGGATCGCTTGCCAGCCCTTTCGGGAATCGCAGCGGAGATGGTTGATGCCCTAGGGATGAAGTATATCGCTGGTTTGTGGGAAGAGACACTCCCGCTTGGGTTGCTGTGGGAAAGACAAAACACAACGGACGTGCCTCCATTCATGACCGAGGCCAGGTTGGCGCCGTCGTGGTCGTGGGCAGCAATCGAAAGCCCTGTGAGATTTCTCTTGCCCTTGTACGGACCGTATAGGAAGTGGGAAGTGCCAGAAGTATTCGCAGAGGTGGAGGAAGCTCACTGCGTCCCGGTGGGAAAGGATGAGAGGGGCCAGGTACGCTTCGGGGAGTCGTATATCACCTTGTCAGTCGAGGTGGTGGAAGCGTCGCTAGGGTTTGAATCCGGTTCATCAAGAAGGCCATGGATGCTCGTAAGCAAGGCAATCGCAAAAGGTATGAAGCCACCGAAGGAAGGACTTTTCATGGCAAAGGTGGGAAAGGAGGAGCCTGTGCAGTTTTGGCCCGATCATCAACTGGGTGACAGTGATGGGAATTGGCACTGGAAGGAAGACGAAGAGATATATTGTGCGAAGATCCTTCGATCTTCCAATAGCTTCTACTGGATCGTCTTGAGGCGGGTTTCAGAGGAGTCGACATATGAAAGAGTGGGAGTTATTGAGAGCACGGAAGCAACATGGGAGACCGACGGTGTGAAGCAGCGCGTCAAGATCATTTAGTTAGAAGAATGCATCTAATGGCATGGTCCAACTCTAGATTAGGTAGGCTATGTGTGATCAAAAAGACGAGCAACCGGCCATGGTGGCATTAAAGTAGTCATTCAATTCATCTTCAGATATAAAATCGCTTTAGATAACACCAAGTGCCTTGGCAATTGCCTCACCGATGCCCTTAGACGAAGCAGGGTTCTGGCCGGTGATGATCTTGCCGTCAACGACAACCTTCTCGCCCAACGGGCCGTCCTCGGCCTGGACGAACTTGCCGCCGCTGACCCCGTTCAGCTTGCCCTCGAGAGAGAAGTCCATCTCCTCGGTGTACTTGAACATGTCCTCGGCCTCGTTGGTAAAGCCGGTGACGCTCTTGCCCTTAAGCAGGGGGTCGCCGGAGGCGGTCTTGGCGTTGACGAGGGCAGCAGGGCCGTGGCAAACGGCGGGGATGACCTTGTCCTGGGACAGGAAGTCCTTGATCAGGGCAATCGAGTCCTCGTCGAGGCAAGGTCAAACATGGGGCCGTGGCCGCCGGGGTAGATCGGGAATCTAGGTGGAGGATATACTCGATAATCGTCTTCTCTTCTAGCTTGGTCAATTTGGAAGAGTTGGGTGGTGTATTCCGTCGAGAGGGAGTGTCCTTCTGTCGGCGGGTAAGGGTGACATGGCTGACGCTGTAGATCTTCGCAGCGCTCCGAGCGCTTAAATTCGGGTCGTTTTTCATAGCTTAAATAGCAAGGAATAGTTGACTTTCTTTAGAAGGGGTCTCTTATGATGTGTTGTGGAGAGAATTGCAATTGAAATCGATAGGTTGGGGCGGTCGCGAAAGTGTTTCACTCGGTGTAGTGTTTCACTCGCTATCCACCCACGTTATCCTTTTCCTTGTTCCTTTCCCTTCCCCCCCCCCTTATACCACCCGCCTTAGTCCTAACCGCCGCGCCTATCCGGCCCTACCCTACTATATAGCCTTAGACTAATAATAACTAACGATATAAGATAAGATATATTACCTAGATGGCTATTACCCTTTTGGTTCGATTTGTAATACAGTTGGTAGGTGTGATGCGACCACATCTTCGATTAGTAAGTAGATTCAATCTATAGCCTCCTATAGTCCTAATATTTTAACGTCTCTATGGTCAGCCATTAAATAATCAACTAAGCCGTCACAGCCAACAGCACCATCCACGAACGTACAGTATGTATATTCGAGCCTAGCACTTGGTAAGGCTTTCATTAACGAAACTGTTGAAGACTTTTGCTCGGAAAACCTAGGAATCAGTTTAACAGCACCCATATTAATACGTCCGACTACTGATGACATGAAACTGCAATACGAGATTGTAGACGAATTTCTGTTGAAAATGAGTAATAAGCTTTATTTACAGATCGGGTACTCGTACGAATGTTCGGGGCATGGATACGGCAAAGACTCGACACGAGACCGCTGCATCGGCGGTTTCAGTTCAATTCTTGCTGACTGAAGAATTCGCGAACGGAGGCACCTATACCGACGCTTGCCACGTATACCAAATCGCAAAACGGTCAGAAAACCCTTTCGACCCTTGGTATGAGAATCAGGGAGAATTAAAATGCAGTTCCACGGCCCACCCCGCATTGTGCACCAGTTGGTACCCTGCATAGTTTCATAGGATTTCTTTTTCCCCAGCTGGAAACGCCGCGATCGAAGTTGACCGTCTATTGGATAATTCCGGCGACCGGCAACACTAACTATGCACTATGGAACTTAAGCGCGGACCACATGGTGAGATCTCACATCTCGACGGACTCGGCTACATTTAATAAATACTTCTCGCCTTGCTGGCTGAAATTATTGTTATCCCCTCGGCATTGCCCCTTGCCCATGGTAGGATTGCCGCCGGCTTCACCCTTTGAAAGCTCATGGCATCTCTCGGGAGCCCCCCACCAGGCACCGACCTCATGGAGACGAAAACGCCCAAGTTGGTAGCTGCTTTCTCTTTAACTTGGGCGCTGGGACTTGTATTTGTTGCCCTCCGTATTTCGTGTCGGAAACTTACTCGCAATCGATTATGGTTGGACGACTGGATTATCATTGTCTCGTTGGTATTATTCCCTCCCGAGTAGTGATCAAAGGGGCTCAGATACTCACGGTTATGGGTAGCTTTGGTCCGGTGTCTTCACACTCATCGTCACCTGCTATAGTAAGTAGCCCTCGCATCAATTTACCTCCGCCGTCACGTTAGGAAACTAATATAAAAATGCCTCATAGTGGCAAAGCACGGGTTTGGCAAGCATGTTTGGGCCACTCCACCTGAGGGCCTTTGGGTATGGGCCCTAGGCCTGTTTATCGCCGAGATCAGCTTCACCTTGAGCATTGTCTTCATTAAGTGCTCCATACTTGCCTTTTATTGGCGTGTTTTCCGCAGCGAGCCTAGTATCAGGCTGCCGATTTGGATCTTGTTCGGCATGGTCTCCTCTTGGGGAATCGCGGTTGTCGGTGCCTCTGTCCAGAGCTTTTGGAGGATGATAATGCTGACGTTATCAAAGATTCTAGTGTCTGTTTTCCAATGTCTACCGGTGAACGCTTTCTGGGAAAGATATGACTCGGTTAATCCGATGCCCGCATCTGATTACACCTGTGGCGTCGACCTTGTTCACTTCTTTCTTGGGGTTGTCATCCCTAATATCACCACCGATGTATCCTTGATCCTTCTTCCCTTGCCGTATATCTGGAAGATGCACTGCCTACGCTCGGCACAGAAGGTGGCTATTACGGGCACTTTCCTCCTCAGTATCTTGTGAGTCTCAACTTTCGAACGATCGGATGTGTCCAATTTTGCAATGCTGACCAGATTACACACAGTGTCACCGCCATAGCCGGCGTGCACCTTTTCTTCATCCTTCATCTCGACCTCACATCCGTGGATGTCACTTGGCATCAATGCGATCAGATGATGTGGAGTGGCGTTGAGGTCAACATAGCCACTGTGTGTGGTACGTAACGGATTACCCTCCTCGCAATGGGAGCGTACTGACGTATTTCTCAGCGTGTCTTCCCTCCCTGAAGCCCATCGTCAACGTCCTAATATACGGGACTATGAACCCCAGACCAAAGCCATCCGGCGGTACCCCAGAAGTCGACACTATCGGTGGATCAGAAGAGGCCGCCAAGAAGCGGCGTCTTGTGCGACAGGTAGACTACTCAAGCAATGCTACTACTTCTTCAAGTACGCAATTGGACGCATCAAAAACACATGCCTCTGATGCTTTGTCAACCACGTCGAGGGGAAACTAGGTGTGTCTTTCCGTATTGAGACCTGGAGAGAAGGACGTTCTGTCGGTGGCGCTGGAACTGCGGAGGATTAGTCTTATGGACATCGACGGGCACGGGGTTCCGAGCACGTGCAATCCTTACAGCCTGTACGTGTAACCGCACGCCCAGTGTCGAGTTGTTCATGAGCCTGAGCTCGTCGTGTCACATCATATATCGTGTCTGTTGTATCTCGACTTTAAGGCGACTAGTTACATTACAGCTTCTATCGCCGCACAACGGTTGTCAACACTGCGCGTCATCGTAAGCTGGTGGGCCTTATTGCCAGATCCGATCTTCGTCAAAGTGGTCCGGTCCTAGCCTGTATGATCGGGGGTCACCCGTGCCGGCCGGGTGACCTACTACAGTCGCTGCGCTGGTCGTGGTCATGGAAGCGCCTGGTCATGCGGGAGCGCAGCTGAAGACCCGACCGAGGGACCGCGCCATGATTTCGCACGTTGTGCAGTTCGTTGGGCGTGATGAGGCCAGCGGCCATAAGTCCTGTCAGGGGTGCTTCCGCGTTAAGAGGGTGCTTGCCTGTCAGGCGGATGAGCTCAGTGCTGCGGGGGAACTAGTTGTCAGGGGTGAACTGGTCGGCTTCGTCGATGGAGACGTCGCAGCGGTTATGTTTTTGCGGAGATTCATGGTTATCGTTGTTGGCTTTGAGGTTGGCCATGTAGTCCTTCTCACGTTAAAGGGCTTGGAAAAGCGTGCGCTCTCCAGTGGTGTATTTATCTTCGAGGGTCTCGCTCTCGCCGACGTCCTTCTGGCGATCATCCTTCAGGTCTCCATGGGTCACCTTGTCGTCTTTTGACGGCTTCGCATCTTTAGCTCCCCTGTTCTACTCGCTGTCCTGGTTCTCCTTCTTCTTATCGTCGACTTCACCCAATCCTCAGTGCAGCCAAGGCGAACCTCCAGCCCCACGGACCGATCCTCAGAGTGAATGAGGCGAAGGACCTCCTCGCCATTAATGACGCTCCGGAAATTAACGAGCTCGCCCTTCCGTTCTCTGTCAAGGAGCGCTTGGTACTTCTTCATCGCCTTCTCTCAATACTTCACGCCGCCCAGCTCACCGCTGTCCGGGAATCTGCCATCAATGTTCTTGAACCCGACGCGGTGGTTGTGCCCCGCGCCCCAGTTGGGCTCATTCTCGATGGCCTGCTGCGAGGATCCGGGATGGTCCCGCCTCTCCACGACGTAGTGGCTCGTGCCGCCCATGGTGGCGATGGCGATTGATGTGCTGGCGTTGTAGACTACGAGTTAAACTTCAATTGAGGAAAAGAGGGGGTTGAGCAGAAGTAGCAGAAGAAACAAGAAGCTCCAAGGCAGGACGAGAGAGAGTCAGATCGTAAGGTTTTACAAAAGGCAATAATAACGTCTTCGTGGTCGGTAGCTGGTTTGTCTCGCTAGGCCCGGATCATGCTGCGCGGACTGCGGAGAACCGGCCTGGCAGGTCGCTCCCGGCTTGCGGGTGCCGGATGGATGCGAGGTCCCATAACGGTCAGCTGGTCACCCAATCACAGCGACCAACAGCAATTCGTGATGCTGACAGGGTGGGATTGGCAATCACGGCAACCGTGTCAGCTGTCTGAGCAGCCCCTCCCAGTGATTTCTTTGTCAGAGGGTAGGCGAGGCTTTTAGGCCCGGGATTCAGGCGCGGGGCCAGCGAGAGGGTCACAGTGGCCCAGAAGCGTGCTTGCTTGAAGGCTACCACTAGTTCAGCCTTACTAATCTTAGTCTCGAAATGTCTTCGAATAAGATATCAATGAGCAACTGATCACGCCACTTTACCCACAGCCCAACCGTGTCGCAGGCAATGAGGGGTGATAAAAAAAATTAGGTTCGGAAATGTTTTTCTTTTTTCAGTGTAAGGTACTTAATGTCCTTTAATAGGATGCCTTCATTTACGCCTAAGGGGTTCTGGGTTCTCCTGCCTGTCCTCTGCCTGTTCTGTCTGTTCCCATGACAGTCCTATCTCCTTCCAGTGACGCCTCGTTTCTCCTGCCTGGTCTTCTGCCTGTTCCGTGATGGTGACCCGTTGGTTCCCTGGACCGTCCTCCCCTCATATGCTTCTCTCCCGTTTCCCTCACGTGTTTCCCTGACGTGCCCAACGTGTCTTCTGCCGTCTCCCCAACACCCAACACCCGACACCAACACAGAAGCTGACCGCGCAGGCTGCACGTAGCCGGCGGTCACGATCCTCTTCAGCCGTACCGTGGTGCTGGGGGGTGTTCTGGTCGTCTTGGCGCGAGCGAGAGCAGAAGCAGACGGGTCAGAAGCAGACGGTCAGAAAATGCTCATCATCGGTGGCAGGACAAGACAGACGACACCACCGAGCACGCACGATCGAAGCAGGCATACAGTCATGAGCACATATAGCTTCCCCTCTGAAAAAGTCTCCTCTTTATTTTGGGCGTCAGCGCAACTTGGGTCATGCTGACACATAAAAATTCTGCGCTGAAACTGACGGATTGTTGGTATCGGCAAGTTATAGAGGAAGGCGGAGGGACACATCCCAAGATGTCCAGTGCGGCCTCCTCTCACAATACCTACCCCAGTCCTGCGGGGACTTCGCAGGACACACCACGCGCCCACTTCCAGCTCCCAGGCCAGCAGTCAACTTGCGAATTGCTGAAATGCCTCATGGATCCTGAGATTTTTTCTCATTCATTTTGGACTGATCGCTGAACATGGAGCTACGATTCTTGTGGCACCCACGTGACCGGAATATTATGGGAGGCAATAGAAGGGTTGGGAATGCGGCCTTGCTGCTCTTTCACGGCACAATCATCAGTCAATTCACTCCCACAACGCCGGGCATCTTCTCGTTTGACGCCCTTGTCGGCAAGAATGTCTGTGTCCTGCCCTCGAGCCGAGGACCGCTCCATCGTCATCGCCAACATGGATGCTTTGCCTGATGGCCCGCCCGCCAATGACGGTTTACGAAGGTTCAGCTGTGCCTCCCCCCCTCCATGCAGATTGCTGCCTGGCACAGAAATGAGGAGAATTCCAACTTCTGCTCATCCACATCATTCCGCTCCATCAATCATTGAGTGTGGCAAACCCGAGCCGGCACCATCATGGAAGGACTCGGAGTTGCCGCCAACATCATTGCTGTCGCCGACCTCTCCGCGAAGGTCGCGGCGCTGTGCATTCAGTACTCCAAGGAGGTCGCCAGCGCCCGAGCTGACATCCAGCGTCTCCACACCCAGGTCGAACACCTGGGAACTGCTCTTCGGGCTGCACAGCGGCTAGTCGAGGGGATCAAGGGCTGGTCGCTCTTAACATCCCACGAGCTCGTCGGTTCAATTCGCGACTGCATCGCCGACCTTGAGCGACTGGAGAAAAAGCTCGACCCAAACCCCGCACGAACCGCGATGCGTCGCCTAGGCCTTCGAGCTCTCAAGTGGCCGTTTAGCAGCAAAGAGGTCGGCCAGGTTCTCTCCAGCCTTGAGCGGCACGAAAAGACCATCCTACTTGGACTACAAGTTGATCAGACGTGCGCAGACTGACGAGTCCCCGACCAACACTAGCCAGGCTGACTCGCTATTTAGGACCGTCCTTATTAACATCCAGGAGGGAGTCAAACAGCTGGGACTCCAGTCGACTGAGGATGCTTCGATTTCCCGCAAGCCCCACCGCATGGTGCCGTTCCCTCCCGACCCAGGCTTTGTCCACCGTCCTGCGATCGAGAAACGGATGCAAAATCAATACAGCCAGCCCGGTCGGCGAATGGCATTAGTTGGCATAGGCGGCTTCGGGTACTACATGTATGCATGCTTCTTCTCCAGGTTGGGACTGACAGAGCACTAGGAAATCCCAGCTGGCCATCGAGTTCGCACACCATGTCCATGCGGACAAGCCCGGCACCAGCGTTTTCTGGGTGCATGGCAACAGCAGGGCGACATTTGAAATGTCCTACCGCGCTCTTGCGGATGTTCTCGCGTTGCCTCGCCGGCACGAGCCAGAGGTCGACGTGCTGGCACTTGTGCGCGACTGGCTGCAGAGGGATGACATCAGCCCGTGGTTAATGGTTGTGGATAATGCAGATGATACAGGCGTGTTCTTTCCCGACAAGGGACACAACGACATCTCGCTAGAACCGCTTGCGTCATACTTGCCCAAATCAATCAATGGCAAGATACTGGTCACATCGCGTAGCCTTAACGCAGCTGAAAAACTAGTCGGTAACAGCCAAGCTATCCTACGAATCCCCGCCATGGGAGAGGATGAGGCGCTCGAGCTACTACGGAAGAGGCTCGAAGGCGAAATAGACGAGGCCGCCGTAATTGAACTCGCCCACGCACTTGATTGCATCCCGCTCGCAATGAATCAGGCGGCGGCATACATCAACCGACGCAGCCCACGCGTGACCATTACATCGTATCTGGATGAATTCCGGAAGAGCGAAAAGCGAAAGGACAGCCTTCTTCGCAGCGACAAGGGAGATCTCGGCCGGCACGATGCCGTATCTAACTCTGTTGTAGTGACGTGGCAGGTGACGTTCGAGCAGATCAGGCGGGAGCGACCGCGCGCTGCCAACCTTCTGTCGCTGATGAGCCAGTTCCAGGCACAGGAAATACCGGAGAGCATGCTACACAGCTACGACGACGACGTCACAGTCAGCGGTGAAGGCGAAGCAGACGGCGTGAATACTAGGGCCGAAAGCGATAAGGAGAGTAAACTGGAAGACTTCGAGAACGACATGGACGTACTACGGGGCTACTCCCTCATGACTCTTTCCACTACGGGGCTCTGTGAGATGCATTCGCTGGTCCAGTTTTGTACGCGGTCATGGATTTCGGAATTTGGGGACGCGGCACGATGGAGTCAGCTATTTATGAAGCTGGCGGCAGACCACTTCCCATCCGGCGCATTTGAGACGTGGGGTTCTTGTCAAAGTCTTCTCCCTCATATTGAACCCCTACTGGGCGGAAAGACGAGAGGGCGAGGTGATATCCTGGACTGGGCTGAACTCCTGACAAATGTTTGTTGGTACATGCTCATGATTGGCGAATATTCACGAGCCGAGGTGCTGGGAGAAGAGGCCACCCAAGCAAGGAAGAACGTTCTGGGACCTGATCACCCCTCCACGCTGACCAGCATGGCCAACCTGGCGTCGACGTATAGGAACCAGGGCCGGTGGGAGGCGGCCGAGAAGCTGTTTATGGAGGTGATGGAGACTCGCAAGACGAAGCTTGGGGCCGACCATCCCTCTACGCTGACCAGCATGGCTAACCTGGCGTCGACGTTTTGGAACCAAGGCCGGTGGGAGGCAGCCGAGAAGCTAGAGGTGGAGGTAATGGAGACGAGCAAGACGAAGCTTGGGGCCGACCATCCCTCCACGCTGACCAGCATGGCTAACCTGGCGTCGACGTTTTGGAACCAAGGCCGGTGGGAGGCAGCCGAGAAGCTAGAGGTGGAGGTAATGGAGACGAGCAAGACGAAGCTTGGGGCCGACCATCCCTCCACGCTGACCAGCATGGCTAACCTGGCGTCGACGTTTTGGAACCAAGGCCGGTGGGAGGCAGCCGAGAAGCTAGAGGTGGAGGTAATGGAGACGAGCAAGACGAAGCTTGGGGCCGACCATCCCTCCACGCTGACCAGCATGGCTAACCTGGCGTCGGCGTATAGCAACCAGGGCCGGTGGGAGGCGGCCGAGAAGCTGTTTGTGGAGGTGATGGAGACAAGCAAGACGAAGCTTGGGGCCGACCATCCCGACACGCTGACCAGCTTGGCTAACCTGGCGTCGACGTTTTGGAACCAGGGCCGGTGGGAGGCGGCTGGGAAGCTAGACGTGGAGGTAATGGAGACTCGCAAGATGAAGCTTGGGGCCGACCATCCTGACACGCTGACTAGCATGGCTAACCTGGCGTCGACGTTTTGGAACCAGGGCCGGTGGGAGGCGGCCGAGAAGCTGTTTATGGAGGTGATGGAGACTCGCAAGACGAAGCTTGGGGCCGACCATCCCTCTACGCTGACCAGCATGGCCAACCTGGCGTCGACGTACAGGAACCAGGGCCGGTGGGAGGCGGCCGAGAAGCTAGAGGTAGAGGTGATGGAGACAAGCAAGACGAAGCTTGGGGCCGACCATCCCTCCACGCTGACCAGCATGAATAATTTGGCGTTCACTTGGCATGGTCGTGGTCGACAAGACGATGCTCTCATTCTGATGCTGGACTGCGTTCATCTCCGAGAGAAGAAGCTTGGTCCTAGTCATCCGCACACTCAATCATCGGTTGGAACGCTGCAGTTGTGGCAGGCGAGAAGGCGCGCGGCGGAGTAGATAAAGATGATTCCTGCTATTCAACCAAGCTCCCATCTGCTTTATTAGTGAATACATCGCCAGACAAACATCGCAGCGACCGGGTAATTTGCAACTGTTATTGTCCCTGTTTAGTACGATGCGTATATACAGTGTGCTTCCCATCAGTATACGCACTTTGTGGGCCCAACAAACATTGCTCGTTTGCTCGAAGAGGAGGAAGTTACTTATGATCCTGACTGTATATACTGCTGGGACTTTCTTCCCACGATCTTATTACCCCGTCTCTGGCGCGGCGGTCGGCTAGGTCCCTGTCGGCGGGCCGCAGCAGCGCCAAGTCCGCACCGCTTCGGGCTGGCTGTGGGGTCGAGTTTTCGATCCTGGGCGATCTTTGGTCGGCTCTGACCCTGGCTGGATCCTTCTGGCTGACTTGGCCCACCAGAGCTCAGAGCCAGAGCTCATCACATGACGCAGCACCGGAGCAGTCAGCAGCTGAACCGAAGACAAGACGCCTGACGTAACGCCGATCCCTGGCTGTGACGAGCTGCCGTTCAGGTACAGCGGAAGCATTGACTCGTGTTCATTGTCGCCGTTGCATCCCTCCGACATTCCTTCGACATTCCTTCGACATCTCCTTTGAGCATCCGACCCATTCAAACACCCATGACACCGACCTCCGCACCGATGTCCCAGACCGCACCGCCGGGCCACTCCAGCTGCTAGCCCGCCGATCGGTCACCGTCACCGTCACCGACTCGACATCGAATCGACGTCGACCGACATCGACCGACATGGCCGCCGCCCTCCTCCTCGCCTACCTCCTCGGCGGCCTGACGCTCCCGCCCCTCCTCCTCCTCGCCGTCCTCGCCCACGCACACTACACCCTGCCCTACCGAGACGCCCGTCATGGCCGCCCCGACGCTGCCGTCCAGCCCGGCGACGCCCTCGTCCAGCCCGGCGACGACCTGGGCCCTCTCGAGGCCCTCAAGACCGGCGCTGGGTCCGACGCCGACGGCACCAAGACGGACAAGACGCCGCCGAACCCCGACGAGGTGGCCTCCGGCTACTTCGCCGTCTGCCGCGAGTACACCCCCATGGGCATCAACGCCCGCCCCATCGAGCGGGCCACCCCCCTCGGCTCGGCCACCGTGGCCGCCCCCAGCCCGAGCGTGTACCAGACCATGTACCGCACCATCTTCGACCGCAAGCCCGGCAACGGCCCCCTCGACACCCGCGCGGCCGCGCTCCAGCGGCCCAAGAACGCCGGCAACGTCTTCTTCGTCGTGCTGCGCCACGGCCACCTCATGCTCTTCGACGACGAGGACCAGATCGAGGTCCGCCACGTCGTCTCCCTCGCCCACCACGACGTCACCATCTACTCCGGCGGCGACGTCACCCCCGAGGGCGAGCTCTTCATCAAGCGCAACGCCCTGTGCCTGACGCGGCGGGAGGGCGCGGGGCCCGACCGCTCTGACCGCTCTGACCCCGATCACCCCAACGGCCCCGACGGCGCCTCCGGCACCTCTCGCCCCGACGGCGCGCACCCCCGCCCCTTCTACCTCTTCTCCGAGGACGGCTCCGCCAAGGAGGACTTCTACTTCGCCCTCCTCCGCCACCAGCAGCAGTACTTCGACGCGGACCGCAACACCCCCACGCCGGCCCGCTTCGACGTGGCCAACATCATCTCCCTCGTGCAGAAGCTGCACTCCTCCGAGGACCAGCAGCAGACGCGCTGGCTCAACGCCATGATCGGGCGCGTCTTCCTCGGCCTCTACAAGACGGCCGACCTCGAGCACATGATCCGCGAGCGGCTCACCAAGAAGATCGCCCGCGTCAAGCGCCCCGCCTTCCTCACCAACATCGTCATCCGCAGCATCCACACGGGCGACGCCGCCCCCGTGCTCCTCAACCCCCGCCACCGCGACCTCACGGTCGACGGCGAGTGCGCCATGGAGGCCGACGTCCGCTACGCCGGCAACTTCCGCATGGAGGTGGCCGCCACGGCCCGGCTCGACCTCGGCGCCCGCTTCAAGGTGCGCGAGGTCGACCTCGTCCTCGCCGTCGTGCTCCACAAGCTCGACGGCCACGTCCTCTTCAAGATCAAGCCGCCGCCCAGCAACCGCGTCTGGTTCTCGTTCCAGCAGATGCCCAAGATGCACATGACCATCGAGCCCATCGTCAGCTCGCGCCAGATCACCTACACGCTCATCCTGCGCCAGATCGAGCACCGCATGAAGGAGGTCATCGCCGAGACGCTCGTCCAGCCCTACTGGGACGACATGCCCTTCTTCAGCACCGAGCACAAGCGCTGGCGCGGCGGCGTCTGGCAGGGCGACGACGCCGTCGTCGTCTCCCGCAGCGTCGAGACCAACCTCGCCCAGCACGGCGACGTCGACTCGGTCGGCCGCCTCGAGGAGGGCGGCGACGTCCGCACCGCCGACCTCAAGCCCATCGAGAAGAGCCACAGCGCGCCCCTCGCCGACGGCGCGCCCCCGACGGGCCTGTTCGGCCGCAAGCTGGCGGGGAAGGCCGCGCGGGCCGCGACCGCCGCCGTGTCGACGGGCGTCGAGCCCCCGACCTCCGCCTCGCACCCCGAGAGTCCCGTCACCGCACACCCCAGGAGCCCCACCCGCCCCAAGACCCTCCGGTCCAACTCGGTGTCCAGCCCGGCCGGCCCCGTCGTCGGCACCGACGCCGCCCACGCCGACGTCTTCAAGCCCTCCTCCTCGCCGCCCGACAACGCCTCGACCGTCATGGCCGCCCTGTCCGCCCGCTCCCTGGGCATCTCGGCCGCCCCGACGCAGCTCGACTCGCCCGCGCGCCCGTCGTCCCAGGCCCGGGAGACCGAGCCGTCCTCGGCGTCCTCCCGCGAAGCCACCGACAACGAGAGAGAGACGGAAAAGACCCCCGTCGCCGGCGGCCGCCGCAGCACCGCCTCCTCTCTCGAGTCGGCGCCCGCCGACGACACCAACGGCTCGGCCGCCTCCTTCGCGTCCTCGCTCAAGGGCTCCCTCAGGAGCAACACCGGCTCGCTGCGAAGCAACCAGGGCTCGCTGCGGAGCAACCAGGGGTCCATCACCAAGGGCCTCTTCCGGCGCGACACGGCGTCCGACGCGGCCTCGGGCGCGTCCCAGGGCGACGAGCAGAACGCGAAGCGCGTCACCCTCGCGGCCGTGGCCAATGCGGCGACGCAGGCCAGGCAGTGGGGCTGGAACGCCATACAGCGGCACAAGGACGCGAAGAACGGCGGCGGCGGGGACGCGGAGCCCCCGCTCGACCTCAACAAGCCGATGGGCCGGGGCAGGCCGCTCCCGCCGCCGGGCACCCCGCTCCCGCGCCCGGACAGGACGCAGAAGGTGACGTCGATCCCCGTGCCGCCGAAGCGGAGGCCCGTGCCGTCGCCGCCGCTGCCCGCGCGGCCGCCCTCGGATGACAGCGTCAACAGCCAGGGCGAGCGGCGGCCGCCGGTGCCAACGAGGCGGCGCAGGGAGACGCAGGAGGAGGGCGGCGGCGAGAACCTCTTCGTCGTGGCGGCGCCCATGGAGTCCGAGCCGTCCACGCCGATGAACGAGCACATGACCGAATACCCAGGCTACGCGGCACCCTCGGTGGAGGACGCCGAGGAGAGCGGCCCGTCCTCGCGCCCGCCGCCCGCCGCGGCGCCCGTCGAGGCGCGCCCCGCCCAGGCCTTGCCAGATGATGATGATGACGACTTTTCCGGGTGGCTCGACAATTCCGAGGTGGACGACTACGAGCCCGAGGCGCCGGCAGAGGCGAAACGGGATGCGCCCGCGGCCACGGCCGGGGCGAGGAGTTAATGCGGCATACATACATATAAGGGGGGCTTCGGAGACGGATGTTCGGTTCTTATAGCGCTAAGCATGATGGACCGATGAATACAAAACGATCAACAGCAGTATTGATGTCATGGCATACATATAATGGGGGCTTTGGGGCTGTTCGGTTCTTACATCTCTAAGCAGGACGGACCGATGAATACAAAACACGGTCACAGCAGCATTGATGTCATGAGAGGCCGGCCGCCGAGGCCGGGCTGATGTTCTACGTGATGACCGCCAACGCCCACGCGCCCCCTCACCTCCCCGCCCCCCTTGTGGAGGCGCCTAGTACCGTCCAGCGGAGTCGATGGCGAGGCTTTCAAGTGCATCCCGGCTGGCAGGTCTAGGCGCAAAGACATAGTCGCATCTAGCTATCGAGCATCGCTGACCTGGCGCGAGAGTAGAACATGCATCTCATCGTCCGCGCCAAGGGAAGTTTTATTACAAGGCGATAGACGGACAGACGAGAGTAAAATACCTATGCGAGCTATCATACAAAGATCAACACCTAAATCGAAGTAATTATAACATAGGCTTCGCCTCTCGCCCTACGGTAAGTCGTTTATCAGCTAAATAATCCTACATCGCTACTCGCAACATTCGGGAGCATAGAAAGCTTCTACGTCCAACTCAGCATCTCTAATAGTTCCTTCCAATCCCTCCGGATTCCCTCGATAGCTTCTCGAATTCCTCTAGAAAAGGGTCAGGCCTCGAAACTGTGGCATCAACTGGCCGGCAGGCAGGAAGGCTTACCCTCAGGAGACCCGTCGATCGTGAGAGCATGCCAGTTAAAGGATGTCCAGAGCGTAGCCAGGCTCGTATCACCCGCAGTCTGGCGGGGGAGGTCCTAAACAATCTTAACTCAGGGAAAGGGCACGGTACCTATCGTATATCAGGAAACACATTTAGTAATACGTAGGAGGGAACAGACTGTGGGAAAATTGGCGTGATTTATGATGGAACACCATAGGAAGCTTCTTTAGATCCTACATGTTTCTTATGCCAGTCTACTGCATGACGGTAGACTTGATGGTGTCTCCGAGCCTCGGTTCGACATAGATAAATGCTTGGTGTGGCTCGCCAATACGGATCTCGGTTTCGGACGACGTTAGGATTCCCTTGTCGTCGATAGTGATGAACTGCGCCTTCGCTAGAGAGAAGCATCGCGTTTGGTGGCGTGGTGTGGTTAGGCGCCTCTGGAGGGCAGGTCTTACTATGCGAGAGCGGACGTGTGATCGCATCGTGTTGAGAAAGGCCTGATGTAGCTTTGCGTGTCGTGATATCTTATTCGGGAGGTTGATTGGCTTCTGGAAGGCTGCTGCGCGGCGCGGTACGGCAGGGTGATGCGAGGTGCTGTTCGGATCAGAAGATGGTGAATTGTTGGCTGAGAAGTCGAGTGCACGACGCCGCGCGACCGCAGCTGGCCTGGTCTTCCTGGAGTTACAAGCAACGCACGATGTTCAGAAACTGCCAACACAGACCATCCCATTCCCGGACCTTCAAAAGCGTTAGGCAGCTGTCGAAGTTGAATAGCGCCACAACTAGATCTGCTACGCCGCTTGCTGTGTTTGATTGAGGATTCCGACGTCGGCACGGACGCTCAGCTTCGTCAGTTTCACAATGCAATGGGCTGTCTTGAAGCGGGCAATTTGAATCAGGCATTGGAGCTTCTGACGCTGGATGCGCAGCACCCCAATAAGACATTGAGTATAGGTTGAGGAAAATAGTTCGAAAAACAGATCATGGCTTCCCTATTCTAAGATAGGCAGACCATTATCATCAAAATACACAGGTACGCCCTTGCGGAACGAGTGTTGCAAAGCGACGCAGATCTTGCCGGCCTCGAACGCGTCTTCGGGCTCGCAGGTTAACTTCTCGCCGTCCAGAATAGCAGCCGCGAACTCGGCAAGGTCCTGGACGAACGTCGGCTCGAAGAAGGTAAAGGCGTCAGGGACGGACACGGAACGGACGCCGTGCATGTCACGGATCGATACGTTGTTGGTTCCCGTGACGATGGAGTGGCCTTTGGTGCCGCAGAGACGGGTGGTGTCTTCGAAGCCGTCGGCGGCGGTGCGGCCAAGGTAGGTGGTAAGGATCTTGCCGTTGGCGAACTCAACCATGCCCCAGCCGTTGTCGCAGTCGGCGTACTTGGCTAAGTCGCCGTAGATGGCCTGCTGGCCCATGGCAATCACTCTATTGACCTGCCTCTTGGGGTTGGCGAGGTTTGACTTCACGTCCAAGAGATACCGGCCCGCGTCGATCTGGTGGCATGACTTAGTAATTGATTGCACAGTTGGGGATGCGGGAATGTATGCTGACCATGTGGATGCCAACATCTAGGAATATGCCTCCGGACTGCTCTGAGAAAGACACGAAAAAAGCTGCGCGCGATATCAGGTCAGCCACGAGATTGGGGTTGACGGACGAGATCAATCAGAGCCCTACCGTTGGGGTCTTGCGCATCAAGGCACGTCGTCACGATGGCATGAACCTCGCCTAGATCTCCCCTCTCGATCATTGCCTTTGCTACTCGGTAGCTCTTGTCATCTAGCGCTGAATGTCAGTGTGTGTCGATAAGCAGGGCAATTTAGTAACTCACATCGGCGTGTGAAGGGCACGAGGAACTTCTGGGCCGGTCGAGAGGCCGACTTCTCCATCACCTCCTTGGTCGCGAGGATCTCTGTGGACACGGGCTTCTCGCACATGACGTGCAGTCCCAGATCGAGAGCCTGAAGAATCAGAGGCGCGTGTGTCGCGGTAGCGGTGCTGATGAGGATGGCTTGCGCTCCGGAGTTCTTCATGCAGTCCTCGGGGTCGGTGAAGTGCCGGACGCCGGCGGGCAGGTTGTCAGCAGCCCACTTCTCGGTACCGGGCTTCGTGTCGCAGACGGCGACGAGCTCGATGCGCGGCTGCTGGAAAGCGATGATCTTGGCACGAATGGCACCTAGACGGCCGAGGCCGAAGAGGGCCATCTTCACACGTTTTCCAGACGGCATGACGTCTGTGTTTTGAGGTGATGAGGGATGCGGATAGGGGTCAGGTACACGAAGACCAGTGCGTCAATGCTGGACATCAGTGCAAGATTCCAGGTGGCAGGCAATGCTTTAAGCACCCCGAAGGTGAGATGTGGCCGGAGACTTCTTTCGTCTGAAACCTCGCACCCAGACGTCGGCAATAGCTGCCAGGAGAAATTGTCCGATCCGATGCAGTCCTGGGGCATTACATCAAAGTTGTCGGACTTCTTTCCCTGAAGAACGAACAGAGCCGAGAAGCTTTCTCCGGAATCCACGATATGTCGACTGGATGCTTCTAGAGGGTTGGTCTCCGTGAGATCCAATGCTGGCGACTCCAGTCTCGGCCTTTCGGGAGTGGTATGGAAGCGGGGGGGCGGTGATCACGGCGACTCGGCAGTGTAGAACTGTGGGGTCTGTGGAAGCATAGCTTCACTATTTCCCCACGTTTCAGCACTTTCGCTCCAAGTTGTACGAGGGTCGTGATCGCATTTGGTCCATGAGGAAGTTTTCTCCGCCCAGGGGCCAAGCCAACAGAACAAGTTGGCGTCGGTGGCGGGGCCAAGATTCATGGAATCCCGCCCTCCTTCAGCATCGACCGATAGCGAAACATTAAGGCGCGGCAAACCCAGCCGCAGGAACATCCAAGCAAGGAAATTCCGCGCTCGCCTGGGCGGGTACATGATGCGTCAACGGAGAACATCAGCGGGTTATTTATTGCCTACACGCCCGTGATGAGGACACTCTAATCGCTCTCATCTAAGAAAACAAATAAACTTCTCTTGCCGCACGGTCAGTTGGCTAGTATCATCAACCTTCACAATGGCAACTACGACTGCGCTGGCTTCCAAGGCCCTGGCAGCGGCACCCTACACGGTCGCCGTGGTGTCGTTGGCGGTGTATTTTTTCCTCGTCTGGCCGGTGGTCGTCTACTTCCGGGATGCAAAGGGTGAGTGAGCAACCCAAAGAAAACCGCATCGCATTGGAATTAGGAAACTCACATTCTCCCAGGCCTTCGGAGGTTTCCCAACATGTCGGCATTTTCAGGAATGACGAATATTCCTTTCATGATTCTTGCATCTCGCGGAAGGCGCTCCAGTGAGCTTATCAAGATGCACAAGAAGGAGCCCGTGCTCCGGACAGGACCGAACACCTTGTCCTTCGGCAGCGTCCTCGCCATCAAGGACATTTACGGCCACGGAACCCCTTGCATCAAGGATGAGCAGTACATTGTCGGCGCTGGCTCGCATTACCATCTTGCCGACGTTGTGGACAAGGCCGACCACTCGAGGAAGCGCAAGGTCTTGTCCTCCGCCTACGCGCTCAAGAACCTGGAGCGATGGGAGTTCAAGGTCGCCGACAAGGTGCAGAGGATGATCGCACAGGTCGATAAGCAGTGTACCAGCCCGCCAGCCAGGCATGAGGCCTGGCCCGCCGCGGAAGATGTCAAGGCCGACATGCGCATGTGGTTCAACTTCTTTTCCCTTGATGCCATCGTCGACATCGGTCTTTCGTCACGCCTCGGGTTCCTGGATCAGGGCAGCGACAAGTGTCTAGCCACGCGCAACGATGGCACGACTTTCGAGACGAATCTTCGCGACTGTCTCTACCCGACTGCCCGTAAGCAGGCGCACCTAATCTGGAGCTACGATTACTACAAGGTCATCGATAAAGTTTCCAACTCCATTCCCTACTATAACCGTATGTCGAAGGCGGCCAAGGGCTGGGAGGCCATCGTTCTCCACCAGTCCAACCTTCGCCTGGAACGATATCGACAGGGCGAGAAGCTCGACGACTTCTTCCAGGCCCTTATGGAAGATAAGAACGGCAGAGCGCAGAACCTCGAGTGGGGCGAGATCGTCGCCGAGATCAACATCATGATGAACGCGGGTAGCGTCACCACAGCAATTGCCCTGACGAACGTTCTCTACCAGCTCATCATCCATCCCAAGATCTTGGCCACACTTCGGGAGGAGGTTGACTCTGCTCTGGCGTCCGAGGACGTTGTTGCTCCGTACGATAAAGTGAAGCACCTGCCTTACCTCAGAGCGTGCCTTGATGAGTCCTTGCGACTCTGGCCGCCTACTCCCCACGGACTGCCTCGCAAGACACCCCCCGAAGGACTCAGCATCATGGGCCAATACGTGCCCGGCAACACCTCCGTGAGCATTTCGGCTCTGGTGGCGCACAGAGACGAGACTGTGTTCACTAATGCTGACAAATACATTCCTGAACGATTTCTCGGCGACAAGGGCAAAGAGCTCCAGTCGGCTTTCATCACCTTCTCGGCAGGTGCTCGCGGCTGTATTGGACGGAACATCTCGTATCTCGAGCAGGCCGTCATGCTGGCTTCGGTCGTCCATCGCTACGAATTTTCGTTGGCCAAGGGTTTCGAGCTACAGAGGGAAGAGACCATGAACCACATCTTGGGCCCGATGCCCGTCAAGGTGTGGAGGAGGGGCCTGACAAGGAAGACGGGGGCGTGATAAAATGATTGTGGTTAACATCACCCTGAGCAAATTGCCCACGGATCTCGGACAGGGGAGTACTCGGTATGAGTTCATTGATGTCATACATAAACTCCATAATATCAGTTGTAGTGATATGGTACGATAAGCATGCTGTCTTTAACTTCCTCAAGACCACAATTCCGCTTCTTCATAGGTAATCAAGATCGTGTCTGCTTGGATCACGACAGCACGGGTACGATGGATTTACTATTGCCAGCACTGATCTCCGTGTTGGCCAATTTCTAAGGCACATATCACACCTGTACCGTATCCGCCGATAGTAGTTTGTGTGCGTCTAAGTCGCGCAGACCTGTCGTGCAGACATAACCTAGATGGGTATCGCCAGCCAAAAGGCCAGGTTGGCCAGGCGCACATTGCCTCTGTGCGGCTCCTCTGACACGTACAGGTGCCTACACTCCATTCCACTAGTAGCTATGGTCGCTGGGTATGAAATCCCCGTTGTCGGTTTCGCCGCGTGGCCGATTGGGAATGCTTATGGATTACCCCTGGGACACCCATCGGCACCATGTCCCACAAGCCGACGCTTAGCAGCCCGGGCCCACTCGCCTTTTCGCTCTGAATGGGCAAATTTGGCCGCGGGTCAGGTTGATTTTCGGGAGGGGCGGAGAAATTTGCCTTTTGGGTCCCTTGCCCGTATGGGCCCAAAGTCGGGCCCTTTACCGTAGCTTCGGCTCTTGGACAAGGTTCTAGAACTCATGTAGTAGCGTGTTCGGAAAGTGTATGGTAGACTGTTTCTCAAGGGCGATCATGTCCATCCGCAACGACGACGATCGTTAGTCACCGGTGATAAGTCTTTAAAACGGCATTGCTAGCCTTTTGGACTGACAGCATTGCGTGGAACGGTCTTTGCATTCCTGACTACACACTTCTCGAATCCAGATGGCTTCCTTTCTTCTCCAAGAAGCGCTTCAAGTTGGCGTTCATTTGGGGCGCATTCTAGAGCGTGTTAACCCCTCACATGCTCTGGATGTCGCTGCCGCAGCTACTCTCGCATCGCTCGGCATCGCATATCTATTTCCGAAGTGGACGTGGGACAGACCTGACAAGTGCGACTACATCTACCACGAAAAGCCACAGAGCGGTGGTGGCGTAGGAAGCGTCGGTCGGATGACAAGGAACATCTCAAAGCGTCTGGAAGAGCTGGTGAGTTGACTTCAGGATGCCAGCCCTTCTCATGTGGTATTCCCACTAATTATAGACGCAGAACAAGGACATTGTCATCTTCTGGGGCTCTCAATCGGGCACGTCGGAAGGCTTGGCAGGGCGATTGGCTCGCGAATTTCATCAAGTTTTCGGTCTAGGCTGTCTCGTCGCCGACTTGTCAGACTTCGACCCCGACTCTATCGGACAGATCCCTCAGACCCGCTTGGCAATCTTCCTCTTGTCGACCTACGGAGAAGGTGACCCGAGTGACAACGCCGCCCAGTTCTGGGGCTGGGTGACAAAATCCAACAAAACAACGCTGGGCTCCTTGCGTTATGCGGCGCTTGGCCTGGGCAACAGCAACTATAGACACTACAATGAGGTTGTGAAGCGAGTGACGACGGCTCTGGATGAATTTGGAGCCTCGCGATTACTCGACACCGGACTCGCTGACGACGCCAACGGCACCACCCTCGAGGATTACACTCAATGGAAGGACAGCCTTCTCCTCTGCCTGGAGAGGGAGCTGAACCTGACAAGACGCGAGGTGGGATACGAGCCGTCGCTGATACTGGACTTCGACAATTCGCTTGATCTCATTGATCTCTACAACGGGGAGCCTCTCACACGCGCATCAAATGGCAAGGCCCAGGAGACACCGACGAGACCGGTCCCGGTCATGGCATGTAGTCAACTGTTCAAAGCTGGGACAAGAAATTGTGTTCACATGGACCTCGACATCACACCATATCCCGAAATCGTGTACAAGACGGGAGATCATTTGGCGATTTCTCTGATCAACCCAGACCAAGAGGTCACGGGACTACTTCGCAGCTTGGGGAGGGAGGATTCAGCAGACACGCCATTGACCATCAACTCGCTCGACCCCGCCACGAAAATCACCCTGCCGACCCCGAGCACCCTCCAGGCATTATTCCGGTACTACTTGGAGCTCTGTGCTCCGGTCCCTCGGGAGACCGTGAAAGCGTTGGCTGAGTTCGCTCCTACGCTGGAGGCGAAGCAGTTCCTCGTGGAGATCAGCAGTAACCAGGAAAAGTTCACGCAGCTTCAAGAGCAGTCCTACCTGACATTTTCGAAACTCCTATCACTGGCGACATACGGAAGCAGCGTTACGTGGTCGAAGCTGCCTTTGGAATTCGTCGTGGAGAACATACCACGATCCCACGTGCGATACTACTCGATCGCTTCATCGAGCGTCTTGTCACCTCGCACCGCCTCCATCACAGCCCTTGTATCAAACACACCCTTGATCAGAACCCCCAACTCTTCAATACCTGGCGTCGTCACGAACCATCTACTAGTCCTCTCTGAATCTTTGGGGCAGGGTGCGCTTCAAGGATCCCAGAAAGCAGACCTGAGCTTCGACCTCTCAGGGCCGGCTGGATCGCTCGAGGGCGGCAAGGTCTTTGCGCACGTCCGCCGCTCGACGTTCAAACTTCCCATGCTCGCCAAGACACCCTTGATCATGGTCGCGACCGGGACCGGCATCGCGCCTTTCCGTGCTTTCATCACTGAGCGCGCACGCATGATGTCGATGGGCAGAGAAATCGGCGAGATGGTGCTCTTCTTTGGCTGCCGAAGCCCAGAGGAGGACTACATCTACCGCGAGGAGCTGGAGCAGCTCGAGCGTTCGCTCCGCGGGCAGCTGCGCCTCGTCCCGGCTTTCTCGCGCGCCGAGGGAGTGCCGAGGGTCTACGTGCAGGACAAGATCCGTGACTATAGAGAGGCCGTTCTCCGCTTGGTTGAGCAAGACGCCACTTTCTACATTTGCGGAAGGACTATCATGGCCAAGGATGTTGTCAAGGTTGTCTCCGGCATTGTCAAGCAGGGCAACGGGGATGAGTGGGTCAGGAAGATGAAGAAGATGAACAAGTGGCAGCAGGACGTATGGGGATGAGGCAAGATTAACGGTTACTTCATGCTTCTTCTCAATAGTCGTTAAGATAGTTTTGCCTGGAATGTATAAGCACAATTTGACCTGGAGGGAGACTTGAAGAAGAGGGTATGGGACGTGAGACTCACACTGCTATTGTTGACCATCCGTATTGGTGTTGTGTTTTGACTAATATGTCTTGCAGGACTGCTCGCTCGTGAGCGTCACGGAAGACGTCTCCGGCCAAAGCGATTCCCATGGAAGCGTTCCTGTGTCGCGGTGTCAATATCATGCGAAGGTTTGAAGTCCACGGATGCGGCATGAGGCGATACTCACAGATATGTCGGGTTAATGGGACCTCGCGACTCGGCAACGGCGCAAATGAATTTGATGTCGCTTTCCACCTGTTCCTACAGATGCGTACTCAGTCAGGATGCACTGCAATGTTCTGAATCGCCCCAAACTTACATTTCTCCATCTTGCAGCATCTCTTTTCGCTGAACCCAGCCTCGGCATGCGAGGATCGTGTGTCAGCAGCAGGATTCTAATGATGTGGTAATACTGAGCTGCCACTGCCGCAGAGTCGCTCAGAAACATGACTTCCGGTAGATTCCGGTCCTGTTGTGGGAACTGGAAGAAGACTGGGGCGAGCCATGCCGGTTTCGAAGTCGCCCAAACGGCCACATCGCTGACCAGTTGGTCGTAGACGGCGGAGCTCTTGCTGTATCCCAGGCAGTATTTCACGGCCCTGACTAGTTGAAGGAGGATCTGATTCGTCCACTCTTTATCTTCCGAGAAACTCTTGAGGTTCAGAAGCTTTGTTTCGTCAATGTCGACATATGCCGCGTCATGATTGGTAATGGCCAAGAAGAGCTCTTGCCGAAGAGAAGCCCACATGATCTGATGCGCGAACTTCTCATCCTCCACGGAGAACAATTCTGGATTGTTGAGCGCATATCGGATTGTTTCAGCATGAATAGCGGAAGGACTTGCTTCCGATTCTGGGTGAGGTTAGCATACTTGAGCGGAGAGGTGCGGACAGACCAGAAGCGCAGTGTGCAGATGGTTTGATACTCACCCTGAAGGTTGTCGACGAGTCGCAGCAGAAACGCGGACAACAGCTCGTTTACCGACTCGAAATCGAACGAATTCGCCGCTGGACTGATTTCCGGTAGGCTCTGAACAGGGTCCCTTTTTCTCTCCGCCACGCATTTGACGTGCTCAAGGAGCTGAGGGTACACCGCTGCTCTTGTGGCAATGCCAATAGCCAACGCTGAGTACTGATCACTGGGATCTATCGAAGGCCCAATCGAGTCAATAAAGAATGCCAACGTCTCGCGCATGGCATTCTCTTCGTCTTGTTGGATTCCCCGGGTGAGAAGAAGATGTGCCCTAGGCGGTGCGTAGTCATCTAACGAGATATCCAGTTGGATGTCACCATCATGTCTGTTCTGTGGGGATTGCGATGGTCCTGACGTCGGTGAAGGCCCAGCTTCACTGGCCGATTGAGGATCGTTCTCATATGATTTGGATGTCTCAAGAGTCTGGTCGATGAAGTCGAGCGTCTTGCTCGAAGTATTACACCATACCTGATCCGTGGAAAAGCCGAAAGATTCACTATGACGGGCGGCTGTCAATGAATGGCCTGGGTCATCATTTGGCCGGGTCAACTCACTTCAGAATGTTTGCTTGGCGAAAGCGAGTTCCCCGATGGCAGCCTAAACCTCTCCGATCACAGCGTTTGCAAGGGAAACCACCCTCGCCTGTACTAGCTGTTAACATAAACCGCTGGTCACTGGAGCGGCGCATTCTCACATTTGGCATGCCTGAACAAGCATCAGACTGTCAATGGAGGACAAAAAATGGAGCTTCTTGACGCAATCGGTCAATATGGGCCCACCCACCTCGCCCGGCAATTCTGTCCAACAGTCAGTAGAATGTTCCAATGGAGGAGACGTCATGTCTATCGTTCCCCTCCGCCAAACACAAGGAATGCGTACCTCGCAGCCAACTTGCCTCGCCCTTCCTCCCGTCATCGTCGGCCGGGCAGATGATTCAGGTGATCGCAACAGGGAATCTCGTCCCCAAGTTCATGGATGCTCGTTGCTGGTGGCAATATCGAACAAGGAGGGAGCCGGGGGAGCGAGTGCTCTTAATCTCAGCTGGTCTGGCAAGGTAATTTTCTCCGCTCGGTACCCGCAAATTGCCCCGCCTCCGGGTTTTCCCCAGGCCCCAGCTTCACGAGTCAGATCCATGGCTGCATAAGCCCCGGCCTCTGGGCGTGGAGGCTTGGCCTGACTTCCCCCGCATCGGCCCCTTGCCCCGATGCTTGTCCTACTTCGTTTTCTAGCCTTCCATCATCAAACATACATGCCAACGTACTCGAGTTATGTCATCGGCTCACTCGTTGGTAAGCGATCAGTCGCCAGGATCAGACTTCCGTCGAAGGGTTACATCCTTCGCCTCCTCCGATTCCCACGGCCTGATTCAATGGCGAAGTGCAGAAACTGCCAGTCAGCCAAGGACAGTGGTCAGCAGGTGCGATTTCCAGAAAGGAGCAACTTATGAGTACCCATGGATCATACTGATGCTGAACAGTATGCTGCGGTCAGACTACTTGCCACCGCTAGGAACTGATCTATCCTGCTCTTTTGGTGAACGTAGAGAGGCACTGTACATTGCTCATTTCGTTCAGAGTCTAGCACCTCTGGTAAAACAGCCATTTTCATAACTTACCAAGTTCTCTTGTTTTGCTATCATCGCTGATTGTGCCTCCCAGATCGATATCTGTGACCCTCGTCACAGGTTTGGGACAGACGTACCCATTCTAGCTCTCCAAAACCCGCTTTTGACATTCGCTATTTTGTCTTTCGCTTCTCGCGACTGGTTACTCTTGAACGGACAGGAAGATTTGTGGAGCGATAAGTATTCCAGTCAAGCCTTGCAGCTACTGATACCCATTCTTGATGGCCCTGTCGAGTCGCTTGACGAGACCGTGCTCGCCGCCATCGTCCTGTTGAGGCTGTATGAAGAAACAACTGGTAAAAAGATTCTCTTAATTTGTTTCGCTCTACATGGCCAATGCTGACATTCTTTTGAAGATGGGGATACCGGGACCCACTTGCTGGGGAGCACACGACTACTCAATTCAGCATCCACCTTTGCTGGCCGAGGAGGGCTAGGTGAGGCAGCAAGCTGGATCGTTCTGAGGCAGCAGCTCTATCTCTCTATTACGAGATCTCAGCCATTCCGCATGGACTTAGGCTATTTTATCCGCTCGTCCTCCTTCATAGACTCTGACCCAGAATGTCTCGCGAACCGGATGATTCTTCTGTGTTGTCGAGTTCTCACACATTCACATGAAATTCAAGGGCTATTTAGTCTCGAAGATTGGAGCCAGTTACGCAACGAGACCTTGAGTTGGTACAACTCCATTTCCTGGCCGCTAAAGCCCGACGCATCACGATATCTCGTCAATGAGACCACAGAAGGCGTACCTAACCTTTGGGTCCCGATGCCGGTTCATGGTGAGATCATGTAGAGCCCAAGGTATGGAACCCTGGTGTTGACTCGGATACAGTGATTGCATATCAGCACTTTTTTTTCGCACTTCTCCTGCTGGCTATTTACGAACCGCGAAACTGGGTTCCGGGAAAGGATGCCCTCCTGTCTAGGTCTAAGGTCGAGGTCTGCACGTCAACAACCAAGCCCGTGACGTTTTGCATCTGACAACCTCCCAGGTGTCGATTCAACAAAACTTGATCATCATTTGTGCCCTGGCCATAAGCAACCCCAAGGTCATCACTGCCAGCCTCACTGCACATCACATCCTTCACACCTGTAAGTTTAAAGATGCCGAGAATCTTGCGACAAGCTTCTAAGTAATCTTACCGCAGATGGTGCATTTCTGAAGAGAGACTCTCACAGACGTGCTGTATTAGACTTTCTTCAACAGTTTCCAAAACGGTCAGGGTGGCCAACAGGGAAGCTTGTTCTCAAACTTCAGGAGGAGTGGTCTTATCCACATTGAGGAAAAAATAAAAACTTTTTGGTTTCTTCAATTACTCATTAAAGTCTGCTTACCTGCCTACGTAACGCGTATTTAATTTATGGCTGTGTGGCTCTCAGCCTGTGCATCATATTAGCGCAAATCAAATGAATTGGGAATGCGAATTAAGCCCTACCTCGGAAATATTAAAGATGTCTGCAAGCAAATCATCTGGAAATAGAGGTTCACTGAAACTGGGGACCTTAGACATGTGAGCATGGCATGATAGTTTCGAAAGGGACGCCTTACCAAACCTCCTGTGGGAACAGCGTCGTGAGCGCCAGGCGGAAACGTGAAGTCTAGAAGCCCCCACGGTGATTGCAGATCCACGTGCCGGTTATGTGCATCAGAATCACTGTTAGGGCTCGTGGTGCCACTGATTGTTCTGCTGACTCGATGGTCCTGAGCAACTTGCTCGACAAGCCGTGTGCGCCAGCCGATAAGCTCCAGCTCCTCTTCATCAACAATCTTTTGCCCCGAGCTCTCTGGGGTCTTCATCCCCGGAGAGTGCTTGCTGGCTGGCGTTGCGGACATCTTGGAAATTGCCATAGTGCGAAGTTGCGAAAGACTATTTAGGTTGCGTTGATATCTCGAAGTATTGGCACCTTGATGTATCAAAGAGGTGATCAAAGAGATAGACGTATCCAGTTGAGAGATGATGTAAGAGCCCAGAGTATTTTGGGGATAACGAAGCACAACGGTTCCCAAGCAAAGGGCTGAGTTGAAAACATGGAACTGCATGCAGTGATTTGTTAGCCTTATGGGTCTCTAGAACAGCACCAGAGCATGAGATGTGTATTGACTTACCCACAAATTCCACTGTCTGATACTCACTGCCGGGAAGCGACCGTGGATGTTGGCAACAACCGCTATCATCATCTTTGCACGTATAAGAACCCCCTCCATAATCTCAGAAAGTCAAGGATTTCTTACTGAACATCTCTCTATGACAGTCAGGTAAGATGGGGCGTAAGCAGATTTTACTGGGTCATCGAGATTCTCGTAAAGTGCTTTGGCGTAGTATGGTCGATGCAAGTTGATGAACGTCTCGGAAATGTTGAATGACAAGTTCATTTGCTATTTTTGTCAATTATAATTCTCCCCATCAAATAAAACTATATCTTACCTGAAAAGATATGGTCATTGACGTTCTTGATGGTTCGGGAGACGCTTTGACGGCATCCTCGCGGTCGGGGTAGCGAGAAGGCATAGACAGCAAGGCCGCCCGGCAACGCAAATCATACGGAATGATACGCTCGAATTCGCATCTATCCCGTGTTAGACTGGCATATCACCGATCAATCGGATACACAAAGAGGTACTCACAGGACTGAGTTAAGATTGGTTACTTCAGTATAGCGACTTGGAGAGTAACGTGGCTGGCGGACTCTCAAGCTCACGCTTAGTATCCTTTTTGGAGCTGTTAAACAATGTGCTGACATCAGAGCTAGTGGGCAATAAGCACATACTCTGAAGAAAGTTGAGATAACTCAAATCTAAGCCGGGTGTAGGTTTTGCCCTTGGCCAAGTCCTCCATAGGAAATCGGGTGTCGCAATGCTCGGGATTTATCGCGCTCCTATTCGAAGTTAGTGGCGTATGAATCGAGACGGCGGAAGTGGTCTCACGGTCTTGAAAAGCAATGCGCTTGGAAAACGTCTGCCGTATGGCATTCCCAGAAGACCATCCGCCTTTCCTCGACGACATGTTGCGGCAGATTCCAGCTTGAGCCGTCTCGGTGTAAACCCATCTGGTCTTCTTATTAGCCTATATCCCACTTCACATCTGATGCGAGGCGTGAGCATACCGCTTGGATCAAACGCATCACCAGACCCCAAAGTGGCCAGGCTGTATCACCTCGGCCGCCTTGATCCGACTCTCTGATTTCTCAAGTCAGTAAACGAACAAATGGAGCTCGATTGCCACGGCTCTCACAAGTAGAAATATGCCATCAGATGCTAGGACTCATCAGCTTTGCGACTTGGGTCACCAAGATGTCAGCTTACGAGAGTCTGAAGGCCGGGAACAGTGTTCTTGGTCAGAAAGTTGCCTTTCGTGAGAGCGCGCTGTGACATTTGAAGCCACTGCTCAGCAGAAGGATCGTTGTATGCCATCTCGATGTTGTACAGCGTGCCTTGGGCCATTATAATGTAGATGAGGGCGATTTCCTGAGCATCCACAGAAGGCATGATGCCCAAGTTGTCGCGACTCTCATACACCCGATCGAAGACTTTCTGGAAATTCGTCTTCGAGACCACACTATGGCTAGTTCTCGTTAGCTTGGTCTCTCCTCAGGCTGTGGCTCCGCTTCTTACTGCCAGGCGCAATAGCGGTAGTAGGATTCTACCAGAGTCCATGCTTCTTCCTTCGGAGGCAGTTTTGAGAGCAACTCTCGTGTTCTGATGCGAGTGTTGGGGGCATCGAAAGGGAAACCCGCCCTCGCCATGGGCGAGTCCGTGTGATGATCATGAGGAAGACCTGTGTCTGCTCCAATCTCAGGGGAGGGAGCACGACTTTCCGGTGGTGTGCCTGACTTTGCCCGCATTTCAGACTGACGTTCGCGTATTAATCGGTGCAATGCTCAGAAGCCATCAACATGTAAACTCACGTCTTTCAGCCATTGACTGCCGGCTGTTGGCCCGAGGTACTTCGACCGGCCGCCATGGGAAAACATCAGTATCCCATGAGAGCCATTGACCTCATTATTATTGTCGTCAGTTGGCCCTATATCCCGACGTGCAGACGGCCAAGCACGGTAGGGTTGGTCCGTCAGATCCGAAGCAGATTCAGGACTGGTTGTCTGGATGACCTGGGTCAGTTGGTCAAGCTCCAGTAACCCTGGATCAGAAGCGGGTGTGCGCGAATGCATCATATGATTTCTCCGTGTCGGACTTGGCTCGGATGACTGCGCGTGCAATGCTGGTAGCTCCGTGGATGGCTGCGTGGTCTCGGCACCGCAAGGCACTGGATTTGGTTGCTCTGATCGAGACTGAATATGGCGGCCTACAGGCCCATGGCAAAGAGCAGACCTGTGACGGCGTACACAATTGGAGCAAGGCACTGAGAATCGGTGTAAGAACAACGTTCAATGACGGGTCAACAACAGATCAAGCAATGGAACTGACCATCTCGGTCGCATTTCATCTTCAAACGGCGACATTCTGTGCAATGCCCATATTAGCTACATACCCTGCTTCAGTGCACTTAATCCTCTCACTGACTTACCTCTGCAGCTATGAATATGTCGTTGCTTCCGCGGCTTCTTGGGTGGCCTTCGGGTCAGCTGGGCTGCGACGATGGGTACCGGAGCAGTCATTGCGTCGGCCGATGCGAGAACTGGCCTTGATGCCATGGTGTCGGACATCTTGAAATCAAGCCAGATTGAGGTGTCAGTCAATGTCGCAAATACCTGGCTGGGCCGCAATCCAAACGTCCGATGACTATATGTCCTGACCTGGATACCGGAGTCAATTGCCTGATCTCGATGCAAGATCCACTTCCGGCGCTGCGTGGTCGAGCACCTGGGTTAGGCAATTCAGTCCGTGGTCTCTCTCCACGGCCTGTGTGGTTACAAACGCCGAAGGCCGGAGAAATGCGGCCAATGACAAGAAAAAGCACTCGACAAAGGGTGTGACCTGCCATGACTCAACGCCAGTCTGTCGGAGGTGCTCACGACTTGGCATCAGCCACCCCAGGATTCGCGCAACAGGGGATCTCCACAGGGTCGGTGTCCAGCCGGCAGCCACATGTGAAGGGAAGGGTGCAGGCTTCATATCCCTCCGGACGCGATCTGATGTCCGGTCATGAACCGCTGGGGTGGTCTCTGGCGTTTACTCCGCCATGTCACTCTCGGCCGTGAGTCTGGACTGCCCGCTCGACATATATGAGCACGCTCGCATTTGCTCGCGTAAGTGCAATGCCCCATCGTCTACTCCAGACCAGAGACAACAGCCAAATTTTTGACGCTGATTGCAAACCACAACAAAAGACAATGGCGCCCTCCGTTTCCATCACTCCCTCTGTTCCCCTGGCCAACCCCAAGTCGAAGACCGTTGTACTCGACCACGACAATGTGCCAAAGCCCGTTCCTGACAACTTCATGTACGATTTCAAGTACAACCACCCCCTCCCTACCGTTGGCACGCTCGGCATCGAAATTCCCGAGGACTGTGACGCCCATAAGGAGGCCGAGGGTATAGTGTCTCGTCTCGAGAACGCTACCATAAGGGCCGACCCTAAGGCCTTCGCCGACCTGTTCCTTGACTACGGTACTGCCACCCCAAAAAATGGCGTCTTCAATGAAAATTTGCTAAGGTCACACGTCCAACAGGCGTATGGCGCGATAAGTTGTCCTTCACATGGGACCACCGCACTTTCAACTTCAGGGATGCGATCCTCAAGGCTGCCACCGATCTTCTAGCACAAACACAGGCGACTAACTTCTCTTTCCTCACACCGGCGCCTAAGATCGACCGCCCATACCCCGATTACGCCGTGCTTCAGTTCGTCGTCAAATTCGAGACTGTCCTCGTCTATGCTTCGGCAGTGATCAACGCCGTCCTGACGCTAGATGGCTGGAAGATCTATACTATGCATACCGTTGCAGAGAGCTTGAAGAAGTTCCCCGAGCATCAGGCTCTTGACGGTCACATGACCGGCGTGACCAGCTGGGAGGCGCAAAGGGCTCAGACTATCAACCAGTCCAGGCCCGAGGTATTGATCATCGGCGGAGGTCAAAAGTAAGATCGCCCACGAGCGCGCAATCACCCCGTAAGCATCAGGCTGACCCTTTCTCGTTAGTGGTCTCGCCATGGCAGCTCGCTGTAAACTGTTAGGGCTGGAAGCCTTGGTCATCGAGCAGAGCGAGGAAGTCGGAGACGTGTGGAAGAAGCGCTACGAATATCTTTCGCTCCACTTCCCGCATTGGCCTGACGCGCTTCCATACTTCAAGTACCCCGAGCACTGGCCTACCTACACACCAGCGCAGAAGCAGGGACTGTACATGCAGTGGTATGCCTCCGCCCTGGAACTTAACGTCTGGACGAGCTCTACCGTCGAGAAGGCGGAGCAGAACGGCGAAACTTGGACAATCACGATCAATAAACAGGGCGAGTCTCGCACCCTGCAACCGAAGCACGTCGTCATGTGCACATCGCTGTGTGGGCTCCCTTCCACCCCAGCTATCTCGGGCATGGCCGACTTCAAAGGTGTGATTCGTCACTCCAGCGCTCACGACAGTTCCAAAGGGTTCAAGAAGGTCCTCGTCGTCGGCACATCTTCCTCGGCGTTCGACACTGCTTACGAGTGTGCCCGTCTGGGGATCGATGTTACTATGCTCCAGCGATCACCAACTTACGTCATGTCCCTGACGCACTCCGTACCACGCATGATGGGTGGATACAAGCCCCGCGACGACGGCACCCGCCCCGATTTAGAAGAGCAGGATCGACTATTCTTCTCGATGCCCGTCGGGCCTGGCGAGGAGCTAGGCAGACGTATGGCCAAGACACTTGAGGGCCTAGATAGGCCCCTCCTCGAAGCCCTCAATGCCCGGGGTCTTAGGACCTGGCGTGGGCAGCGCGGCACAGGCAACGGAACCCTCGGCCAGACTCGTAACGGCGGTTTCTACTTTGATGCTGGGGCTTGCGACGAGATTATCAACGGTAATATCAGGGTGGAACCTGGCTACGTCGAGCGCTTTACCGCCGACAAGGTCACCTTGAACGGCGATCGAGAGCGGGAATATGACCTCGTCGTCTTCGCCACTGGCTTCTCGAACACCATCGACTCGATTCGAGCGACTCTCGGAGATGACATTGCTGGTAAAGTTGGGCCGATCTGGGGTATTGACGAAGAGGGAGAGTATAAGACGGCCTATCGGGAGACAGGCGTTCAAAACTTGTGGCTCATGGTTGGTTTCCTTCCCATGACCCGGTATGCATCCAAGGTCCTGGCTTTGCGACTGAAGGCCCTCAGCGAAGGCATTTCCCCGCCCCCATATAAAATCTAGATTCTTAGACAAAGTCGTGGTTTCCAGCCTCATAAATCTTCACAGCATGTCATCTACATAAATCGTAATTTTTGCCGTCTAAGATCTGGTGGCTTGGATGTAATGACCCATGAATGTCCGAGTCTAGCTCTGTGTCGTTTCCGCTGAACGCAGCCGGAAAGCATAGGCCTTCGGTGTCGTCTGCTGGAGGCCAACTCGACATTGCGTTGCTACTGACAGGGTGTTGCGAAACTTGCATCTCAAGGTTCTTAGGATTGCTTCACCCCTCCAAACACCATGCTTGCACAGCAGGACTAAGTGCCCCACGGGCAATAATTCTCGGAAGCCGGGACCAGATGATTCTTTCAGCAAGAATAGAATATCGCCCCGGCATTCCAGTTTCGGGCCACTAGCCTTCGGGGACACTTCCAAGAAAAGGGTGAGAACACATGGACACGTGAGCATTGGTGTGACGCTGAAAATAAAGAACGCGCCAGAGACGTATTTGAGCCCGCGCTGTATGCATCATTACGAGCTAGACCCATGGCGACTCATCACTAATTACAGTACGGGCGGGTTTTCTTACTGTTCTGGGTCGACCAGGCAGGTCAGCCCGCCCCTATGACGGCTCTCGTCTTTCAGGGGGCAGGGCCGTTTTGCGGGGGAACGCGTCAGAGTGGGTCAGCCTCGTTCCCCATGGGGAAGAATTTCCCTAACCCAGAAGCACCTTAGCCTCGGGAGTTGAGAAGTCAGACGTTGGGGCCGAAGACCAGTGGCCGGAGGTCATGTCCCTCCAGACTTGATAAAATAGTCATCTCACTCCAAACATAAATAGCCGCTCCCTCCATAAATGAACTATGTCGAATCAACTTGTCGACAGCAACCCCATCTTCTCAGGTCACGGCAACTGAAAGCAGAATGGCGAACACCAAGACAGTTTCTGACAAGCCGATCGGCAGCTCCAAGTCGTCGGACCTCGACCACGTGGAGGAGGCGGCCACGGATGCCGCTGCCCTGCCTGCTGCCTCCGGCATTGAAGACACCAAGCCTTCCACAGCCGTGTGGCTGATCACCTTCACCGTCGCCATGGGCGGTTTCCTCTTCGGTGCGTGTCAGACGTGATCCCCGGCCTAGATCGATAGTCTGTTAACAGACAACGTACGCAGGTTACGACACGGGCGTCATCTCGGCCATTTTAGTCAACCTCAAGTCCGACCTCGGCCACGAGCTCTCCTCGCATGAGCAGGAGCTTATCACGTCAATCACCTCCGGTGGTGCTTTGGTCGGAGCCCTCATCGCTGGAATACCGGCTGACAGGTACGGGCGCAAGCTCGGCATCTACATTGGCTGCGTCCTGTTCTTCATCGGATCCGTTATCCAAGCTGCTGCCTTCAGCGTCGCCCAGATGGCGGTTGGCCGTCTCGTTGTCGGCTTCGGCGTTGGATCCGCGGCGATGATCATTGTACGAGCTCCGTGACCTTCCCGGGTTAGGTCTGATTCTTTCGACTGACAACCCTTCTAGCCCCTTTACATCGGCGAGCTTGCCCCGGCCAAGCAGCGCGGCAGGATGATTGCCTTCGATAACCTGAGCGTCACCTTCGGTCAACTCGCCTCCTACGCGCTTGGTGCTGGATTCACCGAGGTCACGCATGGCTGGCGCTACCTGGTTGCCATTGGAGGCATACCGCCCATCATCCTCGGGTGCTTGCTTCCCATGTGCCCTGAGTCGCCTCGCCAGCTCATCTCGCATGGCCACCTGGAAACAGCCAAAAAGGTGCTGGCCCGAGTGTACCCCCATGCAACCGCTGATCAAGTCCAAGCCAAACTTCGAGAGATAGAGGTCAGCGTCGAGATGGAGTCTCTCGTCGTGCAGAGCAAATCTCTGTGGTATCGCTTCAAGCAGCTGCACGTTGTGCCCTCGAACTTCCGCGCGTTGTTGTGCGCTTGCATCGTCATGGCTGGTGAGTGCAGTCCGCTGTAGCTGTACTGCATGCGAGTGGTGCTGACCTTCATGTCTCGCCTAGTCTCGCAACTGGGCGGCTTCAATACCTTGATGTACTACTCTGCCGTCCTTTTTGGTTTGGTCGGCTTCGACAAGCCGGTAGCCGTCTCTGTTGTTGTTGGCGCGACGAACTTTCTCTTCACAATGGTCAATCTATTTATCATCGACCGTGTTGGACGTAGAAGAATTCTTCTCATCACCGTTGCCGGCATGGTAAGCACTTCGGACCACGTCTTCCAGGTCGCCTCCTAACACTTCCAAGTCTCTCAGTCTAGTGGTTGCCGCTGTCGCCTTTAGTTACATTCCGATCAGCAAGGACCTCAAGATCCAGGACTCGTCCTCCGTCGGCTGGGCAGGCATCCTCGTTCTTGTTACCATTATCTTCTACGTCGCCTTCTTCGCTAGCGGTGTGGCCACCATCGGCTGGGTCGGCACCGAGCTGCTGCCTCTCGAGGTTCGAGCTCTCGGTACAATGATGAACACGGTCACCTGCTGGGGATGCAATATCATCATCGCAAGCACCTTCCTATCTATGATGAAGTCCATGACGGCACCTGGAGCCTTTGGATTCTACGCCGGCATCTGCGCCTTGGGCTGGCTGTTCGTGCTTGGATTCTACCCCGAGGTCAAGGGCCTCCCGTTGGAGGATATCAGGCAGGTCTTCGAAGATGGATTCGGTGTCAAGAAGGCCAGGGCACTCCAGAAGGAGATGAAGCAAAAGGGGCTCGACCCTACTGTGGTCCGTGTCTGACCACAAGACCATCTTAAGGCTACTTGGTGCATTGTACGATTCTGCCAAAGGTCTCATGTATTCGATCCTCTTCTACTTACAGTTTTGACACATACAACGGGTTCGCAATGGTTGCGACAAGTTTAGACGTATCCCTCATGAATACCTGCACCGGCACCTCTTATGAGAGACCTCTAGAAGAGTTGTATTTTCTATCTGTCCGCTCAAAGGCCCGAGGCCCCTCATCTAAACACCCTTCACCGGACCGTACCAGTCAGCGAAGCCCAAATCGAACCCCCACAGGGGTGTGTTGATGCGCTTCGCCTTCCCGCCGGCTGCCAGGCCGTCCAACACGTCCAGGTCCCCCCTGGCAAGTAAAATGACCTCCTTGTTAGAAGAGATACGCTTCTCGGTCACAGACTTGGGGAGCACCACCACCCCCTTGTTTACGTGGTAGCTGATGAGGACCGTGGCGGCCGAGACGCCGCTCCTGTCCGCAATCTTCTGAACGTCGGGATCGGACATGATGGGGGCGCCTGCAGCGTTGCTTTTCGTTAGCCTCTATCAACAGCATCGCACCGGGAATCCATGGCGCACCGGTGGAGCCGAGTGGCGAGTATGCTTCCATCAGGATACCGAGCTTGTCACAGTACGCTCGCAGTTCATGCTGAGGGAGGAAAGGGTGCAGCTCGACTTGGTTCACGCTCGGAACGATCGTCCACGTCTTGCGAAGCTCCTCGAGGTAGGGGATTGACCAGTTGGCGACGCCAATGGCCTTGGCTTTGCCGGACCTGTAGACATCTTCCATCTGGCGCCAGGTCTCGCCCTGGTCCCACGACCGATCGACCGATCGGGTGCCGTCTGAGTTGACTGGAAGGAGCTCGCTTGATTGGTTCTGTGGGCGGGATTAACACTGTCTTCGTCACGTTCAACTCAAGTCACCTACCGGGACCAAGCGGACGGGCCAATGAACAAGCTAGGAATTGTCAGTCGCGACGTGCTGTATGGCCGTGGTAGATCCTCACATAGAGATCGAGGTAGTCCACGCCCAGCGCATCAAGAGACTTCTGTAAGCCCTCCTTGACGTTGGGATGGTGGGTGTTCCAGAGCTTGCTGGTGAGGAAAATCTCTTCGCGAGGCACTCCGCTGTCTTTGATTCCCAGGCCGACCTCATCTTCATTCCCTTGAAGGCTGTTAGGACAGGGTTCGGGGTACATGTTTGCTGGATCATCGCACCGTAGATTCTACATCTCGTTAGTCACGGTAGTCCCTTGGAAAAGTGCGGCGTTGCTTACAGTGCAGCGTCGACATGACGATATCCTTCTTTGAGGGCAAACGCCACGGCGGTACGAACGTCTCCGGGCTTCGACTGCCAGGTTCCTGCGAGTATGGGTTGTGTTAGAAGATAGCCTGGCACAGCAGTACTCAATACTGACCGAGGCCGACGGCCGGGATCTTGGAGCCTGTGTTCAGTGTAAAGTGAGTGGGAGGGGTCATTGTGTTATGAAACAGGACTTTCTCCTTTCCGATTGATGATGATGCAAGATTGTACTGTAAGTGAACTGGCAGGAATCAGTTTTCAACTTTTTCTCGTCAAACTCATGGACTCGGGGTTCTGATGACGTTCACCGAGCCATAGCTAGCGCCGGCCGAATTGAAGAATCACCGATCGGAGGTTCCTCTGCAAATATCCCCGATGCGCCACCTAAATACCAGCATGGAGGGACTGGCGATGTCATTGGCCAAACTTCGCCGGTGGTACCGGATATTCAGGACTGACACCCAGAGGGCAATGGGAAACCCTTGTGAACCCTGCACTACGGCGTTCGAGATCTCGTACGCGCTGTTGGCGCAGGGGTTGGCCCACCCTGTTACAGCGAGGCCTGCAGTCTTCCGTACGCGTTCGGCCGTGCACGACCAGGCAGCAAGTCCAGGCAGCCTGCGGTCGGCGCGTCGTGCACAGCACTCGCATCACCACCGCGCCGCGCAGCAGCCTTTCAGAAGTCAATCAACCAGGCCTCTCAACACGATGCGACCACACGTCCGCTCCCGCATTGTACGACCTGCCCTCCAGAGGCGGAGAGGATTGGAAGGAACTATTAGAGATGCTGTGTCGGACATGAGGAGACTCGGCAGCGATGCAGGATTCGTTGGCTGCTAAACGACGTGACGTAGGGCGCGAGGCGAAGCGGATGTTGTGATTGTTTCGATGTGGGCGTCGGGCGCGCTGGTGTTGCTCGACTCTGGGCCGGTGTTGCTCGACTGGCTCTGGCGCGGGCCTCGCGCGACTGACTGCGCTGCCTTGCATCTCTCAATTGACGGCGTCTCCTTGCCCGACGGACTGCGGGCCTTGGATTTCTCGATGGACTGTGTCTGGTCTTGCACGGCTGCCCGTCGCGTCCGTCCGCATGCACTGCAGCTCCGTCCGCGGGCTGCGGCACTGTCCTCGTCCACTGCAGCTCTGTCCGCGTCCAATGCAGCTCTGTTCTCAGGCTCTGGCCCTGTTGGCGTTGTCTACGGGGCCGTCCGCATCTGTCGGCGTCCACTGCGGCCCCGTCGGCTCAACTGCAGCTCCATCCTAGGGTTCTGGCTCCATCCGCGTCCACTGCACCTCCGTTCTTAGGCTTCGGCACCGTCAGCGTTGTCTACGGGCCCGTTGGCGTCCGTCCGCGTCCATTGCGACCCCGTCCGCATCTGTCGGCGTCCACTGCGACCCTGTCGGCGTGAAATGCGGCCCCGTCGGCTCAACTGCAGCCCCATCCTAGGGTTCTGGCTCCATCCGCGTCCACTGCACCTCCGTTCTTAGGCTTCGGCACCGTCAGCGTTGACTACGGGCCCGTTGGCGTCCGTCCGCGTCAAATGCGGCCTCGTCTGCGTCGACTATGGCCCCGTCCGCAGGCTACGGCCCCGTTCGCGTCCACCGTAGCTCTGTCCGGGGGCTGTGGCACCGTCCGCGTCTGCCGCAGCTCCGTTCTCAGGCCCCAGCACCGTTGGCGTCGACTACGGGCCCGTCCGCGTCCGTCGGCATTGACTGCGACCCCGTCCGCGTCCGTCCACGTCCACTGCGGCTCCGTCCTAGAGTTCTGGCTCCGTCCGCGTCCACCGCGGCCCCGTCGCGTCAAATGCGGCCCGTCCGCGTCCACTGCAGCTCCGCCCTGTCCCGGGGGTGATGAGCATCAGAATCGATGTTTCCAATGACGCCCCAAACGACGCGCGCATGATGGTGAGGGTTTGCCGCCCTGCCTGGCTTGCCGTTGCGTGACGTCCTTCAGAAGGCGACAGTGCGGGCATCGTCTCCAACCCCGACACGCACTCTCCACGGACCGCTGTTTGCCGCCAGTGTGTACACCCCATTGCCCAGAACCTCGCCATGCCCATCCCTACCACTCCAGAGCCGCCCTGGCCGCCTCCGCGCCGAGCTCCCGGATCACCGGCTCGAGCGCGCTCCGCTCGGCCGCCAGCCGCGTCCCCTGCTTGACGCGCGAGTAGAACACGGGGCAGTCCTTGCTGTCGCAGGCGACGTCGTCGAGGGGCGCCAGCGACGCGCAGCTGCGACACAGCGCGACGACCTCGGCGTACCGCCTCTCCTCGCGGACGAGGCGCGTCTGCAGGTCGAAGAAGCTCCGCGGCGCGTCGCGGCGGCACCGTCTGCAGAGCGAGCCGTCGCCCTTCATCTTGACGTCGCACACGATGCACGACGCCGACCGCATGTAGCTCTCGAGCGTCCGCCGGATGGGGCCCTTGGCGCCGGGCGCCGGCGGCGCGATCCGCCGCACGCGCTGCACCTTGGGCATGTCGTCGTACCACTCGCGCACGTTGGCGCCGACGAGGTTGAAGATGCGCTCGAGCGGCGGGATGAGGTTCTTCGAGATGTAGTACGCGGCGTCGAGCTGCGACTGCGGGTCGCGCAGCAGCGCCTCGGGCGCCACGCAGCGGTCCACGAGCCGCGCCCCCGGCGCCCCCGACACGACGACGTACGGCACGCGCTCGCCGTACTGCGGCTCCGCGCGCGCGTCCTCGAGCATGCGCCTCGTGCTGATGAGCGCGCCCGGCGGCGGCGGGCCCTTGCCGCTGTACGACCCGAGCCTGACCTCCTTGGCGAAGCAGAAGTCCTGCACCGACACGGCCCCGCGCATGATCTTGTCGCACTGCGCCTGGAAGTACGCCTTGACCTGGCTCAGGTCCGCCGTCTCGAAGAGCAGCCGCAGCGCCTTCTCCTCGATCTTCTGCTCCGCCGGCGTGCCGTCGCGCCGCACCGTCTCGATGCCCTTGGCGTCAAACTCGGGCTTCGCCTGCTCCCGGCTCTCGTACTTGTAGCCGACGTACCGCTTCTTGGCGAGCAGCACGCACGGGTGGTACACCTTCTCGAACTTGAGCCGCACCGGCCTCGGGTTCATGTCCGTGATCGCCTGCGCCATCTCGTTGCCAATGTCGAACGCCTGGTCCCTGGTGCGGCCCTTGAGGTGCACGAACAGGCTGTCCGTGTCGCCGTACACCACCTCGGCGTTCCACCGCGCCTGCGAGTGGATGTAGGCGATCGCCCTCTCGAGCGTCTCCCGCCCCGTCTGCACGATGCTGTCCGCAATCTCCGAGCAGGGCATGCGGCCGGAGAAGGACGCCGAGGTGTACCCGTACGTCACGTTGGCGAGCAGCTTGAGCGCCAGCTGCCGGTTGTTCAGGAGCTGCTGCACCGCCTTGTCGTCCTTGTCCTGCTTCATGCCGCTCTTGACCATGACCCGCGTCTCCAGGATTTCGCCCAGCATCTTGGCCAGGAGCGACTTGCGGATCTCGGCCTTCGCGTACATCATCCCGTTGGGCGTGATGTTGATGTGGTTCTGCAGCAGCTCGAGCAGCCGCTGGTGCCTCCTGTACTCGGTGAACCCCATCTTGTTCATCCCCTTCCAGCTCGTGATGCGCCCGAGGAACGTCGAGTAGCAGAGGTTGTACGCGATCATCACGCTCGGATACAGGCTCTGGAAGTCCAGCACGAGGACGGGGCTGGTGTAGAAGGCGCTCTGCGGCTCCATGACGAGCGGCAGGCACTCCAGCGCGTTCTGACCGCCCACCTGCTGCCTGCTGGGGGAGACCAGCATGAAGTTCTCGGGCTTGGCGATCCTGAACATGATCGATTCGACCTTGTACTGGGAACCGCGCGAGAAGACCGAGAAGAAGTCGACGCCGAGCAGCCGCGCCTGCTCGCTCGTCCGCGGAATCAGCTCGTTCGACTCCATGATTTCGATGTCCAGCCGCGTGCGGCTCAGATAGTACCGCAACAGCTTGTGGAGGTCGCGATGCACCCCGCCCTTGTACCAGCCCGTGAGCGTGCTCCACGAGTAGTGAGGTATGCGCTTGTGCAGCAGATGCCATGCCACGTTCTCCATGGTGTACTGGAGCAGGTTCAGCTCTCCGCGCATGGCCCTCCAGACGTTGATCATGTGCCTCCCGGTGACGCGGATCGTCGATGTCGTGTTGAAGCCCCATCTGTCGTTGTCCTTGCCGATCCTGCCGTGCGAATTGCTCTTCACACGAGAGAACTCGTCGCACAGATCGTAGTCGTACTTGACGCGCGCCCTCTCGATCAGGTAGCCCCAGGAGCTCCCGTGTACCTCGTATCCGGTGAGAATGTCAGGATCGTGCGTCCGCACAATCTCGACCATCCGCACGAACATGTCCAGCTCCTCCGCCTCCGCGATCACTTCGACCGAGATTTGCCGTCGCATCCTCTCTGCGAGACTGCCGTCAGGGGAGAGCACGACAATGCCGGCGATCATCGATCCGGGCGCCTGTTGGCTCGTGCTGATCGAGCCATCGGCTTTGATAGACCAGAAGATACACTGAACAGCGTCTTCGTCGGGGTTGGGCACGAGATTGCCTCTTGCGTTGACGTGCACCTCCAAGCTCATCGTGCTCATGTACTGTATCTCGTGCTTGACGCCGCTGGACTTTGTCTTCTGGCTGTACTTGAATCCGTGCGTGTTCTGGGGTGTCGGGCCGTCGATCTGGGAGAGATGATGTTGCGCCTTGGGGCTCTGGAACGACCTGGAGTCTCGGCCTGCTCCCGGCTTTCGGTCTGACTGTTTCCTCTCCCACCACTCCTTCACCTCTTTGTACGTGGGAGGCGGCTGCGCAATTTCCCAGCTGCGAAACGAGCACTTCGCTCGCTGTTTATTCCCCGTTGCCTCGTCAAGTGCCGATTCTTCATCGCCAATCCTGCGCCTCTTGCGTGTCGCACCGGTGTCATCGAACTCTGGCAGGTAAGGCAATGTGTTGCTCTCGAGACGGAACTCCTTGCCTGCGTACTCTCGGGACCTCGCGGGGACGTCCATTTCATTGCTGTAATGTGCGTCTTGGTAAATGGCGTCCGGGACATTGAAGCTGCTGAGGGTGTCGGATACGTCCGCTTTGAGGGGCGGTAGCGATCCGATCATGAGGAAACCCTTTCCACCCGACACGGCCTCGATCGCGTCCATGGCCCGAAGACTTCTTGTCGACGAGTCCAATGCCTGGTCCAAGCTGGTGAGCGCAGAGCCCCCAGCCACCGACGAAGCTGTGCTCTTGCCATCAGGGAAAGAGATGGATGGATTGAACGAAGCGTGTTTTTCCGGTGACCCAGAAAAGGAAACGTGCTTTTCCGGTGACCCAGAAGAGGAGATGGCATCGCTCTCCTTTTGACTGAGACGCAACTTGGTGCTTGGATCATCTTGGCTTTTCACAACCGGGAAGCCCAAGGCTTGACGCTTGGGTTCGACTTGAGGCGCAGATGGAGAAGCTCGTCTTTTCGAAGCAGCGTGGGAGTGGCTCCTGGAAAGCCTCGGCCCATGCCACCTGCTGACCAAATCCTCGTTTTCAGCTATTTCGAACAGCTCTGCAGGAAACGGGTTGCTGTGAGGCTGGCCTGTCGTCAGCCGGCTGAGGCAGACGCCCTTGAACGGCCCGATTTCGGGGACAGTGTCTGGCAAGAGAGTCTGCCATTCACTAAAGTCGTCTTCTGCGCGTGATCTGCTCGAGTCGTCTGCTACGCGTGGGTTGGAATCTTGTCCGACGCCTCGCGTCTCGCCAACCAGATTTGCACCTGCCTCCTTGCGGTTCGGGAGACCCAGCGAGGCATCGTGTACCGACGTCTTTGGATTGCCTTTGGCCTTGATACTGCGCAGCCACTCTTCATCAGAATCTTCGGGAAAGAGGCCCGCATCGTCTGGATCGTCCTTCACGATCATCTGCTCGTCCACATCGATACTGCTCGCCGGATTCTGGTCTGGAGCAGTCTCCGCTGACAGGCCAAGTGCAGGCATCAAGTTGACCGGATACAAATCTTCGACAGATTCCAAAGCAGTCTTGACGGTGCTCTCCAGGGGATTCGTTTCCACAAAGGATTCAAAATCGGGTTGGCTTTGATCATCTGGATCCCTCTCGGCATCGATCAGCCCTTGCAGCTCCTCGCGATACTCGTCTTCGTGGATCCACCCTGGAAGCTGTGATTGTCGGTCATCTGCTGACATGGAGACCAACACGTCGGGCGGAAAGGGGCTGCTTCCTGGTTCCGGGTTGGACATCTTCAGCTTGCGTCGCCTCGTCTCGTCTTTCCACAGCCCTGCCATGCTGTAGACCAATTTCAGATCGGAGGGCAGTGGCCTTACGCGTTCCACGAAATCGTGATGCAGTCGGCGTTCCTTGACCATCTTGCGGTTGGTGATATGCTGGACGCTGATGTCCACCTCGATCGAGCAACGGCTGACTCTGGGCAGGTAGAAGTCGTCCACGACGCGGTCTCGGGGTATGGATCGATCGTGCCAGAGGTGCTGCGAGTTCCCCTCCTCGGCAAAGGACGGCACCGGTGCTCTGAAGACAACGTTGGCAGCGTCGAGGAAGCCGCAGCCGTAGAGGTTGTAGTCGGTCATGAACTGCAGCAGGTACTGCAGGTGGGCCTCGTAGGGCTGGAACTTGCGCTTCATGATCACCCCCTGCTGGAGCAGGTCGGCCAGACGCGTCATGACGACAGGGTTGAACATGTAGATCTTGAGAAAGAACCTGTAGCCGACGTGGAAGCCGTAGAACGGAATCCCCTTGACCAGGGTGATCCTGGCCACATACTTGGCATTTCCAGAGAACTGGTCGCGACGGTAGCTCACCGCAAGCGCATGGTCAATGGAGAGATGAAGACGGTAGATGTAGGCGCCGACTATCCGCTGTCAGCGAGACCCTCGTCACCTGCTCGGACGCTGCTTACCGTCTTGGTGTTCTAGGCTACCACTGTACTCGATGTACATGTAGGGAAAAGCGCCGTGAATGTGGGCACAGACCTTTTGGCCCGTCTCGGTCGAACCGAACGCTCTCACGACGGGGACTTTGGGCCCTTTGGCGGCTGCGGAGGGATGGACATCATTTCGCAATTGCGGATCGTAACGCGTCGATGTAGCTTGGTAGTGGTCGAGGCAATTCAGCCTGACCCGAAAGAGGTCCATCGCGGAGGCTTTGGATCATGGGGATGCGATGTTGCTCTCATGAGCAGCTTCATAGTGAGGCCCAGGTGAGACCAGACGTGACGCGACGTCAAGCATCCATCATCGGCTGCCTGGCTGCCTGGCAGGACTGAGTCGCGTGGTCATGTGACTGCGTCTGTGCTGGCTCAATTGACTGCGTTTGGCCTGGTCGGCCCAACTCAACTGACTGCGCTTTGCTGCGTCTGCGCTGGCTTGATTGGCTGCGTCTGCCCAACGACTGCATCTGGCCCGCACTGGACTGTGGCCGTCCTTAGACTGCGGCCCCGTCGGTGTCCACTGCGGCCCCGTCCACGGCCTGCGGCCCCGTTGGCGTCCACTGCGGTACCGTCCACGGGCTCCGGCCCCGTCCACGGGCTGCGGGTTCCTATGCCAGGAGTCGAGAGCAGCCCGAAGCTGCGCGGCGGCACCGTCCGCGTCCACTACGGCCTCGTCCTCAGGCTGCGACAATGTTGGCGTCCACTGCGGGCCCGTCCGCATCCGTCGGCGTCCACTGCGGCTCCATCCTAGGATTCTGGCTCCGTCCGCGTCCACTGCAGCTCTGTTCTCAGGCTTCGGTACCGTGAGCGTTGACTACTGGCCCGTCCACGTACACTGCAGCTCCGCCCACCGGCTGCGGCCCCGTACTCGGGTTGCGGGCGCCCGTGGGAGGAGTCGTGAGCAGCCCGAAGCTGCGCGGCGGCACCGTCTGCGTCAGCTGTGGCCCCGTCCTCGAGCTCCGGCACCGTTGGCGTGGATTGCGGCTCCGCCCGTGGGCTGCAGTACCGTCCGCGGGCTGCGGGTATCCGTAGGAGGAGTCGGGAGCAGCGGCATGGGCAGGGAACTGGGCGAGTGCGCCCCGCGGAGAGCCGAAGACGGTCTGGATCGAGTAAGAGAGCGATGGGTGATTCGGTCTGAGACCGTAGACCCTGCTGACAGCGTCTCTCCGCCGGAAGCATGATGTGAGAATGTCTGGCATGACTTCCTAGGAACCGAGGCGAAGACGACCCGACTCCGACCCGGACGGCCGTCCCGTGGATGAGGCGCGGCAACCCCTCCGACTGTCTCGATAGCCACGTCCGTGCCGTGGTCCGGACTGGGATGTTTGTACGCGGGGTGAGCGGGACCGACAGTGGTGTCAGAAAATGATGACGGACAATCGAGACCGGGGATCGTAGAGCCCAGCGGCGACCCGGGCACCACGGGGAGCTCGTTGATCGGGCGCGGCGTCCCCGGGTGCGGCGTCCCCGGTCACAGTGAGAGCGGGCGGTTACGGGTGAAGCGCCGGACGAGCCGGCACAGCTCCCTCGGAGGCCTCCTCGACGGCGTCCGGCACCGAAGGTTCAAAGTTGGCGTCTCCGGGGCCGATCTCGAAGAAGATCCAGCCGGGGTCCATGACGGACGACGGTGCTTGCGCGCGCGCGTCGGGGGGCGACGGGAGGGGACAGGCCGAGGAGGCAGCGGCACCGCCGTTCTGCTCGGCACGCGCGCACGGCGAGTGCGGCCCCGGAAACGGCGGGAGGCATTGATGGCCACTTTGCGCGGGGGGGATCTCGACGACCATGTTGAGCAAGATGTTGCGGTATAGTTCCTCCAGGTCCAGATTGTCCCCAGCGAGGACGGCTGCGGATCTCCGGCCGGCTGAAAAAGTCCGATGACCAGGTTCGGCAAGCTGAAGCCGCTCTGCAGCGGCGTCGGGCGGAAAGGGACCGGCACGATGCTCGGGTGTCAGGTGACAGGGCGCCAGTACAGCACTCTCTCCGTGTAAGGGCTTCGTTCTACATGCGCCATGCGTTAGCATCACCGGGTCTGCCCAAGGGAGCGCCGAGCAACGCATAGAGCAGGGGGGTGGGTATGGGTCTTCGCGTCACTTACAATGCCGTACGGCAGTCCTCCGTGCCCGACGCCGTGGCAATCAGGTTCATGGCCGCGACAGCAACCTGCTGCGCGACCTGGTCGGCGGTGAGATGCTGGAGGCCGGGCGAGTTCTTCGCTGGCACGCACCGAGAAGCGGTCCGCAGCACGCTGCCGTTGAACTCGCAGTATGATCGGATGTTGATCTCGTGCGACGTCGGTCGTGCGGACATGGCTCGGGCGTGAGCATCACCGGGTCTGCTGCAGCATCTCGTCCTGTCCGTGCCCCAGCTCCGCGGGAGGGTTGGACGGTCCACGAAGGGAACCGGTCCGCGAGAGTCAGACGGATCCGCGAGGGGGACGGGTCCGTGATAGTTATGCGGGTCCGCGAGGGTCAGACGGGTCCGTGATGGTTATACGGGTCCGCGAGAGTCAGACGGATCCACGAGGGCCAGACAGATCCGCGAGGGGGACGGGTCCGTGATGGTTATACAGGTCCACGAGAGTCAGACGGATCCGCGAGGGGGACGGGTCCGTGATAGTTGTACGAGTCCGCGAGGGGGACGGGTCCGCGAGGATCAGACGGATCCGTGATGCTTGTATAGGTCCGCGAGGGGGACAGGTCCGCGATCATTGTACGGGTCCGCGAGAGGCCGATCCGCGTGCGTCAGACGGATCCGTGATATGCTTGTATGGGTCCGCGATAGTTATACGGATCCGGGTCTGGGTCCGCAAGAGTCAGACAGACCCGCGAGGGGAACTGGTTCACGATCATTGTACGGGTCCGCGAGGGGCCGATCCGCGAGCGTCAGACGAATCCGCGAGGGGGATGGATCCGCGATGGTTGTACGGGTCCACGAGGGGCGGATCCGCGAGGGTCAGACGGGCCCGCGAGGGTGGAAGGTCTGCGAGCGTCAGACGGATCCGCAAGGGGGACGGATCTACGATAGTTGTACGGGTCCGCGAGGGTTAGAATAATACGCGAGGGCGATGAGGTCGAGGGTCAAATGGATCCACGAGGGTCAGACGGATCCGTGATGGTTGTGCGGGTCCGCGACGGGGACGGGTCCGCGAAAGTTATACGGGTCCGGGTCCGCGAGAGTCAGACAGATCCGTGAGGGTCAGACGGATCCATGATAGTTGTACGGGCCCGCGAGCATCAGACGAATCCGCAAGGGGGACGGGTCCATGATAGTTGTAAGGGTCCGCGAGGGTTAGAATATCCGCGAGGGCGATGAGGGCGAGGGAGACGGTGTGGTGGCCGATGAGCTCCTTGAAGTCCTTGCGGGGCTTCTCCATGCCGAGGAGCAGGACGATGGCCTGCTGGGCCCAGTAGGCGGCCTGGAAGAGGTAGTAGAACCGGCGTGGGTGAGGTGGGGGAAGTTCTCGTACATGCCGGCCGCGTCAGACGGATCCGCGGGAAGGTCAGACGGCTCCGCGAGAGTTAGACGGGTCTGCGAGGGTTGTATGGCTCCGCGAGGGTTAGACGGTCTGCGAGGGGGATAGGTCCACCAGGGGGGACAAGTCCGCGGGAGGGTCAGACGGTTCCGCAAGGGTTGGACGGGTCCGCGATGGTCAAACTGGTCCGGGAGGGTTGGACGGATCCGCGATGGTTGTACGGGTCCGCGAGGGGGATGGATCCGCGAGGGGGACGAGTCCGCGGGAAGGTCGGACGTGTCCGCGAGAGTTGGACGGGTCCGTGAGGGTTGGACGGGTCCACAAGTATTGTACGGGTCCGCAAGGGGGGGACGGGTCCGCCAGCGGGGAGGGTCCGCGGGAGGATCAAACGGGTTCACAGGAGGGTCGGACGGGTCCGCAAAGGGGGAACAGGTCTGCGAGGGTCAGACTGGTCCGGGAGTGTTGGACGGGTTCGCGATGGTTGGACGGGTTCGCGATGGTTGGACGGGTCCGCGAGGGTTGGACAGTCCGCGAGGGGGAAAGCCGGGAGGCATCAGCAGGGCGCCGTCTGAGAACGAGTCCGGCTGTAGATGGGAGGCCACGTCGAGAACGAGTCCGGCTGTGGATGGGAGGTCACGTCGAGAGCAGGCCGTGTTGAGAACAAGTCCGGCTGTAGATGGGAGACCGCGTCGAGAACGAGTTCGGCTGTGGATGAGCATCTGGTGGGAAGAGCGAGGCAGCCGCGACGGTGACCGGGGAGGTGCCAATGAGATGTCTCCAAACCCTTGGACGGGCAAGGAGTGCAGTCCAGGCGGCGGCGTGATCTCTCCGCGAGGAGGCCAGGGGCTTGAGGGAGGAGAGACCAGGGGCCTGAGGAAGGACACCAGGGGCTTGAGGGAGGAGAGACCAGGGGCCTGAGGAAGGACACCAGGGGCCTGAGGAAGGACACCAGGGGCTTGAAGAAGGATACCAGGGGCTTGAGAGAGGAGGCCAGGGGCATGAAGAAGGAGATAAGGGGCTTGAGGGAGGGAAGGGGGAAGGGGGATGCAGCTGCTGGTACGCCAGCAGCAGCCACGTTCAAGCAACCGACGCGGCCAGCGTCTTGGTCGTCTTGAGGGCTAGGTCAAAGGGCAGGGGCAGTGTCGGCAGGAGCGTCGTGCGTTGTTGGTGCGTGTCCCTGATCGTCGCGGCCCAGGATCCTGTCGAAAGGGGGGGGAGAAAGGGGGGGAGTCGGCGGCCACGAAGGCAGCGTGCTGAGGCTCAACAGCTCCTTTGTCAGGCGGAAGAGGGCGTCGTCTATGAGCTGGCTGCGGCGGACCAGCTTCATGTTCGACTCGAGCAGGATGGAGTAGCACTGGGACTGGTCAGCTTCACTGGTGGAAGATCACTGTCTCGAGGAGTGGCTCACGTGACGGCTGCTGGCGACTCGCCTCACGTAGATACCATGCTGGGCGAGGCAGTTCTGGGTGCGTTTGCGGGCGTCGTCGACCTTTCGGGAGACAAGGTCAGCTAGCTCCAGCTCTGGCACTGGCCGTTACTCACGATTCTGCCATGTCCCTGGTTCCTCTGGTACGCTCGTCGATGTCGACGATGCTGTTGATGCTGCTCCTGCTGTTCCTGCTCTAGGCAGGCATCTTTGCCCCTTGAGCGAGCCTCTGCAGAACGAGGCTGCCCGGGCGTTGCTGATAGAAGAATCTGAGGATGGACGTCTTGCAGTGCATGATGCCCCGTGGGACGTCAAGGACTGTACAATTTGGCGAGCTGCGATGATATGAGGTGTGTAGGGTGAAGGGAAGTGGGTGGAAGGAAGTCGTAGAGCTGGGGAGTAAGTCGCCATCCTGTAGGCGCCTCTGTGCCTGGCAAGCGCGCGGTTGACGGTGTTTAAGCGACTGCCGACGCGCCTATATGTTAATCCGAGGCGCCATAGTTCGCCAGTGGCTTAGAGAGAAGAGTGGCGCCGTTCTTTCTGGTTATCAGGTCTGGTCGCCTGAGGCGGTGCCAACAGCCTGTGTCTATACCTATCCCTCGGTATGATACAGACCACCAAAATCGATGGCCCGTGCGCCATCACAGGAGTCGTTCAAGGCGTATCTACGTTAACGCGAAAGTTCCGTGGCCATCGTCTCTGAACAGGGCGGTAGAGATCACTTCGACCATACGTGCTACCCAAAGGGACAAGCCACTTGTGACCGCAGAGTGAATGGAACGGTGGAACAATCAGCATCAGAACGAAGCGAATTCCGCTTAGTACGTCATCGTTTGTTGTGTTGGAAGGCAGAGATGGTCTCGCTGGATTCGTCCACGACATCGTTGCAGTACCGGCTGACACTTGTCTTGACCAGGCACCTCTCGTTGTACCCGTACCAGACGCCCCCGCGAGTCTTCTTCAAGGGAGCACCCGAGTTCCAAGTGTAATCGGTGCTGCTGGCGGAAACGCTCTGACACCATGACTCCGACGAGGAGCGACAGCCACCATCACATCACTGAGCCTGGTTGGCGCCACCGAGCCAAGCAACAATGGACGAGGCGAAGCCGTTGCGGTTGCTGGCCGTGCTGAAGACCCGTCTCGCCGTTCGGGTCGGCTACCTGTCCGAATCCCACGATATGGTGTTGGTCAGACCGGCGGCGTTGCCTGGGTAGAGCATCCTGGTCTGGCTCTCCAAGACGATGGCGGCACAGTTCTCGAAACCCCCGTTATTAATACGAAGCGCCGTCGAACTTTCGGCGAAGAGAGACGTCTCCATGAAGACGGGCACACCAAGAATGTGAACGTCGACCAGGGACAGGGACCCGACGCCCTGACCTGTGCCCGCCAGCGCCGCCCACAACGATGATGCCCTTGCGGCAGCCGTAGAACTCCGTGTCTTGCATGGTCCAGCCCCAGTCCCAGTGAATATGGAGTCCTGTGCGCAGCTGTCGAAGAGCGGACTGCTGGTGGTGAACTGCTGGTTGCCAAAGTAGGCGTCAAAGTTGCCGCCCGCGAAGACGAGGTCGCTCGTGAAGCCTCTGCTGCCGTTCTCCATGTAAATTCCCTAGTGCGTTGTGTCCTTATACTCCGTGGGCTTGGTCGAGATGGAGGCAATGTCCCCGAGCGACGTGCCCTGGGCCACCTGCCAGTGAATGGCGCAAACGTAGACCTGCTGCGGCGTGGCTCGGATATCTACGACAAGTTGCGCACGCAGCGGAGGAGTTGTTCTGGTTGAGGTACCAGGTCACGTCGTTGCCGACATGGACGTCCGATTTGATGACTGTGTCGTCGTGGATGCCATCGCCACAGGCTCCGCGGTCCTTGACATGGCACCAGACTTTATACCGAATATTTAGACTAAAGTCTTCATCTGCAAGGTCAAGGCGCATAACACTGGCTGCATCACCGGTGTCTCCGACAGTCAAGGGAAGGCCGCCATGAAGAGAAAGTGGGAGACGTGAGATTCGGAGTTTCAATTCTTGATGTAGCAAAAATGACAGCAAAGGAGCTGTACCCAGCAGTCAACGGAATCAGACCTTTCTTCGGGGCTCATCGAGACGTGCTATTCATCCATGGGTAACCCGAGAACGGAGCTGCAGTGGACGCGGACGGTGCCGCAGCGCAGCTTCGATGTGATTCTTGGTGCCCTCTTCAGGTTCTCAGTGTACACGGATACGGAGAGGCCATACTCGCGGACGCGGAGAGACCATGCTCGCTGGCGTCGGCCGCCGCCACGGCCTCGTCTTCCCGACTGAACGACTTGACGCGGAGCACGGGGCCAAACACCTCCCTATCGATACGGCCGTATCTGGCGTTGCACACAGCATTGTTTGGACGTGGAACGGCCATGGCAGCCATGCACTCGCAGAGCAGGTACCGAGACATGAAACCCCCGAAAGTGCATCTCCTCTCTCAACCAAAAAGACGGCTGCCGCGCAGACTGTCTGTACTAAGCAGGTTGCGTACGGTTATCCTGCGTGCCATCTAACCAAGACAGGAGGGAAACCACAAGCACCGCCTCAGCACCAGATTTGGCTGTGGCGTGTACGTATGTTGAGCGTACACCAAACACCCGATAATAGGTGGGGATAAACTGTTCTTGATTTCGCTAAGTCAGAAACCTCCTTGGAGCGCCAGTGCGCCCCCTCATGCTGTGTGGGTGGGGTCTATCTATGTCACGTGCCCTCCCGGGCCTCTCAAACCGTGCTTGACTTACTAAGATCGTGGCTTGAAGGGAATCGTAGTTGCAGGCGAAAGTCACGTGAGCCCCCCAGCTACGCCGCAGCCGCAGACCTGTGGCTGTGCCAGTGCCGTCACACCTAGGGCACCTACCTCGGGAGGTACTTGTCGTAGTCAAGGGGGTACGCAAATAACCGTGCTCACGCAGTTCTGCCTCGAAGGGATGGGAGAGTCCGCCCGTGCTCGCGCCCACGGCCATGTCTTCCGTCCACCCTACCAAGGGAGGATGACCGAAAGCAGCTGGAGAAGCGGGAGGGAAATCAGATGGGACGGTCGACGATTGGACGAACGAGGGGATGCCGCGCCAGGGCCTAGCGCGAGGTCCGGGTGGGGGCCTCGCCTGCTAAAATTAAGATTATGCGTGCGACTCGATCCATCCGGGCCGCCGTGAAGAACGCGAGTCTGCGTTTGTTTGTTGACGTTGCCCGTCCAAGCGTGTGTGCTGGCCGTCGTCGCTGCGCCTGTCGGACTCGGACTGCTCACGGTCACGGCGGAGGCAGGGCGCGCGGAGGCAGGGCACCGGGAGGAGCTGTGCGCACCCTGTGGCGGACAGGCGAGCTGGCGGCGATACGAAGGCGCTGAAACCGCGGGAGCGAGCGCCCTGGCGTTGCTTGCTTGTGCCGGGTTCGTTCCTCTCGCTCGCCTGGACGCAAGGCAGAGTCGGCGTCGGCGTCCAGTGGCAGCAGAGGGTCCGGGGCGGGGGGATCTGATCCACGTTGTCTTGGGATCCGGGGACGTAGGGAGAGAGCTGACGGACGGGCTGCAAATTGTGACTGACTTCTTCATCGATCAGACATCCGTGGGTGGATGATTTGTGCCTCGCTGCGTCACTGGTAATGACCACAGCCCGCGGTTTGTGCGTCGTTGTACATCCATCGCATCCCTCGCGCATGGTACCTGGCATGGCACCTGGCTGGCATTGAAGTTGGCAGATTGCGGCCCCTCCGCAGCCCAGGTCCTATTCGCTCCGAAGCCCACAATGTGGTCCCTGACCCTGTCCCATGCCGACTCTGGATCTCGACAAGGTCTTCAAGCGCGCCGATGTGGATCGCCAAACGAGGGAGACCTCTCACGTCGCTGATCCGTCCTGTCCATCCCGGCCTGCCTTACAGCAGGAGGCAGTCAGCAGGCGGTAGATGGGCAGGCGCCAGTGGGCATTTTAGCCAGTGGGCAGTAGCTGGTGGGCAGGCGGCAGTCGCTAATGAGCAGGCAGTGGGCAGGGAGGCAGTAGCTGGTGGGCGGTGGGCGGTGGGCAGGCACTGCTGTTCACCTCCGAGGTCACGTCAACACAAATCTCACCCGCCCTCTTTATCCTTTGATCATCACTTCGCTTCGACCTTCACCTCCTCCTCCACCTCCTCCTCCTCCTCCTCCTCTCCCCCGTCCGCCCATCGTCCCACGCGAGACAACACCCGACGACGCGGAGGGAACGAGACGACACGGCTTGACAGTCCTCTAATTCTTGTCCCTACTCTGTTTGCACTAATAACCACCCTTCCCTACCATACATTCTCTTTCTCACCTCCCGAGACCTTTTGTCCTCCCTCCCGCCGCCGTTCGAGGACCACCCATTGCTCTCTCTTCTCCCGATCGCAATCGACTTGTTCTGTCGACCGAAACCTCTCTACATAATACCATTGTCCCATAATTCGCCGGGCGCTGGTATCGGTCCGCCGCTCAAGAGCTCAGTTTCCGTGGGGCGACTTATCTTCCTCCGCTCCGAGCTGAAGCTTAGGCTGCGCAAGCGCGTCAAGACGTGACGCCCGCGCGAGGTTGATAGGCTGTCCGTGTCTGACCCAACACACGCACACCCTTTCACGCTTTCCGCCCAGGACCGCGGCATCGAATTGGAGGAATCCCACCAGCGGGCCATGGGCACGAACGTCCAGGTCTCATCAATCGCGTAACGCATTTCTGGGCGTCTATTTCCGCCATCCCGCATTCCAGCGATCAGCTCACCACAACAAAGCCACCACCACCAGCGACGAGCTCGCCACAACAAAACCACCACCACCAGCGACACCAGCACTACACCACCAATTCAGCAACGCCCGACCTCGCCATTCCCTTGAAGACGACCCCCCCTGAAGACGACCTCCCTTAAGACGACCGCCTCGCATGGTCCGACGAGGAGCAACGGAACGCGACGCTTGACACCATGGCGGCATCCTTCGCCGACAGGCCGCTGCTGCCTCCGGGCGACGCAGACGCGTCCAGCGATCCCTTTGTGTCTCCCTCCGCCCCCGCCCACCACCGATACTCCAACTTCGACAGCCAGCTCTTCGCCCTGGGTCCCGCCTCCTCCCCCCGCCAGGCGAAGCGTGCATTGGAAGCTCACCTTGCCGAGACCGAACGCCGCATGGAAGAAGCCGGCAAGCTGGGTACCGCCCTCGTCCAGCAGCGGAAAGAGCTGGCAGAGCGTCTGAAGGAGGTCGACAAGCTGCAGGCCGAGGGCGATCTGACCGACGAGCTTCGCACCAAGCTCACCGAGATTGAGAAGGAGTACAATGACGTGGCGCGAGAGACGGCCCGGGCATTCCTGCCCAAGCAGAGGGTGCCCAGTAACGAGACGGCCGGAGGATCACCATACGTGCCCGAGGGCCGTGGCGGACGAGTGAGTCCCGCACCACCAGAGAGCATGCCCGACCTGCAACTAACTTGACGATTCAGCGTTCCGTCAGCCCCTCGAAGTTCGAGAGCCAAGCCACGGGCTCACCCACGAAGCTCAGCGTGCCGAATCGCAAAATCCGAAACCAGCCCTCGAACCGCGTGCACGACATCGAGTTCGCCGCCGAGATCAGCACCTCCCTGCTCGCCCAGGTCCGCAACCTGCAATCGCTGCTCGCCGAGAAGGACGAGGAGCTGAGGGACACCAAGGCCGAGAGGTCCCGACTCGAAATCGAAACGGAAGGATTCCAGCAGCGGGTCAAGACGCTCGACGAGAGCGAACACCGCTACAAGGACGAGAACTGGAACCTCGAGACGCAGATCCACGAGCTCATGGCCTCGCAGAAGGAGGGCACCGACCGCGAGAAGAAGATGTCGCAGACCCTCAACGTCCTCCAGGCCGAGAAGAACCAGGCCCAGAAGGAGCTGGACGAGGTCAAGCTCTCCCACGCCAAGCTGGCCGAGGAGCACGAGGCCTCCGTCAAGCATCACGACATCGAGCTCGGCACGGCCAAGCGCAACGCCGCCCTCGCAGAGACCGAGCGCACCACGCTGCAGCGCAAGATCGACGATCTGATGGGCCAGAACCAGGAGCTCGCCAGGGCCTTCTCGTCTCAGCGCGGACGAGGACTCGAGCGGGACCAGCACATGGGCATGAGCGACGAGGACTTCGACACCGCGACCGACAACGTCACGCCCGAGCACTCGCCCCCTCCTTCTCCGATCAAGGGCACCCCCCGCCACTCCATGCTCGAGTCCGAGACTCTCAAGACGTCCCTGCTCCACGCCCAGCGCACCATCCAGAGCCAGCGCTCGCAGCTGCATCGCGAGAAGACCGAGAAGCTCGAGCTCAAGAGGCTCCTTCAGGACAGCCGCGATGAGCTCGAGAAGTCCCGCAGCGACTCGGGCGGTCTCTCCAACCGACGCAGCCGCAAGGTCGAATCGAAGGAGTTCAAGAAGCCTTCCAAGACCTTGCTGGGCGGTCTCCGGTCCAGCCGCAGCGAGATCGTCGACGATCCCGAGTGGGAGGAGCACTCGGAGGGTGTCAGCCCCATGCGTTCATCCACTCACTCAACCCCCACGGCACGCAAGTCCGGCCCCGGCGCCTACCCCATGACCACCGACACGAGCGATCAGTTTGACACGGCCAACGAGACGAGCGATGCCGCCTTCGAGACGGCCAACGAACGAGGCACGGAGACGGAAGGCTTCCACACCGGCGCCGAAGAATTCTCGGACGACGACGACGCGCAGACCGAGACCGAAAGCCCGTCAAGATCGAGACGTCCCCAGGCTCTGACGCTTGCCGGCAACCGAAACTCGTTCCACAGCACGGCATCGACGTCCGCCGACGAGGACCAGGACTACAGCGAGCTGAGGACGCCCGTGGCGCATTCTTCGCAGCAAAAGATGCGTCTCAAGGCCAGCCGCGGATTCCTCAACCGCCGCTCACGCCAAGCCAGCGAGGAGCCTGCCTTCCAGAGCAGCCCCGCCAGTTTTGCGACCAACAGCGCCAACGGGACGCCTCAACAAGCGGGCCAGAGCTTGTTTGCGGAGCTGGCAGAGCTCGAGGGCAGCGACGCCGAGTCTCTCGACGCGACGCCGAGCCGGAGCGCGCGCTCTTTCACCCCCGCGTCCGTCGCCAAGAGCTTCAGCACCACCCCCTCCGTGCTTGCCTTGCCACAGCTTGCCATGGTGGACAGCGGCATCATGACCGACCCTGTCAAGAAGGATCGGGAGTCGCGCGGGGGAACGCCGGACCCAGCACCGTCCAAACCCCTCATGGTGGACTGCGGCGTTATGACGGAGCCGATGGAACCTCAGACCCCGAGATCGCCGGTCAGCGTCGTTGCTTTGGAGCGGCCGACCTCCGTCTCTTCCATGCTTGACGCCAGCACCATCTCGGGCCAACTGCCGGACGACGGCGTTCGCTCTCGCCCGCAGTCGACTTGGTCGCACAGCGACGCTGGTGCCCAGTACGACCCTGATATGGACAGGGAGCTGTCTCAATTCCCTCTTCCGCCTACCATGCTGCAGGCGATGGCACCGCCCCCGGTGCCGAGCTTGAGCTTCTCTGCCATTGATGACCAAGTCATCACGCCAGTCCAGGAACCCGAGATCCTGCCCCCGCCGCCGCCATCGCTGACCTTCACTGCGGTGGATTCCACGATAATCGAGCCTCTGGCTGAGGCCGAGCCCACTCCCACGCCGTCCCCCGTTCTGCGTCTGTCACCAATCCTCTCTGAGATGGTCGAGCCCAAGGCCGAGCCGGAAGTGCCTGTTCCCGTACCCGCTCTAGCATTCTCTCCTCTGGTATCGTCGGCCGTCGAACCCAGAGCGGACCCTGAGGTCATACTGCCAGCGCCCGTCCTTGGTCTCTCTTCGATCTGGTCTGAAGCTGTCGAGCCGAGGGCCGAGCCTGAGGTGGTACCCCCACCGCCGCCACCAGCGCCAGTGCTTGCGCTTTCCACGGTCGTGTCGGAGGCGATCGAGCCCAGAGCCGAGCCCGAGATGGCACCCCCTCCACCGCCCCCGGCGCCCGAGCTGGCTCTTTCGGCCATCATCTCTGAGATGGTCGAGCCCAAGCCCGAGCCTGAAGTGGCGCCTCCCCCGCCACCTCCTGTCCCGCAGCTCGTGTTCTCCTACTTCGTGTCGGAGGCGATTGAGCCACAAGCCGTGCCTGAAGTCCCCTTGCCGGCTGCTCCAGTTTTGAGCCTGTCGCCTCTCTCCGCGCACAACATCGAGCCGCAGGCTGAGCCCGAGGTCAAGCCAATCCTGCCTTCGCTCGCCATCTCGAGCATCGTGTCTGAGGAGATTGCACCTCGAGCCGAGCCCGCTCCCGTGCTTCCGACGCTGGCTCTGTCCGCTGTCCAGTCGGAGCACGTCGAGCCACGAGCGGATGCGGAGCCTGTTCCAGTGCCTCTGCGCCTGTCGGGCATCGAGTCCTGGGAGGTGGTGCCCCGAGCCGGTTCCAAGCCCGTACCGCCTTCCTTGACGCTGTCTTCCGTCCTGTCAGAGGAGATCGAGCCGGTCACACCCCCTGCGCCCGAGACGCTTGCACCGAACTTTGCGTTCTCCGCCATCGACTCGATCGAGACGCGCCCAATCACCCCTCGGACTCCCAAGCGAGATGGATTCATCCTCCCGCGAGGCATGGAGTCGCCATTTGCCAACGCCGGCCAGCCTAGAACTCCGAACAACGCCATGTTTGGTGTGGCCCATGGCCGAGGGCAGAGCAACGTCGACGCGAACACCGTCATCGCCGAAGACGAGACGCGCCAGTCACCAAGCGAGTCTCGTCACCCCGACACTCCCGACTCGCAGAAGCCCTTCAAGGAGATTTCCTCCAACGTGGAAGCCCGGCCTGTACGAAAAGCAGCCGTCTCCATGTCAGATCAGTCTGCACAGACTTCTCTGACTGCCGATGCCATCGACGAGATGTTCAACGCGAAGGCCAAGGGCCACAACAAGTCCCTTTCGATGGGCAGCAGCTTTGGTACCCCCGGCACGGTTCGCGTCCGACGCTTCTCTCAGGACCAGGACAGCCTGGGCAGCTCTCGGCGCATGTCGGTCGAGCACCAGGTCGACGTGGCAACCCCTCAGCGACCAGGGAGTGCAAGCAGCCGTCGCGGTTCGAACCAGCCGATGCCTCCTCTGCCCCAAAACCACAAGGAAGTCATTGAAGCCGCCAGGAGCGGTTCGGCACACGGCACTCCTGGAACCGCCTCCATCATGGGCCCTCCTCTGTGGCCGGCCTCGGCCATGCGTGGCCAGCGGCCTCAGACCCCCAGCAGCGTCAGGCCGCAGTCGCCGCTGTCCGTCAAGGGCACCCCGACGCCGAGAGCTACCAGGACTGGATCTGCAGTCCAGGGGACCGCCATCATTCACTCGCCGACCAAGGCTTCGGTTCGAAGCCGTCGGTCGTCGGTGTCCTCGTTCGCCTCGGAGATCGACACGCGCTTTAACATACGCGCCAACGGATTGGGCGTTGATCCGACAGGCTTCGGGCCCAACACGGATCCTCGCATGATCCAGGCCATCACCCAGACGATGATCGGCGAATATCTCTGGAAGTACACCCGCAAGGCTGGACGTGGGCAGATGTCCGAGAACCGACACCGCCGTTACTTCTGGGTGCACCCCTACACGCGCACGCTGTACTGGAGCGATCGTGACCCCTCCTCCGCGGGCCGCGCTGACATGAAGGCCAAGAGCGTCTCCATCGAGGCCGTCCGAGTCGTGACTGACGACAACCCGATGCCCCCCGGCCTGCACCGCAAGAGTCTGATCGTCGTCTCCCCAGGGAGGCAGATCAAGTTCACCTGCACCACGGGTCAGCGACACGAGACGTGGTTCAACGCACTGTCGTACCTGCTCCTGCGCACTCACGACGAGGGCCAGACGGACGCGGAGGAGATGGCAGGCCACATCACGCAGGCGGACGTCGACGAGTTCAACCCCCAAGTCGGCGGTATGCGACCCACCCTTTCGGCGACGCCCAGCACCAGGCCGCGCATGGCTCCTTCGCTGTCGTCGTATAACTCGCGAACGACCAGGAACCAGTCCCCGGCGATAGACATGTCGATGGAAGTGCCCCGGTTGACGCCGACTCCCCACAAGACCGCGACGCCCCAGCGGCCGTCCATCGGCACCCTGGGCCGTCTGAGCGGATACTGGAAGAACAGCCAGGTCATTTCTGGTACCTTCTCCAGCCTCCGCAGCCGGACCGGCAGCACACCGCAGGGCAACAGCATCTACGAAGCGAGCGAAGTGCACGACAGCGCCGAGGATGTCCGAGAGATGATTGAGAGACAAGATCGCGAAGCCGACCGGCTGGAGAACGTGCGCGCATGTTGCGACGGTGAGTCTAACGGAACCACGACCTGGGCCGAGCCAGCAGCGATACTGACTCCATCTTAGGCCGACACGATGTCGGAACTCTTCACAGCCACTCGATCCTGAAGCGATCAAGAGGCAGCCACGCGCATTCTCACTCTGGACCATCGACAACACCGACGGCTACGCCCATGGGCACCACCAAGTCCCGCGCCTGAGCGGATCCACGACCACCCGGTCTTTCCTTTACTCCACCTGTCCCCAACCTTAAAATGGCCTCGAGCCAGACCACACCACACATTCGTTCAGATTACTTTCTTGTCACTCGCTGCACCAGACTTTAACAACTGTTGGACTTCACACCATGGGAATTATCCTTATGACTACCTCGCGAACGCGACGAATTTCACGACTCCCACGACTTTTGTTTCCTTTCCTTGTCCTGGTCGAAAACTATATCCTCGCACCTAGCACCCTGCCCCCCCTGCACGACTGCACAGCGTTGTACCCCACAACACACCACGGGCCACGGCCCCGAAACGATTTCCTTACTGATTGTCCGTCTATTCTGCTTCGTTCACCTCGATTGGAGCTTGACCTGAAGAACGCAGCACGTCGTGGACTGCCGAGCCGCACCTCTGCTTCGGAATGTGCCGGAAGCCACGGTGCGGGATGAGGGGGAAGAGACAAAACGGGGGCGACACATTGATGAGATAGGTCTTTGTCCACCAATGTAATGCATAGTGTCGCTGTTTTACGGATTTTTATTACCCTCCCTCGTCTTGTTATCTCGGTGACTTGTCTGTGATACCCATCCAGCAAACCCATCCAGCAAATCAACATATCCGCCGCCGTGCAATCAGCCGCCCACCGATCGTCACGGAGAGTCATGATGCCATGCTGCAGATGGTGGCCAGCCAGCCTTTCTCGTGTTCCGGGAAAGACGGGCTGTCATCTGCAGCAGTGGCATCATGGACAACGGTTGTTGTTTTCGGTGAGGCTCTGGACGCTGTACGGCTCGCAGCCACGCACATGCCATCGGCGGCGGCAAGACACCACATGGTATCTTCTCCATATTTCGACCCACAACTCACGCTGTCCATGGCTCTGATTAGGTGTATCCAAGGCAGGTACAAAGTGGTGTTGTGAGACATAGCGTCGCGGAACTATCGACGGGCCAAATCGGTGTGGACGTGCATGCCTAGTCTGAGTGTTGCTAATTGGGCGCGCCTGCAGAGGTGTTTTGTTGGGTCACTCGGGTACATCCCACGGAAGTACCTTTGGACCCGCGACCACGCTACTTGACTGGAAACCTGTCCCAGAAGTCCCTTCCTACAGTGCATGTCGATGACTCTAATTAAGGGGCAGCGGGCGTCTTGGGACGGACGGCTGACTGACGCCCTCAGGAGTTCCTTCCACTTGGACGTCACAGGCCAGAAACGGTTGTTGGAGCCTGGACTGGCGAAGCAGGAGGGCGGTTCCTCGGCCTTTCAGCTGATTCCTCCATCTTCACACCCGCATCTGGATGCTGGCTTGCGCTGGCCTGGGCGAGCTGGCATGAGCAGCAAGACCAAAGGGGATCGCCGACCTTTCTCCCGTTTGTGCCTGCGAAGAAGCCAACTGCCGTCAGATCAGATGTCTTGCCCAGATCCTTGCCAAACTTGCTCATGCTTCTCGACATTCCTTGTACCAACAACTACCGTCAGATCGGACGTCTTGCCCGGATCCTTGCCAAACTTGCTCATGCTTCTCGGCACTCCTTGTACCAACGACCAGGACCAGGACCAACAACCGGGACCAAGGACCAGGACCAAGGACCGGGACCCACGTCGCCATGCTTGAAACAAGTCCAGAACTTCCTCCCGGGCATGGCCCCCAAGATGGCGCCGATAGTTCTCGGGCATGGCGTCGATAGTTCTCGGTCAAGGCGGTCTACTCTTCGTCCCCGCCACCTCGCCGTATTACAGCGCGCGTCCCGCGCCAACGATCGAGGCTATGACATTCGGGAGGGTGACGGCCGACCAGACGATCTCGATGAAGGCGTCCAGGTGGAGAAGAACGGGCTCGTGCATCCTGCCGTCAGAAAACTCCTGGTTGGGGGGCTGACTAGCGCCGGCTTCCGACATGGAGTTATTTACGCTGAAAAGTCTCCGGAGGCGCGGTCGTGTACCCTCAGGAGCCGTCACGCGGACACTCTGACGAGGCTCTCGATCGCGAGGACGAGGGCGGAGAGGTCGATCGAGGAGGGCAGAGAGGTCGAGAGAGGTCGAGACCCACCGTGCCGAAGGGGACGGTCGTTCTGGCGCACGGGATGATAAGGGCTAGCTTTCACTCTGCAGGGACGCCGATCCCAAACCATCTGATCCCTCATCGACGACTCCGTTTCCAGGTTCTGCCTTCAGCCACCACGAGGCAAACCGCCCTCCGACCCGCTCGAGCACACGGCTGTGCTAACCCCATTCAGTGTGAGTCATTTTCATGATTCCGTTAGCAAACATGCAGCCAAGCGTACGGCTGAGGGCTGTTTCGACAAACACGCCTCCCAAGGTGCCGTGCCCGACGATGCAGACGACATATGCCTGGCAAACTGGAATTGTGTCAAACTGGATTGTGTCAAATTGGAATTGTGACGAGCTGAAATGGTGGCAAGCTGAAATCACGGCAAGCTGACACTGTGGCGAACTGACATTGGTCGGGACGTGTGATTCTCGGAACCCCCATGCGGTCAGCAGGCCATCGTGAGGCTACACAGAACGAGGAGGAACCGGCGGTGAGAAGGGTCGCCGGAGGGGTCGCCAGGCAAGAGCCAGGGTCCTACGATGGCATTGGGGTGGAAGACACGCTGCGGCTGATGTGACTGTGCGACGGCACTCTCACCGGTCGATACACCGGCACGCTCTCTTCGTCGGTGCCCTTCGTGGGTGCCTGGGTCGAGTCTCGTCGTCGCGGATTCAAGCTTTGCGGATCCAGGCTCGACAGCTAGGGCAGGGACCGACTCCACTTCTTCACGGGCAAACAAGCAGCGACTCCACTTCACGGGCAATCACTCCACTTCTTCACGAGCAAACAGCGAGGGACCCCACGGGCAAACGGGCAAACGACCCACGGGCAGCGAAACAGACAGCCTGACAGGTAAGCTACAGGTACGCTAAGAGTCCCCCCCTGGCTCGCTAGCGGGTTCCGATCGTGTCTTGCGGGTGACGTGCATGGGACGGTCTCCACCCACACCAGGGTGGACCGCCAACCCGAAGACCGTCTTCCCGAACGACGTCTCTATCACTGACTGCGGCACGGCTGCTTGCCTCGAGAACCAGCAAATAGAATACCGTCGACAATGTCAACTCTCACATTTTCATGGCAGAGGCAAACAGCTCTTCGGCCGCTGACCGCCGAGTACGGTACCTCCTACACGGTGCTTCGAGAGGACTATATTTGCGCTTACTGACCCCGTCCCACGCGCGGTCTGAGGATTGGGGTTATCCGATGCCCTCCCGTCATCAGCTTCTTTCTGTAAACAGACAGCTCCACTTGTTACTCTCACTCTCCAACTTCGACCTAGCCTCCGCCTCCATCGACTGCTTTGGCAACCCACGCGACGCAATACCAGACACCATGCCCGCTCATCCGAATGCAACCCTGGAGCTCCCGAACGGGCCCCCCATCACCTTTCGTATGGCCACCGAGACTGACAGAAACATCATCCAGGAGACCCAGAACCTCGCAGCCACGGAGGCCCTGGAGAGCATCCTCTGGGCTGAGAGGGGCACCATCATCGCCGTCGTCAAGCATCACATAGGCGGCCTCGACGGTGAGTGCGAGATTACCATCGACCCCCCGGACAAGTGGATTCGAGGCAACTTCAACATCTGCATACCCATTGAGGTGGAGGCGGTGGGCGCATCCCGGCTGCTCATGTTACGCTGCGCCCTGCCTCATAAGCTGGCAGAACACCACAACCCCGGCAGCGTCGACGAGAAGATGCGTTGCGAGGTGGGGGCGTATGCATGGATCCAAGAGAAATGCCCCGACATTCCCATCCCCCGCCTGTACGGCTTCGGTTTCTCAGACCAGAGCCAGGTTTGTCTGCTCGTCTTCTCTCTGCTGCCCCGCGCTGACAACACGCGTATCAACAGTTCACTCACCAAGAGCGTCGTTCCCCGTATATAAACACAATCCGCACGGTGCGGCGCCGTTTCCATCGTCGCCTCCGACGTCCTTCCCTCCTCTCCCGCTACACCACGCACACGGCCAAGTACCGCTTCCCCACAGCATACATGCTGCTCGAGGACGTGCGCTCGGATAACAGCCGGTTGCTCTCGAAGACCTTGAACATTCACCGACGAAACTCCGCCCGGAAGAAGAATCTGTATCGAGACCTGTCTCGGCTCATCCTCTCGCTGTCCCGCATTCCCCAGTCGAAGATCGGGTCTCTCCAGTTTCGTGACGATGCCACCGTCGCACTGACGAACCGCCCCCTGACCCGCACCGTCATGAACTTCGAGAACCAAGGCACACCGATGACCGCCCCGCGGGACACGACATACGCATCCACCGAGACTTTCGCCGCGGACATGTTCGACCTGCAGGACAACCGCCTCGCACTCCACCCGACCGCGGCCATCGACGCCGAGGACTGTCGTTCGGAGATGGCCGCGCGGGTCGCGATGCGAGCCGTCGCACCCCATTTCATCCGGGCAGATCGACGGAACGGGCCCTTCGCCCTCCAGCTCGACGGCATCCGCGCCAGCAACATCTTCGTGGACCACAACTGGAACATCACCGCCCTCATCGATCTGGAGTGGCTCTGCGCCCTTCCCGTCGAGACCATGGCCGCCCCGTTCTGGTTGATGGACAGTGCAGTCGTCGACATTCAAGGTAGAGCTACCAAGACATTCAACGGCGCCCGGGAGGAGTTCATGGGCGTGTTCGAGGAGGTAGAGCGCGCCATGAACGGGGGGCAGCACGATGCTCCGACGGCACGGATCATGCGCGGGAACTGGGAGTCGGGGGCCGTGTGGTTCTGGCACGGCTTGATGTCCCAGAACGGCATGTCGTGCGCGTTCACGGATCACGTCTGCCATAGATTCTCCTACGCTCTCACCCTGGGCCAGGAGAGGTTGCTGTCCAGCTTCTGGTGCGCGGACTCCGATAGATTTGTCAAAGGCAAGGTCAATCAGCGCCGCGCTTACCTGGCGGAGCTGGACGGCATGTATGAGCAGGTCTCGTATGCGGGCTCGAAGGCGGGCTCGAAGGCGGGCTCGAGCTCGAAGCGAAGTTTCTGAGGTGAGTGCCGTCTCTTCGTACATGCTTCTGTGGCCGACGGCGTCTGACACTGCCAGGCAGCACTCGACCCATCAGTCTGAATGGCGCTCTGTCGCATTGGGTCGTGGCAAGGAGTGCAGGGCACAGGTGGTCAACGGTGGTCAACGGGTGGTCAAAAGGCGTTCAACGGGTGGTCAGCAGGGGTCAACAGGGGACAACAGGTGGTCAATAATGGTCGACAGGTAGTCAGCAGGCGTTCAACGGGTGGTCAACAGGGAGTCAACAGTGGTCAACAGGTGGTCAATAATGGTCAACAGGTAGTCAGCAGGTGGCAGGGTCAACAGGTTCCACGAAGATTGCTAAACACAGAAAAACAAAAATGATGATCTCTTTTCCCAGTTCTATGGCCACTTGGTCTTCCCTCATATCTTCCCCCTCATTGAGCGTAGGCCTCTTCCCCCTGAGGCGGTGCGGCAGGGGACAGAGGTCTTCCTGCAGCCTCCTTGTCGTGTGCAGTCTCCTTGTCCCCCCTCTGCCCGAGGACGAGCCCACCGGTCTCGTGCAGGGTGACGAGGCGCCGAGCCTGAGCCTGGTGTGCTTTCATCCTCTGACACCTTCGTTGGGAGCTGGCTCTCTGCCAAGGTCTTCATACTTGAGCCGGTGACTTGAGGCTCACTCGTCAAGTAAGGAGTCCCGTGGTAAAGGCAGCAGTGACAGTTGCGCAAGCCCTTCACGGTTGGCAAGTGGGCAGGCTGCGAGCGAGCGCTCGTCCACTACCTAGGTATCTGGTTATCCCATTGGCTGCCAGAAGACAACATGTTTAAACCTAACCTATGTTAGTGCGTTCATCGTGGTAGTGTGGTCTTAGCTCGGTGGATGGGTACAGCAGGTGTCTTGGCATTGGTAGGAGGGATAAACGGCTAGCCGGTGTTTTACATGCTATGGCTGGCTTTGAGTTACAGTTTGACTAAGATTTCAGCACCCATCTATCTACAGTTAGCTGTTCTCCCTGAATAATAATGCGTAGGTAGGCGTTTCAAGGGCTGGCACGAGACATGTTGGAATAACCTAGTCATGCATCCGTTTTTAGGTAACAATCTTTTACTACTCCTGATTCATGCCCGTCCTCGTCTTCGCCGCCTGTAGCTCCGTAGTACCCCGTGCTTTTTGCCAGTCTTTGCTACTTCCGCTTCTGCTTTGTGTAGTGCCGAACTTGGAGGGCGCCTAGACCTCGGCCCGAGAAGCAAGTCGTAAAGTCCTCCTCTTACACTATTGGTCTTTCTCAGAAATCCATGTGACCTCGGGCTGTTCCGTCTCGAAGGCCATTCGCTGGTAGTCTAAGAGTACATCATCTGGCCAGTCCTCCGTTTCGAGCTCATAGATCCGGAGCCTGAGTTCGGATAGGATCGAAGCCCTTGAGAAAAAATCGAGCCTTGCCATGGAAGAGAACCTGCGATTTGCTAGTCAGCCTACGGAATATGCGTGCATTCCGTAACCGCGGAAACTGCTTACAACTTCTTTACTAGTGTAGTTGCTTTGTCAACCGAGGCTCCCAGACTTGGTACGACCAGCATATCAACCACTTCTTGGGTTGGCTGGTCGGCATTGTTGTCGATGGGATCAGCGACTCGGGCCATGGGTAGTCCACTCCTGACGAACTCGACATGATGACTGAGGTCCTTGTCTAAGTTTATGTCCCGCATCCAATGAATGGTCTCCACGAACTCGCAGTCGGAGTGCAGAGTCAGCAGATGGAAGAGTTGCTCGAGAAGAAGATTACGCTGGCGGAGCTCGCCGTTTTTCTTCTTCAGGGCGTCGGTTCGAGTGACGGCCGGTCCGGTGTCATACTCACATTCCTCGGCATGGCGAGGGGCCTTGACGGCGCAAGTCGAGCAGACAGGTCGACGACCGTCACACTTGACTCGCTTGCGGCGACACGGAAAGCATGCAACGATAGTCAGAGCACAACGCTTCCTGGGGCGCATGTTGGAACAGGCAGATGATGCCTTAGCAGCCTGCGATTGCGGGAAGGTCTCTACCGCGGAGCTTGCGTTGGCAGCTAGAAACTTGCGGTAGGGACCCGTGGACATTGTTGGAGGAGTGCTGTTTCTACGAGAAAGGCCGGGACGGGACGGGGCGACTTGGCGGTTAAAGAAGGGCGTGGGCGTCCGGGAGGCCGTCCGCCAAGACACCTAGGCGCTAAGACGTTCTGTCGTGAAGGGATCTCCACAGCTACTGGTCAGATCAACTTGAACTGCCCGGACCCCCTCCGCCTGACGCAAACCAATTGATGCAGATTGCTCTGTCCCACTCGTTGGCCGTTATCCGAAAAACTCGCAGCTCAGCATCATACTGACGTCTTTCCATGTCTCGGATATGCTGTCCTGATCCTTGAGCTGACTTGAATGTTTGGTTGGGGTCGGTTGGGTGGCTCGTCCTGACGTTTTGATGTTAGGACACAGCGTTCACAGCGTTTTGATAGCCCTCCCATTTACCAATGCCAGCTTGTTCTGGAACTTCGTAAGCACTAATACGAAGCAAACGTTAGAGCTACCACTAGACTGTTTACCCCACCCGACAAGATTCACCGTTATTATACTTAGAGGCTCGAGCGTAGATTATATTATCATTAAGCGACTTAATAAAGTCTTTCCTAAGCCGCCGCATTAATCGCCTGTCTGTCATCGAAGGGAATACATGAGGACAAGCTCCGGAATAATAGAGGACTCAGACACGTGACCTGCGTCAACATACCCTACGATATGCTCCGAGTGTAGCGCATGGGCCTGAAGCCTACCGAAGGCCTTACAGGCCCTCATCTCATTACGTGCTGACTAACCCCTTCAGGTAGTCCCTTCCACCACCATTGAGAAGGTCTTATCTAATCAGCCACAGGTGGCTCAGGCCGTTTTTCGTCTCGTCACCATCCACCCTGACGCGCAAGGTCTCACAGACTTCACTGCGACGGCTTTTGACAAGAACGAAGCCATACGACCCTAGACGCCGGCCAGAATCCCGACAAGATGCCTCCCCCGCCACCACGCCGCCCAGACCCCAAGACGGGCTCGGGCGCCGGCGCCGCCTCCAAGGAAGAGAACATCTACATCCCCTCCTTCATCAGCAAAAGGCCATTCTACGCCGGCGAAGAAGGCGACGAGCAGAACGACTACCTCGAGCACCAGCGTCTGCAGAAGAAGAACGAGCAATCACAATGGTACGACCGCGGCAGGAAGGCCGGACCAGCCGCCACCAAGTACCGGAAGGGCGCCTGCGAGAACTGCGGCGCCATGACGCACAAGGCCAGAGACTGCCTGAGCCGACCGCGAGCCAAGGGCGCGAAGTGGACGGGCCGAGACATCCAGGCAGACGAGGTGATTCAGGACGTGAAGCTCGGCTGGGACGCGAAACGCGATCGGTGGAACGGATACGACGCGAAGGAGTACCGCAGCGTCGTGGAGGATTTCAACCAGATGGAGGAGCTGCGCAAGAAGGCGCTACCGGCGCGCGACGATGAGGAAGAGGGCGCGGACGACGGAGACAAGTACGCCGAGGAGAACGACATGAGCAAGCACCAGAGCACCGCGACGCGCCAGCTCCGGTTGCGCGAAGACACGGCCAAGTACCTGCTGAACCTGGACCTGGACTCGGCAAAGTACGACCCGAAAACGAGAGCGCTCATCGACGCCGGCGCCTCCCACGACAAGGCCGCCGACGTGTTCGCCGAGGAGGGCTTCATGCGCGCGTCGGGCGACGCTGGCGAGTTCGAGAAGGCCCAGAACTACGCGTGGGAGGCGCAAGAGCAGACGGGAGACACGAGCCAGCATCTCCAGGCCAATCCCACGGCCGGCCAGTTCTACCGCAAAAAGCAGCTGGAGGAAGCTGAGCAGAAACGACTCGAGAAGGAGAAGAAGCTCCGCGACATGTACGGCGACGACTCGCAGTACAAGATGCCGGAGGGTCTCAAGAACATGGTGACCGAGTCGGAGCAGTACGTCGAGTATGACGAGAGCGGTCTCGTCAAGGGAGCGCCGAAAGCCAGCGCCAAGTCGAAATACCCCGAGGACGTCATGGTCCACAACCACACGGCCGTTTGGGGCAGTTGGTGGTCAGATTTCCAATGGGGCTACGCGTGCTGTCACTCGTTCGTCAAGAACAGCTACTGCACGGGAGAGGAGGGTAAGGCGGCCCTGGATGCCTCTGAGCGACAGAGGACAGGCCAGGCCCTGCTGCAATCCGCGCAGCAGCCAGAGTCTCCCAAGGAGACGGCGGAGAAGAAGGCACCGGTGGAGGGTGCTGCGAAAAAGAGAACGGCGGAGGAGATGATGGGAGGCGTGTCCGAGGCCGAGATGGAGGAGTACAGGAAGAAGAGGACGGCGGCGGATGATCCCATGGCAAAGTTCCTGGGGAAAGACGAACTTGTACAATGACACAATAGCCAAGTTCTTGGGGAGAGACGAACTTGTACAGTGAGACAATAGCCAAAGACGATCATGATACCCTTCACATTTTCACTTGCATGACTAGCACGGCACACATCGTGGGACAATAGTAATGGGTGACGTCGTTGACAAAGTTTTGCTTCATGAAGGTCATGCCATTGATCCGTTGGCTAACGCCTGAAGTATGAACCGCCCAATGTCCATGGTGGGTATTTCCCAACCGCCCGACGAGTTTTTAAGAACCACCCAAAGCCTGAATACGATCGAGTGGACGACAGATTTACTCGTCATCCTCATCCTCCTCATCGTCGTCCTTCTTCTCGGAGGCCTTGGCCTTCTTGCGGCGGACACGGCCGGGGCGGCCGCCACCGAAGGGCGAGGACAGGGCGAAGTCGATGTGCTTCTGGGAGTCGAGACGGACGATGAACGAGGGGACGTTCACGATCTGCTTGCCGACGCGGATGTGGCGCTGGCGGATCAGGACACGGGCGTGGTGGATCGACTTGGCGAGGCCGAGCTTGTAGACGCAGGTCTGGAGGCGGCGCTCGAGGAAGTCCTCGACCTTCAGGGCCAGGACGTAATCGAGCTTCATGCGGGACTCGTCGAGGACACCGACACGGACGAGACGGCGAATGAGCGCATTGCCCTCGAACAGACGCTTGGGGTCCTTCTCGTCGAGAGTGAGCAGCTGACTGCGGCGGGTATTAGCGTTTGCACTCCTTCCCACGAGGACTTTTTCCCATGTCCCCCAAGCGAGAGAACAACATACCGGGCAGCACGACGAATCTTGGAGAGGGTGAGCTGGACGCGCCACACCTCACGCTTATTGCGGAGACCGTACTCGCCAACGAGCTTGAGCTCGGAGTCACTGGATTATCGGAGTCAGTTGGCGTTCACACGACTTGAACAGAGACAAGCTCTTGTTCAGTGGCCGGAGATACTGACAGACGGGCGGCCTCGAAGGGGCGACGCGGGACACGCGAGGTCTTGGAGTAGGAAAGACTGCAGGGCGGTCATCGTTAGCATTGCGTCGCTGTGAAGGGAAGGCGTTCTCATCGATCAACTTACGGAGCCATCTTGCCGACTCTGTGCTTCGCAGAAGTGGTTGTCGAAGATTTGCGACCAAACGTCGAAGTTCGCGAACTGGAAAAAAGACTGGTTGTGCGGTGTGGAGCACGGCGCTCTGAGCTCGGACCTCCTGTCTTGTCACGTGAGGAACAATTGCCCTAAGAATAGGGTAAGAGAAGCCCCCCGCTCGAACAAGCGGGCGACCCAATCAGCAACGCTTGGCCCAACCGCAAGGGACGGCGCACACACCCGACATTTTTTTCGCCTTGAACCAGTCGTCGATTTTCAAGATCCAAGATCCTCAACACCAAACCGACGACCACCCCCCCGACGACAATATACCGACAAGATGGGTCACGCTGCGGGTCTTCGCGCGGGTACGCGTGTATGTGACAGTCCCAGGACCTTTGCGACCGATTGAACGAAACGCTGACGGCAGCGCAGTATGCGTTCTCCAGGAACTTCCGCCAGAAGGGCATGATCAAGCTGTCCACCTACCTCAGGCAATACCGGTACGCTTTGGATTCCGACGACCCGACGCACATGCGTAGAATGGAGGTCCTAACGAATTTTGCAGCGTCGGTGACATCGTCGACATCAAGACCAACGGTGCCGTCCAGAAGGGGTAAGAGTCCCACGAAATTCCCGCCCGCCGCGATGCGCACGAGCAGAACGGCGGTGGCGGCCCGCGTCAGGCGAAGGGAGGGCTGACATCAGGAACAGTATGCCTCACAAGGTCTACCACGGCAAGACCGGCGTTGTCTACAACGTCAGCAAGTCGGCCGTCGGTATCATCATCTACAAGAAGGTCAAGCACCGCTACATCGAGAAGCGCATCAACATCCGCGTCGAGCACATCAGCCCCTCCCGGTCCCGAGACGACTTCCTGCGCCGCGTCAAGGAGAACGCCCGTCTCCGCAAGGAGGCCCAGGCCGAGGGCAAGACCCTTCTCCTCAAGCGTCTTCCTGCCGCTCCCCGCGACGCCCACACCATCTCCCTCAAGGAGCACGTGCCCGAGACCGTCACTCCCCTCGCCTACGAGACCACGATTTAAGGTGTTGTTTGTGGGAGGTGCTGAAAAGGCTTGGGAAGGCGTATGCGCTATGTCGTCGAGGGGCTTGATGGCCATAGCAAAGGGTCCGCCCCTCCACCGAGCCACGGGCGGCGACATGGACAGTGGTCTTCGGCATGAATGGAAGATATCACTTGCTTTTCTTGTGCATGGGGTGTTACACGTGAATCGGACAGAGTTCAGCATGGAAAGGCATCGAGGGTTCGGCAAGGTCCATAGGGAATGAAACCATGGCATCTCGGCAATCACTCTGTTCAAGACGTCGTCTCATGTCGCCCAAATGAAGGAGTAAATGCCTTCAACCCAAGTCATGACATCTCGCTGCAGAGCTTTGTGCGGAGGACAGTGCAGAGCCGCCGCGCGACCTGCCCCACCGTCCCACGTGACTGACCCAGCGGTGGACGTGCCCTCGACGTGCCGCTTGATGCCCGCTCGACGTGCCTGCTCGACGTGCCTGCTTGACGTGCCCGTTCGACGTGCCTGCTTGACGTGCCTGCTTGCCGATCGACGTGCCCTCCGTGCCTTCCTACACCTCGCGCTGCCCACCTCGCGCTGCCACCTCGGGCCTGCCCACCGGACGCGGACCACCTCGCGCTGCCCACCTCGTGCCTGCCCACCACCGCGCTGCCCACCTCGCAACTTCCCACCTCGCGCTGCCCACCACCGCACTGCCCAACTCGCGCCTTCCCACCACCGCGCTGCCCACCACCGCGTTCCTCCACCTCACGCCTTCCCCGCCTGCCCACCTCGCGCCCGCCCACACCACCACGCCTCCCCTCCACGACGGAAAACCGGCCGGCTAACACAAAGACGGTTGATGAGCAGGCGAGGAGCAGAAAGCCGCACAGCGAGAGCAATGCCTCCCTTCCCTCGCAGCCCCGCTAGCCGCCCCAGCGCCGAGCGTCCCCAAACCTTGCTTGCGGCCTGGCGCGCGGGAAGCGCATCCATTGTCCACGTCCAGGCGTCCGTGTGGGGTCGCATCGCATCGCAGCCAGCCAGCCAGCCAGCCAGGCCCCGCGACGCGGGCATGTGGCCTCGGGTCGCACTGGACGGGACGCGCTGTTTCAGCGCGGCAACACGGAAGACGCCGGGTGTGGAGGACGACGTCAGCTGCAGACGGCGCCAGAATGCAGACGGCGCCAGCCTGTAGACCGGCGCTCGAGTGAGCGCGCGGGGGACGCGGAGAGGTCTCGTGCACGTAGACCAGCGCGCGTTGGACGCGGAGAGGCATCGCGCACTCGCAATGGATGCGGAGAAGTATTCCGCACTGGAAGCAGCGCGCGTTGGACGCAGAGAGGCATCGTAGACCAGCGCGCGGTGGACAAGGAGAGGCATCACGCACGTGGGGCAGCGCGCGGTGGACGCGGAGAGGCATTGTGCACGCGCCATAGATGCGGAGAGGTATCCCGCACGCGCGATGGATGCGGAGAGGTAGCCCGCACTCGAAGCCGCGCGCGTTGGACGCAGAGAGGCATCGTGCACTTGGAGCAGCGCGGGCGGGCGAGCGAGCGGTGGTGTGCGAGCAGCGCGCGATGGATGCGGAGAGAGGTCTTATACACGTAGAGCGGCGCGCGATGGATGCGGAGAGGTAGCCCGCACTCGAAGCCGCGCGTTTTGGACGCGGAGAGGCATCGCGCACTCGAAGCAGCGCGGGCGGGAGACCGAGCGGTGGTGTGGACTCGGCAGCGCGGGCGGGCCGCCGAGGTATCGTGCACTCGGGCGGGGCGCGGACGTGGAGGTGTCAAACAGGAAATGCTACCACTGGACCAAAACGGATACCCGTTAAGGGCATATGGCGTAGGGCCCCTTATTCGTAAGTCGGACACACCCTCCCAGTTCGTGGACTTTCGTAGTAAGTCCGGGGGCTGCTTTTATCGGTATGCCTATTATAGGGATGGAACCCATACTCTCGAGGCGTGGCCCTGCAGTACGGGCCGGTGGCGGTGGAGGAGTCAGCCAGAAGGAGTAGCCTGATTCGCCGTGTCTACCGCGGAATGGCCATTGTCATCGAGCGACTTGATGAAGTCTTTCCTGAGCCGCCGGTATTGATCGTCTGTCATCGAAGGGAATAAACGAGGATCAAGGCTAGTTATGGCCTCGGCTTCGGACATTTGAGCGCATCAGGTGAAGGCGTTGGAGCCGGTTGATACTAAATCCAGCCGATGAAGGGCGCTGGTGAACGAGCTCCGGACTCGGGCACGTGACCCGCGTCAAGTTTGTGTGGCAGGGCAGTGGTACTTTGGGGAACTTTGCCGGCGGCGTGTTCTATTACAGTTTCCGGCTTATCACTTGTCCTCGCTGGCCCTGGAGTACCGAACCTACCTGGTCCGTGCTGAAACAACCGAGTGGTTCTAGTCATGTGACGTATGTCCCTCCTCTGGTCTAGCACGCTTTAGGAAAGGCCGGGCTTGGGGTACCCCAGTACCTCTCTCTCAGCGGTTGTTAATCGCTGATCTTCAGCATTCTAGAAACGGAACCAAACGACTTGAAGTCGCCTCCGGCCTCCAATTCTCAAGGAATCCGATTTTCTGCCAAACACCATCATCAGGCTCGATTGCGACAACATGTCCTCAAACGCAGAGGCCGGCATCGAGGCAGAGGCCGCACCAGCACCCGTCGCGGTCTTCAAGCGCCGCGGCGCAAAAGGCAAAGCGAACATTCGCAAGAGGCCAGCGACACCCCCCCCAGCCAACAGCGACTCCGATTCCGACTACTCCTCTTCAGAAGACGAGGCGGGCCACCGGGTCAAGCGCCGAAAGAAGAACACGGGCACGGTCACCGCCTCGTCCAAAACCAACGCCGCGTCAAATCAGGACATCGCCGGCCCGACTTTCGCTGCGGACCGCAACGCGCAGATCACCAGCGCCAACGACGCGACAAAATCGAGCAACTGGTTCGACGAAGACTCGAAGGACGCCCTGTCCTCGAAGAACCTTCTGGGGAGCACACGCGCGGCGCCAGACGGCACGTACAAGGGCCTCGCCAACAAGACCTCCTTCGTCCAGAGGAACCCAGATGCGCCGAGTCGAACCGTCGGACCGATCAAGGCGCCGACGAACATTCGCACCATCACAGTGATCGACTACACGCCCGACACCTGTAAGGACTACAAGCAGACCGGTAAGCCACACTGAAGACACCCTTTGCCCATCGAGCACTCTGCTAACGCATCCGAAGGTTTCTGCGGTTTCGGCGACAATTGCAAGTTCCTCCACGCTCGCGAGGATTACAAACAAGGCTGGCAGCTGGACAAGGAGTGGGAAGACGTCGCCAAGGGCAAGAAGAACATGGGGGGCACCGTCGTCGCCAACGCGAACCGCAACAAGGCGGCCGACGAGGACGACGACGAGGAGGACGCCATGCTGGAGAACATCCCGTTCGCGTGCATCATTTGCAGGGAACCGTACAAGTCCCCGGTCATAACGAGATGCGGCCACTACTTCTGCGAGCCCTGCGCGCTCAAAAGATATAGAAAGGATCCAACGTGTGCTGCCTGCGGGAGCGGCACCAGCGGCGTGTTCAACTCGGCGTCGAGGCTCAAGAAGCTGCTCGAGAGGAAGAGGGAACGGGCGGCGAAGAAGCGACAGGAAGCAATAGACGCCGGCGAGGAGGTTAGCGAGGAGGAGGAAGAGTGACTGGTCCATAGAGAATGCAACCACTCACGACGTTTTCGGAGGACCACTCTCTGGTGTAATCGGGCCTGAAATCGAGAACCACTGTCTGGTGTCATCCGGCCTGAAAGTGATAATGCAACTATTGTCCACCCTGAAATCGAAGCCGAGCCGTCTCTGTGCTGGAATTTGGACGCACCGATGACTCAGCCCTCCGGAATCGTCCTCTCCAGTCACGGCCACTGTCACTTGTCAACTGCAATGCTGGTCCGATGACGCTCTGAATCCCAGCACCGGTGATGCATGCATGAGCTCGAGATAAGATAAGAGCTCAACTCACCCACCACCCCACCAATCGTCAGACGACCCCGCCATTCATGTGATCGACCCCGGATGGCCATGGACATCAAGCTGCCTGGCTGCCTGTGAACCGGCTGCTGATTACCTCTCTGTCAAGAACCTTTCATCATCGGATATCACGAAGCCGTCTTCTCGCAATCATAGACACATCTTCGACATAGCCGCACGAAACAGCATCGCTTTCGCACCCAGCATTCGAACGAGCCGAGACCCAAGACCGGCTGTACGGACAGCTTTCGCCATCGACAAAGGGCGCCACCATGAATCTCCTGTACTCGACCGTCAACACCCTGCGAGACAGGTACACGCCCGTGACTCACAACTCGACGTTCCGTCAGTCCGGCCAGATCACACCCGAAGAGTTCGTCGCCGCCGGCGACTATCTCGTCTACAAGTTCCCCACCTGGTCCTGGGGCGACGCCGACGACGCGAGCCGCAGGGCCAGCTACCTCCCGGCCGGGAAGCAATATCTGGTCACGCGGAACGTCCCATGCAACCGCCGGCTGAACGACGACTTTGCCGGCGATGCCGGGCACGAGGAGTCGGTCGTGGAGAAGGCCGGCGGCGGGGACGACGAGGACGGCTGGCTGCGCACGGGCGGCCTGGCGAGTTCGCAGCCGCTGAAGGCGCGGGACGTCCGGACGGTGGACGACGCGGGGAACCTCGGGGAGAGCGACGGTCTGGAGGAGGACGACATCCCGGACATGGAGGACGAGGAAGATGACGACGAGGCGATCATCCGGGACGCGGGGTCTGACGGGCACGACAGGTACGCTGACACCACCCCCCCCTCCCGGACGAGGTAGCCCGACCGTGCTGACTCTGACCCTGCCAGCGGCCGGCGGACGTACACCCTGTACATCATGTACTCGGCCTACTACCGCACGCCGCGGCTCTACCTCTCGGGGTACCTCCCGAACGGGCAGCCGCTCCCGCCCAAGTCGATGATGGATGACATCGTGGGCGATTACAAGGACAAGACGGTGACGCTCGAGGACTTTCCGTTCTTCGCGAACAACATCAAGATGGCGAGCGTGCACCCGTGCAAGCACGCGCCCGTCATGCGCACGCTGCTCGACCGCGCGGACGCCGCGCTGCGCATCCGCAGGGACAAGCTCAAGGCGGGCAAGGCCGTCGGCGGCGACGCGGGCATGGAGGGGCTCGTCGACGAGATCGGCAAGCTGGACGTCCAGGCGGCGGAGGCGGCGGCCGACAAGGGCAACGACGAGTGGGAGCAGGTCGAGCAGAGCGACGTGGACGAGCAGGAGGTCGCGATCCGCGTGGACCAGTACCTGGTCGTGTTCCTCAAGGTGAGTTTGCGGATCCGCGTCTCGGTCTGGGCCGTTTGCTGACGAGTTTCGTGTTAGTTCATCGCCAGCGTGACGCCTGGGATCGAGCACGACTTCACCATGGGCATCTGAGCGGCGATGCAGCAGCTGCTGGGGGATGGAGGTGATGTGCTGGCAGGGTGGGAGTTCTGGGTTGTAACGTTTGATGTGGGATAAGACAGCACGGCTTGGTGGGAAGACAGCACGGCTTGGTGGGAAGACGGCACGGCTTGGTGGGAAGACGGCACGGCTTGGTGGGAAGACGGCACGGCTTCGGGTGGGCAGACGGCGACACAACGCCATGTTTTTCTCTCACATGCGCGACCCCTCGCGGGCGAACCATCAGTGTAACCGTGAGCCTCAGCGGTCGCCTTACCTGAACGTGGTGTCTCACGGGTGCACATGACCTCGCGTACCCTATCATTCCCACCCGATGCGTTGCCCGATCCAGCCCATGTGTCACCGTCGACCTGCCGGCACACGATGCATCGTTCCACAGCATGTCTCGCCGATGGTTCCCGGTCGAGACGCCGGCTTGGCGATTCTGCCCGAAAACGCAGCCATCCGCCTGCCGACGCCGAGAGCCCCACGCCGAAATGTCCCCGATCGCCGGCCTGCCCGATCACTGGACGCTTGTCATGCTCGTGAGAGAAGCCCCAGACCAGCCCTCGCCGCCGCCACGGCTCGTCGCAGCGGCCACCACCCCGCCTGGGCGGAAGCCAATCTCAGCCCACAGCGCCCCAGCGCTCGCTCTCGAGACGCCCACCGGAGGCGGATCACACCACCGCGCCTTCCCACACCACCGCGCCTGCCTACACCATCGCGCCTTCCCCCTCCACGGCCGGAAAACCGGCCGGCTAAAACAGAAGACGGCTGATGAAGCAGGAAGCAGGAAGCAGTCCAGCAGCGAGCACAAGCCTGGGAGAAGGCCTCCCCTCCCTCCCTCCTCTAGCAGACCCCGCTAGCAGCCCCCAGCTCCGAGCGTCCCCCCTCCCCCCCAAAAAACCTTGATTGCGGGAAACGCATCGCCCGCCCACGTCCAGCGGCGCCCGAACCCGACCTGTCCATCGCCCACCTTGGCGCGCAGGCGAGCAAAAGCGGGCCAGTGACAGGGCGGCTCGCCACGTCCATCTCACCACACAAGCTTCGTCGCATCTCATCCATTCGCCCTTGGCGCTGGCGCGAGGGGGGGGAGGGTGGCCGGACAGGCCTGGCCGTCAGGTGCGGGGACGGACAGGCTCGCTGCTCCATGTCCCAGAGCCGTCAGGTGCGGGGATGAGGTGACGGGGGAGGTCGCATTTCAGCCAGCCAGCCCCAGCGACGCGGGCATGTGGCCTCGGGTCGCACTGAACGGGACGCGCTGTTTCAGCGCGGCAACACGGAAGACTCCAGAGGTGTGGAGGACGACGTCAGCCTGCAGACCGGCGCTCGAGCGAGCGCGCGGTGGGACGTCGAGAGGTATCGTGTACTTGGAGCAGCGCGGAGCGAGAAAGCGAACGGTGGAGGTGTGCTGCGCTGAGAAACGCGTGCCACTGACGTCGCACAATTGCCGATCCCTCGACCGTATTCAGACGCAGATAGAAAGACCGCTGGGAAGAGCATGCGAGAAGCATCGGAAAGGCGCACCCAGCAGTCATCAAGAAGAGCACGAGTACGATTCGGGACCATGGTAAACTGTGATTGCGTGCGCGGAGCATTAACTACTGGAACACTCAAGGCCAGGTCTGGCCGGTTACTGGAATCAAGGCCAAGTCTGGCCGGTTACTGGAATACAATGCAGTCTCGGGTACAGGTGACACACGATAAGAGTGCAGAGGGAACGCGTTGACTGATCAAGCAGGAATCGCAGCCCCCAATGCATGCAAAACATGACCAAACTCCCTCCGAAAAAGCCTATGCATAGGCGTCGGAGTCCTCCGCAATGAACGCCGTTCCAGCGCCTGATTTGAACTGAGCCGCCCCCAGATTGTTATTACCCAGGCCAAAGCCCTCGCATTCGCCGGGTGACGTAAATCGTGATTTCGTCGAGTCATTCATTAATAGCCCACCTGCCCGGGCATCTTGCCGAGCGAGTGGCCCTGGCTCGCCAGGGGCAGGTGGTTGTGGCAGAAGATCTTCTTCTGTCCGTTCACGTGCGTGGCATTCTTCTTGGAAGCATCGATGTACTTGGCCGGGTCATCGTAGCTGTCGTACTGGCAGCACTCGATGTTCTTGAACCAGCGGTAGTTGGCAACGTCCGAAATGCTCGCTCGCTTGGACGGATCGGGGTTCAGCATCGTCAGGAGCAGACGCCGCAGAGCGGGCGGGCTGATGCAGAGGTCGAAAGCCTCGAAATACGGATAGTCTCGGTCGCTGATGACCGCATCGGGCTCGGGATGCTTAGCGTTCCACTTGTCCCAGCCCTTGCAGAAGCCGTCGTAGAGAGGCGCGGCGCCGCGTTCGGCCCTGGTCCAGATGTTGCCGCCAAACGTGAGGTAGATCATGATGATGGCGGTGCCCCAGACATCCATGCCGCGGGGGTCGTACGACTGGTTCTTCTGCAGGACCTCGGGCGCAATGTACGGCTCGCTGCCGCAAATGCCGGGAGAGCACAGGCGAATGTCGCTCATGTTCTGGCCGCACTGTCCACCAGCCTCGCGCAGGCCGGGGTGGGTGCCGGAGAAGACCTCGGAAACGCCAAAGTCGGTGATCTTCACCTTGCTTCCGTTCATGATGAGCAGGTTCTCGAGCTTGATGTCGCGATGCGCGATGCCGTGGCTGTGAAGGTAGTTGACGCCCTGGACGGTCTGCTTCCAGAGGCAGAGACGATCGGACGCACGCGCGGGGTCCTTGAGATGTCCCTTGGCGATGAGCTGGTACATGTCGCCATCCGCGGCGTGTTCCATGACATGGTTCCAACGGCCATGGTCCGTGCAGAGCTGGATGGTCTCGACAATGTTCGGATGGTGAAGGCTCTTGGCGATACTGTATTCGGATTTCACCTTCTTCTCGTACTCCTCCGTGGTGTCGGATTTGCTCTTGCCGCGGAATTCCTTGACCGCGTACAGCTCTCCAGGGAACCCCTTGCGGCACATGAGGGTGACCTTGGAGGTCGCTCCCTTGCCGAGATGCTTGCCATGACGGCCCAGGAGCTTGTTCTGGTACTCATACTCGGAGAGAAGATCGGCAGTCTCCACGTGGAAGTCGTCTGGCAGACTAATGCTCAGGCGTCGCGACTTGACTCCGGTTCCGGCGTCCGGCATCATGGCCCAGGGCGACCGCTCAATGTGGGGAGGGTGACAGGCGTCGTCCTGTACGGGTGCGGGCTTGTTGTGTCGGTCGAAGCTGCGTCGACGTGCTCCGTGTCCGAGAGCCGTCTTCTTGGCGTGCTTTTCTCGTGCTGCGCCATTGGAATTCGCAAACCCGATCGCACGCCCTCGCAAGGAGAAGCCGGTCGAAGCACGGCTCTTCTTGAAGTCTTGCGATGTCGGCATGGTAGCGTCTGACTGGGTCTTGTTGGTGTGGACCATCTCGAGGGTCGAGCCAGGTGAGGGCGGGCTGTTGGACCGGCTTGTGATGTGCGACTGGTTCATGGAATACGTCCTCCGGGCGGCAGTGAACCTGTTGGATTCGTTGACGGTGGTGTCGGAGGGCAGTTCGAAATTGGGCATGTTAAAGCCCTTCATCTCCTTCATATCTGGTTTGGGCGCCGTGCTATTGGAGTTAGACCTCTTGAAAAGGTTCGACATGCTGCGCTTAAAACTACTGGTGGAGGCGCCAGTGGGTCGTCGGGACAGAGAGGTGGCGACCAGATCTTGGTCAGCAACGGGTTGTTTTGTCGGAGACCTTGGTGTTCCAGCAGCGCTAGTGCTGGGGTCGGGCGAAGGGGTAGACGCCGTGACCAGAGGGGTCGGGTGGCTGTGGAAATTCTGCTTATCCGGCGTGGGCAGCGTGGTGAACTCCTGCGAGTACCTGACGCTGACGGGTGTGACCGGTTCGTGGTCGTTTGGCGAATCGGTGCCGGTCTCGTCGCCTTCGAGGATGGGACTGGTCAGGTCGGTGGGGTACTGGCGAGGGGACGAGGAGAGCGCAGCGGCGGTGTTCAGCTTCTGTCCGTTGGTGTTCAAAGTCGACTGATCTGGACGAGTGCAAAAAATTATTGTTAGGAGGAAGATCCCAAGTCGGAAGAGAGAGTCGAGGTGAGAATAACCAAGGCAGAGAAAAGATGGGAGGAACACGGGGGAACATGAATGACATGACGCAGGGCTGGGGGAGCCAAGCGTCGAGGCAGGTTGGCAGCGCACGAAGACGAGCTAAGGGTGCAGGGGCAGTTGGCAGCGCAAGAAACGAGCGACGAAGACGAGCGGGCAGGGGGCAGGGGATGGGATGCAGACCGAACGTACCAGAGGGAGGGGCGAGCGAACGAGGCGACGCCTCGCTGGGGGTGGTGCTGAGTCCCGAGACTGCCATTGTTGCGGGTGCTAGGGTGCAGGCTGGCGTGATCTGAGCTTCCCGGTCCGGTCGGTAGCGGAGACGGATGATTGAAAGGCAGGATGGCCCAGCAGGTTCACAGGGTGTAGGACGGCGTTACCGAAGGATGGAATGCCAAGGAGGGTGCTGGTTCGGCGCTGGGTGACGCTGGCGAGCCGCTAACAGCAGCCTGGCGAAGGACGTGAACGGCGTTCGCGCTGGTGCCGGCGAAACACGATTCAGTGGGCGGTTGATGAGCGGCAGTGCGGCGCAATGCGATCGGACAAGATGCTGGGAAGGGCAGGTGCGGCAGTAGGCAGAGACAGGCTTATCCCATCGCCGACGGCCAATGGGTTTCTCGACGTCGAGACGTGTTCGCGTTGCAGGGGAGATTTAGGGCTTTGGGCCGGGGGATGGCAGATTGATCGGCTCGCCTCTGGTGCGAAGGAGTCGCCACAGCCTTGGGATACAGGGCGCCCAAATGTCGAGCTCGGGACCTGGGGGAGCGTGGTGCGAGTGGAAGACGAGCGGGCGATTGTTCCCATAGGTGTGAACTGGCGAGGCGGGCGGGAGAACGTCCAATCCGACGTCGTCTTAGTGAAGAGGGGATTGGCTGGCGTGAAGGTTGGCGGGTGAAGTCCGTATAGGCCGGAGATAGATGGCGAGTAGGTAGATGGATGGTCAGGCACAGACTGGCAGGATGTAGGAGGCTGCTTCCGCGTTGCAGAGAGAGGGAGGGAAAAGGAAGAATGGTAAGGGACACGCAGGAAGGTGTCTCTGAGGAAGACGAGAGCGAGATGAGCGATTAAAGATGTCGGGGAAGTCTATGTCCCGTCATCAAGAAGCCCCGGGTGCCCCCAGTGGATCTGGATCTGGATGCTGAACACACCTGCCCAGGTACTTCTGGGTGGATGGGGCGCTGGACGCTTTACCGTCTTGAGTAGCGGTACCTATCCGTCGTCATTTGGCTCGGCTCAAAAGGCTTGTGTTTTGTGAAGCGTCCAGGGCGGGGCGGGGCAATGGGGGCGATGGGGGGACAGGGGGGGCAGGGGCCAGGGCAGGACGGCAGGGGGAGGGGAGGGGGGGTTTGGGAAGGCAGGTGGCAGGTAGGAGGGAGTAGGTGCAGTGCCATGTCGCCAACATCGGCAGGAGCGACGATGGGTGGCTGATGGGCAGTCGGGTCGGGTTTGGACCGTCCAAAAGGCACCTGGTAGCCAGTAACACGAGCGAGAGCCAAAAGGGTGGGGGCTCATGAAGATGTTCATCTGCAGTGTGGAAGGCGCAACTGGGAAAGGATGGAATGGCGTGGCGCTTTCCGTGCATTAAGGGCCTCACTTGTCTCCGAAGTATCCGCTACCTTGGTCCTTCATCCGGCCCTATTCCACCTCTCGAGTCTCAATCAACCTTGGCTTGCCTGGACTGTGATTGATCCAGGACGGGTCTGGCCGGCTGCCGTCTCCCTCGACCGTAATCGACCCGCGCGCACCACGTTCGGGGATTTCGTTTGTCTTGCTTCTAATTACTTTATTCTGATGAGCCACCTTGACCTCGTGGCAAAGCATATTTCATCCTCCCACCCTGCTCGGCAAAGCGGACAGTACATAAGATGTTCAGGTAAGAGATCGGAGAAATCGATAGCGGCGACAGCGCACTCCCTCTCTGCCTGTTATTTTTGGCTGTCGCTTGGCTGACGCTGGGCAAGCAGAACAGAACACAAACCGCAGACCGACGAGCAGGGGGGGTGGAGGGGGGGCAGCGCCCGATGCCCAGAACGGGAAGCTTTGTGGGGGAGATGATGCCATGCAACCACGGCTTGGAGTCGGCTTGGTCCTGTGCGAACTGCAGGAACCAACATCACCAAGACACCAGGACGCACCGCAGACCGTACACGGCCATGATGGTCCCGTGCTTGACCGACGCAACAGCCGCCGACCGCACATCTCCTCGGTTTGCGCCATCACGGCAGGCAACGCGAGAACAATGATGAACAGCCAGTTACGCGAAGGTGTTGTGCTTGTGCTTGATGCCAGCAGCTGCTTAGGCCGCCCGCGCCGTCCGGGCCTGATTGGATTCCCACGGCTGAAGCGGCACCATCGTCGTTGACCGACCGACTGGCAGTCCCCCGTCTCGTCATTTCTCCCTCCACATTGCCTTCCGACACCCTGCCGAACCGTGATTGTGGCTTCAAGGCGGTCAGACAATCTCTCCCCGTGACATACCAGCCGACAGGAAACACTGGTCGCTGCACAGCAGAGCCATCATTTGACTCGATAGAGACTCGGCCATCCGCGTCAGCCTCGAAGTGTCTACCAGGTACGCCGTCTGCCCGTTGCCGCGATCCGTCACCGACCCGCCGAGCTGCAGATGTCAGAACCCCTGCGGGTGCACTGCGCCGCCTCTCCTCACGCGTCCTGCGTGACTGTCTGCGATGTCGAGGCCGGATTGCAACCCACCACGCCTGTTTGGCGTTGTTCACTTGACGCTCCAGAGTCTGCCTGTACCAGAGCCAGCACAGCAGCTAGACATCACCCCAGCACACTGCTATCAGTGGGTTGGACTCGGGCCACGGGATTGCCAAGCACCGAGGAGTCGCTGCAAGGTCGCACAGGGATTCTCTGTCCACATGAGACGAGATGCAGGTGCGTCATGTCGTGGACTGGTGTGGGTGCAGGTAGCCGCTGCTTTGCGCCGGAAAAGCGGAGGATCGCTCACTTGTCATCTTCTACGGCCTTCATTCCGTCCACGCCGGCACCGAACAGCCAACCAACTTGTTGCGACCCGACGACACGGGTGGCACAAGGCAACAAGACCAGCTCGATTGACGACGCTTCACAGGCTGTCACTTGACCAGAGGCACGAAAACCACACGCGCCGTCGTCGGCTTGTTCGTTCTCGCTACGCAGCCGCCTGGCAGGGGCGGGTCGTCTCCCTCACGTTACCCAGCGTTTGCCTAGTAATACGAAATCCGAACCAGAACCCGAGCCATTACACGTCGGTATTCGCGCGCCAAATGGCACAGTCGGGAGCCAGCAGCACAGCCAACCAGCGAGGCCGGCAAGGCGCATAACGACCACGACCTCCGCTTATTGGGGTGCTGACTCGTGTTTCATAGCACGCACTCTCCCCCACGCCCTACTGCCACGGCTCTCAACAAAACCCCCGTGCGATTTGGACCATTTCATAACGTACTGTGGCGGGCCCAAAGTACATTGACAACATGCATCACCCTCGACCATCCCTAGTCACGATCATCCCCCGATTTCCCCCGCGATAGGGGAGGGAAGGGGGGGCGCTCGACCACCGGCATCAACCTTTTCCAAAGGCTCTGGGACCGAATGCACCGTCGGTTGCGTTCCAATGCCAAATCTCAGACTCGTATCCCCCGCGTGATGCACATCTTGTCTAACTAGGCCAGAGAACCGCTTCTTATCACCCAATCCCCTTCCCATTATGACCTGCCACATCGCGGGACGGCAGATGTCCATGACATCTGCTGACGCGTTCAGCTCATCCAGCATGGCGGGGAAGGGTTCGGCGTTCCGTCGAGTTGGAGATGGCAGATCCGCCTCATGTGCTTTCCACCTCGACCCAGAGGTCCTACTTCCAGCAACTCCGCATCGTTGCTCCATCGCTTTGCCGTGATGATTCGGGAGAACGGTCCACGACCAGATCAATGTTGCTGGACCATAGAGCATAGGACCAGGCCCAGACGCTTTGTACCTGGTACCGCCCCTGCGCCAAAACTTCCAGAACGTGGCACAGAAACATGCACAATGGGTCCAGACGGGAGTAGAGTTGGAACCGTCGACGGAACCTTGATTAAAGGTCGCCCGCACTCTCAGATAACCTACCTGGCTAGGCCTGTCTGTGAACCTATTCACATCTTGGCGGAGCATTCCCAAGAATAAGGTTTGCTGGGAGCGGCCCCTCTGGCCTGCTGACGAGATCATCGTCAGTCAGCCTCGAGGCTCAGCGAAAGCCTTCGGGGATCATGGGAATTCGACCCGCCCAGATGTGGACTTGGGCTTGGAGGCATGCTGCATCGGCCCGGCTTGGCAGAGGGTGTCGCCGAGGGTTTCACGAAGAACCGAAACTCTCAACCACAGATGAAGTACGGATCATCGACATTGTTGAGGCTATATACCTTGCGCGTCCTGGGGCAGGGTAACCAAACTATCGCCTCAGCCCGGCTGCCCTTACAGGATCGACACCAACTTCGTGATCTCCCAGGTCCATGACAGACGCCAAGAACCCGCCCAACAAACCTGTTCCGACAATAACGCCGAAGGCCAGCAACACGAACACTGCCACAGCCAAACCACACACCGGAATGAGCCGTCAGCCCGGGACCACGAGCGGACAACCGACCCGGACCGCGCCGACGTCTAGTCCGGGGCGTTTTGCTCGAGCTCTTTGCCAGGACTGCAGCCTGCGGACGCCGGACAAGCCACGGCGAGTGAACCACTAGCAAGCACGCTGATTGTATGACAGTTAGTCTGCCAGTGGCAGGTGGGGCACGAAGAGGATCCATCGTCGCCAGGCATCTGGTAGTCAGACGGGATTTCTATTACTCTCACGGGACGCACTTTCCAGCAATTCATGACATGCGGTGGTCTGAGTAGACAGGAAACTGCTCATGCGCGTGACGGCTGCCTTGGCTGCAGGGCTCGAACAGTGCATTCGCCGTCTGATGATTTCACGATGGTAGGCCGCCTTGGCCGCGCCAGGAAGACGGGACGAATAACATGAGCAGGCGGTAAGGCCCGATCTGCCGAGGGCGGGCGGCGGGCATGGCCTAGTGGTGACAGAGGCCGAGGTAAGCGCTGGCCAGCCACGACGAGATGGAGTCTGAACTGGAAGGTGAGCAGGCGGTCAAGAGGTTCACCGGGGTTCGTCCAGCAGGTCTCGGACTGGACGTGGTGGACCGGCTTATTGGTCGTGAGGAGAAGTGAGAAATGAGCCAAGAAGCGGGCAGAGGGCTCCAGAATGGATGGGCCCTTTTTCATTTGGAGAAAAAGCCAGTGCGACAAATGGGGGTGGTCGGCACCGAGCCCTCCTCCGCGCTCGCTTGCGGTGTAGCCCAGCAGCTCCACAACGGCCCCGGTGCTCGGACAGGTCTGCACGGGAGGGACGGATACATGCCTTCTCCGTCGTGAACGTGAGAATGATGCCACGACAGCAGACGCGGCGCCTCGGGGTGCTGCTCTGCCGGCCAGAGACCCCTCTCAGCGTGGAGCTGGGGGATGGGGCCGAAGGGAGGCGACGAAGACAGCTCCCAGAAGCAACGAGGACGGCCCGCAGCTGTGGTGAAGGCGAGCGATGAGAGGTCGAGAAGGACGCTGCAGTGCCAACTCAGGGGCGCCACTCCACTGGATCGGGACGAGCTGAGGGCTGCCGTCCATGATCTGCGCGCACACGCGGTCGCTGTTGTCTGGCGGACGGGCGCCAGACAGCAGACTACTGTTCTTTCGGACGACAGAGCAGCAGGGAGTCTCTGAGACCCAAGCATGGTGGGAGAAGCCAGCCCCATGCACCACCCACCAGACGCCCAGGAGCTGAGGTGAAGAGCCAGAAATACCCATCTGATGGGTGTGATGGGTGTGATGGGTGGTCAGTACGTTTCGAAGATCCCAGTGAACGGACCCTGGGAGAGGGCGGGCCGCAGTCAGGTGGCGTCTGGGTTTCCCGTGCCCTGCAGGTCCTACAGCGATCCGACTTTCGACTATTGGGGGCCTGCGCTGACCCTCCGTGGTGGTGCTGTACAGCTTGCCGTGCCGATGAAACGGCATCGCTGCGGGCCTTGAGGTGATGCTGATCCAGAACGAGAGACGAAAGACCTGCGACGACGGCGGGCATTCGGAGAGGCTTCCTCTGCCGACACGATACTCTGGCCGACACGAACACGAGCTCTTGCTGCTGCTGCCTTACCCCATCCCATTCGGAGTTCTCAATCCCCTGAAGGCTCCCCCCATCCCCCGAATGCTCCCCCAATCCCCAATCCCCCAATCGCCGGCTCTCACGGGCGCTGACCCTCGACCCAGTCCCGATTGGGCTCACACAGACGCGCCGCAGATCCAGGGTCCAACCGGGACGGGGGACGCTGCTTCCGCTGCGCTCTGTCTGGTGGACGAGCCATGCCATGCCATGCCACGCTGAGTCGGCGTGCCGTCTGTGTTTGTGATGCGTCTTGCGTGGCCAGCGATTGAACCCCCCCTTCCCGGACTCGAGCGTGCCCTCCCTATCGGACTTGGTGAAGGAGAGTCAAAATTGGCCATGACAAGTGGGAGCCGCGAGCGGTGGAGCCCGTTGTCACGGCCTGCAGGTCGCGTGTCACGAGGCAAGAGGAGCGAGCAGCGGCCTGGCCCAGCCCGCCGAGACGGGCAGGCGTGCAGGAGTGCGTGGCAGGCCTTCAGGCGGTAAGGGCCCCTAATCAAGGAGGGTAGGGACAGGGGAATGCACTGCACCTGCCCAACCCTGGCCTCCCCCACTGCCCTTCCTGTCTGGCCCCGTCTGTTCCACCTTCCGCCGGGTCGACTCACGACGACTTCGGCTCTTTCCCTTCCAGACCCCATTTCACTTTTGTTTCCCGCTTTCCCTCCGTCTCCCCTCCTCTGCACCTGGGCCCGACCTCGAAGCTGCTTCTCTGCACCATCCGCCATCAACAGCAACGTAGCTCAGAACCTGTTCAGCACCACCAACCCTTGTGACGAGGATGACCTGCATCGCGGCCTCGCAACATTCCGCCTCGCTTCCTCGGACAAGACAGGTTGCGTCATACCTCTGAGAAATACCTCCCTTTCTTTCCTCCAAGTCCCGGCAACAACATCATCAACACCAGACACCGCCGCCCTGCACCACACGCTGGTTGCACCTTCCATTCACACGCTTGCACCTCCCAATCCGGCTCGCCCAGCTCGAAACGCCAGCTTGCCCGACCGATTAGCTACTGGCCGCTTGCCCGACCGATCAGCCACGGGCCGCTAGCCAGGTAGACCAGACCGCCTGCCCATCCACGCGACCGCTCCCGCGTCCCTTCTCAGGTCCGTCGCCTCGACATCCGATCGTGCTCGCTCCCATGGCGTGCATCGGCCCCCTTCCACACTCGTCATCCATGCGACTGCCCAGGTCGTCCCGGTCCAACATGGCGAGATTGCAACCCGACACCTTCTTTCCTCCCGGCACCCGCGCCAGCCATACCCTCGCTTCGCCCGCCATTCAGTCGGCAGGCCAGTCGGCAGTCCAGTCGGCAGTCCAGTCGGCAGGCCAGACCGACACGAGCCAGACCAACCGAAGCACCAGCAGTCGCGATTCGCCCTCGTCGCACTCCGTCACGTCACCGCCCTCCCTCCCTCTCTCCCGCGTCACAAGTCAGACCGGCTACTTCGACACCAAGACCACATACACCGCCAATCCCATCGGTCACTCGCCTCTCTCGTCGGGCGCCGTCCGTCACACGCCCAATCTCCAGAGCTTCCTGTCGCCCCAGGCGCAACCCGTTCCCGGCCTCGAACACGCGTCCGTCCAGCGGCGTCACAGCAGCTTGTCCCCGCCCGTCCATCGCGCGAGGCTAGACCGCCAGACGTTGTCCGCTGCCACCTCGCCCAACATTCATCCCGCCTACATGACCGGCGGCTATGCCTCCGCCCTGTCCATTTCGCAGTCACAGTCGCAACCGCTTCCGAGATCCACCTCAGCCGACGCTGCCTCGCCTTCCTCCGCCGACCAAACCATCCGCCGTCTCTCCCAGCAGAACAGCCGCATCCGCGAAGCCTGGGAGGCTGAGCGCAAATACATGGAGGCCAATCGGGAACGTATAGAGGAGGTCTACAAGGAGGAGCGCGTCATCATGGAGGAAGAGCGCACCGAGTGGGACGCCGAGAAGAGCGCCATGCTAGAGGAGATCCAGCGGCTCAGGCAACGTGTCTCGGGTCTCGAAGGCCACACTATCCAGCTTCAGGGCATGGTGCAGCGGCTAGAACTCGAACGCGCGGGAAAGGTCGCCGCAGTGAGCGTTGCCATTCCCGGCGGCCGCCCCGGTGGAGACGGGTCCACCGACTTTCCTCTCTCGCTCTCGAGCGCGAATCCCTCGGCAAACGATGTACGTCAGTCGCGAGGCATCGAGCTCGCCGGCACGTCTCTCTCCAACTTCAACTCTTTCCATACCACGACACAGCCTCAGCTCTTCAGCCCCGGCGGATCACGCATCTCACCTTCCAAGCAACCCACCGTTTCGACCTTCGTCCCCCTGGACCCCAGCATGCAGCCGATCAAGTCACCCACTGTCGACTTTCTTGCTTCGCCAACAAGCGAAGACGTACCCGTCGTCGACATCCAGACCATTCACCCCGAACTCGAAGGAATTTCAGTGAGAGCACCGGCCGTTCAGAAGGAGACATTCACCGATTCTGGAACCGATGAGTCCAAAACCTCCTCGCGCAATCCCTCACCACCGGGCGAGTCAGGCTACCCGCTAGGGAGGCGGGTCTCGTCCAAAGACCACACGCTGCGCGTCCTTTCTGCGCCTGTAACGGACCGACTCGTCATGCACGCCGGCCACACCCCCAGTCATTCCTTATCGCATTTGCCTACGACGGCCACGACCGAGACGGCCACGGTAGCCGGCGAAAGCACCAGCCCTACGCCGACCCTGGGACGGGCAGATGCAGCACCCGGTTTGACCATCGATGTTCACGCTCCAGCCCGACGCATCGGCAGGATCGAGGACTCGGTCGCCTTCGAGCTCGAGGCGTCCGCAGAGGACCACCCCGAGCCTCTTCTCGAGGCACCCGCTGAAGACAAGAAGCTGAAGGGCCCCCTCATGATCAGGAACATTCCAGCTCACGACGAGATTTTCTTCAGGCGCCTGTCCGAAAAGCTGGAGGATGTCAGCCGTGGGCAGGACTCGACGCCCGTCTGTCTCCAGGATAGCATAGACGAGGCCATAGAGGAGGCGAAGGAGAACGCGCAATCTTGCCAGCCCGACGAGGCTCCAGCCAGGGACAACAGCGCAGTTGCCGAGGACGACAGCGAGTCCGAGTCTCGAAAAGGCAAGGAGGAAGAAGTCGAGATACCTCTCAAGCTCAAGAAGACGACCAACTTTGGAGCGCCTCTGGGCGCCGCCTTCTAGCGGGTGCCCTATCAAGGGTCCCTATCAAGGGTCCCTATCAACACGCCGGGTATTCCCGCACATTTTCTTACTTGTGTTTACAACCTTCACTTCTTCTCCTCCAACACACCTCCATTCATGGCCTTGACAATGGCCGATTCCGTTTCTTATGTCTCTTCCCCCTTATCCTTTTACACTATGAGCAGGCGATTTTTTAGGTGGCGATAGAACAAGCATGGCAGGGCGGAAACACCATTCGGGTGATATCGAGTTATGGTCCAGAAACAGGAGACCACGGGCGACATCGAGTTATGGTCCAGAGACGGGAGGCCACGGTCGACACCAGACTTTCCAACTTTCACTTGTTTCGCATGGGCAACGGTCCGGACATGGTTGGGCTCGGCGGCATGGACTCTGATTTTTGCACAACACAATACCCCCCTTTTTAGACGAGCGAGGATGCAGCTCGTTTTGGCGAGAAAACAAAAATTGCCCCTCCTCTCGCTTCTTTCAGCCGACGGGTCACAGGCGAGCAGGCGGTATAGATATTCTGGCGACGAGGAATGATAGATGCCGGGGCTGTTATCGAAGGGCGAAGCAATAAAGCCCCCAAGTAAACGTTACCGGTTTCGACTTGAGCACGTCTAGCGTCTGGCTGTTTCCGACGTGATCACGTCAACAATCTAGTTGTTTCTGCGATCGTGGCTCATGCGTGATATGTATAGATTGGAGGGCTCGTGTGATATGTATAAATTGGAGCGCACGATCGAGATACTATGCCTCGTCCGAGCATACCCAGGCATGTATATCCACGTCTACAATCACGAATCGTCCGCTACATTGGATCCGTTCCATCCGCGGCCGATGCTCGCCGTTTAATGCGGCACGAGGCCTCTGGCTAGTCCCGGAGAGAGCATGTGTCTGTCGACGGTGCATGATGCTGGCGGGCACCTCAACGGCACTTCGACAGCAGGTGATCTCGCGGCGAGAGGAATCGAAGACATGGTATTGAAGTGTTACACAAACTTGATCACAGGCACTCCTGATCACAGACACCAACCGCAACCTCACCGGGCACGCCCCATCCTCCACCGCCCCTTTCCAGGTCTCGGCAGCGAGACGCAGCCCGTGATCTCCACGGGTGCCCATGCCGCCTCCTGCCCCGGGGAGCCCGACCGCCTACGTCCTTGGGAAGCAATTTTCACACGCGTATCCAGCAAGGAGGACCGGCAGAGGCCCGGACGGCGTCTGCCGAGCACCGTTCTCAGATGCTCCGTTCGACACAGCGCGTCCGGCCAGACAGGCTTCCACAGCTCGCCTCCTCCCCCGCACAACTCACACGGCGCAGACGGTACAGCCGGCGGCGGATCCGACCGACCCCCATGCCGCGTGCTGGCAGCCTCACGCCTTGCTGTCCATCAGCCCGGCCAGCTCGTCCAGCAGCTCGACCGTCTCGGCGGGGCTCGCGATCCAGGCGGTCGTGCCGACGCTGCGCGCCTTGAAGTCGTTGCTGCCGGCGCTGAGGAACTGGTCGCCGACGTGCAGCGTGTTCTCGCCGCGGATCATGCCCTCCCGGCCGCCGTCGCTGCCGCGCGACGCGAACCAGTTCTGGCACACGGTGACGCCCCACGACTTGTCGCCAATGTCGACGAAGACGTCGCGGCCGCCGTTGAAGGCGCAGAAGGGGATGCGCGCGCCGACGGGCGGGTGCGGGGCGCTGCGGTCGGCGCCCTCGGCGGCGTAGCCGAGGGCTGAGAGCTCGAGGATCTTCTGGACCACGAGGACCGTCTCCTCGAGGGACTCGCGGGGGATGCGCACGGCCGGGTCGGTGGGGATGATGCCGACGGCGCGGTCCTTGCGGAGGATGGTGGCGGGGAGGTTCATGGAGCGCACGCAGTCGCCGAGCGCGGCCTCGGCCACGTCGAGGAGCGCGGCGATGCCGGCGTCGGACCACGTCGCCATCTCGGGCGTGAGCCAGCGGTCGCGCGCCACCGGCGCCAGGAGGTGCGGGACCGTGGGGTCGAGCTCGAAGAGGTAGTTGGCCTCGCCGCCCATGATGACGACGTTGCGCTTCTGCTCCTCCGTCAGGCTGGTCGACGCGGCGATGGCGTCGAGGAGGCCGTACAGGCGCTCGTGGTAGCGGTCCGCCGTGGTGTAGCCGGCGGCCGTGACGATGCCGATCTTGATGTCGCGGCGGAGGAGGTCGAGGAGCCGCGGCACGAGGGGGCTCGTCGGCTCGAGACACTGGCCGTCGTCGTAGAGCGTCACGTCTCCGTCAAAGGTGGCCAGCTGAAGAGAGCCCGAGGTGACGGCCATGGTCTGGGCCGTGTTGAGGACGAGCCGCACGTCGTTGAAGGACGGGGAGACGTAGCGGCGGGACGAGATGTACCGCTTGCGGTCTTGGTGGTTGAAGGCGGCCTCGAGCGGGAGGCGTGTGAAGAACGGCCCGACCCCGGGAACGAGCATGGTGAGCTTGGAGGGCACCTTGTTTGGTTGAAGAGTGACTGTCGGCGGTGTCAGTAGTTTGCGGGCAGCCATGGGACGGTCGAGGCCACTCACTGTGGTCGTCTATCATGAGCTCCACGTCACGCATGATCTCGGCATACCGACGGTGAGCCTCTTCGGCCGTACGGGTGAGGTTCGTGCCGTTGGTGTCGAACACACCGGTGGGCTGGGAGTAGAGAACGAAGGGAACGGCAAGGAGACCCTTGATCCATTCTGTTGTGAGTCAGCCATGCCCGGATTGACAGCTGGCTCGGCGGCGGAAGAGTCCAGGTGAGGTGCATGCCAGCCTCAGGAAGCGGGGGGCTGCGGTGTCTTCTGGCCTCGTGAAGCTTCATACCTATGAACTGGTCTCTCCTGTGCGTCTTGAGGGCATCTGGTTCTCCCGTCAGTCTGGTGAATTGGCATGAAAGAAGAGGGGGGTTGAGCTCGAGACAGCTTCAGAGCTACTTACATTCAACTCGGTATCTGGTCGTCATGTCGGGCTGAGACTATGGGGGGAGGAGGGCTCGCAAGCCCGTGGAATAACTGAGAATGCGAAGGATAGATAGTCGTGTTTGAACCTCGGAAGCCAAAGCAGCAGTGGTCGATCGAGGATGAGAGAAGGTGAGAGGGATGACAGGTCGTTGTATCGGTCTAGCTTCACGTGGTAGTGGTCGTGGTCCACCGCTGCTTCGACTCACCTTCGGACCCCGCCGGTGACCGCCGAAGCCCAGGTCGAGATCAGCTGCCGCCAGCTGGAGGCACTTGGCTGCCTGACTCAGTCGCGTTCCCATTTATCGTCAGCCCCTCCTCACTTCAGTTTGAGTTGGTCATCAGCGGCTGATGAGGTATCAACGGTGCGATAACATGCCCATCTGTACACCATTCACCAGGGCAGGACGTCAAGACGGTGTTTGCATTTTGAACATATTTTTTTTCTTCTTTGAAATGGTGCTGGGGGTGGGGGCGGGGGGGAATACTACTAGCTACCTAATCGACTACTCCATTGCACTTTTGCACTTCACTCTCCATCCAACCTCAAGGACCGGTTGCCCAGTCTCTCGGCTCAGATGTCGTCCGTCCTCCACAATCCCTGACATTTTGACCTCCCCGGTCTTGACCACGTGCAACTTCATGCCTGCCATGACGACGCTGTCCCAGCCCGACTGATCACCTCGCGTGAGCGGATGCAGTCCATTGCCTATCCCGCCCGTATAGGTCCACAACCCGCTCTCTGCGCGCTGTCTTTTGTCCTGGGGAATAAATCACACATCCCATCCATGCTAGCAGTGGCACTCGCGAGGTTCTGCTCGCCACGTCCTCCCATGGTCGTGGCCAGGCGCTCAGGGCTACCGGGAGCCTCCCCACAAGCAAGCACTGTCGCCGTGAGGAACAGACTCTCCTTTTGTGGCCGGCTGCTCCGATCGTGTACTCCGACAACGGCAGTGTCGCCTGGCACGCCGTGTACAAGGCCCGGCCTTTCGCTTTACTCGCTAGCCCACTAAGCCGCGCCTCCGTTGGCCGTGGCAGCGACCTGCTGCTGGGCGACGAGCTGTGCTTGGGCGTTCTCGCTCGCCTTGGCCATGATACCCTGCAGGGCGGCCTGGTCCTCTGCCGACAGATGGGATGCGAGCGAGGCGTAGAACTGTGGCTGTTCCGACTCGAGTTCTGTCTTGCGGTCAGTACAAAATCCACCGGCGGCTCGGAAACATGTGGAACGAACTCATGAGGGTGCCGCTGAACAGCTGGTAGGGGTCGAGCTTGTCGAGGGGCGACTCGAGCAGCACGCTGTCCTCGCCCAGGTCGTCCTCACTCTCGGCTTCCTCGAGGCCGCGGCTGAACTTTTGGGCCTGCTCGCTTCGTTAGCCAATTTCAGCATCGATCCCGACCATGCCGTGACTCACCTCGTCGTTGAGGAACTCGAGATACGCCGAGCTCTCGTCACGGGCCTCGCCCGTCTCCTCAGCCTCGGGTCCCTCTTCGGCATTCCAGTTGGCCTCATCATCACCCCAGTCGTCGTCATCGCCGTACTCGTAGTTGCCCTCGAGGTGGTAGTCGTCCCTGAGCGCCTCCTCGCGGTCTGGATCTGTTAGCGAGGTACAACATTCAATCTGGATCAACTCACTCTTCATGGCCGAGGGTAGCGTCTTGAACAGCTCGGTGATGCCCTGCAGCAGCCTCGGCCATCCGACAGAAACGCTCTGGGGGACCTGGTCGGGTGGCAGGCTGAGGAGCGCGGAGATGGCGACGATGCAGAGCTTCTTGTCGTGCACCCTGGAGAAAGTCGACATGCCGCCGAACCAGAGACTGAAGAAGCGGTTCGTCCAGTCCTTGGCCTCGAGGAACTGCAGCGTCAGGATGGGGTTGTAGTGGATGGCGTTGATGACCATCTCCATGAGGTGGATCTTGTATGCCTTGATCTTGACATCGGTAGCGGTGAGCACCGACATGGCGAACTCGATGAAACGGAGCACGTAGTTGTCGATGCTGCCACGCAGGTTGAGCATGAGGGCCTCGGCCAGCTTGCAGGCGCAGATGCGGTCGACGCCGCCGACCTTGGAGTCGGAGAACATGTCCGAGATCATGGAGAACAGCGCCTCCACGTACTCCTGCTTCTGCACCAGGTGAGGCGCGCCATACTGCACAAAGTTGTCGAGGGCAGGCAGCATGTCCTCGAGGTACAGCTCGGCGCCGGCCTTGAACGTCGCGTGGATGAGCTCAAACGCCTGCCACATGGTCGGCGAGATGGACTTGGCGGCAAAGGTGCAGCTGTCGATGATCTCAAAGATCTCGTTGTAGAGGTCGTACAGCTTGTTCTCGAGGGTGACCTGGATGACGGGCATCAGGATGGCCTCAATGTGGAGCAGCACGTCAGGCGTGCTCTCCAGCGTCAGGATGAGGGTGCCGATGGTCTGCAGCACGCCCAGCGCGGTGATCGACTTTTCGTCGAGGTAGTCGCCAAAGTCGTCATCGCCGCTGTCGTTGCGGTTCTTGTCGAGAACCTCGCGGACTATCCTCAGGTAGGTGTCCCGGAGCTGCTCGCTGAGAGCCACAGCAAAGGGCGTCAGCTCGGTCGCGAAGACCTCGACAAAGTCCTCCATCACGTTGGCGAGGGCGTCGATATCGGCCTCATTGGCGAGCTTGAGGAGCTGCTGCATGATGGTGGGAATGCTCTGCTGCATGCTCGTCCGGATGATGTCATGTCGAATCAGCGGCTGCAGAGCCAATGCGGCCGTGACACGCACGGGCAGGTCGGGATCGGCCATGCAGTCGAGAATGTGACGGTAGATGGTGAGCAGGTTGTTCTGGTCCTGGAAGTTGAGTTGCTCAAACTTCTCCACGGTGTCGCAGGCGCGGGCGCGCAGGTAGCCCTGGGGGCTGGTGAAGTCGGGGAAGACGTAGCGGACGAGGAAGTACTCGACCTGGTCGGCGATGGGGCTCTTCTTGCCCAGGATGACGGGCGCCAGGGTGCCGATCATGCGCAGGGCGCCTTCCTTGGCGATGTGGTTCTTCTTGTCGTCGGGGGCCTGCTCGTACTCGTTGACGACGGCGTTGACGAACTTGAGAATCTCAAAGGTCTGCTTCCTGCGGTTCTTGGTCAATCCGATGAGGAAGTTGGTGGCGGCAACGTCGGGTGCCGAAGCCTCCTCGTAGAAGTTGAGCTTCCTGTGGAGGTACTCGTCGGGCTCCTCCTGGAACTTCTCCACGTCCTCCTCGGACAGGCAGAGCACGGGAAAGACGAAGTGCGTGACGAGGTTCTGCAGGTGAGGCTTCAGGTGATCCCACATCTCCTTGGGACGGACGGACTCGTCGAGGAAGACCAGGGTGTAGGTCAGGCAGGGCCTGCTCAGCCAGGCGGTCTTGGCCACCCACTTCTCGATCTCGGCGAGGTAGTGCTTGAGAATCTCGGGGGCGATCTTGCTCGAGAACTCCTTGGCAAACTGGACCTGGCCGTCGTCCTTGGAGCCGGCAACCGACTGGGTGTTTCCGTGTCTACTTCCGTCAGCTGGCGTGCCGCGAACGTTGCCGTCAGAGAGTGGCTTGCTTACCGGATAAAGAGGCGGTTCAGGTTGAAGTACGCCCACTTCTTGGCCTTCCACCAGTGGTGCTTCTCGCGGTCGAACGAGTCCTCCACCATGGCGCTGGCGGGGATGGCCTTGGAAACGGTGTTCAGGAAGACGGTGCACCAGGCGATGTTCGTCTGCTCATGGCGCAGGAAGGGAGACAGCTCGAGCTTCAGGCGCGGTCAGCTCAGATACGCCCAAGGCCGAGAAAACCAAAACGGGAAACGGGGGGGAGGACGGCCTACCCAGGTCGCGTGCTTGTACGCCTTCAGGGCGAGGTGCAGCATCTCGCCGGCCTCGTCGCTCTCCTGGGTGACCAGCTCGTTGCAGATGGTCAGGAGACGGGGGAAGCTGATCTCGATGATCTTGTCAAAGTGAACGCGGCTGTCGTTGTCGGACGACCGGAAGCGCCAGGCGCGGCAGATGGCGAGCAGGCACTGAAGGCCGGCGAGGACGGAGGGCGCGTTGTTGGTGTTGAGCAGCTCCGTGGTGTAGTCCATGAAGTTGGGCCACTTGTCGGGGAAGTCAAAGTGCAGGATCCTTTGCAGAACGGGGATGAGCTGCTGGCGAACACCTCCCTGCGAGGCGGCCATGATGGGCAGTAACCGATCGCGGAAGCGTGCCTTCTCATCTTCGGGTATCAAGGCCTCGCTGGCATACTGGTCGGTTTTCGCCCAAGATCGATTGACACGGTTCTTTATGTAGATGACGGCTAGAGGCAGCGGTGATTGCGTCAGAGCGAGCAAACTCAAGCGAGGTATCACGAGACAGGAGCGGGGAGGCGTGGACGGCGGGAAGCGGGAAGCGGGAATCGGGCATGTGATGGGCAGCAGCACTTACTGGAAAGTCGCACACTGTTGTCCTGCTCGGCCTGGAGAATGTCGAGCGCAACATCCATGAAACCAGCATGCTCCTCGATCTATGCAACGGACACACAATGTCAGCGAACGTATAAAGAAGGAAGACGCAGACAGGTGCCGGGGAGGTGGTCTCGTGGTCGTGGTCGCGATGGTGATTGTCATCGTGGGCATCGGAGGGGGGGGGGTTTGTTGATGTCGGTCAGGGCGGGCGCATACCTGCTTCAACTGCAACTCGGCCCTCCGTCTGGTGTCGGCATCGGGATCCAAGCTGGCCAAGAGGAGGCCGCGGATCGCCGTGGTGTCCATCGTGGGCGGGTTGAAGGACGGGGTTGCGGTAGGGGCGATGTTGGAGGGGTGAAGGAGGGGGGGGGGCGGAGGAGGATGGGATTGCGGTCGGGTGCGAGTTGGTCGTGCGGCGATAGTGACAAAATTTTGGGCGGCGAGCAGGCACGGGGTGCGGTGCGTCGAGGAAATGGCGGGGCATTCGTAGATTCCAGGGATCCCAGGGTTGAGGATGGCGGAGGTACCTGCCCATCGCGGCAGCAACCCACGGTTTCGTGTGTACCTCCCGGGCAGGGCAAGAGAGGACGTCCCAGGGACGCTAAGCTAAGAATCTAAACTGGAAAAGGGGGTCCGGCACGTTTGCTGGTGGTGGTCTGTCTGTCTGTCTGTCCGTCCGTCCGTCTCCCTCGTCTTCCGGCTTCAGGCTTCAGGCTTCAGGCTTCAGAAGGAACGGGGGGCCGGCCGCCTGTAGCGATCCGTGTCAGCAGCCTGAGGACTCCACCGCCATTGGACTGCCCGGGTCGCCTGAGTGAGCAGAGTGGAGACAGTTGTTTATTCTTCGGTTCGTTCTCATCTAGCGTTGACGTTGACACGGCGGCTGATTTTCTTGCCCTTTTCGTTTTGATAGATCCAGTTGCCGCTGCATACAGTAGATTGATTTGTTGGTCGCACAGCAGGAGCAGGGCCTCGGTTGGCGTCTGAAGGGCAGGGTTCGGAGCCTGGAAGGCTGGCAGGCAAAGAGGAAACGATGGCTGCTGACCTCTCAGTGTTACCTCGCGCCAGCTTCGGAAGGCACGCCGCAGGGAGGCGCCCCCGGCAGGCTTGATCTTAGCCTAGGGTGCGCCGCCTTACATAATCAGGCACAACGGTGCGGCGCGAATCCAAGTGCAAGAGCAGCCCAGTTGCTCCTGGCGCACAGGTTGGGCTGAATCCGCGTTGGCGACGGAAGACTGTGGACGGACCCAGCATGTGGGCGGTGTGCTCCGGCTGCGTCCTATCCCCAGGTTCCTATTCCATCGCCGCTTGTATGGCGAGGCAAGGCACCCTTTATTTAATTGCTGATGAGGCCGTCCCTCTTCATGCATCGTGTGGTACAAGCAATCACCCTCCCCCCCTCGCGTGCCCTACACGCCTGAACCGGCATCACTCATCACAGCTCAGCTCCCTGCCCAGAAAACAGGGCACGACACCACGCCCAGGGTGGGGGTCCCGTCCTGAGACTGAGGTGGCACCCCGGCCACGCAGTGCCCCTCCATGTCCTCCTCCCCCCTCCAGGCGCTGAGGGGACCACCTCGACCAGGCCACCAAAGCCGACCATGTGCCCGTCGCATCGCGCACGACGACGGCAGAGAAGTCTTCCACGCATCTACCGCTCCCAGCCAGTCCCCATGCGCATGGGCGGCCCTGCGGGACCTGAAGCCTGACCGCCTGCCCGACCTGAACGCCCGTACCCCTCCAGAGTACCAACCCCCAGGCCCCGCGATCTCTTCACCGCCAGGGCGGCGCGGCCAGACAGAGGAACGCCCCTGTCTTAGACAGGGGTCTGGCGTCTTTGCCCTCGTCGTGCCCTCTGCTCCCCTGCCCCTCTTCAATTCCACCAACCCTCTTTTGCGTAACCATACCTGTGAGGTTGAAACCACCGTGTCCACGTTCGCTGCCACGCGGATGACATGACGCTGTCCTTTTCGCCGTGCAACTTGAGCAGCGACCAAGATGCCGCCCCTACCCGCGTCTGGACTTTGTGGACGTTCCAGACTCTCCGGCCAGAACCAAGCCCTGATTTGCCGGCATCAGCCGTCATATATCCCCCTGAGCTTAACGCTGCCTAACTGTCGCCTTCCTCCCCTCAAGGTTGACAACCCCAGGGCCAACGTTGGTGCCTTCTGTGTGACATGATGGCATCGTGCAGCCACCGCGTCACATTTCACAAAAGGTCACAGCCACAACGCATCACTTCCAAGCCAGAGCGCACGCGCACTGGTTACACCATAGGCAGCCATCACCAACACGGATCAAGTGGCGCGTTTCTTGCAGGTTGCGACGATAACATGACATTTGATTAGTCATATGCATGTGGCTCTCATTTCCCTGTCCATGGTCAACCACTCCCAAGCCCATCCACACCCATGTAACCAGCTTTTTCCACGCAAATGATACACAGAGACACCAGTCATCCCATGCCGTTCGTCACAAAGTACATTTACACCAGGAATCACCAGAACCCGGCCCAGGAGTAAAAAAAAAGCAAGGCAGCGTGCTGAAACGAGTCGATGGTGTCGTAGGGTCCTATCCGTTCGATTATTAAGAATGACGGTTGGGCACCACAGGCAAGACGTCCAGAATCGTCGAAGAGAGCCCTAGCATGTCGTGTCCTAGCAGGCCGGGAAGTCGGTGTCCGCGTTGCCATGTGACCTGTGCCGGGGTCCGAGTTGTGCTCCAAACGACAGCACAGGCCAGGAATATGCGGCTTTGATCCGGACCAGTGCAAGTGGCGTTCTGCGAGACTGTTGACTATACCGGGAGATTTGTCGACGAGATGGTGGACCCAGGCCGGCTCGTCATGGCACCGAGGGTTGAGGCAAGGCGCAAATCCACAGGCACGGGGAACAACCGTATCGAAGAGGCCAGGAAAGGGTCCAAAACAGATTGCGCTGACAGACCGCTTCAAGATTCCAAAGCTTACCGTGTCCATGTGCAATTGGTCCTCCGGTGCGACCAGCGTGCTTTGCGGGGAGCAGAGCCGCCGTGACCGACGTTGCCATCAGTGGGAAAAGGCTCCAGGGTGTGCGGCGTTCGCATCAGGTTGCCCGCGAGGGAGGAGAGGCATTGGAGGCAGTCCAGAAGGAGTTCGAGCTGAGGAGATCGAGAAGAAACTCCGCGCGGTGTCCAAATGAAGTGAGAGAGGGTCCAGCAGTTGTCCAAAAAATGAATGCAGGCCGGGTCAAGTGATGTGGTGAGACGACGGGTCATGAGGCCTGCTGGGTTAGGTGCTGCTGAGTTTCAGGTGAGGAGAGTGCGATCCACGAGGCAAATTCCGAAAGAAACATGTTGAAAAGGTAATGGAACGAGTCCTTTGTAGGGTTCACAAGTATATACAAGGTCCAGGGGAAACTCACCTCGCTGTCCGGATGTCGGCCTCACCGTTCTATTGAAAAAAAAATCGAAGAAAAAATGAAATCGAAGAATCGTCCAGGAACTCCGGCGGCCCAGCAAAATAGAACGAGAATGAAACCCAGGTGAGAATCATGAGGCAATCGACATCACAGCCCACCTTTAGGCAGGGGTTCCGGACAGCAAGGCGCTCCAGCAAACAGAAACATACCACCCCAGTCCTCTTGAACAGCGTGTCGTTTCTTTTCCTTTCCGGGGTTCCCTGTCGTCCGTATGATAAGGAAAACGTATGCGGCAAGCATTCCAGCTTGCGGGAAGGCAGTCATCCAGTCGAAGTAAATAGCAAGTCGTAGGCCCATCCATGTATGCAAGTCGTCAAAACGTCCGAGGGTATGCAGCTTGCGTCCATTCTTGGCGAAGATCTCCAGGGCATGTGTGAAAAGTAAACGTGAAAGGATCCATCCATGATCGGGGTCCGAGTGAATTGAGGGAGGAGGGTTGCGCCCGGGCGGGCGCGAGGACCAATCCCTCGCAGGCGGAGGTTGCAAACTTGCAACTCCAAAAGGTACCGGATGGTACACTGGTAGTCCTGGCTTCTATCCGGAAAGAAACAAACGATCATGGAGCCGACGCCGTGAGAATGGAACCAAATCCCCGAGTCATTAGGTGTGAAAGTCAACAACAGGCTGACACGCGAGATGGGCATCTCGCGCGGTCAGGGCGGCCAGTGCGGAACTCTTTGGTGCGAAGTTATCGGCGTGAAGCTCGGTGCCTGTCGGTAGGTTCCCTCTCGCGACGGGAATGGGACGTTCCACTGCTGGCCATTTGAGTATTGGAAGATGGGGAGGCGGCGGTCCGCGCGGTGGGGTTGGGAGCATACTGTTGTCCGGGAGCCGAGCTGAAGGCCTGGGATGTACCTGCTGGGGAAGCTACATAATCAGAAGGCTTTCGGGGAGAGGTGGGGGGGTTCGATGAAGACGCACCACGGCCGTAGATCGACTCTTGAGGTTGTGCCTGAGAGGCGCTGTAGCCTGCGGGTTGTTGCTGCTGGGCGTAGTAGCCAGGGGCACCACCGTAACCGGCAGGGGCTTGCCCGTAAGTCTGTCCGGGGCCAGGCGCGGCAGAGACGGGGATTCGCTGAGCAGCTTGGGAGGCGCCGTAGGGGTCACTGTACTGCTGGCGTACCGCCGAGTTGGCATTGACGGCGGTGTATGGGTCCGGTTGTCCGTAGGGGGTAGTCTGTGACGAGGGATACCTGGGATCCGACTGAGAGTATGTCGCGCTCTGGGGAGGGTACTGGTAGCCACCAGTCGAACCATAGCTGGCTTGCACGGGGTTGTGCGCAGGGCCGCCGCCCTGGGACGGGTAGGAGCCCGAGTTTCCGGAGTATCCTGGAGCTTGGGAACCTGGGTACCTGGGAGAGTCATAGGGGTCACGGCCGTCTGTGTATCCTCCAGCCGCGTCGGTGGGCCCAAAGTGCTGGCGCGCATTGTGAGTGGCCGATTCACGATACCCTAGGACGGGCGAGTTAGAATGTCTTGAAGGCAGGCCCTTCGCACTCTTTGAGGCCAAGGTACCTGCTGGGGCATTGCGGACGGCCTGTTGCCGCCGCTCAGCCTCCCATCGTGCCGAGTCGGCCTTCAGATCATCAATCATAGCCTGGGTCGAGTCAGTAACGGTGCTCGGAATGCATCGAGTCGGGTGAAGCGTGGCAACTCACAGTCGTCAGGTTCCGGTAGGCCGTGATGTAGTAGCCCTGGACGCCTTGGCCGGTCTGGGGGTTCTGCGGGGGGGGCTCGTCAGCATCGCGTCCGGGTTTGGTTGACGTCGACGGTAATCGCAGAATCGTGAGGCGACGAAACGAGTGGCGACGGCGACGTGGAAAGGCGTACCTCATAGTGTCCGGGTCGGACAAGAGCATCGTTGCCGAGGTATCGGCAGATGTCAGCGGTGATGACCTCTCTGTCGATGCCGTCCCTGGGGACGAAGTATTCGTTGGAGCGACTGCTGGCAGCGGAGGCACCAGCAGCGCCGGACTGCGGCGCACCGCCTCGTGGTTGTCTAGACGCCATTTGAGGGTAGTTTGTGTGTTGGTGAGGATGGGATGTGGAAGAAGAGGACGCGACAAGGGATCCTTTGATTCTGCGGCACGTAGAAAGACAATGCCTTTGGGCTGCTTTGTTGGGTGAGGGCGGGATGGGAGAGAGAAGGATGTGAAGGTCGAGAAGTGGACAGCGGTGGAAGGAGAGAGGGGAAGTGGGTGGTGGGAGAAGAAAAGGGCAGGAACGGGCCTGCTGGTGCTGGCGGGAAGGCCATGTGGGTCTTAACTGAGGGCCAGCGGCAAGTCGACAGCGACCGGCGGCCAGTCGACAGCGGCCAAAACTGGAGGCAGGAGGCGCCGACCCAACATCAGCGACAAAGCACGCCCAGCCAGGCAGCGAGGCAGGGCAGGGGTGGCAGGGATGCGGGTGTCGGCTTGGGCCTTGTTTCTCACGGACCACTGATGGCTGGCCGAGTCATCACGGAGGGACACCCAGCACCCCGGAGGTACGGAAGTCAGGACGTGCTGGCAGCATGCTGTTGGCTGGCTCACCCTCCTCGGGGGGCCCTGTTTCTGCCCTGCCCTGCAGTCGCAGTTGCAGTGCCTTAGCTGAACCAGCAGTCGCGACGTACTGGGTGGCGTGCTGGCGTTCTTGCGCACCATCACTGAGGGTGTCGTCCTCTCCGCCACCGGTCTCCGTGCGTGCGAGTTCATCCAATTCCATTCTGCTCGCCTCATTCTGTCGGCCGTCTTGGAGGGCACCTGTCCACGAGGCTGGCCGACTCGTCTGGACCACCGTGCCCTCAGACCTGATGGAAACGGTACCGTTTGGGATCGCCCTCGCCCACGACAGGCTTTCTCCCTGCCGGTGCCCCTCCGTTCAGCCCAACGGCGGGAGCTTGGGAGCCTGACAGGCCTGACAACCCGACGACGACAAGGAGGTCTGGGAGAAGGCTCTAACTGTCCTGGCGGCAGCTCCAGGTGACGTGATGTTCCCAGCGACTTGTGTTTCTTGGTTACGTGACGGGAGCGTCCACGGGACTCGAACCAGATCCAGCACTAACCGCTCCAGGCCACCAGGGAACAACCTTCCAGCAGATTGTAATTCTGACTCCGCCTTCGCAGAAGAAAAAATGACAATCCTCCCGAGTCGCGAAATCAGGCTGGCTGACAACTCTGACGAGACTGACAATTCGAGCACGAATCTCTTTCGAGAGGAACCCTTGCCGGACTCGACATTGGCAGTTAGTAGGATAGTATATGGCGGATGCCATCGAGTCTGCCGCCTCTTCGCCTAAACACCGCCCAGGAAGCCCTCGGCGCGCTTCTCGCGATGAACGACAAAACCTTTGCTGCCAAGCCGTCTAACGGAGCGTCTGGAACGTCCACGCCCACGTGCAGGTTGATACCTGACGGTCATGGACCATCCCAGCATCCTCACCTCGCCCAGCCCCTTTGCGACTTTCTGTCCGCCCCCGTTTTCTCTCGTCGGCTCCCCACTTGTTGTCAAAATGGGGCCGCTCCTCTGAGAGGCTGGCTGTCTCTCAATCACCGAGAGAGGGCAAAGCCCGGAGCGGAGGTCCAGTCGACAGCGGCGACGTGGTTCTGCGCGCTGCGATGCGACGCGCTGCGATGCCTTATCATATTGGAAGCATCATGCGCACGTGCAGTGCAGGAGCTGATCGTCTGCCGCTGACCGACATGGCCAAGCCTGCCATCGAAAGCCCACTGGCAGGTCCGTCTCGGTGGGTGCGGTGGTTGGCACACGCTTGCGCCGTTGGGTATCAATGCCTTGCGTGAATTGTGGCCCAACCCACCTCGCGCCTAAAGCAGCCCGGGCCCGTCCAATCACCAACCTCTTCACAGTCACACATTGATAGGACGAACGATATAGTCAGACGTGGAGAGGAACCCTCCATTACACTCGTCATCAGGACTCTGTGGTCTCGCATCGTACCAGACAAACATCTTTCCGAAGGAATCGCCAAAGGCCATATGCCCGTCGGCGTGCAAGGATAGAATAAGGAGGCTGGCTCTACGACCACCGAACGCCCATCGTAATGTGCCCAACGTTTCGGCTGCTCCCAACCGGCCCCGTTCCGAGAATAAACTGCCACAACGTGACGCGGGTTCCCAAGCAAACATCATCCCCTGGACTGGGCACCGTGCCTATACATAGCCTGATGCCTGCCATCGTTGCCCATCCATGTACCTGTGACTCGCGGCGCTGGATCGTGGGAGGATCGCGGGGGGGGACGTGAAATCGCGAGGTTTACCCGGTACAGCGGCGACATTTACCCCCAGTACAACGGCGCCGGAAAGGGGCCATGCCCTTGACTGCTCTCTACCCCAGGGACGCAAAGAGACGAGACGGATCGCCAGACGGAGCGCTCACCGGCTGTCCGCGTCGGCCGGCGGGGCTCGTTCACGTCAAGGTTGGCTTAGACCCGGGAAGTCGTCGAAGCCGACTGTATGTGAGACCAATCCGTATGCATCTCGGACCGCTGTGCGTGCCCAATGCTGCCTTTCAGTCCGGCATCAGCAACCTGAGCTGTCGGATTCCGTCTGGTGGGTCCAATATAGAAAAGGTGCAGCTTCGGGCTGATCTGTTTCGCGATGGAACCGTCCTGCCGTCGGAAAGCACCCACCCTCCTCGGTCGGCCGTCGCGGGTGTCACCCGCGGGTTGGTAGGGTTGCGATGTTGTTCCAGGCTGGCCGTGGATGGCAGAGCCTACTCGCTCGCGGTGGAGGGAGCTGCTGGTGTGGTGTGGACGGCAGAGCGGGAGGGCGGCTGGCGCCACTGCACCTGCCTGACACCCACCACGTTCAAAACACCGACATGCGCGTCTGCGACCTATCCAAACTTCAACCTGCTCTGTCCGTGTTCGAGCTTGCCACCTCGGCCGCCTCGTCTGGCGGACGAGGTCGCCTTGCGGGGGCCGACGGCCTGAGTGGCGGGCGACGGCCGGTGGGCGAATGCGGGCGCGCCACGCTGCTCCTCCTCCTGGAGGTCTTTGGCAATGTGCCAGTCCTGGTGGCTCTGGACATCTTCGCCATTGCCGAAGCTGGCATCACACCTCGAGCACAGGTAGGGTGGCAGCGCGGGGGGCAAGACGTCGTTGGTCTCGTCGGCAGCCTCATCTCTGCGGGGGGTTGGCTCCCGGTCGCTGTGCGTGGCGTCTCTCGCTGCGTCGAGCGGGGTTATGATGTCGTCGTCCGTGGACGTGTGCCTCGTCAGGAATCGGTGTATCCCACCATCATCCGCGAGGCGACGTTTCTTCGCCACCGGCCCGTCCTGCGTGCCTGCCTGACCCGGGTCTCTCGCGGTCTGTCTCAGGGCCTGCGCCTCCGCGCCTTTCACCAGGAAGGCGCCGATTCCCATGTTCCCGGTGATGCCGTCCTCGAAGCCGCCGACGCTGAGGCTGAGGTTCTCGCAGGGCCAGACGCGGCCCTCGGCCGTGATCTGCTGCAGGAGGCTCTTGGCCAGGTCGAAGAGCGCCCGCTCGTCGATTGGCCTGCCCTGCGGTATTGGGGCCTGGCGTGATTTCGTCTGACCACCATGTCGGTGATGCAGGTTGATGGTTTTCGGTCTGCGCCTGTTCTCGAGGACACCCTCCTCGACCAGCCGGGCGAATATGTCGGCGACGAAGATGCGCAGCCACCGATTCGCCTGGTCGGGCGTGTGGATGGAGGGGCGGAACGACTTGGCCGACAGCATCGACTTGATCTGCGTTCGGGAGTTGACCTCGCTCTGGTCGACGCCGCGGATGGTGTTGAACACCCACATGCCCGTGTCGTCGCCGAGCCTCGCCTTCAGCTGGTCCAGTGGGATCGGGAGGAGGTCGCTGACGGCGTCGGTGCTGAACGTGTTCACGATGCTGTCGCCGAGCTTGCCGCCGAGGTTGCGTATCTTGGTGAACTTGAAGCCGGAGAGGAACTGCTGAGTGGCCCGGTTGCGTATCACGGTCTGCTGGTTGGGCTTCTTGTGCGCCGAGCCCAACTTGCTGAGCATTTTGTTATTCGCTATGCCCGCGGAACACGTGTAGTGCAGAACGTCATGGATGCGTGCGCGGACGGCCCGGATGATCTCAGACCCAATCAGTATGGTCACGTCGTCCCAGTCCGGGTCCTGGCTCTCGGCGTCCTCGTCCAGGTCGACCAGCGCGTCCGCCTGCCAGTCCAGCGCGACGACGGGCGGCTTGGGCAGCGTCTCGTTCGGGTCGTCGTAGGGTGGTGGGCTGGCCAGCTCGGGGAACCGCTCGAGGAGGATGGAGTGGACGTGGGCGGACAGGTCGCAGAAGACCTCGTCGATGCTGGCCTTCTCCACCTTCTGGAGGTTGGGCGGCAGCGTCTCCCGGATGAGGGCCAGGATCCTCCTGGACTGCAGACGGTAGGGGTCGAGCGACACCTTGTCGCTCGTGATGTTGGCGGCGGCATCGTCGCGGTAGGCCCACGTGTCGTCGCCCTCGCGCCAGGTGGCCACGTGCTGGGCGACGAGGTCCGGGCACAGCTTCTTCGCCTCGGTCACGGTGCAGTGGCGCCCGATGCCGAAGCTGCGCGCCGCGTAGTTGATGGCGATGAGCCCTTGCCTGACGACGTCAGTGCAGGCCCGAGACGGAGGAGAGACGAGCGCGGGAGCGCGTCATCGGCACGCTCATTGGCGTGACATACCACTGCTGCACCGCGAGGGGCTGGTCCTCTGGGGTGTTCAGGCGTACCATTTCGCACTGGGCGTAGAAGGCATCCAGGTCGATGTGGGCGATGACCCGTAGCGGGCTGGACACGGCGTACGAGGCGAGGAGCGAGAGGTGCCGGTACGTGAACCGGGATCTGTGGCTCCGCGTGCCCGTGACGGGCGACGACTCGCGGAACCGCGGAGAGGAGGACATGGTGACGGGGACGGGCCGGAGCAGGCACGTGGAGGCCGATCGGCCAGGTGATCACTCTCAAGCCAGGCGGTCCATGAGCACGTTGTCAGGAAAGTGGTGGCAGAAATTAAGTCCTCCCGATGTGAGATTTTGGCAAGGTGGAGGTTGAGACACGACCGCGATTCTCTGAGGTCGGCTGCCTAGCGGGTTTACATAAGCGCTTTCTGGCGCGCACCTCCCGACAACGTCATGACTTTCACGGTCAAGCACCAGCAATCATGTAATTAAAAAAATCGTATTAAAACAGACTCTCCCACCAGAAGCCTGGGTAAGGAAAATGTCATCAAGGGGATTGCCTCTCCGTCCTTGGACGGGACCCTCCCAAGTCGTTACTGATTATCAAGTATTGGGGTTTTCAAGTCATACCAGCCAAGTAGTCATACCAGCCAAAATTGCAAGTCATACAGCCTGTTGCAGTGGTGAAGCTTTTTGCAGTCCTGAAGCCTTTTGCAGTCCCGAAGGCCGTTGCATTCGTTACGCCTGTTGCAGTCAAAAGTCCGTTGCAGTCATCCAGTCTGTTGCAAGTCGTCCAGCTTGTTGCAGTCGTCCAGTCTGTTGCAGTCGTCCAGCTTGTTGCGGTCGAAAAGCATGTTGCAGTCGAAAAGCATATTGCAGTCGAAAAGCATGTTGCAGTCGAAAAGCATGTTGCAGTCGAAAAGCATGCTGCAGTCATCCAGTCTGTTGCAAGCCATCCAGCCTGTTGCGGTCATCCAGCAAGTTGCAGTCGAAAAGCATGTGGCACGTGATCCAGTCTGGCCCGTCCTGACCCCCATCGCATTCGAACGCTGAAATCAAGGGTATCTTCAAATTAGTTGGTGCGCTGGCCGGCCACCTGGCGCATCTCAAAGTCGTCCTCGTCGCAGGTGAGCATGCGGATGCCGTTCCGCCTCGCCATCTGGTGCACCACGGGGCCCACGGGGTAGGCGCTCACCATGTTGTCGTGCCGGGTGCAGGGCGACTTGCGGATGGGGAGGACCCATTCGATGACGCTGTGCCCCATGACGGCCTTCCAGTTGTACCACCACCCGAGGTCCCAGGGGTTCTCGTCGGGGTCGGGCATCATGATGGCGAAGGTCCGGCTGGCGGTGCGGTCCCGGGGAGACAGGGTCTGGTCCTCGTCGGGCTTGGGGAGGGGGTAGGTGATGGTGGAGTAGTTGGGCCCGGGGGGCGTCCCGAGGGGCACGTGGATGGCGAGCTGCAAGGCGTACATCTTCTTGAGCATGTCGACGTTGGTCATGTTGCGGAGTATGTAGCGCCAGGCCGTCAGGGTCATCCCCAGGGTGAAGAGGCCGAAGAAAGCGGCGAGGGCGACGACGGCGACGATCTGGCCGTCGACGGGTCGTCCCTCCTGCTGCTGCCGGGCAAGGCAGTAGGCCGCAACCACCAGGCCGACGGCGCACATGAAGGTGCAGTAGAAGATGAACTGGGCGAAGAACTTGAAGGCTGGGGGAGGGTCAGCTGGTGCAGGGATGGGAGATGGAGGGATGATGGGGGATAGAAGATGGAGATAGAAGATGGAGATAGGAGATGGAGATAGGAGATGGGGGATGGAGAGGAGGAGGATGGGGATGGGACTATGCGAGGCATGGGGGATGGGGCATGCCAGACGGGTGGTGGGAGGCGGGGGACGTACAGTTCTCCGAGATCATGCCGCCGACCCAGGGGCAGTAGTGGTCCATCTTGTAGACGCAGCGGGCGAGCTCGCTGGAGTGGTGGGCCCGGTCGGGCTTCCAGTTGCGGCAGGCGGAGCACCAGCGGGGCCGGCCGTCCCTCTCGCAGACGAAGACGCTCTTGCTGTAGAAGACCTCCAGCCCCGGGCTGTCGGGGTCGTTGTCGGGGTCGTCGTCGGGCTCGGGGCGGCCGGGCCACGCCTCGATGTCCGTCTCGCCCCTGCTCCTCCTCCGGGCCCGTTCCAGGAGCCGTTCCACGGCCACCGGGTCCGGCCTCTTGACGCCGGGGCGCAGAGGCACGAGCCCGGTGTCGTTGTGGATGATCCAGAGGGTCCTGAGGTAGGATGCCAGGGTGAGGAGGAAGAAGATGAAGTAGACGACCAGGACGACGACGGCGGCGACGGTCTCGCGCCGGTCCCGGTAGAGGTAGTCCACTGCGGGTGTCAGTCAGGTCTTGGTTGTGGGGGGGAGGGTTGGGGGAGGGGGTGAGGTCCGGGGTTCGGTACCGCAGAGCCGGGCGACGACGACGTAGGTCGCGTAGCCGAGCAGGCCGCCGAGGCAGACGGGGATGGCCCGGCTAGTCCAGCGAGGAACAGACTTGACGCTTTCCTGTGATTCAGGCATGGTGGCAGGGGGGTTAGGGGTTGGGGTTTGGGGTTCGAATATGCTGGCGTTGTGACTGTGGTCAGGGGGGGGGGGGCTTTTCAGAGTGGTAGAATCATGACTTGGGACGGATGGACGGAGACGATGGGCGGAGAGGAGAGAGGGCGAGGGGGCCTCTATTTATCGACGATTCTGGGGATGGGTAAGGGAATGAATGAGATGGGCGTCGATGGGATGAGCGTCGAGCGTCGAGGAATGGGAGAGGTGGGCGTCGACAAGAGTGTCGAGGGGATGGGAGAGGTGGGCGTCGACGGGACGAACGTCGAGGGGATGGGAGAGATGGGCGTTCGATGGGAGTGCGTCGCGGTCGCGGTCACTCTGGGGGAGACTGATGACGGCAGGTCCTGGTTGGCAGGGAATTTCCAGTTGCACGGCTGCTGACGTGGACCCGCTGAACAAAGGAAGGCACGCGGCAGCTGTCCCGGCCCCCTGCACCTGCCGCGGGGGCTCGCTCCCGGTTGGTTGGCCCTTCCCATGGCAGTGACTAAGCGCCACCGGTCCCGTCGCCCCGCCACAGTCTGTTCGATCGCTGGGCCCGCCTCTGGGAGCCGCCTCTGGACCCCCTGGACCAACTCTGGACCAACTCTGGACCAACTCCATGCCGCCCTCCATCACGTCCGTCGGCCGAGGGCATTGGGTCGAGGCGACCAGGTTCGCTTTGCACACCATCTTCTCACCCAACGAGAATGGAGTGGTGTTGTCATCAGGCTGAGCGGCCTGTGCGCGTGGTGCCCTCCTCTTCGAAAGCCTCGAAAGCCATCGGTTGTTGGACCCCCACACCAGTGCGGCCGGGTGTGGTGTCCTCGACAACGCAGGTCGGTACAATGGCGACATGTACCCCGACGATACGGAACCATCTGTAGACTTCGGCACATCGAACCTATAAATGCAGACCTATAGGTGGAGGTGGAGGTGGAGGTGAGGGGGGGTGTGAGGTGAAGGCGCAAGTGTATGGGTGTGTATGTGTTGGCCGCTGTCACCCCCTCGCCGGGGAGTTGACGAGATAGGTCGCTCGGAAATGTCGGTCTGGCGGTTGCCATTCCACTTTCTTGGCATGGTCAGGCTGAGGACCAACCGCGGTGGCGCTCTGCGTGAATGTCGCCGTGGCCAGCAGATGGAGGGTCACCCATGGAGGGTGGGACGCCAACATGGTGATCGGCTCCCTGCGGCGAGGAGTTGTCAAGGAAGCTGTCAGACTCGCATGACTTTGGTGCGACTGTGTGAGGAAAGCTGAGGAAAAGCTGAGGAAAAGCAAGAGATATACCGTTATGCCACGAAACGGAACCGTTTCTAGCATCGCCAGCGTATAGCCGTGCTACTCGAGGTGCGAAGTCCGGCTACTTCTTCCGTGGTTGAGTGCCACAACCTGCAAGCTGACACCATAAACCGATCAGGGAAGCCCGAGAGTGCAGGTGTCTGCATTTCGCCACCGGAGCCTGGTCGTGAGCCTGGTCGGGCATCTCTCAGACGTAGGTTCGAGTCACAAGCCAGAGAGAGGAGCCCGGGCCAGACGCGGTCTGTTGGGCAAGGCAAGGTGCGGTCGTCGAGGACGGCAAGATACAGTCGTTGAGCGAGGCCAGACGCAGTCAGCCATGCCAGACCAAGCCAGTCATGCCAGACCAAGCCAGTCATGCCAGACCATTGCTAGGCCAGCGTAGTCAGGAGAAATACCAGGCTAGAGGTCGTCGGTGGAGAAAGGCTAGTACTAGTGTCAGCTTCTGGGTCTAGGTCGATCGGTGCCGATCAACCTGGGGGGGAAACCTCCGAGTGCGGGTGCTTGCATTTGGCCCCCATAGCCTGGTTGCGACCCTGGTCAGGCATCTCCCAGACGTGGGCTCGAGTCCCCCCGGGCCAGAGACAGGAGCCGGGCCAGACGCGGTCAGTTGGGTAAGGATACGCAGTCAGTTGAGAAGCATCAGACGCAGTCACTCGGGCAAGATCAGTGCCAGGCCAGGCGTAGCCAGGAGAAATACCAGGCCAGACGAGGTTGGTTGAGAAATGCCAGGCCGGAGTACAGCTTCTGGGTTCAGGGTCAGCCGGTGCCGACCAACCTGCGGGGAGTGATGCTGCCACCCTGAGCCGGTCCGGGGAACCCCAGAATCGGGTGCTTGCGTTTTGGCCCCCGCAGCCTGGTTGTGAGCCAGTTTCCCCAGACGCAGTCAGTTGAGAAATGCCAGGCCAAGCAGTGTCATGCAACACCAGTGCCAGAGCCAGGGTCGAGCAAGACCGGGCCAGGCCAGACGAAGTCGTGAAGATCAGGCCAGACGTAGTCCGTCGAGAAATGCCACGAAAGATGCAGTCATTGAGCAGATCAGTACCAGCGTTCAGCTTCTGAGGTCCAGCTGTTCAGTCGGTGCCCGACCAACCTCCGGGAGAATGTAGGCTGGCGCCATAAACCGACCGTGGAAACCCGAGAGTGCGGGTGCTTGCATTTTGGCCACCGCAGCCTGGCTGTGAGCGGGTTTCCCTAGACGTAGGTCAGTTCAACGCCGGTCAGAGGGACAGGAGAGCCCGAGCAAGACGGGTTCTGGGACGAGGCCAGACGCAGTCAGTTGGGCAAGGAGACGCAGTCGTTGAGCAAGACCAGTACCAGTGTCAGCTTCTGAGGTCCAGAGTCGGTGCCCGACCAGCCTACGAGGAGTGACGATGCCACCAGAACCGACCGTGGAGAACCCAGAGTGCAGGTATTTGCATTTTGGCCCACGTGTCCCGGTCAGGCATCTCATCCAGATGTAGATTCGATTCATAGTTGGGCAGGGCCAGGAAGAGCCCGAGCCAGACGCAGTCGTTCATGCCCAGAGCCCTGTACAAGTGTACGGCTTCTGAGGTCCAACTTGGTCAGTGGGTGCCCGAACAACCTGCGGGGAGTGACGAGTGACCCCTTGCCCAGTCTTGCGACCAACAGGCAACCACCAACAGGTAGCAGGCAACAGGCGGTAGGCAACTTACAGGCAGCATGGGCAACTGAGGCACGTTCCTCGAAGCATCTGGCATGTAATGCTGAGACCATCGTTTTTGGGACCATCATCACCAGTAGACACATTAAACGCCATCCACTGGACACAATCTGCGACTTGTGATGTTCAGCCACCCGTGTCGAGCTCAGCGCGCAGCGGCCGCCCGATGCCTTATCGTGCTTCTCGAACCGCTCGCCTCGTCCAGTGAATCGGACCAGGAAGAGGACCAAGGGAGCAGCCCGCACGACAAGCAAATACACAGAATCATCCCCGCAAGCAAGGCTCTTTTGCCCACCCTACACGAAGATCGCCCACTCTTTGCGGCTTTCCATGATGGACAGGTGCACGACCCGCTGGGCGCCGGCGCGTAGCCTTTTGTGATGATCTCACAGGCCCTCTGTTGTTGTCGTTGGCGAACGACGAGTCTCCCACGGGCGATGAGGTGATTTTTCATGCGGCAACGCCGGCGACCTTCCCAACTCGTCCCATCATCGTTCACGCCGGCGCCCAACCGAACAATTCACCCCACGCAGGCATGCTCGTCGTTTTCTGCTATGCATTCTCACTGGCACGGGCTCTACTTGACCTGGTACAAACCGATTCCCGGAATGAGCCAGGCCTGAAGGTGTCAGTCGAGATCACCTTTGTAGACACGGCGCCTGTCGAGGATGAAGGATGCCAGGTCGATGGGGTTCAGTTTCAACGCTCATACAGGGACACCCCCGACGCGCTTGCCACCCACATGACGGATTACGACGAGGTCTTTCGCCTCCTCTCCGCGTGGTCCGGTATCCACTTTCGGACTTCATTCCAGGCTGATTTCTTTGCCCGTCCGGTTGTTCCGTCTCCACTGGCCCATCTCGTGGGCCGCCGAGGTTGTCTGGGCACACAACTGTCCCCGAAGTCTCATGCTCTTGACTGGAGCGGTGCTACGCTTTCGAAGCAGCTGTACGTCTGCGAAGGTGGCTATGAAGCGATGGAGCTCCTGGGGACAGACGGACTCGGTAGCTATGCGCGCCTCAAGTCCCGGTGTGGAAACAAAGGGCTGGCCCGCATCTGGAGGGAGGTAGCGAAATGGGTAGCAGACCCCCGTAAACTGTTCCGGGCCGCCTCCTCTGTCGAATACATGCAGGCAGTTCTGGAAGGAGAAGGGGACGGCGATGGGAAAGGCACATTCACCGACCGTGACAGGCATCAAAAGATCCGCTTCATCCTACCCCCCCCCCCGGCTCTCCTCCTCCCCCCATCGATCGTGCCACATGGCTGGTTTCAAATAGAGCCATCCCATCGGAGCGCCGCCCATTTGCCACTGATTCTTCATCTCGTCGAGGCTGATGGGCTGACTGAGCTCAAACAACTCCAGGATAGCATATCCGTACTTTGATTGCTTCAAGCCGGCATTGAAATCAGCGTTCCCGATCCCAAACGGTTCCTCCGGTACTGTGCCGGGCGTACGGCGGATGTCTGGGGGAATCGTGGCAATATGGCTGGCAGCAAATGGTCAGCCACCGTCACCACCTCGCCTTGAACCCCAATAGGAACCTACGTGATCGCCCCACGGCCGTTTCCTTTCCCGTTTTGCGCCCCTTTCGTCTCGTAGAGCCACAAGCGCTCGACCCCATCGCGTAGCCTATACTTTCGGTATTCGTGGTTCTTCTGTTGGCTGACAATGTTACTTAAGTGGATAGGCTGGATAGCGAGGATAACATCGGTCAGCACGCGGTCTGAGGCGGCAGATACGCCGGCGGCTACCCGGCGCGAGTCGCGGGTGGTCGAGGCAGCTGCTCCACCACGCTTAAAGAAGGTTCGGGAGAGTGTAGTCTGCTTATGCACTGGGGTAGGATGCGAGGCACGTGCTGGCGTCCTTGTTTGAATGCAGTCGTCGGGCGCTAGCGAGTATATCAATGCAGCGAGTCTATTGGATCTGAGAGCTTCTAATGTCTTGGGTCGACGAGCGCGGGACTCCTGATGATGCGAAGACGCGGCGGGAACGCGGTAAAGTGTGCCAGCGTGGTAGGGAAGGCGGCAAGTCGCTACGCTACTCAACTTATAGGCGCATTCGCAGTCGCCTAGCCTGATCAGGCTTCTGTGTGGCGACGTTTTGACTTCGTAGGTCTACTACTACCGCCAGGGTTGTGAAGTTAGTCCGTTATACTTCCTCGGATCTACCTATTATCAAGACAGCCCAGCAGAAGCTTGCATTGAGTTTGCAACGAGAAAGGCGAGCAAGTAAGGCGAGTTAACTGAGGAAGGCGAATGTAATCTGCTGCTCAGCTGAGTGTCATGTGAGCATTCCTCACGTGATCATCTCATTCCCCGAAAGCCGAACTCACGATATCACCCTGGAACCTGGGGGCCGCCCGTCCTTGACAGCGACCGTGCTTGTTAGAGCATACCAGAGAAGGGGTTGCGGAGTTGGTCGTGAGGCAGAAACCCGCATCAGGCCAGCAAGACGACCAAAGGGCTCAACGGAAGGTTACTGACGTCTAGAACGGCTACTCACCGACTTGTTTCCCTTGATGACGGTCGATGCGCCCGGCACGAAAAGGCGCTGGCTCCCCCCCCTCACCAGATTCAGCAGCGCAGTTCCCACCCCATTTTTCAAACAGCCGTCGTGAACCCGCGCGAGTTGATAGGTAGGAGGAATACGAGGACTGAGCGAATTGTGATTGATCATGCCTGTGCATCACACAACTCGGGCGCAGAGTGTTTGCCAAACATCTTTTCGCCCCGATGGCGTCGGGCACCTCGGCCACCAGCCCAAAACATGGCACACCCCGACGATCTTCGGAAGGAACTCGAAGAGCGACGTACGAAAACCGGATACTTGGAACGCCTCAGTGAGCATCCGACGCTTGCTGCATCATCGACGAGAGACGGGCGGAACGCTTCACAGCTGCCAGCCTTGTCGTCTCTCACATTTTTTTTTTCATCACCCTCTCCCGTACATCTACTATGATCCCAGGTACCTGGGTGCGGACCTGCGAGACGGGCTTCCGACATGGTGGGCTGGGCGTCTCTGCAGGCTCGCAAGCACATAACTGTCACGCAACGTGGTGGATCCTGAAAGGGACGTTCAGCTGCGTCCGGTTGCTTGCGAGCACAGCATTAGGCCCGGTGGTGGTGTTGCACAACGCAATTTGTCGTCTCAGCTGTGGGTTTGACCCCTCCTTCGGTGAGATTGATATAGGAGGGACGGTACAGCGTGGCCTGCTTTTTGCAGGGTGGCTGCAGAATGATTGCAAAATTATTGGTTTTTTGTTTGCTCAATGAGCCGTCCGGCGTGGGGGAGACGTCAGTTGTCAAAAGCCTTGATAGGGGGGTTGACAGACAAGTCATCAGCCGACCGGATGGGTGCCTCCAGCCTTGTCTCTGGCCGGACTGCCACGGCCGTGGAATTTCTGGCCTGTCAGGTGAAGCATGCAAGAGCACTTCTGCGGCCACTTATTGATCTGTGTGGTATGCCCCAGCACGTCCGGAGCCGCCTTTGCATCGTGGTTCTTGTTGCCCTTGTCGAATCTCGTTGCTGTCATCCAAGCTGCCTTCATCACGCCCCTTGGCAGTCCAACACAATCATACGCCACTCTTGAGAAGATACCTGCCTTGTAAGCTCAACCCATACCCAACCCGCCAACCCGATACGAACAAGCCTCTCTTGACACTACCCCAGAGCAACAGTCATTCTCAACATGACCCCTAGGCCACTTGTCGGCTTGTATGGACCTCCTGGTTCGGGCAAGACGCACCACATAGACGAGCTGATGAGAAGGCTGCCGGGAAATGGCTTTCGCTGCTACGACCTTCCCGTCATGGCTCCCAGTCTTGTCCCAGGCGATGTCAAGGAATACGACAAGATGGGAACCGCCGAAAAGATGCGTGTGCATCAACTTGCAGTCAAACGAGCCACCAACAACTGCATTATCGGCGGGAAATTCGGCATTATCACCGGCAACTTCCTAGCCTGGCCCGAGGGGAAGCCGAAGGGGGAGCGCGCGTGCTCCGACAGCGAAATCTCCGCGCTCTCGTGCCTCTTTTATCTGAACGTCGACATCAAGACCCTTCAAAGCAACATAAGCAAGGATAAGATGAAGATTCGCGGGTTCATCTCCCCAACTCATCTCAACAGGTGGCAGAATGCTGAGAAGGAGGAACTGGCGCGACTGTGCGCCCGGCTCGGCGTCGCTATGGCGATGGTGCCTCAGCAGTCTTCGACGGATTGGTTGATCCGGATGCTGTACGCCCTCAGACGCTCCTCGGAGCCGGACAACCTTGATCGGGTCTTTGGGCAGCTCGATGCCACGATCAAATCGATGCCTGCCGATCACCGACCAGACACGATGATGGTCTTTGAAGGGGACAGAACCGTGACCCCAGCCGACACGGGCTCAACGTTCTGGAGGCTTCGTGCCTCGCAAGGACCGGACCAAGCTCTGCCCGACCGCCCTCTCCAGCAAATCTTCGATGGTCCCCTGGGAGATTCATTCGCTGCCTTCAGACAAATCTCCTTGCTGTACGAACAGTCAATGGGGGAAGCGTCTTTCCGGGAAACGTGCGAGAACGTGGTGCGCGAGACGCCTCTCCGGGACAGCTTCTGTAATATGTTTCGGCTCTTGCCGGAGAGTCCCAAGGTTGGCGCAATCATCATCACCTCTGGACTCCGTGAGGTCTGGCAGAACCTCGTCGGCAGAAGCAACTTGTTCGACCCAGTACCGGTCATTGGCGGCGGGCGCCTGACAGATGGCGTAGCAAACGTCGTTGACGCAGCGACCAAAGCAGCCATAGTCCGTCGGCTCCAGACTGTCCACGGCATGAGGGTCTGGGCCTTTGGCGACAGTCCGCTGGACGTGGCGATGCTGCGGCAAGCCGACCATGCCATCGTGTTGGTGGGGGATGACAAGAATCGGAGCGAAGCCATGGGGAGGGCCTTGCTGCCGGCCATCGACCAGGGCGGCCTTAAAGCCGAACAGGTCTTGATGACCGAAGACGCAACCCCATTGCTGGAGGCTGCGAAGCTGCCACGCACCGATTTGACCGCGGTGGGGTGTTTCAAAACCGTCCTGCAAGCTGGCCAACCCCCCCCTCCGGAGCAATTCCGCTTCATCCACGAGTCTGAGAAAGGCTACTCCAGGGAGGTTTTTTCGCAGATGAGAGACGCATCACTCACGGGCCCTGCCCTGCGGACAGTTCATCGAAAGGCTGGCAAGTATTTGGCCTCCACATTCTTCATGGAGATGGTCGGGGTTGAGGGGTTCACGGCTCGGACCGACCAGGGTCGCCCGACGGCGAGACCGCGACTCCTCAATGAGCGGCAGACCACTATCGTTGCACTAGGGCGTCGAGGAGAGCCGATGGCCGGTGGGTTGCACGAAGCTTTGCCACGCTCCATGTTTGTCCGCACTTCGAGTCCTCTTACAAACCTCCGACAGCATCTGGCGTCTTGCCGGAAGACGATGATCCTGGTAGACTCAGTGATCAACAGCGGCAGGAGCATGGTAAAACTCGTCGAGCACGCTCGGCAGGTGAACCCCGACGTCCGCATTAATGTGGTGACTTGCGCCATCCAGTCGCAGTCGGTCACTCCCGACGGCGTGTTCCGTCAGAAGATGATGGCAGCAGACGCCACTGTCATCGCGCTTTACACGTGCAATGCGGCCACTTTCAACATTGAAGATCGGCTTTCCACAACGCCGCAGACTGTCTGAATGTACATTTCGCTTCTGTTGTCGAGTGTTCGCAGGGTAATGGGTGCGCAGTCGGTCGCAGTTGGGCAAGGCTATCCAGATTGTAGGCCTCGAGTGACGTTTGTCGAATTTTGTCAGTTGATAGTTCCCAATGAAAGTATGCTGTGCTGCTTGATCCATCTCCTCGTTCCTGGCAATGGTGTTTGGGGGTGATTTGGAACATGTGCTTTCGAGACGTGAAGTGGCCTGCGGAGGTGCCCACCGTGAGAGCGACAGCTCCTAAGATGATGCATTTAGGCGTTGTGCGCCCAGATAACTGCATGTCCTTTACAGCAATTACCTCGCACCCTTTCATGATCGCCGCTTGGAGCTTCGAAAGCGACCAACTTCTCCCCTTCAACAACCAGAAGTAAGATGATTGCATCGCCGCTCTGTTCTTTTTTTTTTCCTTTCTTAACCTACGTTATCTGTGATTCCATTCAATCGATATGCCGTTCGTCATGTCGCCTTCGCCAGAGCCCGGCTCGCAGCCCCAAAGCTCCTCTTCTCTCGCCTTTGACAAGCCTGTTCCCAGGCCGCCCAAGTCGCATGCAAGGACTAGGGAGATTCGTATGCAGAATCGTCGTCGGCATTACATCGAGAGAAATCCAGATTATCTAGAGAGCACGGAGCATGAGTTTGCGGGTGAGTCCTCTCGCCACATGCAGACATTTTTACCCACTGCCTCGCTCGCATCTCGTTGTCCTCAATCATAGTCCGCCTTTCGTTTATCCCGTCTGATCACCGCGGCGTTCTAGATCCAGTGTTGTATGAGAAGCTGGTCCGCCAGTATCAAACGCCCGCCGAAAGGGAGGCGGAGGGCAAGCGCAAGGGATATTCTCGCGTCCTGGAAGGGGACCTTTTGAGAGGCGAAGCTCGCATGGCCGAGATTGCGCAGACGGCAGGACAATCCAGCGCTTCACCGGAGCCGTCATCTTCTGGAGATTTGGCAGCGCTCGAAACGGACCTCGCTGCTCCCGCAGACAAGCACGAGGCGAGGGACAGATGGCATGATTTCCTGACGCATCGCTTTGTCCACGGCCAGGACGACGATTTTGACTACGACAAGGTAGATTACGACGAGTCCTATGATGCTATGGAGCAGCGCGATGCCGAGGATGCTTGGTTCGAGGACGAGGAGCCGGGTTGGGCGAGCGACCGCGAAAACATCGACTTGGTACAGCGTCAGTCTGCTCAAGCTGGGGAGACGGGCGTGCAGGACTTCTAGCCGACTCTCTACAGCCGCTGGCGACCACAAACCTGGGTCATCACTGAAGTCTCGGCAAAGCTCGAGGCATTCAGCCTCAACGCCCGGCGCGTCAGGTCAGTGCATTAGCTCCCTCCGCAAGACGCTTCGTCCGAATCCGATCTGCAGGGGTGTCGAGGTATGACATGGTTCGCGTCGGCAACGTTGGGCAGCTCCTCATTGCGCGTTTGTGGTTGCGCTGCAGCTTCATGCGGCATCATCGTGCGGCATCAGCAGATCTGGTAAGCCGTTGCAGGCAGCCTCCCACGCCGCGCAGCAGTCCCGGCCGGGTAAAGTCGAGGGAGTGTCCACCCGCACTTTCAACCCATCCCAGAACGCGGCAGATGGCCCGACAACGCACCAGCTGGCTGTAGGACGTCAATTCGCACCTCAGAGCCCTGCTCCGACGGGCGATCCAGTTCTCTGGTCCGCAGACAGATACGATTCGCCGACATGGCGGCATTTGGTGGCTCACTGCGCCCTCGCAGTGGAGGGGCCCCAGAGGTTAAACCGGGAAAATGCGCTGGGTAAATGGGCAATGGGCTTGCCGTCCCGCATCCCACCATGCCACCGCCAAGCGCAACATCATCCGCATCCACTTGGGGTAATTGGGGGGCCCTGGCGAAGCCGAGTCGAGACAAGACGAGACGAGATGAGGGAGGGGCAGCATAAACCCCGCGATTGACTTCCAACAAAGCCGTCACGTTCACATACCAGCCGTCCTCGACTTAGCCGACAAAGCTCTATAACTCGGGGCGAACTCCCACCGGCGAACCCTCACGAGCATTCCCTGGTGGACCCTTTGAACCCGACACCTCGACTCTCCCCACAGAGTCAACCCCGCAGCCCTCTCGCACCCTATCTAGGTACCGCAGCATTACCTACGCCATGGCGCCCCTCATCACCAGCATCTACACGGCCGACCCGTCAGCCCACGTCTTCGAGGGCAAGGTCTACATCTACCCGTCGCACGACCGTGAGACGGACATCAAGTTCAACGACAATGGCGACCAGTACGACATGGCCGACTACCATGTCTTCAGCACCTCCTCGCTGGACCCCACCGAGGAGCCCGTCGACCACGGTGTCGTCCTGAAGATGGAGGACGTCCCCTGGGTGTCCAAGCAGCTTTGGGCCCCCGACGCCGCCTTTAAGGACGGCAAGTACTACCTGTACTTCCCTGCCCGCGACAAGGAGGGCATCTTCCGCATCGGCGTCGCCGTCGGCGACAGGCCCGAGGGCCCCTTCAAGCCGGACCCCGAGCCCATCAAGGGCTCCTACTCGATCGACCCGGCGTCCTTCGTCGACGACGACAACCAGGGCTACCTCTACTTCGGCGGCCTCTGGGGCGGCCAGCTGCAGTGCTACCAGAAGGGCAACGAGTCCTTCGACCCCGAGTGGCAGGGCGCCAAGGAGCCCTCCGGCGAGGGCGTCGTCGCCATGGGCCCCCGCGTCGCCAGGCTGACCGACGACATGCACCAGTTCGCCACCGACGTCCAGGAGATCCAGATCCTCGACCCGGACACGGGCAAGCCCATCCTTGGCGACGACCACGACCGCCGCTTCTTCGAGGCCGCGTGGGTCCACAAGCGCAACGGCACCTACTACTTCTCCTACTCGACCGGCGACTCGCACTACCTCTGCTACGCCACCGGCGACAGCCCCCTCGGCCCCTTCACCTACGGCGGCCGCATCCTCGAGCCCGTCCTCGGCTGGACGACGCACCACTCCATCGTCGAGTTCAAGGGCCAGTGGTGGCTGTTCCACCACGACTGCGAGCTCAGCAAGGGCGTCGACCACCTGCGGTCTGTCAAGGTCAAGGAGATCTTCTACGACAAGGACGGCAAGATTGTGACGGAGAAGCCGCAGGAGTAGGAGTCTGGCGGGGCGCTGCTGTACGAATGAAATAATATGACTTGATGACGATATCCCACGCTCTGTTGCCCCGTTTGACACACGCAGTGTACCGTTTGCCGTTGGGCAAAAAATAGATCCGTCGCACCGTGCACCTCATGATTCCTTCCCATATTCGTCAAGCCTCGCAGGCCGGATTCACGCGTCGACAACGCCAAGCCTCAGCTTCCGCAGCGCCTCCTCGTACTTGGCCGGGCTGTGGTCCATCAGCATGCTCGTCCCGAACCGAACCTCGCCGAAGCGCGCCTCCACGTCGCGGATGTACTTGAGCACGACCCGCCTCGCCGGCCGCCCAATGTCCACCTCCTCGGCCAGCACGAAGGCGTCGCGCCGCAGGACCCTCGAGCTCTCGATGACGAAGACCTCGCCCGGCGGCACGAGCTTGACGCTCACCATGCTCGCGCGCAGGGTGCCGAGCGCAGAGAGGGCCCACTGGTCGTTCTCGGGCAGGCTGCTGCTGGTGGCGTACCACTTGTCGGCGAGGCCGTGCTGGAAGGCCTGCCAGACGCGCTGGCGCGCCTCGAGGCGGGAGACGTCGGTGCTGTCGCTCTTGAAGGCGAGGGCCACGGCCTGGAAGTCGTGCAGGACGCCCAGGGACAGGTGCGGGACGAGGTCGTTGCCCTGGACGATGCTCGTGATGAGGCCGCGCGTGGCCTTGCGGAGCGCCGGGGACATGGTGCCAGGGGCCCCGTAGGCGTAGACGTGCAGCGGCCGGCCCGAGGGGAGGCAGACGTGGGTCGTGCCGGCCGACGTGGAGGGCTCGTTGGTGAGGAGGCGGTGGTGGGGTTCGGCCGAGGTGACGAAGCCCGTGCCGGTCGGGCTCGGTTCGGCGAGCATGGTTCCCAGGAGAGCTGTCACGGCGCCGCCAAGTGAGTGGCCGCAGAGGACGAGACCGTAGTCGTCGAACTCATCCAGGGCTTCCTTGAGCGTATACAAGACCCTGCCGTCACCGCCATAGAGAAGGCGTCGCGCTGATGCGTGTACGCCCTTGTGGACTTGGTACGACTTGCCGCGCCAGGACATGTCGTCATAGTCACATGCCAGGTCGGCCAGGACGTCTTCAAAGCCCAGGGTCCCGCGGCAAGCGAGGACAACGGCTTTGGACTCGTGGTCCAGCGAGATGTAATGAACCAGTGGTACGCCTGTCCCCGTTGCGCCTGTAGTGTCGGAACCACCCTGTGCATCGACGAAGGAGGCCATGAGAACGCTCTCGGGTTCGGATTCCGTGTGATGGGCGAATGATCGTATCTCGTGGTGCGTCTCATCCATGGCTTTGAGGATTGGCAAATTTCTTGAAATCCTCATGAATTTCAGAAACCCTGACCCATATGCAGCGGAGGAGTAGAGCATGAAGCGCGTAATGTTGTGAAGTAGGTGTTTGGCTGGAAACATGCCATCTACGACGCCGGCGCAGCGTAGCGTATCAATGGCCTCAGAGTCAGTATAGGCGCTTTTGGGATGCCTTGAAGACAGGACAAGTGAGGCCTGCGAGCCACTTCTCGCTATGCTATACAGGCTGGCGCTCGGAGTATGACCTCTCTGTCTGGCGAGGCGGGCTCTAGGTGACGCTGGCGATCCCAATTCGTCAGTGTCAAAATCCGGGTACGCTCTCCCCAAGGCGCTTGGCGGGCGGCGGGCGAACATTGGCGATTCGGGTCTGAGGTTATCCATCGAGTGTATCGAGTAGGTTTCCGTCTGGGATACGATGGAGTCTCGACGATGCTCATGAACTGAGATGAAGCCTGCCCGAGAGGAACTGCGGGGGACTTCGGTGGGGTCATCGAGACCCCCCTTGTCATGCAATCTAGAAGCAACGGTCGGTCCTGTCGCTCGACTTGGGGGCCTACGATTTGCTTGGGTCGGGCTGACCAGCTTCTTGAGTGCCGACGAGGGCTTGGATTTGGAGACCGGGTCTGCCGAAGCGGAAGACGCGGCGGCGGCTGGGTTTGGTGCGTCTCGACTCCAGAGACTAGACATACTCGAGCCCGGTGCTCTTTTCAGGGCTTGTCGCACACCCGTCTTTTTCAGAGGCAACTTGCTCTCTTTGGCGGGCTCGCTTTTCGACTTGCTCAGCCTCGGCTTGGTCGAGGCCGGCTGGTCCAGTTGTGGCGGGTTCTCAGAGCTGCGCTTCGCAGGAACTGGCCCCAGAGGTGTGCGCTGACGTTTCTGGTTGGGCCCGTTGTCTGGACTTGTCTTGTTGGGTGATTTGAGCGCATCCGTCACTGTGTCAGATGTCTTGCGGGGAGTCTTGGTGTTTACGGGGTCTGGTAGAGGAACTTTCTGGGTTTGGCCAGGCTGGGGGTTCGCGGCGGACCCTTTCACAGCTTTCGAGCTGCCCCGTCTCGGGGGAACCGGGGGAGGCACCTCGGAAGACTGACGCCGCTTGGGAAGCTCCGGAGCTGGACTACGTGGCTCCTCATGAGCGTCATCCAGTTCAACCACTGATCCAGACACTTCTAGAGAGTGGTCGTGGCCTTGACAGGTTGTGCTCCGGAGCATCGTCTTGTCAAATTTGTATACGACACGCTGGGTCAGCTGGTCCACAGCTGTGCTCCCGGAACTAGGCAGCAAGTCCCCTCGCGGGTTGGGCGCCGGGATGACTTCTCTCTCGACAATCTCAACCCCTGGTGGAGGCGACAGGGCCGGCGACTCGGAGCCGTTGAACTCAACAGTGATGGTCTTTTGCGTGTGTGTAGACGTGGTGATAGAAACACTGGTGTCGGCGGGGAGGGACTGCATGATTTGGTTCCGCAGGCGAACCTCAGGGGAAAGGTAGTCGTCCTCCTCATCGCTTTCCTGGCTGGCGTGGCGCTCAAGCGTGGCAATGATTCCAGGACCAGGCGAAGCACCAGGCCTGGAAACGAGGACATCTGGCCCTTTGCCCTTGTAGCGACCCTTGTGGACGCCGTAGAGGCTGTCCTCGTGGACATCGACTCGCTCGCCGTCGCTGAGCACGACGACGTCCCAGACGATTTCCTCCTGTGGCAAGCGACGGCTTTCCTCTTCGCCAAGCTTCCAGCACTTGCGCTGAAGATATGCGAGAGCACACAGGCCCATGGCGAGATCCGTGACGCCGACCTTCTGGCCGCCATGGCCGGTTGCCGGGTTCTGGAACTCGCGGCGGATCAGGGTGATGATGCTGGCGATGGCGCGGGAGGAATCGGTGGAGCCGAAGAACTGGTCCATGGACGACAACAGCAGCTGCGTTATCTGGGCACTGGCGGAAAAGGTGGTCTCGGCGACATAGAATCCGGTGGTGGTCCAGAAGACAATCTGGGACATGGCCAGGTGCAGGCTCTCGAGGCTCCTTTCAATGACCGTCTCGGCATTCGCGCGCGCCAAGGGCGACTGCGACCGCGCAAGAGCATTGTGCCCGGCACGGTGCAGGATCCCCTCGAGGATGCCGCGGCCGAGCTCGAGGCTGGAAAGGGTGGTGAACTTGGCAGCATCGAAGCCATAGGAGGTGATCAGGGTGCCGACACGGAGGGCGAGGCTGCTGGAGCGAGTGGCCAAGCTGATGGCTTTGGCGACGGAATCGGGGAGGACGGTTCTACCCGCTTGTGGTTCTTGTGCCACCCGGACGAGTTCCAACCCAGTCTGGCTGTTATCTTTGACGTGGACGTCGGGCTCGAGGTCGTCGTCGGGCTCCATGGTGCCTGGCGTCGCGAGACGTTACACAATGTATGCTTTGCTGGCAGGAGAGAGCTGACTGAGAGCGTGGGCAGGAAGATGGCCTAGGACTACACTAGTCGTTGGCAGAGAAGGTAATAGGTCGCCATCCATGCTGCAAAGGGCGCTGGGCCTTGTATGGAGCCACAGTGTCGCGTTGCGTTGAGGTGGACGGTTGATGGGATGGGTGGGCTTGCCACTGGAATGGTTGAATTTGATCGAATGGTGATGCCTCCGACATGTGATTCCGACGCGGGCATCATCGGGTGCGTGAGCGTACTTCTGCCCAGGTACCTCATACCTCGAGGGTCGAGCAGGTGGTTTGGTGGGGCAGGCCACGGCGCCGATAAGACACGGGTCGGTCAGGTGGAGATAAGGAGACCGATCTCAGGGGGTGGCCAGAAATAGAACAGAGAAGGCCTTGGGTTCGGCTGCTGGTAGCCTTGTAGGCGGGAAAGTCGCAGGGGGCTTCAGGGGGCTGCCCCCCGTGCTCTCCACCCTGTAAACCCGATCCCTGCCCGCTGTCCACCAAAAGTCAGGCGCGATGGGGCGCAGAACCTCCCTAACGAGGCGGGCTCAGCTCGAGCTCGATCCGGCTGAGGGAAGGAACGATCGCTCGGGAGACGGGAAGGCAAGGGCAAGGGGAAGGGGAAGGGGAAGGGAAATGCCAGGTTCCCATTTTGCTTCTGCCAACTTGCCAACAAACAAACACCACAGCCCTTCTCGACCACGCACTCCGATCACCACCATCTCGTCCAGCGTTCGTCGCACTCGCTCACTAACTCTACATTCGTTTTTGGAAAGACATCGATCGAGTCCCTCCAGCCGGCCCAATTGCCCCTCAACACCACGCATCCATCCCCCCAGCCCCTCCTTCCCGACACGACGTTCGCCATGTCTGAGGCAGGCCTCTTCTCCCACGACCTCCTGTCGCCCACTGTCGCCGCGTCACTGCCCGAGGGATACATCCTCCGAGCGCTTCGCAAGTCCGACTACGACACCGGCTTCCTCGACTGCCTGCGCGTCCTCACCACCGTCGGCGAGATCAGCGACGACAAGTTCGGCGAGCGCTACGACTGGCTGTCCTCCCAGGACGGCTACTACATCCTGGTCGTCGAGGACACCAGCAGGGGCGCCGTCGTCGGCACCGGCGCTCTGATTGTCGAGCGCAAGTTGTAAGCCTCACCCCATCACGTCTGAGTTCCCCCGTCTCGCCGCGTTTGCTGACCCGGACCCTCTCCCCTCCCGCAGCATCCACAGCCTGGGCCTCGTCGGCCACATCGAGGACATCGCCGTCGCCAAGGACCAACAGGGCAAGAAGCTCGGCCTGCGCATCATCCAGGCTCTCGACTTCATTGCCGAGAAGGTCGGCTGCTACAAGAGCATCCTCGACTGCAGCGAGGCCAACGAGGGCTTCTACGTCAAGTGCGGCTTCAGGCGAGCCGGCCTCGAGATGGCCCACTACTACGAGGGAGAGAAGAGTAAGGCATCGCAACCGTAGCCTGTCTGTTTTTTTCTTGCCATGCAGCATGTTCTCATGCCACATCATGTCTCGGCTTTCCTTTTTTTGTCATTAGCCATCGTCATCTACCTATTAGACATCAGCAGCCTTGTTTGGCGTTGACGACTGATCTCGGGCACTCGCAGGCTCGAAAATATAGAAGAAGAAGCATCTGCGACGGAGCAGAGCGGCGATACATGAATAGACGACTGTTTTCTACCAACCTTGTCCGACCGAACTGAACTCGAATTCATTCGCGTGCTCGGGCGCTGCCAAGGTCGACCGACGGGGCGTGTGTCCAAGTTTGCCCAGGGTTGACGGACATCACGGCCTCGTCCTCGTCCCATCGAGCTCCAGATACCTACCTGACACGTGTGGCTGTCAATCGCTGCCTTCCAGTACGAACGCATCCTGAGTCGTGTCGTACTCGAAATGGCACGTGTCGGAACCGACCGCCGCACTGATCGCGCCAGGATCCAAACGGCGCGCTTTGTGAGGTGCACTTCGACTCCTACCCACACCTAAAACGCCATTGCGCAACCTCCCCATCGGAGCTCCTCCCGGACACGCCCTCTCGTCAGCGCGAAGCTTTTGATCAAGTGACCCAACCAATATTCTCGTGTATGTCTGCAGGATGCACTACCCCGCAGATGCGCGGACGGGCTCAGCCGCTGGGCGCCGCCCGCTCCCCCCCAAGGAGTCAGACGCCAAAACCTCGTCTCAGCTCTCCGGACACCAACGGATATCCCCAACTTGGCTTGTCCGGCACACTTCCACCACGCCCCGAGCCTATAATGAACCCCGTTTCCTCTTGCAGCGTTGAGCGTGACATGCCTACGAGCCAAGCATTTTCGTCTCTTTGTTCCCGAACTGCATATAAACCCGACAGACACCTGCCTCGTCGCTCACCATGTTGGAGGACATCACTAGAACTCTGACTCGACTGCGCATTGCCTCCCTTCAATCCCAGTATGTGACAGCCCTGGAATGGGAGTCTTCCACGGGCCTTGCTGCGGTCGCGTTGCTGACACTTCCCAGGGTCATCGGAAGGACCGCTCACTCGCCCATCGCCCGCCGCCGCCGCAGCAGCAGGGTGACTGCAGTGCAGTCCAAGACCAAGTCCCCCATCTTCACGAAGCACCGAGTCATCCGCGTCGTCTCGTAAGCGGCTGCAACAAGTCATCATGCCCCACAAGATCACCGAACAGCCCGAGCCGGAGAGGCGGTCGTGGCTCATGGGGAAGGAGGCGTTCGAGAGGACGATGCCGCATCACGAGAGCATCAGGGCTCTCTGGGAGACCAAGTGGAAGTTGCCGGTATGCCGCTGATGATCATTCTTCTCCAAGACAAGTCGTGACAAACATCTCGCCAGTGCACCAGGGGCGTCTACCCGTTCCACGACGGCCAGTACGAAGACTTTGAGGGCGTCTTCGAGCACCTCATACGGGTACGGTGCTTCTGATCCCCGCGCCCCGCCGTGCCCCGCTGACGCGACTTCGCAGTATAACATCAACGACGGCACATCGCGGGCCTACACCGAGGCCTTCTTCCCCAACGCCGCCCACCTCACGGCCCGGGGCGACAAGGCCCTGGCGGCCGGCGACCCGAAGCAGGCGAGCGAGCTGTACCTCCGCGCGTGCACGCTCTACCGCATCGCCCGGTTCCCCTACATCACGTCCTATCCGGAGGTCAGCTGCCCCATCAAGTGGAAGGCGTGGGAGTGGCAGAAGGATGCGTACATGAAGGCCGCCGGCACGTGGGAGTGCCCGGTGCAGGAGGTCGACGTCCCCCACGTCCACGGGCAGGGGCGCGACAGGGCCGCCATCCCGGTATACGTGCGGGTGCCGAACGCCACGGCCATGCAGGGCGAGCCGTGTCCCGTCGTCCTCCTCATGACCGGCCTGGACGGGTACCGGCCCGACAACACGGTGCGCTGCGACGAGTTCCTGGCCCGCGGGTGGGGCAGCGTCGTCGTCGAGATCCCGGGCACGGCGGACTGCCCCGCCGACTCGGCCGACCCGGACAGCCCGGACCGGCTTTGGAGCAGCGTCCTGGATTGGATGGCCGCGGACGGGCGGTTCGACATGGGCAAGGTGATGGTCTGGGGGCTCAGCTCGGGGGGCTACTACGCCATTCGCATCGCGCACACGCACAAGGACAGGCTCATCGGTTCGGTTGCGCAGGGCGCGGGGTGCCACTACTTCTTCGACCAGGAGTGGCTGGACAAGGCCGACGGGCACGAGTACCCTTTCCAGTAAGTCGTGCTTGGGCTTCGGGTCGTGACAAATTGCACTTGCTGACTGCCCCCCTGCAGACTGACGCCGGCCATGGCCATGAAGCACGGGTACGAGTCGGTGGCCGAGTACAAGTCGGGGGTGCAAAAGAAGTTCTCGCTGCTAGAGGCCGGGATCATCCAGCGACCGTCGACGAGACTGCTCTTGATCAATGTGAGTAGGGCCGCTCAAGGGTGGCGGGACAGCGAGCTGACTCGGACAGGGCATGCAGGACGGGCTGATGCCGATTGAGGATTCCATGATGCTGTTTGAGTACGGGACGCCGAAGGAGGCGAGGTGAGTGGCGCCACCGTTCTTCGGTCGTGATCAGCGATGCTCACAGATGACAGATTCTTCCCGGGGGCGTTGCACATGGGCTATCCGATGGCCAACGGGTCGGTGTACCCGTGGATGGAAAGCGTGATGGCGTCGGTGGAATAAGAGGGCAGAGTTTTTGGCCGGGAATTGTGGCAGCAGCAGCAGGCATCGCAGAGCACGTTTGGTATTAGTTGAATTAGTAGCGAAGACAGCTTTATGAACGACATTCCGATATCACCTTCCCATCCAGCCACCGTCGACAACGAGCGTGTGCCCGCTGACGTAGCCACTCGCGCGGCTGGCAAGGTAGACGGTCGTGCCCTGGAAGTCCTCGGGCGACCCCCAGCGGCCGGCGGGAATGCGGGCGCTGATGCTGGCCAGGCGCTCCTTGTCGGCCAGCAGGGCCTCGTTCATGTCCGTCTCGATGTAGCCCGGGGCGATGGCGTTCACGGTCACGCCCTTGGAGGTCCACTCGTTCGCGAAGCTCTTGGTCAGCTGGGCGACGGCGCCCTTGGAGGCGGCGTAGGCGGGCACGGTGAAGCCGCCCTGGAAGGACAGCAGGGAGGCGTAGCTGATGATGCTGCCGCGCCTGCCGGTGACGGCGTCGGGCTCGAGCGCGAGCATGTGGGCGCCGACGTCGCGGGTGATGGTGAAGACGGCGTTGAGGTTGACCTGCAGGACCTCGTTGAAGTCGTGGTCGGGGAACTGGTGGGCGGGGTGGCGGCGCTGGATGCCGGCGCAGTTGACGAGGATGCGGATGTGGTGGCCGTCGGCGAGGACCTTGGGGACGAGGGCGGCGACGCTGGCGGGGTCGCTGAGGTCGGCGGTGTAGATCTCGGAGGTGCGGCCGAGGGCGTGAACGGCGTCACGCGTGGTGGTGACGGCCGTGTCGCGCTGGACGAGCAGGACGTTGGCGCCGGCTTCGGCGAGGCCGATGGCGACGGACTGGCCGATGCCGCGGGTGCCACCGGTGAGGAGCGCGGTCTGGCCCTGCAGCGAGAAGAGAGGAGCGGCCATGGTGAGGATGTCGGACTGCTGCGCTGCTTGGTTTCCGAGGGGTGGTGTCCAGGACGGGCTTGCTCGGGTGTTAGTGCAGGTCGAGCGAGACGTGCGTGCAAGGGTCTTACTTATGTGGGCGAGCTGAGGATAGATGGTTCTGGAAAAAGAGGAGATCCCAATGGGCCGGTGGGATCAATGCAGACGAAGCGGCTGCGACGGGGTCGTCCAGAGACTGTCGGAGGGCAAGGCGGAAAACGGTGGAGGATCGCGATGACGAGAGTCAAGCCAAGGCAAGCTCGCGTTGGGGGGCAGGAGGCGGGCGCCAGGGCGATGGCGGGGCATGGAGGGGTCGGTGGGGGTCAGTGGAGGCCCTAAAACCCAGGTGATGGGGGTGCGGGGAGAGCAGGACCAGTCGAGCGACTGCCCTCGAGCAGCGGGTGATTGCCCTCGAGCAGTGGGTGACTGCCCTTGAGCAGTGGGAGACTGGCCTCGAGCAGCGGGAGACTGGCCTCGAGAAGCGGGAGACTGCCCTCAAGCAACGGGTGATTGCCCTCGAGCAACAGGAAGGGCAGGGCCAGTCGAGCAGTGGGTGACTGCCCTTGAGCAGCGGGAGGGTGAGGGGCAGGCAGGAGGACAGCCAGTGACGCTGCAGGTGCCACTGCCCTGGAGGAAGCCGTCCTCCACCCCAACATTCATCCACTTCAAGGCACCTCCAAAGCTGCAAACCATCGCCGGCTACGGAGCGCCCTCTCGGGCAACTGGGTAGTATCCGCCGAACATGTCTCCGCACGATATCCGGCCCCCGGATTACCCTCTGCTTGCCGGCGGAACCTGAGGGGGCCTCGTCTTTCAGGTTCCAGATCCAGGTCCCAGGTCCCAGACGGGTCAAAACGGCCGAGGCGCTGCCCCTCTCTCCGCCCTCCACCCTCCACTCGTCCATCCCCAACTGATTCCCTACTTGAATGTCGATCCAGAACGCGGCCTTCTCTCCGTCACACCTTCCTTTTGATGTTTTCATTGACATCGTGAGATACGCGCAACATCTCACCGTCGTTGGGACTCACGCACACCTGCTCGCCACCACCAGCAAGGCCACCCGCCATCCTCGACGCACGCAAGGATCACGACCATCATCACTCAGGGGGTTCACGACACCACCATCACATCATGGCCGACGCAAAAGTGCAAGCCTCCGTCCTCCACGGAGCCAAGGACCTCAGAGTCGTGAGAGCCTCACCCTCCCCGGCAACAGCCCCTCTGGCACACCATCTGACACCCTCCAGGAAGACCGCAGCCTCCCCGCCCCCGCCGCCGGCGAGGTGCAGATCGCCGTCCAGGCCACCGGTCTCTGCGGCTCCGACCTGCACTACTACTCCCACTACCGCAACGGCGACATTATCGTCTGCGAGCCTCTGACCCTGGGCCATGAGTCCGCCGGCGTCATCACCGCCGTCGGCCCAGACGTCACCGCCCTGGGCCCCGGTGACCGCGTCGCGCTCGAGGTCGGCCAGCCCTGCGAATCCTGCGACCTCTGCGCTCAGGGCCGCTACAACATCTGCCCGGGCATGAAGTTCCGCAGCTCCGCCAAGGCGAACCCTCACGCGCAAGGCACGCTGCAGGAGAGGGTCAACCACCCGGCCAAGTGGGTTCACAAGTAGGTCATGTCCAGAGACGAAAAAGAGACGAAAGCTGACCACCCCTGAGGCTGCCGGACGCCGTGTCCCTCGAGCTCGGTGCCGTAGTCGAGCCCCTTTCCGTCGCCATGCACGCCTCCAACCGCGCCAACCTGCCCTCCGGCTCGACGGTGCTGGTCCTCGGCGCCGGCGCCGTCGGCCTCCTCGTCGCCGCGGTCAGCAAGGCCGCCGGCCAGACGGTCGTCATCGCCGACATCCAGTCGGACCGCGTCGACTTTGCCACGGCCAACGGCTTCGCCGACGCCGGCATCGTCGTCCCGCCCAAGAGGCCGCAGGCCATCGAGGAGAAGCTCGCCTACGCCAAGGAGGTCGCCGAGCTCGTCAAGAGCGCGCAGGTCGCCGGCAAGGCGGTCGGCGAGGTGACGGCCACGTACGAGTGCACCGGCGTCGAGACGTGCATGCAGACGGCCATTTACGTGCGTGCCCTTACCATCCCCCTCATCCTGTACTTCCCTGGCAGCAAGCTGACGAGGACCGCAGGCGACGCGACCAGGCGGCAGGGTCATGATCATCGGCATGGGCACCCCGATCCAGACGCTGCCCGTGTCGGCGGCGGCCATGCGCGAGGTCGACCTCGTCGGCGTCTTCCGCTACGCGAACTGCTACCCCAAGGCCATCGACCTCGTCGCGACGAACCCCCCCGGGCTGCCGTCGCTCCAGAAGCTCGTCACGCACAGGTATCAGGGCCTCGCCAACATTGCCGACGCCTTCGGCATGGCGGCGCGCGTCAAGGACGACGAGGGCAACCTGGTGCTCAAGGTCATGGTCGACCTGACGCCGTAGGAGGGAGGGCAGGAAAGTGGGGGAATCTGTACAATGCAATTGACTCTATCTGCCTCTCGCTCTATGATGCCTGTCTTTTGATCCTTCCCGTCGCGCGTCACGCGCTCCCGCGCACGCCCGAGACGACACGAACAGAAACCTACGACTTGTCGGGGAAGCCAAAGTCGATGCCGAAGGGCGGGTAGACGTAGCGCTTCAGCTCCTTCTTGGCGACGAGGTCGGCCGAGTAGTCGCTCAGGGCCTTGAGGTCCTCGTCGTCGAGCTTGACGGTCTGGAGGTTGGACTTGATGCGGTCGGTCGAGGTCGACTTGGCGAGGACGGTGCTACCGCGGGAGGCTGTCGTCCGGGTCAGCTCGGGCACGCCGCGCGACCGCGATCAGGCAGGGGGGGGGGGGGACTCACTGTTGTAGCTCAGCAGGACGGTGCCGGCGGAGACGCCGTGCTTCTCGGCGATCTTGACGACGACGGGGGCGCTCATGAGGGGCCCGCCGGTGCTGCCGAAGGGGCTGTAGGACATGATGTGGATGCCCTTCTCCTTGGAGAGGCTGACGATCTCGTCCTGGGGCAGGCTGGGGTGGTTCTCGATCTGGTTGACGGCGGGGACGACCTTGGCCACGGGGAGGAGCTCCTCGAGGTAGCGCTTGCTGTACTGGGGGGTGTCAGCGCGGTCTGGTCCGGTCTGGTCCGGGGAGGGGTGGAACTGAAGGGAGGGGGGCTGGGGGGGTGCTCTCCGGTCTAGTCCGGGGAGGGGTGGAAGGGGCTCACGTTGCAGACGCCGATGGCCTTGACCTTGCCGGTGTCGAGGAGCTTCTCCATCGACTTCCAGGTGTCGGTGTGCTTGTGGTCGCGGATGAGGTCGCGCGAGCCGTCAGGGAGGGTGGGGAACCTGTCGTGGTTGCCCTCGGGGTTCATGGCGACGGGCCAGTGCTGGGAGCGCGTCAGTCTGGCTTGGGTCCCGAAGCTCGCGGCACAGATCTCGCGGCATTGATCCTCGCAACGCCGGAGAGGGGAGATGCGGGGGAGACGCGGCACCGGAGAGAGAAGCAGGGAAGACGCACGATGAGGTAGAGGTCGAGGTAGGCGAGGCCGAGGCTCTTCAGGCTCTTGTCGAGGGCCTCCTCGACGCGGGCGTCGCTGGTCTGGTAGGTGCCCCACAGCTTGGAGGTGACGAAGACGTCCTCGCGCTTGACGCCGGCGTCGAAGGCGTCCTTGAGGCCCTCGCCGACCTCGTCCTCGTTGGCGTAGCAGTAGGCGCAGTCGACGAGCTTGTAGCCGTTCTGCAGCGCGAAGGAGACAGCGGCCTTGACCTTGCCGGCCTCGCCCTGCCAGGTGCCTGCTGCTGTTAGCGACGTGTGAGGGGAACCGACCGGATCGTGACGACGTACCGAGGCCGATGGCGGGGATGCTGGCGCCCGTGTTGAGCTTGAAAGTCTGGTCGGCCATGTTGTCGGGTGGTGGTGGTGTCTTGGAATTGTTTGGCGGGGGCGGGGTAGTTGGTGGCGGGGTTCGACGGGGGAGTTGTTTTTGTCGCGATGGGTTGGATTGCAAGTCAGAGGACGGAGAGAAGGCGACTCGAGCAGCGACGGGACAAGCTCCCGGTTATCAATGATCAATGCCAACAGCCACGGTCCTCATCAACCCGACGCCGGGTAAAAACGCCCCAATTCCCAATCTCTGCTGAGGGGAGGCCCTCGGCCCCCCTCCCAGCCATGACGATGCCCATCGCGGCGATGCATCCCCGTCCCCCCTTGGCAATCCCCAGGCAGGCGGGCCCCCATTCATGGAGAATTCGCTCCACCGCGGGCCACCTCTCGGGGTTAGTTCCGCCGACACTGGATTTTCTCTTGTTCCCCTGAACGCCGGCGCTTGCTGCGCCATGGTAGCGGCGGTCGTGTGGCCCCGTTGGGGGTCAGTTGGGTAAACCGGGGCGGCCTGTGACAGTCCTGAACCCGACCAACGTGGGGGCGGGCACTAGAGACCGAAAGGCGAGGGGACGCATTGCCAGGTGAGGGGACACATTACCAGGCGAGAGAGACAAATTGCTCAGCGGGAAGGACACATGGCTCGGCGTCGGCATTTTGCTCTGCGAGGGGCGTGGCGCGCAGACCTGCAGCACATCACAGCGCAGCGCAGCGCAAGCACAGCACAGCAGCCGGCATTTCGACCGTCCCCCGCCCGTTGAGTCATGGCCATCCGTCCGGGCTGCTTGGCCTGCCTACCTTACCTAAAGGTACCTTAGTAATGATTCCTGAGTCCGCCCGCTTCTGCGTCGCGGGGTTCTCGAGGGGCTCTGGCAGGATCCCCTGCCCCCGATTCGCGGTCGGATTTGCATTTTCCTCCCTCAGGCCAAACGGCAACTTCATTTGAGCCGCAAAGCTGACGGGCCACACCCCAGACACACCCCCCAGGCATCTCGTGAAGGGATCACTGATGTGCTGGCCGCCCTGAGCTCGTGCGTACCGTCCCGACCGACGACGCCAGCGCCACGGGCTATCGCCTCGCGTTTCCCACCAAGAGCACACCACACAGCAGCCTGGCTCTGCTGGTGCTTGGGCGAGAGGCACGATGTGCAATCCCAACGAAAACCCGGGCTCTCGAGGCTTGCTGCGTGCCGGAAGCTCCAGCAGCTAAGCCCCCCTCCGTCCCCGTGCCCGTCCCCGCCCATCGTCTGCGATTTATCGTGGTAGGGCGGCACCTCGCGAGGGCATCGCGTTGTTTGGTTCTCGACGATTCAGCAGACGCAAGGGGCACGTTTGGCCTCAGCTACGACAACCACGGACATGGGCAATGCCACAAAGGCGCAGAGCTGGTGGACGAGGGAAAGCGTCAAAGGCATCCAATGCTGTCTCGGGGAGTCGCACACCGAATCGAGACTTCGGTCAGATGTTGCCCTGCGACGAATTTCAACCTCGTGGAATTGGGGCGGGGTGGGATTCGGCTCGTGGACTTCCAAGCAAGCTCGTTGCCAATACAACCATGAGGCTTCCAATTCGAATGCCGTTGAAGCTGTCGCGGTGGCCATGGAGCGGAACCTTCAAGTATTTATGCTCGTGGTCCGTCGTCCCCAGATGTCGTCTCCCTCATTCGGACGCATCACCTCTCAAGCCAAAGCTCGAAAGCCCTCAGATCCTCCAGTTCAGACCCTCTAGTTCAGACCCTCTAGTTCAGATCCCTCCCATCTTCGCCAGATAGCCACTTCGGACCACGAAATCCACCATGCCTGACAAACAGTGGAGTTGCGTGAGGAAGGACATTGCAACGATGACAGGAGCCATGATGCTGACAGCGTACGCACAGAGCAACTGCGACAATGGCGCAAACCTGAGCTGGACCTACGATACCTCGTGCCCCTTTTGCTTCTACCCCAGGCCCCGCGCTTGATCCCGCATGGGTCCATCCTCCGTGAGCGGCGGGTGCGGGGGCTGCGCTCGTCGCCGTCGACGTTCCGCAGGTATGCGCTGCGGTTCCATGACCACCGGCGCCCGCTGACCACGTCAAAAGATGCGCCATTGTCAGCTCCCGAATGAGAAGCAGCCGCTGCTCATCAACGTCAGCATCGGCACGGCAAACCCCGCGAACCTGAGCCTCTTGCATGGGGGACGCCCGCCTCTCCGCCTTCCACATCGAGAGGCCGCCCAGCATGCCTTCGATGGGTCTGCCGCACGCCATTCGGTCCGGTTTGTCTCCTTGGTTATATCTTTGGGTTGGTCAGAAAGGCCTGGTACAGTTAGAGGGCGCGAGACAGGAGCCCAAGCCACACCAACGGCCTCCTCGCGCCGGTTCCGCAGCAGGGTGTGGTCTGCGACGTCATGTATTCGGATTTTTCGGTATTTCTTTGGTTTGGTCTTGAATTCCGTCTTTAGTTTGGAAATAGAGCACAGTCTTCGCGGCATCTCTTGCAGTCTCCATGTCGTCACAGTTCCAGAGTGGAGCACGATTCCAATGCTCACCGAAACTCCACCCCTGTCCTCACCGATGACCGGAGCCATGGTGGCTTGGCTTGATGCCTTCTTTGAACATGTGACTCGACGTCATCGGTGAGACTTTCGACTCCCACAGGGCGCCATCTCACCGCTGCAAGACCGACTGATGAAGAGGCCGCAGCATTGCGTCCTGAGCATTCGAGGGACGTCGTCGCGACGTCGACATCGAAACGATCGTGTTCGTGGAACCGGGCGTGATTCCGATCGGATTTCAAGAAATATGATTGGTCAATTGGGATCGGACTCATCTCCTGAGCTTTTCATTGGTCAATCCATTTTTAGACGCGGAAACGGACTTGAGACCGATCATTTCCAGTATTTTGATTGGCTCCCAAACTTTTTCTTGTGGAACGGACTTGAGTCCGATCATTTCAAAGACTTTGATTGGTTCCCAAACTTTTTCTCGCGGTGACGGGCTTGACTCCGGTGGTTTTCGAGACTTTGATTGGTTCTCAAACTTTCTTTCGCGGTGACGGGCTTGACTCCCATGAATTGCGACCTGTGGTTGGTCGAAAACATTCAGCTCGGGATGTCGGACGAAGCCCCACCGAGCATCTCGACCGCTGACTGGCCGCTCCGTCTCAGCCCATGGTCCTCGCGGATCCGGTCGCCTGTCCGATCGATGGCTTTGTTGATGTCTTTTGCCAATAACACTGCGGCCGCATATCTGGAGCGGGCATTACAAAAGAGGCTGATCCGCGCAACCCGGAATACCATGTCGAGTCCCGGATCGAAAGTTGAACTTTCCCATGGTTGAGACTGGCACAAGCAGTGGCACCTGTCACCGGGTGGCGAAACGCCAAGGTTTGTACAACCTCACCTCGCCAGGCTACCGGCTACGACCCCAAACCACCAAAGCCCCTCATGCCCAATCCCGCACCTTCGGGCATCAAAGCCCGCCATCTGCAGCACGAGCCCGAGGCCTCACATCAAGCAGGTCGCGAACCAACCTCCCGCGGGGCTAATCATTCCCGCAACGCCTCATGAGCGTTGCCCACCTTCACACAGCCTCTCCATCCGACTCATACCCCCGCAGAGCCGCACAAAGTGCATGTTCCTGCACAGCCACACACCACAGCTCCCACGTGAGACCCGAAACACAGCACCAAGCCCGGATGATGCCGTCGGTGTCAACACGCTCGGTGAAAGCGGTGGCTCTCCTCGACTGCCCCACGATGTCGGGGCGAGCGATGTGCGGAGGGAAGCAAGCCCTGGAATGACGCCCCTCTCGTGGGGCTGCTGGCTTGACTGACCCATCGTGAGCCTCTGGTCCCCCGCCAATGTGGTGGTGCTCCCCCTTGTGCCGGTATAGCCTGGCGCACAGGCCGATGTTACCTTGTTTGCCTCTCGTGCCCTCAGTGTCATGCTCCCTCCGCCCGCCCGATGGGGCAGTGGAATGCTGTCGACGCTGCACGAGAGACGAGCAAGACCGGGCACTGGCGACAGGACCAAACGCCAAGGCGGTGAGGACGAGATCGCCCCCGACAATGACTGAAATGGCAGAATCCCTACCGATCCCATCGACAAGTAGGCACATGCAAGCGCAGTATTAATCACCAAGCCCATCGTCGATCAATCAATACATTACCGCGCAGACCACCCCCCATAAGCCTCTAAGAGGGATAGCAACACGACATGGCAAGAAAAGAGATACCGGACCTAGTAAAGCTGTCGCGGGCCGGGCCCGTAGATATACACAACGATGTTACGCCATTCGCCCCTTGTAACCAGCCGCCAGGCGATGAAGGCCAAACGCCAAAGCAAAACACTTGAACCTCAACTCCGTCGTTCCAGGTCCTGTTTCGTCTTCTTCTCTGCTCTCCTAACCCGTCACTTCTCCCTCTCCTCTCGAGAGCCGTGCCGATTGACGCCAGCATTGAAGGCGCCCTCAAACCGTTCAGGCAGACACAAGAGCCGTGATGGTGGCAGCCTCGGGGCTAACCAGTCGGATCCTCGAGTCCACACGCGGCAGCTCCAGCGCCTTACGGGGAGACTTGACGACGCTCTTGCGGCTCTTGGGGGTGGCTGGGCTCTTGATCTTTCTGGGAGTCCCTTTGCCGCCGGCCTTTGCCTTCTCGCCGTCGGCCCCGGCCGCGACGATTGTCATGCTGGAAGAGATGGTCGTTTGCTGGAAAGAGTCGCGCTTCTTCGTTGCCTTGATGACGCGGCCTGAGCTGGACCTGCGAACCGTCGTGACCTTAGACGACGTCGTCCTCTTCGCCACAGGGGTCGTCTTTGCGTTGACGGTGATGGTGGACACGCTCTTCTTCACCGTGGCAGCGCCCTTGGCTGCAACTTTGGCGACCTTCGTGCTGGCGTTGGAGAAGCTGCGCTTTGCGCCCGTCTTCGCTCCCGTGGGAGACTTGATTTTCCGCTTCTTTGCTGAGATGTTGGCCGAGTCATCATCGCCCGCTAGTTCCTCGAGCTTGCGCTTGCCAAGCTTGACAGCCTTCTTGACGGTCTCCTTGATGTTCGAAGCCTTGGTTTTCTTAGGGCTCTTGAGCGCCTTGCTCGTAGCCTTCGCGCCTACTTTGCTGCCGGCCTTGGCGCCCTTTAAGCCCTTGAGCTTCTTCCCCTTGGCGCCGGCCTTGCCGTCTGGCTTCTCAGCTTTGGCCGGCTTGGGGCCCTTGGGCTTCGGGCCCAGCACGCCACGGCACTCCGCCTCGCCACAGAGACAGATCTGAACGTTCTTAGCGCTAAATGGGTCAAAGTTGTAGTCGTAGGTGAGTTCGTCGCCGGTCATGATGGGCGCATCTCCAGCAAACAGCGCCATTCTCGGTTGGCCAGCAACGATCCATTTGATCATCTTGCAGTTGGGCTTGCAGGAGTGATTGACGAAACGAGCGATGCTGCCAGTGGTAGCGTCGATGATCATGTTCTGGTCGAAGCTCATGAGATAGTAGCACTGGAAAGTAGAAAGTCAGCCTCGATGCCCCGCATGAAGTGCTAGTTGGCTCGACTTACATCGTTGTTCTTGTACTTTGTGTTCATCCGGTTTTCACACTCCTCTTCGGTGATGATCTCGCCGGTATATTCCATGATGATCTGGTTCGCCTCGAAGCATCGGTTGGAGCGAACGCCATAGCCACGATCCGAGGTCTTGATGACTTCGATGCCAGTGCGGTACTTGCCGCCGCCAGCCTTTCTCTCCTGCAGAGCGGCGAAGGCACGGTTGGTGCAGTGGGCCTTGCCGATGTTGCAGTTGTTCTCGTCGCACTCGTATAGCATGATGCGGTTTTGACAGTCCTCGTCACAGCCGTCTTCCGGCTTGCAGACACACTTGGACTCGTCGCCGGAGGAATGCTGGTTCTTCTTCCAGTACAGGCTGGATTCGCCAACAAAACGGTCTGCAAGATGTGTCAGTGAGTTGTGCGGCCGAAGGAAAGCAAGAGCGACATACTCTTGGAGATCTTGGTCCAGTGCTCAGGTTTTGGCTGGCCTGGGGGGAGAGGGTTGCAGATGTCGAAGGGCAGCTTGAAGTCTCGGCCATTAATCAGAGTCCTCAGTCCGTTGAACATGGGCAGAGGCAGCGCCTTGTTGACGCGACCAGCTGACGCCAGCTCGGGGATCTGCGCAAGCTTCTTCTTCTCCGCGAGTGCAAGGCCCTCAGACAAGTCGAGCGGCGTTTCCTGGCCGGCGTAAAGACCCTTAGCGAGCCAGCGCTTGGTACGACGCCCCTTGCGCGTGTGAACCTCGATGCTCTCCTCGCCCTTGCCGCCGTCGGGATTCTTCTTATCGCCCGCATTCAGATTCCCTGCAGGGTCCTCCTTTGTCTTGGTCTTCTTGCGGGCAGGCCCGCTGGCAAGCTCCTCTGCAGTGACCAGCTTGCCCTTGGCCCAGACCGTGTGCAGGACGGGCTGCGTCTCGATGCCAGCGAACTCGTTGGTGTCCTTGAGGCGGAGGAGTTCCCTGGAGACCTTCGACAGGCTCTGCTCAAACGCCTTGCGCCCGCGCTTGCCGAGAGAACTAGCCTTGGCGGTGAGGGCGACCGGCTGGGCAGGGGCTTCGCGCGCGGAAGCTCGAGTTGTGCGAGGGGTACTGGGCTGCTTTTGGCGCGGTTTGCCGGGGGTTTCGAGACCTCGCATGGACCACTGCAGGTCCAACGCGTCGATGCCGTCTCGGACGAGGGTGTCAGAAGCGCGAGGGCGGTTGGAGCTTTGAGGGGTGCCAGCGACGGCGTCTCCGAGGCTTGCTCGTTTCCTGCGGCCGTTTCCCTTGTTGGCGGTGCCGCTCAGTTGACAGAGATTGTAGACGGGGTTGCTGACGCGTGCGCGCCGGGCGCGGCCAGACGCGGGCGGGTCAGCGACACCATGAGGCGCGTTCTGAGAGGCAACAAGGACCTCGGGCTCATCGATGGCGACAATGACGGTGTCTTGGACGTCGGGTGCAGGTGTGGTCTCGACTTTGATGCCCTCGGAGGCAATGGAAACATTGTCGGAAAAGTTGGTCGGCGGTGTTGAGCTCAGGGACGCGACGTGGGAGCCAGAGTCGAGTTCGAGGGCCACAGCACCAAGGCTGCTCTGGCTGGATGGCGAGAGAGACATGGCGAGGGAGAAAACGCGACGCTCTGGTTCGACGCGTTGTGTTAGGGGGGATATTGATCAGGAAAGTTGACGCGCCTCCTGAGAGGGCTTTTGACGCGTTAGAATGAAACAGTGCAGGCTAATAAAGATCGCGAGTGCTGTCGAGACGCGAGGAGGAGAAGGGAATAAACGCGTCGACAAGAATTGGGTGAGGGGAGGCTCGAGATTTGGGAATTTGCGGAATGGTCTGGTGCTGAGGAGAGATCGACGATGGTTGGGTGGTGCTACAAAGGAAGAGGGAGGCAAAAGGGTGCGTGCGAATGGGGAATGTCGAGGAGAGCAGGCTGGCCGGCTGAGTGCACGTCGGCGCGTGTAGCGTGGCGCGGCGGAGGAAGAAGTGGAGGTGCGTACCTTGGTACCTGGGTACCTACCTGGACGACGAAGGTGGAGGTAGGTGCAGGCTTGGTGCGGTGCGGTGCGCTGCGGTACAGGTGCAGGTACAGGTACAGGTGTCTGTATGTTTGCGACCCAGGTGTTGGAGAGGGCACAGGTGAAGGGGGAAGGGGGGAGGCGAGCGGGAAAGGGAAGGAAGGAAGCGACTATTGCTCGGTCCTGTCCGTGGGGGGGATTGGGATGGAAAAGCCCCGCAGCTGGGACCTCCTCCTGAATCCTGGGTTCTGAGTAAGTCGTCGTTCCTTCTCACCGCGCTGGAGCTGGAGCTTGAGCCAGCCGGGTCAGGGGCCAGGGGGGCGGATTGCTGGCTTGTGGACAGTTTCCAGTTTGCAACCTGGGGGCTGCGGGATCGCGGGCTGCCGTTGTCGGTCGGGTCCACGTTGCTCAAAGGAGGTGCAGAATGACGCAAGATATATTCGTCAAATGTCGAATGATGACTCTGATGCCGGTCCAAAATGATGGACTGGGGATGTAGGATAGTCGAGGCACAATGGGAACGTCCAAGCAGAGGTTGCCGTTGTGTTGAGCGGATCAGGAGTTGATCGCGGTTTGCGGTCGCGCTGAAAGTGGGCGAGATGAAGAAGAAGTATGGGAAATTGATCAAAGTGGATGAACAGGGTCTGCCAGGCAAGCCAAAGGCAGAGCAGGCAAGGCGAGCGCACGATTCACGTGCACCTCGTCAGCCTCTCCTCTTCATTCCTAGGGCACCAGAAGCAAGCTGAGGCTGGTAACTGAGGGGAAGGCGACCGAGCGGGCAGCTTGGAGAGCCCGTTTGTGGGCTTGACCGGATGTAGGGAGAAGGCCCAGAGCGAGAGATGAAAAGAGGCAAAGTCAAAGTCCACCAACCGTGGCGCAACGGTCCACGGCCGTCGAGGGTCAATGAGATCAACATGCTCATCCTCAAAGAGGCCCAGGTCAACAAGGCCACACCCGTGGCCACGACCGCCACGACCCCCCTTGGCCCCAGCCAGGCCGCACGCCCAAGACCCTGATGAGAGACCCAGGCGGATACGACTCCTCCGCCACCTCCTCCTGGTCACTTCAGCTACGAATACAACGACAAGCTCGACGCGCTCCCAATTCCCGACGCAAGTCGCCCTCGAGGGGCCCCGGGGCTCGTCCCCTTCTCGTCTCTCCTTCTCCTCCACTGCCCCATCCCTACAACAACTGATCAGCGTGAGACCATATGTCATCTGGAATCTTCCAGTAGCGAACCTGTCATGGTGAACATCGACAATTTTCAGTTCACAGGCCGACGGCGACATGGCGGGTCACGACATGGTGATGTAGTCTCAAGGAGTCCCAAAACCACAATGGCCATCCTCGGGTCCAGCATCACCATGGACCTCCCACCCCGATACAGGCATGTCCCCTGCCCTCCCTGGCGCCCGACATCATCGTGAAGCGAATCCCTCACCTGCCCCCAGCCCACCGCACAGCGTCCGCCTCGGCAGCAGTGGCCTGGCCTTGCGATCGCTACCTACCACTAACGCGGCTCTTCTCTTCCTGCTCGTCGAGTTCATGCTTGCATTATCCGGCGCAATCACCATTGTCGCTTTGAGGATATCTCGAGGTCATCTGCTGTCTTCAGGTCGATTGACCCCTGGGCAGACTCGGCTGTGTGGTTCGTTCGTGGAGTTCCATTGCAACATGTCATCTGACTCGGATACTAAGCCCCATTTGCCCTGAACCATGTTTCTTTTGGCACGTAAAGAGCTTCACAGGCAGCGACGCGAAGAAAGCAATCGGATATCATGTCTTGATCAATAACCGCTATTGCTATCTATCTCATGTCGTCGAGAACCGTTTAGTCATGCCATGCCCAAATGCCTCATTACCCTCCGTTGCCTCGAGGAGCAATAATCAATACAAAGCGAGGCTCGCCGGCCAACATGTAAACATGATTTTGCACCAACCATCCTACCAAAATACCTCGTCTCCGCCATCAAGGCTTGTCTGTAGGCAGAACCGACGCCCTGCGAGCAGCCGGCTCTTTGGCCTCCGTTTGGGTGAGTTCGCTGTCTTGCTGTACGACCTCCGGAGCGCTCTGCTCGATATCCTTGACGCCCTTCTCGATATCATTGACGCCCTTCTCGATATTCTTGACGCACTTCTCGATATTCTTGACGCCCTCCTCGTCCGAGGCCTCTGGCGGAAGGAATCGAACCGTTCGGCCGTCGTGCACACTGCCAGTGTTGCCACCGAACTCGGTTGGGAGCGAGAAGCCATAGCGCTGACGATCGGCTGGAGCCGGGAAGAGCTTGGTCACGACATCCTTGCGCCTGAGGGACGACTTGTACTCGACTCTGCCCAGGCTGAGCATCTTGGGACGCAAAGCCTCAGGCACGACAGTGTTGAGCAATTTGATGCGAAAGGTGTTGAGGTGGCCAAGTCGTACGAAATGATGGTAGGCCAGGAGCTCAGGGTAGTTGGACTGGAAGATGTCAATGGTCCGGGCAATCGCCTCCTTGACTTTGGGGTAGACGGCAAAGGGGTCGGAGCCAGCGCAATCATGAACTTGAATGATCTTGTATGGGTCAGTGGCCCCCTCGGGGATCGGGGCCGGAGCTCTGAAGAGGTTCAGCTCTCGGACAGCCAGCTCCATCAGAGCGATTCTGAAGTCGAGGAACCTTGGCTTGGTCAGCAACACTTTCAGACCCAGCAGCAGCACCGCCCCGGGCAGTGCGAAGCAATCAACTCACTCGTCAATGTCCCCGAAGGTTGCTTTAACGTCCCTGATGACGCCGTAGAGATTCCACATCACAACGACGCGACCACCGCCCTCGTCGGTACGGTGACGGGTGACGAATCCCAAGTCGCCAAATTTCTTGGGGTCGAACAGTTTGGCCAGCTTACCGGATGGGTCATTCTGCTTCCTCCATTTGAGAGCCTGGGAGAAAAGCTCCAGTGCCATGTCGGCATTGTCATCGGCGGCACGCAGAAACTTTTGAAGAACGATGCTGGCTGTGGCGTTGCGCTGCTTGGTGTTGACGTTGGCAAAGGAGACACCCTACATCTCGCTGTGGCCCACTTCACTGACGACTCTGGGGAGTCCGCTGTACATCTGGAAAAGAGGGGAGTTGTCAGTCGACTGTAAGTCCTGGGGAGACGATCTGGTCTTCCGGAGTGTTGCCATGGTGCGTCTTTCGTGGAACCTGTCGATGGACATGAAGCGAGTCGTGCTGAGAAGAATTCAAGGGGAGCAAGACACTCGATCGCAGAGCGGAGACCAAAGTCTGCGGGGAGTGATGATGGAAGGACGGGTGCAGCAATGGATGGGGTGGATGTGTTGGGGAAGAGAGAGGTGAGGTTTGAGAGAGGCGAGGTTCGAGAGAATGGGGACGACAAAGACATGGTGCTGTTGACGATGGGGAGGAGGCCATGGGATACCTAGAGGGTGGTTCTGGGCAAGGGCGACGCTCTGCGAGACTGCCTGAGCGTCGCCTGCCTCGCTTGCCTCGCTCAAAGGTCCCTGCCATACAGGCTTCAAGATTTCCTCTGAATCACACTCCACGCCATATTGGGGGGAAGGAGTACATGGTGCTTTGGAAAGGCTGTTGCACACCGTACTCAGGAGGGCAATTGGCCCCATGCACCCCAAGGTCGGCAAGAGGTCTCTTGGTGGTCTTGCGCTCGTTGATGGTAGCGTCCAGATTCAGGCGGGAAGGGGTGTATGAATGGGCCCACAGTGAGGGGAAGGTGTCCTTGCCACATCGAGTTAGAGGCAGGCCCAGCTCCCGGGCTTCACAAAGGCGCCAGGCAGGGCAGGCCCCCTGGTCTCCCTCGCGCGTGCTCCAGTGTCATGCTGCTTGTCTGCCCCGCCGACCCGCCCGCGCCTGACGGAAGCTTCCGACCGGCCCAGCGTCCATCACCCATCATCGTTCCTGCAGAACATTGTTAGATTGGAACGAGCAGGCGACACCGGATGGCCCGCGCGTCACCGCCAAAACCAGTTGGTCGGCACAAAACAGTGGGACAGCACCGAACTTGCCTCTTTCAGCCTCAACCCCACCTCTGTTGTCGTCCACCTTAGTTCAACCTCTTGCTGCGTGGTGGAAAGATCCTCGCCAACAGTACGGGTTGCACCTCAACCAGCTAGTATGTTCACCGGGGACTGCATCGATCACCTACATCATGGAGCCTTAATCGGGCCGTACCGCAATTTCCAGTGCTCGTCATGCTAAGGGCCGGCTAGGGGCGACCCATCCATCTGGCGTTAACTCCCCGCGCGTGCAAACCAAGAAAGGCCTCACAGTGAGCCATCAATAATCCCGTTCCTCTCGCGTACCATGTCCCATCTGCACGAGCATCTGCACGAGCCGACAGTGACAAGCCAAGCCAAGCCAAGCCAAACCAGAATATCCACGCCAACACCTTGCTCGGCCTGGTCTGCCCCGTGTATCAGCTCCTCCACGACTGACGAACACCATATGCCTCAGTCTACGCCCAATGCCTTTGGTCCTATTCCGAACCCCGAACAAGTCGTGCAACGGAGAAATAGCAGCTTTCAGGAATTAGTTACCCAGAGCACGTCGGATGATGCGTTCGATGGCCGCAATCTCGGCACGGGCGCAGGCGCCCAAGGTCATCCGGTCTGCCTCTACGCCAAAGGGACGCGGGAGCTCGGCCCACAGGTAGCCAAAGTAGCCATCTGTGTCACCTGCCAGGCGCTCCAGCTCGGCACGACGGCCCATTGGAAGGGCGGCGGCAGTGCGGTTGGTTTCCTCGCGAATGAGAGCGATGTACCACTGTCACATGGATGGTCAGTCACTTGCTTCGACCCCCAAATCGTGGGTTTGGACTCGATGTAGCTTACCTCGAGCACGTCCAGCGGCATGCTGGGCTTGGGGCTCAGTGCGTACAGATGACACCAAGAATCAGCGAATCGAGGCTGGCCGTGGGCACGGCACTGCATCGGATCCATCCCGACTAGGTAAGCAATATCGTCCTTCTGTACGGGTGTGAAGCCAGGGCATTTCATGGCACACGAAACCAGACGCTTCAGCAGCTGAGACGTCAGGTTCACTTCATCAACATGATCGCGAACCTTGAAGAACAAAATGCGAACAAGATCCACAGTTGCCCGGTGAATGGCCGAACGCTGGCGCACGGTGATGTAGTCGTGGAAGTCCCAGGGGAGCTTCTTGAGTGTACTGATGAGGGACTCGAACGCGCGCTGCGGGCACTCCTTCGCAAACGGAGACTAGAGGGGTCTTTGGGTTAGTATGTTCTTGCACGTCTGGCTGTTTACTTACCCGGTTCGGCATCTCTACATGCTTGACGAGCATGACCATCTCTTCCTCCGTCACGAAGCCCCTGAAATTTCCGTAGTCCACTCCGTCCTTTCGGGGGCCCAGAATGTGCGGTTGACTTCCGGTCCAGCGAACTCCGGCGGCAAATGGAAACAGATCCTTCATGAGAGCACCCTGGCTGGAGAGCTCGATCCCGACTGGGCGGTCCCCGAGGCGGTTCACCTTGCCCTTGCTGAAGTTCAGGAGAAAGCGATCAACTGTGGCAACAGCATCATCCATACTTTGAAACTCGACATAAGCATCATTGGTCTTGCTCGAGACCCGATCCATGATGATGTGTACCGGCTCGTCAGTGTCGTTGAGGATTTTCGAGTTGCGGCCCAGGAAAGCGATGACCTCGGAACGAGTGGTGATGAAAGGAATCTGTAGAGCGCGTCAGGAAAGAGGAACAATCCATGGATGACAGGGGCGACTTACGTTTTGCAGCTTGATGACGCCGTGGTTGGTGGCACGAGGCTGCTCCGCGGTCACGACAAACGGAAAGTTCTCAGAGGCCAAGGCCGTCGTTGCACTGGGGAGACCGCTCCAGGTGCCCGTCAGGTTATTGAGAGCAACGGACCGCTGATGGCGAATGGCATCAGGTACCGGCTGAGGGGGCATGGGAGCTAGGTTAGCAGGATGAGACTCTGTAGGCGCCGCTACAATGACACTGGTGCCAGTCGTAGGGCTAGGAAAGGGGTCGTCATTAACTGTGACGCTTCGCATGGGGCTGGTGGCGTTGAACGAGCCAATGTTGAACTTGGGGGGCGGGCCAAGTGCCATGGGCATTCCAGCTGTCTTGGGCGCAAAGTTGCGCGGCTCAGTCGATTGCGCGACCTGCGAATTGTTGGTAGCCGGGTCATTGAGGCCAGTAGCCATTCGGTTGCTGATGACGGAGACGTCATCACTGGAGGGGGTAATCTGAACAGGATGGGACCGAATAGGGGTCGGAGTCAAGTCAAGGTCTATCATGCTGGTTGAGCGACTGGCAGCAAGACTTCCGGTTTGAGCCGGCTTGGTAAGATTGTGAGGGCCAGGCAAGGCGACATCAACGGTCTGGTTCTGTGTGGTGGGACCCTGAATGGGCATGGCTGGAGTGAGCGAGGGAAAGCCGATTCTCTGAGAAGTATAATCGAGCGATCCGGCCGGGTGACTTTGGAGACCGGGGCCAACAAAGCCGGGATATCCTCCATACGGCCCGGTGACGCCAGGAACAAACCCACCGTAGGCAGGAAGCTGGGATTGCTGGTTCAGCATGCCAGGTACCTGGACAGGCTGCCGAATCAAGGGCGGAAACCCGGAGAGACCGTTGAGGCCAACAATAGGAATCTGACTATTGTTGGCAGATGGGCCAGCGGTACCCAGCGGATTCTCCTGAGGGAGCACCCGACCGTTAGGATCGTAGATGGACCGGTAGAGGGGCTCGACCTGCTCCGACTCCTCTTGAAGGCGTGCCTTCTGCAGAGGGGCATGTTCCTGATTGACTTGCCAGACGGAGTGAATGGTGTTCTGGGCCTCTGTGTCGTGTCGAGGCTCGACAGGGAGCAGGCTCGTGGACTGGGCCTGCTGAAGAGCCTCCTGAAGAGCCTGGCTCGTTAGCTGTGGTGCGAGAGGAGGCGGCTTCAAGTTGCTTGGGGATGAGATATTTACCTCGGAATGATGGGTACGGGGATTGTGGAAGGTAGGATGAGTCTGCTCAGCGATGTTGGTGATGCCGCCAGGAATCGGCGACGGGGTCCAGGGGACGCTGTTGGGGTTAAGAACTGAGGGCTTGGGCATGTTCTGCTGTTTCTGGTCACCGGCGGCAGGTGCTTTGTCTTTGCCCTTCTGGCTGCTCTGAGGCTGCTGAGACTGGTCGGGAGCCATGATGATGGCCTTGCTTGAGTGGAGAGGAATTAATGACCTGATTGCAAGCTTCACGTCAGCCTTGTTTCGCGTACAGGAAGCTCGTAAATTAAGCAGGTAGGCACAAGCGACCCGACGAACTGCTCGCGAAGCAAGATACTTACAACGATGTCGTCTGCACAATGCGGCAAAGAGTAGACTTGAACGCGGTCCGTCAGGTATACCGCGTCAAAGTCCCCGTGATCCTATCAGTGGATCGCGAAGTCGAAAAGTCCTGTCGCAAGATTGCGGAATCCAGGTGGTCGAGAATAGAGTTATTGGTTATAAGAAAAGGAGCCGGAAGCTCGACGAAGTTGTAGACTCTAGTCTGGTCGAAGCGTCAACCAGCGCCAAAGGAGGAAGGTGCGCCAAAGACGTTCTTAGAGGAGGCGCAAGGAGGACCTGCAACAGATGTGCTTGGTGACAACAACTGGTACAAGAGGAAGGAGGTCGAGAAGACGATCTAGGCTGGACGCGAGAGCGATCCCGATGTACAGCAAGGACGTGGGGGGCATAAAGAGAAGAACTTACCAATCTGCTAATCGCGGGCAGCTGAGAACGATGGTTCCAGCTTGCGATGCTGACGTATCTGCGGCTGCGTAGACGGACGTTTTGTGTCGCTCACTGGGTGTGTGTGTGTGTGCGAGAGAGAGAGAGAGCACAGGGTGAAGAGGCCGGTCGTTGTGAAAGGGAGGAAGGAGAAGTGTGGAACCGAACCACAGGAAGAGAATAACAGCTACAAGAAACCAAGGGTAGACGTGAGGGGCGGTAAGAACGAGCGCGGGACAGTCGCGTAGTGAACTATGTTGACCAATCCTTGTAGGGAGGAAAGAGCCCAAAGCTCATGAAGTAAGAATCGTATTGTAGGCACGATCAAGAAAGCTTAAGATTTGTCAATGGGACAAGAGCGGCCACAGAAGTCCCAGTGATGCTGAGCACAATAGCTCACATGGTTCGGGACCATGAAGCCTCAGGCGCTCAAAGCGCCTTCACCCTTCCTTCCTCCAATCTGTCGAAGCTCTACATGGTAGCTAGACTACGAACAACCCTATTGTGGACTTCTATTTAGTTCTGCGTTGAACCGCCCTCTTACCGAGAAGTTGGCAGAGTCACGCGATACCATACAGGTAGCAGGCCGGATGCATGATGCGAGGACAACATCACTGTTGGTGTTTTGGAGAGCCCAGCTATTTCACGGCGGTTCTGGCAACCCTAACAGCCAGGGCTGAAGCGCTAGAGTCGATAAAAGCTGTGAGACGAGCGTCACGGGTCCTTTCAGGAGGCAATAACCTGACGTTCTGTGCTGACTGGGCTTGGATTGCGACATGACACATCAACTGGCGAGGAGAACAGTTTGCAAGTCTACGTGAGTGACATCAATTCCATCCCTCGTCTATGGAAGGGCTGTCAGGATCGCTTCGTGGTTTTGGGGTGCTGCGTGGTAGGAAGCCAGCAGTCGACGTGGGCAGCCAAGCTCTCCTCGAGATGAACATTTGACTGCATCGCGCGCGGCCGTCTATCTCTCCTTTTTAACAACTTCCGCTTACGCAAGAGTAGGGAGGACAGCCCTCAGCTGCAGAGGCTTAACGAACGCCCGAGTTGAATGACGGTAATTTGTGATTGGGGCGTGTTGCGTTTAGTCAAACTGGAGCGCGTTAGCCAGGGATGTTCCAAGCTTACTTGGGCGAGGGGACCTACGGGCGTCAGGAAGGACTCGGCAACGAATCTCGCACGGGCGTTCAGCTGATGAAGAGTTAGTCAGAGTTCCAATGCCCTCGGGATGGCGCTGGTAACATACGAAGAGCTTCATCTCGGAAATCTCCTTGTCCACCTCCTCCATGAACTGGATGATGAAGTCCACCAGCTTGTGCTTCAGCATCTCTTCCGTGTGGAAGTTGGTGATGAGGAAGGAGATGTCATAGCCCTGGACCAGGTCAGCAGCGTTCTAGGCATGGCATCATGGCGAGCTGGGAAGGGCAGAGCTGTGCTTTGCTTGGCCAGCCACCGATACCCGAGAGTCCACCAACCTTGATGGCCTTCCTCCTCAGGATGAAGAAGGACTCGGCGCGTTGCGTCAGGAAGCGAGTGAACTTGTGGACCAGGATGTGCTCAATCTCGTCGGCCTGCTTGATCTTGATGGATATGCGTATGGAGTTGATGCTGGGTTCGATCAGGACCCTCTCGTTCTCGTTGCGAGCAATCGTCAGCGGCGTCAGGAGCACCTCGGGCGACGTCTGGGCCTCGATCTCGGGGACATTGTGTCGCTCGGCGGTCTGGGAGGCGAAGTTGGAGAGGGTGAGGGCGGATGTCAGGCTGCTTCGGACAGCCTGGAGGTAGGGGCGGAGAGACTGGGACTGGAGGCGGCGTGTCAGCGAGGAGGATCACAATGGCTTTCGGCGGGGCGTGATGATGGGTGCGCACCATGGTTGCAATGGTCGACGGTCTTCCGCGACTCGGATATCGTTGGAGATGGTCGTCGGTCGAGCCCGCGGGGTTCGTGAAGTCGGGGCGGCTGGGAGGCACTGACGTCTCGCGGTGGGGCAGAATGACAGCACCGCCGAGCTCGAGACGTGGATTCAGGCAACGGGAGGCGCAAGCTGCGATGCACGTGACTCTGCTGACTTGCTCATGCTTCTACCGCGTAAGGTCGCTCGTTCCCGGCCCCGCAGATCCCCCGCCGCCAACGCCTGGTACGATGCCCTCCATGGCCGATGGACCCCGCTAAGCGAATCAATCGGGCACCCAGCGCGAGACGCCTCGGGAGGGCCAGGGGGAGCATGCTGATAGGTAACTGTACTTTGGCGCCCCGCAAACAACCCGCCGGTTGCCTTGTACTACCAGGTACATGACCCTCACCCCAGGCCGCGGCGGTGACGCACCTTGACAGTTTGCCTCCCTCCTGCAAACTTTCCCATCCCCAACCTTTTGCCATCAACAAAGCTTGTGAGCGAAGCCAGATCGCGGTGCCTGCCTTTATAAGCCCTCACACGACCCCCCAGGCTTCATCTTCGAGCTCCCAGAGCCAGCCCACCACGCACGCACGCCCCCCAAGCGGAGTCGTCATCATGGCTACCATTCCTGGTACAGTCCCCCCGCGAAGCATGTCCACTCGGCCCTTCCACTGACGCAAATGCCGCCTCCAGTCATCTTCAAGCACTCGGGAAAGAAACACGAGGTCGAGATCGACACCACCGCCAACGGCGAGACCCTCAAGTACCAGCTCTACAGCCTCACGGGCGTGGAGCCCGAGCGCCAGAAGGTCCTCGTCAAGGGCGGCCCGCTCAAGGATGACGCCGACCTGTCCAAGCTCGGCCTGAAGCCGGGCCAGGTCATCATGATGATGGGGACGCCCTCCGACGGCGGCGCCGCCCTGTCACGACCCAAGGAGGCCGTCAAGTTCGTCGAGGACATGACCGAGGCGGAGGCCGCCCAGCAGGAGGGCGCGACCCCGGCCGGCCTCATCAACCTCGGCAACACCTGCTACCTCAACTCGACGCTGCAGACCCTCCGATCGATCCCCGAGCTCCAGGACAGCCTCACCAAGTACAAGGCCAAGGGCGCCACCCCCCGGCCCGCCCAGGGCAGCCTGGGCCTGACGCCGGTCTCGCAGGCGGACCTGGCGACGCCGCTCGTCGACCTCTACAAGATGATGGCGGAGACGCAGGACAGCGTGGCGCCCCACACGTTCCTCACGGTGCTGCGGTCGGTGTTCCCGCAGTTCGCCGAGAAGTCCAAGCAGGGCCACGGCTTCGCCCAGCAGGACGCCGAGGAGGCGTGGTCGCAGATCGTCAGCCAGCTGAAGCAGCGGCTGGGCGAGGGCGAGGGCTCGTCCTTCATCGACCGGTACATGGCGGGCGAGATGAAGTCGACGCTCGAGGCCGACGAGCAGGCGGCCCGCGAGGGCGGCGAGGCGACGGGCCAGTCGAGCGAGACGTTCTTCAAGCTCAACTGCCACATCGACGGCACCATCAACCACCTGCGGGACGGCATCGCGGCGGGCCTGACGGAGCAGATCGAGAAGAGGTCGGATGTGCTGGACCGCGACACGACCTTCACCAAGAAGTCGACCATCTCCCGGCTGCCCAAGTACCTCACGGTGCACTTTGTGCGGTTCTTCTGGCGCCGCGACACGCAGAAGAAGGCCAAGATCATGCGCAAGGTCGTGTTCCCGCACGAGCTGGACGCGACCGAGTTCTGCGACGAGGAGCTCAGGTCGGTGCTCGTCCCCGTGCGCGACAAGGTGCGGGAGATCCGCAAGGACGAGGAGGACGTGCAGCGGGCGCGCAAGCGGCGCAAGATGAACCCGGTGGACCGCGGCGACGTGGCCGGGTCGTCGGGGGCGGTGCCGGAGAAGACGGCGCTGGAGAAGGCCAACGAGAAGAAGGCGCCGGTCAGCAACCTGCCCAAGCCGCCGGCGGACGGCGACACGGAGATGACGGAGACGTACAAGACGGACGCCGAGTTCGAGGCCGAGCGCGACGAGGCGCTGCTGTCGCTCAAGAAGGAGCTGGACGGGCTCATCAGCCCGGAGCTCCGCAAGGACCAGGGCGCCAACCAGTCGGGCCTGTACGAGCTGCGGGGCGTGGTGACGCACCAGGGCTCCAGCGCCGACAGCGGCCACTACACGTCGTACGTCAAGAAGGAGGGCCGGCTGGACCCCGCCACGGGCAAGAGGGGCGAGGAGGACGGCAACTGGTGGTGGTTCAACGACGACAAGGTCAGCGAGGTGCCGTCGACGGCCATCGACGCGCTGGCGGGCGGCGGCGAGTCGCACTCGGCGCTGATACTGCTGTACAAGGCCGTGGCGCTGCCGACGGCGGATGAGGCGAGCCGCTGAGCGACGTCCGTTTTTCCTGCGGCTGCGCTTCCGGGTGTCTGAGGCTGGTTAGGACGTGTGCTCGAGCCGGCGTTGCATAGCTAGGACAGAATGGCTGGTCTAGGGAGTGGCCACGGGACGAGAGACGAACGATGAACGTGAGGGTTGCATTTGCCATGAGTGGTAGACTGATGAATTGATTACATTGCATTTGACTGTAGCCTGGTCCTGTCTATCGTGACGATGCTTCTTACGAGCTCGTCTCGAGAGGTATAAATTTATTTCCATCCTCACCGCGAACCGCCCGACCCGTCTGTCCGTCAACAGCATGACCGCGGCGCGGCGTCTTTGCTGGACTGGCTGGCCTTCCTGATGCCAGCGCGGGCTTGCGAGCCGGTCCGCGGGGTATCCTACACTCCTCGTGCCTCCAATCCGGGCATCGCAGCCAGGACGTGCCCGATCAGGGCGCCACATCACTTCTTCTGCTTCTGCTTCTGCTTCTGCTTCGTCTTGTTTTTGCTTGCCGTGCACCGGGCAGCGAGGCCATCTACTTCGCGGCCTCGGCGTCCCTCGCGGCCTCGGCGTCCCTCGCAGCCTTGGCGTCGCGCTCCTTGGCCCTGGCCTCAAAGGCGGCGAGCTTGTTCGTCAGGGCGGCGCGCTGGTCGACGAGGTTGCGGCGCTGGGTCTCGAGGACGGAGATCTGCTCGCTGAGGGGGGACTCGCGGAACTGGCCGCGTTTCTGGGGTTGTCAGATGACTGCTGACAGAGGGGACAGAGGGGGCAGAGGGGACGGAGGGGACAGGAGGGGGAGGCGGAAGAGCTCACCTCGGACCATTCCTGCTGGGTCTTGAGGCCGGCGCCGTAGATGGCGCCGGTGAAGACGACGGCGGCGAAGCAGGTGGCGATGACGCCGGCGCGGACCTTGCGGGTGGCCATGGGGAGAAGTCGAGGGAGAGGTCGAGGAAGGTGTCACCAGTAGTCACGCCAGACCTGCTGGGCCTGCTGGCTCTTGACGGAGGAGGTGCTGGCGGTGCTGGCGGTGGAGGCGACGCTGGTGACGGAGCTGGCGCGGCTGTGGATGTGGGGTCGGGGGCGGTAGGACGCGGGCGGTGAGGGGGCCCGGGTGGCAGTCGTGCTGGAGGGCGGAGTGGAGGTGGAAGTCGAGCAGGAATACGGAGGGGAGGATGCCGTCGCGGTCGAAGTCGAGCGCTGGGGCCAAGGCTGCAGTTCGAGTTCGATCGTCGCGGTCGCGGTCGCGGTGGCAGTCGCAGTCGAGGCGCCAAGGCCGGGAGCGGAGCGGGTCACGACCAGGGCCAGGTCCAGGGCCGTCGAGGGCAGGAGCGAGGCCCAGTGTCTTAGTAATCGCCCGCGTCCGCTCTTGCCGTCGCCGTCCGTCATGATGTGGTGATGCCGTGGATCCGATGCGATCCCAGGTGATCCACGTCCCGTCATCTGCAGAATACAAAGACACAGGTCGAGAGCATACAAGGCACGGCGCCATCTTTAAAAAGCGAGCCAGGTCTGCTACCCTTCTGTTCGCACGCGCAAGGTTTCGCCCACGCCCCTCCGACCCCCCACCCTCGGACTCGTTGAAACGGGTGAGCGCGAGCACAGGCACGAGCACGAGCCGGTAAGTTTGGCCTGGCCTTCTGACTTCTGCCCTCTGCACCATCGTGTCGCTGGAGCACCCTGCTGTCTGAAACGCCACTCTTGTGAGGGAATGCGAGGGGCGAGAGGCGGAGATGGGACGAGTCTCGTTCCCAACGGCGTCCGTCTCGTCCCTCACCTCATCCACTCACGCAGTCGTCCTCACACGCCATGTCGGGTCCCTCAGCGGAGATGCTATTCCCGGGTCGTCTCGAGACTGACATGCCATGTCCCAGCACCCGTCCCAGCAGATACAGATAACCGCCGCAACGACAAAGAAGCCATGGCCCCCCGCGTCTTCATCGTCCGCCACGGCGAGACAGAGTGGTCCCTCAACGGCCGCCACACGGGCTCGACCGACATCCCCCTGACCCCCAACGGCGAGAAGCGCATCCGCGCCACCGGCCGCGCCCTCGTCGGCCGCGACCGCCTCATCGTGCCCCGCCAGCTCGCCCACATCTACGTCTCCCCGCGCAAGCGCGCCCAGCGCACCTTCGAGCTGCTCAACCTCGGCCTGCGCGACCCGCTGCCCTGGCAGCCCCACGGCGCCCCGGCCACCGACGGCGACGACGACGGCGGCGGCACCAGCACCCTCGACGGCGCCGGCCGCTCCTGCGACGCCCAGGTCCAGGTCACCAGCGACATCTGCGAGTGGGACTACGGCGACTACGAGGGCATCACGAGCCCCGAGATCCGCCGCCTGCGCTGCGAGCAGGGCCTCCCCGACGGCTGGGACATCTGGCGCGACGGCTGCCCCGGCGGCGAGTGCGTTCCCTGCTCCTTCCTTTCCTGCTCCTTCCTTTCCTCCCCTTCCCCTTCCGCTTCCTGCTCCTTCCCACTCCTACCCCTTCCTGCTCCCTCCCCTTCCTGCTCCTTCCCATTCCTGCCCCTTCCTGCCCCTTCCACTGCCTGCTACCTCTCCTTCCTGCCCGTTCTCCTTCCTGCCCCTTCCCCTTCCTGCTCCTTCGCCTTCCTGCTCCTTCCCATTCCTACCACCTCCCCTTCCAAACCCCTCCCCCTCCTACCACCTCCCCCTCTTGCTGACCCCCCGCAGGAGCCCCGAGCAGGTCACCGAGCGCCTGGACCGCCTCATCAAGGACATCCGCGACCGCTGGCAGGCCCCCGTCCTGAACAGCGCCGCCGATGCGGCCGCCGGGAGCGGCACCGGCGACGTCCTCGTCGTCGCCCACGGCCACATCCTTCGCGCCTTTGCCCTGCGCTGGGCCGGCAAGGCGCTGCACGAGGGGCCGGCCTTCGTGCTCGAGGCCGGCGGCGTCGGCACCCTGAGGTGAGTCCTGCCACCCTTCCTGCCACCCTTTCTTGCCCCCATCCCCCCACATCCATTCCCTAGGCGAGCATCGCACTGACGGGTACCACAGCTACGAGCACCAGAACATTGACGAGCCGGCCATCCTGCTGGGCGGCGCGTTTGTCGTCGACATTGCCGAGAAGGCCGCCGGCGAAAAGTGAGGACGCACGCGGACGAGCTCCCGCGCATGGGCATTAGACGACGATGATGATGAGTTTTTCATGCTGTGAATAGACTAGGCTACCTTACCGAGAGCACGCCATCCTCCACGCGTCAGAGCATGCCGTGACGTCTATGCCTTCACGCCACGCGCCAGGAAGATCCGTCTCTTGCGCTCGTCCCCCGTGCCGTGGAACACGAGCCCGCTGCCAATCTCCTGCAGCGCGTAGTCCCGCCCGGCGCCGGCACCCTCGAACATGGCCCGCATGCGCTCCTCCGAGAAGCCGTGGTGCATGACGCCGCTCGCCGAGGTGGCGGCCCCCTCGGCGGCAGGCTCACGGTGGCTGTGATCGTGTCCGTGACCGTGTCCGTGATCGTGCCCGTGGCCCTGTCCGTGACCGTGTCCGTGGTCGTGCCCGTGGCCCTGTCCGTGGTCGTGCCCGTGGTCGTGCCCGTGCCCGCTGTGCGGGAAGAAGTCAATGATGAGCAGCACGCCGCCGGGCTTCAGCCGCGCCACGAGCCGCCGGGCGGCGTACTCGGGGTCCTCGAAGTGGTGGAAGCCGAGGCCCACGACGGCGAGGTCGAAGCCGAAGAACAGGTCGCCCGCGAGGGCCGCCGGGCTGGGGTCCGCGGGGTCCGTCAGGTTCCCGTGGTACGCGTGCATCTCCTCGGGGGAGAGGCCCTGCCGTGTTTCCTTCGGGTCAGCACGGGAGCGAAACGGCGAGCAGGGGAGGGAAAGGCCGGGGGGGCACGCAGCGGGCGACGGGACGAACCTGGTTCTCGGCTCGGGCGTTGTACGCCGCCACCATGTTGGCCGAGATGTCGACGCCGACGCATTGCGTCGTGTACTGGGCGAGAGACTGTCGAGCACGAAGCGCGTCCTCCGTCAGCCCACGGCACACCACACAGGCTTGGCGGGAGCGACCCGAGGGGGACGCTCCGCCGGGGATCACAAGCATACCCTCGACACGAGCCCCGTGCCGCACGCGTAGTCCAGCAGCCTCACCGTCTTGCCGCTGCCGTCCTCGGCGGGGAGGGCGTCGTCAGCCTCGTCATCGCTGTCGTCGTCGACCCAGTCTACGCCGATGAAGGCCCTGCGGTTCTGGATCTCCTGGGCGAGCTGGGCGATGGTCTTCTCGAAGCGGCGGTCGTAGTCAGAGGCCAGCTTGCTGGTATGCGTCAGCTCGTGTCAGACAGCACAAGGTCGCACCGCTCCGTGGCACCGCCCTCGACACGACGGCCGTCCTGGACGTGAGACGCAGGCCAAGGATCTCTCGGCGGGGGGGGACGACGGGTCGGGAGAGGCGCCCCTGTAGGAACCCGGTCTCAGACGGGCAGGACGGGCCGGGTGGCGCGTCGCCCGCCGGTCTGCGGGGCAGCGGGGAGCACACGTACTCAAAGTAAGCCTTGTTGACAGCTGTCGTGTCACTCATGATGGCGGTGCGGTGCGCGGTGGCCCCGGTTCGAATGCCGTATGGGTCCTGCTTGGTGACGGTGATGGTGATGTGTGTTTGCGGTTGTGAATCTGAGCGTCTTCACAGATGCCAGGTCAGCGCCAGAAGCCGAGCTTAAATGACGACAGGCGGAGACAATGCTTGACGGGGCAATGCCAAAGTCTCCGAGTTGACTGATTGACTGATTGATTGACTGATGCGTGGTTTGAGGAGAGTCGGCGGAGACATTTCGGGCACATCCGAGTTCAAACCCACTTGGACGAAGGCTTCGGCGGTGCGGTCACAAAATGTGCCGCAGTCGGCGACCCGCTCTGGCCGCCCCACGACTGGCCGGCGACGAACGGCGCCAAGTGCTCCCGGGCCCGGCCCAGAGGCAACGGCCTTGGATCCCCCCGATGCTCAGGCTCGCGTCCCGTGATGACTGGGGAGCCTCGTCTGGTATGGTCTGGTCTGGTCTGATCTAATCTGGCTGTCCGTCTGTCTGACCGTCTGTCTGGCGTCGTCCTCCACCGTAACGCGCCGTCTTGTTTCGTGCACGAGTACATGGAGACATGGAGTGCAGGTATTGCTCGCTTGTACCAGGTACGGCTCACGAAACAAATCCAGGTTCCCATGCCAGGAAGCCGGCGAGAACTGCCGTGCTGGCCAGGCCAGGCCAGACCAGCCACCGCCTCCTGCTCCAGCGCCAGCTCCAGCTCTGTGATATCGGCTCACACGTGTTCCAATCACGATGATCCGATCCACGGCCCCCTCCCCTCCGCGCCCGGCGGCACTGACGATGGCGCTCGTGATGGCGCCCGTGATGGCGCCGTGATGGCGCCCGTGATGGCGCCCGTGCTGACGATGGATGGCGCCCGTGCTGACGATGGATGGCCACGGCCAGTGCGGCGAGAAGCAGGCAGCAGCAAACATGGCGCAACAGGAAGCGGGCAGCGCCCGCGGGAGGGGGTGTCCAACCAGCCAGCCAGCCAGCCAGCCAGCCAGCACATCCATCCATCCGCCCATCCGCCCACGGTTGCTTGCATACGCTGTGCTCGCTGAGCAGCGCTCCCCGTTGGACGGCGAGACGGCTGATGAGTTTCAACCCCGCCCCCTTCCCAGCCTTTCTGCCGGTAGTCGAGGGAAGAGGAGGGGGGAGGAGGTGGCATGAGATGGCGAGCACACGTCACGGAGGCAGCGAAACAGATGACACCGACTGACCGAAATCGCGCCCGCGAGGCCAGCGTTGCAACGCCCAGCGTCGTCGGCGCGGACAGGTTTTGGTGTTGGCCGGAAGCAAGCAGATCGGCCGCGATCCTGCCGCAGCCCGCGCCGGTCCGCGGCCCTGTCTGCTGCGGCGGGTGGCCGGGGGGCTGGCTGGGGGTGGCCCCAGGGCGATGGCGCGCGTTCGCGGTGAGAGGAGTCGGCGGCGATGCGACGCTTGAGGGGCGCGCGCCGGGGGAAGAGCGGTGACGGACAGATGGCGAGCTGGCCGCCTGCTTCAGACCCAAGCCCCTCGAGCGTCAGCCCAGGCGAGGTGTCGGAGACAACCCACGTCCCATCGCATGTCAACTCGAGTCCTCTTGCTTCTGACGGTACCGGTCGTCGTGGCTGGCTGGCTGGCTGGCTGGCTGGCTGGCTGGCTGGCTGGCTCGTCCGGAACGCTTGGGTTGGTCGAACGCTGCTGGCTCGTCCGGCACGGTTGGTCGAGTGCTGCAGGCAGTCGGAAGACCCCCGTTGGCACCCCCCTCCCCTTCATCCCTGAACCCCCGGTCTGCCCGTGCTCGTCGTGCCGTGTCCGGGCTTCGCTGCCCATCCATGTTCGATGTTCGCCCTGTCAGATTTAGATTTCACGAGATGGATGGGGATGGGTACTTCCGTGTCTCTCCACCCTGCGCGACTCGCACGCGCATCCTTGCGATTCCTGCGCCCTCCCTGCGTTGTGCGTTGTGCATATTACGTTCCGCATTTCGCCTCGTGCATTGTGGAGGGGAGGTCGGGTAGGTGTGCTTACTTACATCCATCCATCGGGCAGGACCTTTGTGCGACCGTCAGCCGTCCGAGCCATCAGTGACGAACGAATGGGCGAGGGGGGGGATGGTTGAGGGGGTGTGTCGGTGGTGGGTGGGTGGGTGTCGTCCGTGTGCGTGTGTCGTCCGTGTGTTGCGCGAGTGCGTGAGAGAGAGAGAAAGAGAGAGAGAGAGAGAGAGAGCCACAGCGCCCCTCGCGGCCAGCTCGGCCAGAACCCAACACAGCCCAACCTCGATCCTTCCTTCCCATCCATCCATCCAACTACCGGAACCGCCAGTCGTCTCTCTCTCCTCTGCACCTCGCTCACCATTTCTTTTTCTTCCCTCCCCTCCCCTCACGATGCCTGCATTGCAGAACCGCATTGCATGTGAGACAGGAGTCACGGTATAAGTGATATCGATTCGCGCTCGGGTGGTGTACGTGTAGTCAGTGAAGTGTAGGGGTGGGCGGTGGTGGCGGCGCAGCCCTTCACCAGGTACCAGTGAGCGCGACCGACGGACGGATCTGTCGCTCACCGCTGCTTCGCCGCACGCACGGGGGGAGCAGGGTCCACGCAGCAAACTGCCAACAAGCCGCCAGGCGATGGATGGATGCTCCTTTCCTCTTGTCTCTCATGCCTCCCTCCCTCGTCGGCTCGTCCTTCTCCTGCGCGCGGCCGGATCGCTCGTTGGTGGCTGCCATTGCCGTCTTGAGAACCGTCGGGCGCCGCTCGCGTGCCATGGACCGTAGACTATGGACCGTGGGCTATGGACCGTGGGCTATGGACCGTGGACCGTGGGCTATGGACCGTGGACCGTAGACTGTGGACCGTAGACTATGGACCGCAGACCGTAGACTATGACCGCAGACCGTAGACCGTAGACCGTCGACTGGGACCGCAGACCGTCGACTGGGACCGCAGACCGACCACGGCAGTGCGACCCGGCCGAAGTAACGCGGCCGCGCCGTTATGGACCAGGCGCGTACCATGTTCACGGCGAAGCGACGCAAAACAGGACCAGGCCGTGCAGTGCAGAGCAGAGCAACACGACGCAACGCAAAGCAACCCCAGGCGCGCAACGCAGGTCGGTCGTCGTCGTCGCTGCCACCCAAGCTCGGACGCGAACCCTTCGGCCGTTTTGATCGAGCGCACGGAGGCCGGCCGGGACGGTGCCCCCCTCCCCATCCCCCCCCAAGGGCAGGCCAGTCAGTTTTGCATCAGCCCTCAGCTAGCTTGTCAGTTGGCCGCGGACGGGCGGCTGACGTGAACGGCGGGGATCGCCAGCCGTCCGCGCAACGACCTATGAGCGAGTCTCCACCGAAAGACCTGCATGCGGTCGCGGTCTCGTGGGAAAACCTGGACGCGGTCAACGACTAGGGTTGACCAGAGCGGAGCAGGCTCCCTGGACTCTCCCGGCAGGGGGGGGGGGAGAAAGAGGCGAAAGAGAAGAACGAGGAGAGCGAAGGCAATGGGTGAGGGCGGGCCGGCGAGGGGTGCGTGAGGATGGAGGGGGGCGGGCGAGAGTGGATGACGGTGGCTGGGCCGTTGGGGGGTTGCTGGGGTACGAATCTACCGCCCGTACATGGCGGGCGATGGATGGATGGGCAGACGGGCGACATGCGTACATCGTGATGGGTCTCGACGCATGTCGGTCTTCTGTCGCCATGCCCTGCCCTGCCATGCCAGACAGGCCGTCGCCTCTCCCTCACCCCGCAAATCCCTTTGTTCTTCCCACAGCCGTCGCCGCCGCCGCCGCCGCCACCGTCACCGTCGTCCATCCCAAGACGGACCCCGGTCGCACGCCTGCCCGGTCCGTTGCTGCAGTTGCATCGTCACATCACGCCCGAACCTAGGGAAAGCGAAGCCAAGCCAAGCGAAGCGACCCGTTCGAGTGCGACACGTGTGGATCGGCCACCCGACGCACTGTAGCCGCGAGTCACGGCGCGAGGCATCTGATGAATCTGACGGACACCAGACGACGGGCCGGCAGACGGCTGATGGCCGGCGTGTGGACTTCAGTGACGGGTTGCAGTCGGCTAGAAGGGGGCATGTTGGTGCGAGAAAACACGAGCGCGGCTTGCAGCGACAACAGGCATGCCCTCTCCGCCGCCTGCAGCGCGTGCCTGTCCGTCCCCTTTCCCTATCCACCACCTCCCTCCCCCCCCCCCCCCCCCCGGTCAGTGATGATCAGCTCGGTCCAAGCGCGGAGCGTGCCCCATCGCAATCATCTGAACGACCCTGCTCGGGGGAATGCCGTGCCCCAGTCGGTCGGTCTCGAGAGAATGCAAGGATGCGGTCGTCTGTCGTCCGTGAACGCCTCCAGGGGCCCGACGACCATGGTTCGTGCTGATGCTCGCGCCGGACGAGCGACGGCCTCTCTGGTGAGCATTCGTTGAACACGATCTTCTCCCCGCCCGGCGACGGGCGAGGACTGCGCTGAACAGCCGGCAACCCAGGTTGGTCGTGCTCGTGCGGTTCGGCGGCCATCGATCGAGGTCGCCGAGGCGCCCTGCTAGCCCGCCAGCCGGTCGTCTGGGGCCATCACTGGCTTTGACCCTTCATCCCTCCCCCATGGACGTGGAGCCTTGTCAACAAAGAAGGAAACGTGCGAGCGGGGATGCGCGGGAGGGACGGGACACGACGGCTACACGCAGACAGCTTCGGTCACGTGATTTATCCAGCAGCCCCCCGTCCAGGATGAGTCCAATCATGCGAGACCACGAAGACGGCTCGGACGGGATGGAGCAAGGGGGGAGTTGAGACTGGCCAGGAATCCGAGCAGGCGAGAGCCTTTGCCCTTCCACCGTCGCTGATATGCTGTCCGGTGTTGTTTCCTTGCTTCTCCAGTGGTCAAGCCTGCCCGAAACCGCACCATGTCTGATAAGCCCCCGCGCCAACATGCTTTTGGACCCCGTACCGAGGCACCTTGCGAGTGAGGCACGAGAGGTTCACGCCTTGTGTGACCTGTTGGCCTTGCTTTTTTTCTCGTCCTTGGTTCGATCGACGCGACCCAACGCATACGGCACTCGCAGCCAGGCTGTCCGGGTTTCAAGTCCGTGCTGGCTTGACGTATCACGCACGCTAACGTCCCCTCTGGTGCGCCGCTGGTTCGATTTTACCCCTCCCTCCCTGGACGGCCGCGCCGCCTGCGCAGGAAGACAAGACAACGGCTGAACGTCAAGATTGCGGTGACAGGCTGCATCGTGTGTTTCGCCGAGTACGCGGCGGGTTTACTTTCGGACAGCAGGGTCCAACACTTTTGGGACACCCCAGCAAAGCTTGCCTGGTGATGAGCAAGACCTTTGCGACCCTCGACGTCCTCATGGCCCGCCGGTGTTCAGCCAACCTTGCTGTCAGCAGGTCAAGACAGTTGAGCGAGGCTCGGGCCGCAGATGTCGTACACGTCCGCCTCCGTGCCCCTCGAGGCCCACATAGGGCAACAGATAGCATTTGGTAGCTTGGGCCAGCTGGACTCTCATCATAACCAGGTAATGCGCAATGTGCAATGTGGAGATAGCGCGTCCTGCCATCCCCGCGCCACGACCTGTGTACCGTCCGACCACCTGAAATTGCACTTTCGGTCAACTGGCCTCGGGCGACTACACGTACCGGGTGTGTTGTAGCGCTGGAAAGGTCTCTACGAGATGCAGTGAGTATGCGGTCGAAGCCCAAAGTCTTGATTACGCATGGTGTTGGGGAGGGCAAGCTGCAACGCCCCCGAGAGATTGTCCGAGTCAACCAACCCAGCCAAACAACGTAATGTCGCTGCTGGCAATGGATTATTGGTCCTCGTAGGCTTGAAAGTCTCTGGGCGGGCCAAAAAAGGAGAAAGACGCGGCCGGCGAGGTTGCTCTGTTGACCCTCACGTGCTCGACGACCCGTCCTGCTGACCAGTTGGGAGGTGCTGCTGGGGCTTGACCTGAGAGCAACATTCTCGAGAAAGGCTAACAAGCCATTTTCTACTGTGAACAAGAGATCCTTCTGCATTGTGTTCACAGGCTGGTTGGTAGCGTCGAACGACAGGCTGCCAGAATGGGCTTATTCGTGAACCTGACAACAAGCTGGCGACTTGATGGGGGCAGGACGGCACTCGGAGCCCCGGTGCCGCAGTGTCTGCCAATCTCTTACACATATTATACAGCTATGCGGCTTTGTGAGAACACAGCGAGAACAATCGCAGTGCAGTTATTTCAGGCTGTCTGCAGCTGCTCGGGGTCCGTGGTATAGCAGCCGCATGAGATTTTCTGCCCTTCAGGATTATGGTCGCGTCGCCAATGGGCAGCCCTTTCGGCGAGCTGAGCGAGGGGGTGAACAACTTGGCCTGCTGCGTTACTCGCCATGCCGATCTTCTCTTGACCACACCACCAAGCCCTGTTCACTTATGAATAGCTAATCTTAGCAATGCAAAATGTGATAGCGGGCTTGCAGCAAGAAGAAAAAGTAAAGGAAGTGAGCCAAATATGCGCGGCCAATGTGACACCTGATGTGATATGTTAACGGCGAACGGATCCGTCTCTGCACCTCCCCGTCCGAGAAGCTGCCGGTAATTACACATTCGTTAGTGCCTCACATTGAGAGCGCGCACACCGTATAGTTAGGTCGGGACGCATGAGAAGACTCCAGGATGTGCCTCGCATCGGACCATTTGGATTTTGGATCACTCAGGCGGACGTAAAAGTGTTGCCATGGCGTGCTGCCAGGCTGAGTGACATGACATGAGGGCCGAAGCCACACTCCAGTGCTGGCTTGGAGACGCCTGTGGGCTGGAAGTAGGGTGTATGTAGGGGATTTGTATTGTCGAGGCCAACATGTTTGACACCCCTCCCCCTTCTCCGATCGAGATGAAATTCGCGGGTGCGGTGCAACACTGACAAGCGCGCGGTGTATACTGTGTGTAATCGGAGTGCATCCTGTATCGGTAGCCAACGCTTCTGCAGGTTTGGGGCAGGGAGCGTCAGACGGCGACAGGCAAGGTGGCGGGAGTATCCTTGAGAGACTGGCGGGCCGGGGTTTGGATGGTCGGCCCATGCGTGCTGCAGGAGAGGCTTTAACACCCCCCCCCCCCCCCNCCCCCCCTTCCCCCCAAAAGCTCGTGCACCTTGCCGCCCGTCTCACGTCACCTCGAGGCAGGTTGACCGACAGACGGTAGAGTCCTGTGATGTCCAAAACCGATCCTGTTGCCATGTGGACGCAGGTCCAATGCAGGAACTCTTTTGGAGATCTCAGAGCATGTGAAATCCTTGAGAAGAGAGTGTGTTCGGTCGCCAGAGAATAGAAAAAAGACGTGAACAACGAGGTCGAGCGCGCAGGCCAGGTGCTGTTCCTGGAGCATTGCCTGGGCTGGGAGGTCCTGCTGTTCGATTGGGGCTGAACCGTCACAGTCCAGGGTGTTTGCTGTTGGCGTGAACCGGGGGAGGGAGGAGTGGGGTGGCGAGACACTCGTGGGGCCTTGGGCCACCCGCCCGAATGGACCGCTAAAAACGGAAGAAGAAAGCCTTCGGCTGGCGATTGGGTCGATGTCGGTGCCCTGGGCGTCGTTCGTTCGTCCGTCGTTGACACTAGTTTCCCCTTCGTGTCCTTTGGTTGGGGGTCACGATGGACGGTCGTATAAACAGCCAGCTTTTGCAAGTGGCCAAACCAGTGCCAGCCAACCTGCTGTTTGTTGCCGCTGGACGACTCGTGGGGGTGGATCTCGGAGAGTCCTATCTGAGGCGGGAGGAAAGGGGCCTCGCAAAGGCCTTGTTGAGCCGCGTGCGTTCTGCGCGCAGCAAGATCTTGACCCCTTTCGTTAAATTCGCCTCGGTTCCGGGATTGCGGCCAGGATTGTCCGGCTTCATAGGGTCCTTGGGACGAACGTGGGAAGTGTTGACACCTAGGAGAAGGGATGCGTGGTTCTGAGGGGTTACGTACGCTGTGCTTCTCTATTGCCTGTGCCATCATCCAAGAGGCGTGGGGGCGACCAGCGCCTTCTTTGTGCGACGTGTAGAAGAACAGTGCATTTTTGTTGAGGTGCGAGACAGGAAATGGGAGACGAGAGGCGGGAGACGAGAGTGTTGACATGTACAAGACGAGGATTGGGGGCCGACGGAGAGCTGAGCTGATGACGGAGACGGAAGATGGCGAAATGAATGTTGAAGTCAACGGAATGAGGCGTTGGACATTGACCCTCTCACTCCTACCCCTGTATTCGTGGGGGGTTGGACTGCCGTCTCCTTCTCGGGGCAGCAGCGATCCTACGAAGCATCAACACAACACAGTACCACTTTCTCATGGGCAGTGACATCCGAAAGTTTGCTTGAGGTGACGAGACCTGGGCTTGGGACAGGTACGAGTTTAAAGGGGGGGTGGGAGTTCAGGCTGGAAACCAGGCGCCCAGGGGGGGGGAGGGGTGTGTCCCGCAATGTGCACTGGAGACTGCACTGCATAGGGTGTGCTGAGAGAGCGACCAGGGCGGGAACGGACGATCGGCTGACCCCAACTTCCCGGGTAAGGGACAAAGGGACAACAATGTCAAGTAGGTACCTAGGGTAAGGTACCTAGGAAAGTGGCTGCACCTGCCACTCACTGGCTCCTGACGTTGAGGTGTCTCACGGCAGCAACCCCATCCCCTCCTCTCCCCTGCCCTTCCCCAATCGCATCGCAAGGCAGAGAGAGAGAGGCAGCCGCGCGAGGACGGCGCTGGTGCTCGGTGTGTGCGTGCATCAGCTCAGATGCGTTTTCAGCGTCTTGACCCCCTCGTCCTTTCCCCCTCCCTGCTTCACCATCCATCTTCCACGTCCATTCAGACTTATTCATTCTAAAAGGCCTCCTACCACAGCCTGACATGGCGTCCCACAGCCTGACATGGCGTCCCACAGCCTGACATGGCGTCCCACCATGTCGACCGTGGTGTGTGTCCTCGGAGTCGGTTCCTCGAGCCCTATTCGTCTGGCCTCTCCCGCCTCAATCCGAGCCAGCCAGCCAATCGCCCTGCAGTCTGACGGCCTCGCCGTGCGGCACTGGCCCACAGCCGACACGTTTTTCAGCTCGTGAGCGCGATGGCGACCCGGATGGGAAGGGCGCAAGACGAGGTTGCGGAGAAGGATGTGCCAGCACGCCAAATCGGCTCTCGTCTCTCAGCAATGCAACCCTCTCTCTCGCCGCTTCGTGACGTCCTCTTCGGCCAACCAAAGCACGGCGGCGATGGGAGGTCGTCAGCAATCCCAAACGGCACACACCACTTCGCCCCCCCTACCTACCTACCCACTGTATCATCCGGACGGACGGCCAGCGCCCGTTTCCAGACTCGACACATGCCCTCATGTGATTGGGTGACAGGGGTGGCAGAATCGCTGGACAGCACGCGAGGACGAGAAATGCGACGGGAAAATGGCCCGACCCAAAGCGTACCTTACCCTCATCATCGAAACCACACTGCTGGGTCAGCTGGGTCCGGTCATTCACTCGTGTTCCGGACCCGTATTAGCTCCTCCAGCCCGCACCGCCTCGTCTCGCCCCGCATGGTCAGGACAAAGAGAACGAGCGGTCGAGGCGAAATCCGTCTCTGCTTCAGGCAAAGTTGAGACGGGCGAAGCAGGCCGCAACCGTTTGCACGACATGATCATTTCCAGTTGACATGCCTCTAACGCCCGCGACAACCTGGGTCGGGAGCCAGGGATGTTGGAGCTAATGCCGGTGAAGGCCCATCCCGTCCCCCTCCCCTCCTCCAGTCTCGTAGTTCGTCACATCATTTCCCGCTTCCCAACCAAGCCAGCGTCCTGCCGGTGACCCTTCACTCACCGCAAAGCCCAACAGGTAGCCTGTCTGAACGATGTTGCAGGCCTCGACTCGTGGCCCAGAATCAGCATCAGCTCAGCAACCCGGACAACTGACTGAACGGGCGCGCGAGACAGGTTTCGCGAGATCATGTGGCCCCCGGAAGACCCGCCCTCGATTCAGCGCGCCTCCCCCCTGCCCTGTCTCGCCAATGTCGTCATGCGCCGTTTGGTCGCCTCGGTTCCATGGTACAGTCAGAATGCTCCCGCCAGACGCATCCGGCTGCCCCTGCTTCTGCGCCCATCGTCGACCACTCTGCGGGCTGCCAATGAAACGCCGCTGCGCGTACCGTTTCAATAGGGGCACCTTCGCCGACGATGACGGCTTGATTGGACAACCACGCGGAGCGAACCAGGACGCCTCGTTTTCTCAAGACAAAGACGGAGCACATGCCTGGCCAAGGGTGCCACCACCATCCACACTGTTCCGTAGGTCAGATCTGCCGACGCTCATCATGGCACATGCGCACACAACTCTTCCAAAACGCTGCCCCGCCCGCTTGCATCCCACAACTTGAGGTCGCTCACGGCTCCAGGCCGCGACCCTGGCCTTGCGCTTGCGCACTGTTTCCTCACCCCACCGGTACCTCGTGGCCGACCCTGTCAGATCCGAGAAACGGACGCTAATCACAGGCATGGGGTCCATCCGCACGCGGCCTGGGAAAAGACCACGCAGCCACCCACCCACGGCACAGCCGGGATTATTTCCAACTGCAGACAGGTGTGCCGCCTGCCAGCCAGCGCTCCCGCGCGGGAAGCCAGGTTCTTCATGTCAGCCTCCAAGACCGATACGATCGTGGGGCCCGAAATCTTATCGAAGCCTGCATCCCGTCTAAGACGGCAGCGCTCCGCCAGTCCGCGCAGGAACTGTGGTTGCCCCGAGTTCGGCTCGTCCGCTCTTGGTGTGTCGAAATGTCCCCATTTTGCGCAGCGGCGTCGATGGTCAGCTTCGGAAGCCCCGCCCGCCAGCCATGATACCTGCGAGTTCGGCTGCCGGTGTCTCTCTTGTGCGACCCTCCTTCCTCCCTCCGACTTTTGGTCGTGGTACGCAGGCATCGTCGTCGTCCCGCGCCAGACTGCTGCAAGCGACCAGTCGCCGTGTTTGGTCCAGTTGTGGCTCACGGGGGGGTGTCCGCTAGTCGTGACAGGAAACGTGTACCGCAATGTACCCATTCAGCATGTGCGTATTCGACACCGCCATCGACAGCTCTGGAGGGGGCTTGCGGTCACATCGCTCTAGTGCTGGGCCGGGCCAATACAACAAACAGGAGGCTCGGTGACACGATGCATGGGATGGGAAACATGCTCTCTCACCCTGAGCCTGGGCACGTCTTTCAGCGTCCTCCAGCCGTCGGGGATGTGCCGTGGCTTTTCAAGCCCCGAGCCTGAAGCTTCACATGGAAGAATCAGCCCATCTGACGCGTCAAGTGCATCTGCCAAATGATTGACGGCGAGGCAGACACGGCACGGGTTTTCGTGGCAACCTTTGGCGCATGCAACCATCGTCTCTCTCTCGCTCATCTCTCAGGCGGTCGACGACCTGGTCCGGCTCCAGACACTGTGGCCGTCGGTTTTGGTGCTTGGATTTGGGCGTCGACGGCTAATTTCAAAATCCAAGCACCGACAATTCCAACCCGTGCCATTAGCGCCTGCGGCACGAACCGCTCTCGCATTGCCAGCAGCCGCGTGAAACTTTCGGCCCGTCATCAGCAGGTCAGTACTGAGCGAGGTCCGTAGGCATGGGCCGCTCCAGCGACACCGAAATGAATGGGACTCGGCCCCCTGCTGAAAGAGCAAATCGCCCAGGCGCACGAGCGCGGGCCAGCTTTCGAATGTGGTAACCAGCAAGAATCAAGGCAGGCCGTAGATCCCTCGGCACAGTGCCCATGCACGCGTCCCGCACCTGTCAGCCAGGATTGGAGACATACTCTAGGCTCCTCTGCGGCCGCTTCTGCGACCGCTTCTGCGACCACAGCCCAGCGCTGTGGGTAGGACAGGATTAGACGCGGGACGACAAGTCCAGCCAAGGATGTCAATTGCATGGATTGGCGAATCATCCCACCTCTGTTTGCTGGGGCCTGGCACATCCCCCGAGCTTGCGCTGCGCGCCATGACAACCTCACGTCCCCAATCAGCGCCGCACATCCACGGCGGCCGCACCCCCTTTGGCCTCCCAAACAAATGCACATGCTGATACGATGCTGGGACCATCACCCGTGGTCGTGATGCACCAACCAGCGAGTATCGCCCGCGTCTTTCGCATCGAGCGACATGGGAAGGAAGACGTGTCCTGGTACCACCACGCCGCCTCGAATTGGTGGGTACGGTGTCGTGTCATCGAGAGGTCTGCCGAGACGCAAACGGCTGCTTACCGGGCTCGGAGCTGTCAGAAGAAAAAAAGTACGTGCCATGTCTCACATGTAGGTGAGACGTTGCTGTCTCCCGGTGGCGTCTTGAGGTCGAGGTTCACGGGGTGGCGGCGGCCGCCAGGAAGGAAGGGAGCGGCTCGCATGCCACAAGTGACGGGCGCTTACCGTGAGATCTAAAACTGACAAAAAACGTCAAAGAACCGAACGGGCGGCAGGTCGGTCGTCGACCAACAGCATCGCCCTGGTTCAGTCGCGCTTCGGTTCCCGCCAGGAGTGTTCTTGGTTCTGAACGCGCCTGGATGCTTCCGGCCTTTTGCGTTCAAAACCACGCGAAAACGGAAGACGCAGGAGTCTGGGAATGAGACACATGACACGATCAGACCGGACAGGTCAACATGGCCGGGGGCCGTCCTGAACGGCAAAACCACCTGAGCGGCCTGCGAGGCGACGAGACCAAGTAGGCAGCGACCGAACTAGTCTGAGGACAAAGAGCTGCGGGTGCATCATATTCCTTTTGCTCGTGCTGGCAGTGCTGGACAGGGTCTCGTTATGCTGTATCACGTCGGTTGGAAAGTGCAAATTCCAAACCTCTCTCGACTCGTCAAGTTTGTGTTTTGGTCGGCAGGTTGTTGGGGGCCGGCGGGTGGACAAGCATGCGGGCTCGACACACCCCATGCCTTCCCATGTGTTCGACGGGTCTTGGAAACTGACAGGTTCAAATTCCCATATGATCGGGGCCCGGTGGCCGTCCATCGCACACCCCGGGGGGTGCTAGTGACGAAGTACCCTAGCGACATCAGCTTGGCCTTTTCTCGTGGTGTGTTCAGCAGCGCACACGCAGCGAGCCCCTCCCAGGGCACCGCACACGGCGGCGGTCGGTACGTTAGTCTGCCGGGCTTGGTTTGGGCCGTCACGGCAGGAAGGGATACTCCCGCTTCGTCGCGACAGCGATTGGGCGGCGCGACATCATCCACCCGCCCTTCCCATTCCCGCGGCTGTCCCCGCCCACGCATCCGTCTGCTGTTATTCAGAACAAGTATGGAGAGACTAGGGCAGGGCGAGACAAGGCGGAGAGACAAGGGCAAGGAAGGAAGGACCCAGAGAGTCAGCGAGACATCGAGGGGAGGGGAGGGGGGAGGCTTCGAGAGAGCACGCAGTCCGTCAGTCAGTCAGTCAGCCAGCCAGCCGGCCGGCCAGTCGATCGACGCCTTCATGTCGAGCGAGATTGACAAAGGGGGTCGAGAGGGTGGTGGGCTTCGATCGAGCCCGAGTCGTGGCGCGCGGTGCCGCCCCTGCTGGAAACGAGTCGAGTCAAACCGAGCCACGTCAAGCTGCCCCCGAGTCGAGCAAAATCAAATCCAGCATCAAATCGAGAAAGGCGGGCAGACCGACGTTCTGTCAGTCGGTCGGTCAGTCGGTCAGATAGACAGATGCTTGGACAGAAGAGCGAGCGAGGTGCGTGGACGCCAGCACCAGCCAGTCAGTGCCCAGCATCCGGTCTCCTCCACCTGGACGACGGCGACGAGGGAGGCAGTAATGACACTCGCTGGAGGCTAGCTAACCCAACGAGCCGACCCCAGTCCTAGTCCCTCGTCCCTAGCCCCTAGTCCCTAGTCTCTAGTCCAGTCGCGGCTGCCCTTGACCCTGGTGCTGGGTGCACAAGCGGGCTCCATCCAGCCCAAGCCCAGCCCGGTGCCACTTCCCTGCTGCATCGAGGTGCAGCACCGCGTACGGTACGGTGCGGTACCGCCTGGCGCCGGCCACAGGTACCTGACCTCACGGGCACATCCTCACCTGGTCCTGCCCACCATGACGGGACCCGACGGGGGGCAGGAGAAGGGAGGGGGGGTGAGGAGGAAAGGCACTTGCACACGCACCCCACTACCACACTACCCACTGTCTGGTCACGTCCACAAAGCCCACACGTCCACATCCACACGTTCTTGAGGTGGCCCCTTCCTGTCCCGTCTCCAGCTGGGCTCTGTTCCTCTTCTGCTTCTAAATCCTGAGGCCCCTCCACATACTTGAACTTGCGAGCTCTTCCTCTTGTCTGTTTCCATCTGTCTCAGGGAAACCTACCTCGCACCCACCCATCTTACCAGGCCTCGAATTCCAAGACGGTCTTTCTCTTTTCCAAACAACCTTTCACTCTCCAAACCCAATACCAAGGCCAACCACCTGTCAGGTTTTTGTCAGGTATAGCAGAGCAGAGTGCTAAGGGCCAACCTGAGGTACTACACGTACCTGCCCTTGCCAACATACCTTGCTGCTTAGGCCGACTCCTCTTTTTCCGATTACTTCTTTGCGCGCCGTCCCTCTTTCCGCCGTCCCATCCCGTCAGAGCACCCTGCCGCCACTTTCCCTCGACCAGCACCAGCACCGGCACCAGCACCAGCACCAGCACCAGCACCGGCGCCAGTGGAAGGAGCAACGCACGTACCGCCCCGCCAGCGCCTGCCTGCCTCACCCACCGCTGCCACTTGCAGTGGCACCCGCCTTTTAGCACTCAAGCTCCAAGGAGACTTAACCCTGCCTCGCCTCGCCTCTCACCTCACCTCCATCACCGCCTCTTTTCTCCCCTCCACACCACCGCCCACCACAACTGCATCCACACGACATCGACCCGATCTGGCTATCGACCAGATTTGGGTTTCGGACTCGCCCTTGATCTCGACTTTGCGTCAACCCCGGGCATCCCACGAACCCGTGCTCGCAGCGCGCCGCATTCCTTGGACTGTGGCCGCCACGAGTCCTGGAAACCCAGGGTTGCCGGATTCCAGACCCTCTTTCCACTCTTGTCTCAACCGCCAATCTCCCACATTCCCCCGTATCCTAGATTCACCACATCTGACCATCGTGTGCGCCGCCGTCAACGCCGACGCCGCAGCCGCTGCTTCGCCTCGGACCGCTCCGAAAGCATCTGCTCTCTCTATATAGCCATTTTCACTAATTGCGCCAGCCGCATTGTGCGCGTCGAGGCTTCGCGAGCCTCTCTGAACCGTCATCCGGCAGACTTTCTCCAAAAATCATCACCGGCCTCAGGAACACTCTTCTCTGCCCTTGCATAACTAGCTGTACGCCCTTGAACCAAGAGCAGCCCGACCAACACGTCAGCAGGTGCAGCTGCGAGTCCCGCAGCCCTTTTCGCACGAGGCAACGCGCCGGCCCCCGTGCGCTGGCTTCCCCATAGCATCCAGAGCATGGCAGAGGAGCAGGCAGGACGAAGGCAGCCTTCCCACCAGAGAGAAGACCCTTCGTTTGCGCGAGACGACGAAGCCCGCCAGAGGATTCACCACCCAGGATCCCTCCCACCCTCCGCAGAGCAGCGGTATCCCGACGACACGCACCCCAGACAAGCCATGACTGCTCCCATGACTTTGCCAGCCATCCAGGACCACTATGGCCAGCAGTACCAGCGAGGTTATGCGCCCCAGGATCCGCGCGGCGACCCCAGAGGCGACCCCAGAGGCGACCCCAGAGGAGATCCTAGAGGCGACCCCAGAGATCCCAGAGTTGACCCTCGTGGCGATCCCCGCGGAGAGCCCCGTGCTGGCAACTACGACGCTTCACCTAGTTCCGTGAACGGCTACCCTCCTCCGCGTCCACCGCCAGGCCCGGGTGGTCATCCAACCCAGCTTGCACCGCTTCAACCGCCCGGTCAGAGGTCTCCCACTTACCCTCCGTCAGAGACGAGGGAGGAATACTATCGGGAGCGTCAGCCACCTCCGCCACACTACCCTGACCCTTACCACCCAGAATACCATCGAGGTCCTCCGCCCCCTCCTGGAGCACGGTATCCCGAGTATGGTCCGCCGCAGCCCGGCCAAGGCATGCCGAGGTATGAATATGGTCACCTTCCGCCCGGCGCTCCGCGGTGGGATTACCCCCCTGGCGCAGTGGCACTTCCACAAGCTGCTCCGCGACAGCGGACGTCCATCGCCTGCAGATACTGCCGTAAGAGAAAGGTGAGAGAGATGCGAGGCCACACGGGCAAGTCCTGTTTGCTAATTCCGGACTTTAGATTCGTTGCAGTGGCTATCAGAGTGCGCCAGGAGGCAAATGTGTCAACTGCAGCAGGATGAACCAGGAATGCATTTTCCAGCCCGTATCATCCAGCAGCTCGACGGCCTTCATTCCGGTGTCGGCCTTGCCGGGCGGCGTGCCTCCTGGAACGACGCTCTATGGGGCATATGGCCAACCGCTGCCACCCGGCTCGATGCCTCCTCATCAGCATCCCCAGCAGGCGTATGCTCCCGGTGGCAACGGCTACTACCAGCAACCTCTGGGTTCCCCGACAAATGCGTACCCACCCTACGACCAGCACCATTCCGGGGGCAGGCGTCGACCGCGGGAGCCAGACGACGGCGACGAACTCCGTCCACCACCACCGGACCCGGCCGCAAGCGATGACCCGCGACGGAGGTCGCCTGCGGCGTCCGACTCGAATCACAGCAGTCCTGGTAGCTACATGCCCTACCCGCCAGGCCACGGGGGAGCGTTTGATGCCAGGGGCCCGCCCGCCCGACAAAGCCCAGGGCAATCGTCTTTGGCTCCTCTGTCCGCATCTGGCGATGACCGCAGCGCGACCTCGAACCAACGTCACAGCAATTCTTCGACACCAGCGGCCTCTTCCAGTTCTGTTATGAGCCTGAACAACCTGGTCGAAAACCCCTCGGATATCGACCGCAACATGCTTGGGCGACTTAACAGGGCGCCCGGGTCAGGCCGGAGGCAGTAGTCGACGCTCGACATGTGCTTTCATCGGGGACACGGACGGAGCAGGTACTGGAGCTGAGTCCGTTCGACTGCGGCCCCGACACGAGCACAAAGGTCTGCTGGTCAGGCGCACCCCCCTTTGGCCCGAAGATCGCATGGTCGGAACGCACAAATCTCGACCTCGAACGTGGCCTTATTTTCTTTGCAGTTACTGAGTGTGGTGGTATTGTGGTTGGTTCTGGCAGCAACGAGATGATTGGAGAGGGAGGTATTCTTTGATTTCGGCAATGGGTGGAGGTTTGCGTTTTTTCGGTTCGGGTTTGCCAACACAACACTGGAGAGGGCAAAGGGAGGCGCAAGATCGGATCCCGTGGCTTCGATGGGAGCGAGCAAAACGGATGTGCGTCCGGGACCATTCCGTGTCCTATTACGACATGTCCAACAAGGTCAGCACGGTTTTGCAGGAGGTTTCTTTTTGGCCTTGATGGAGCTCTCATGTTGCTCCCCCTCGCTGCTCGGAGTTGCCAGGTTGTCGTTGGCTAATGGTCTTTCCGTTTGGTTGGATTTATCTCTTTCCTTTTTCTCGTATTGCTCTTTTTGCAGTTATTTCCCCAAGGGGACGATGGATGGGTAAGATTGGCCTGCCTCACGGCAAATGTCTGTTTGTTGCGTATGAATTCCATGTTGAGTCTTTTCTTCTCCAAATTGTTTCATTCTTGTGGTCGTTGATGTTGCTTTCGTTGTTTGTTTGTCTGTTGGGAACGTAGTTGCGCGAGCGACATCGGCGTCCAGGGTCACCCAGGGAAAGGGAGCAGGAGAAGGGCAAGGCGGGTGCCGAAGATGGACTCCGGGTCGTTTCAGGGGCTGTCGGAAGGAGGAAGGACGGGGAAATCATGGATCGTCGAAAATTCAAAAATTCGAGTTGTTTCCTTATCATCTTGCCCACCAAAGGACGAACTGGCTGAACCTTGTTGACACGAATTCGTTTCCACGGCTGGCGTGGCGGAGCGGGCAAAAGCTTCTGGTTACTGCTGTCTTCGCGGACGAGACGGGACAGACGAGCTTCCCCACTTGGTCCCTGACGGACGGCAGCATCTTGACTTCGTCGCGGCGCCGCCCGCCAGCCATACCCAGAGTTTACGAATGGAAACCCTCGCGTGCATGCCCATCCTCATCGTCTGCCGCTGGCCCTGGCCTTGCGCGGATTTCTGGCTCGTGCCCTCGGCCTCGGCCTCAGTTCTGGCGGGGTTCGGGGGAAAGGGGTTCTCAAGGTCACTGTGGCATACAAGGTCGGTCCATTGGCAGAACCTTCCCGCCGGAAACTTTTCCCAGCGCAACGGACGACGGGGGCGGGCAGCGGGCAGCGGGCAGCAAAGGACCCGTAGGAGCAAAAAACCCCCCCAACGCGTGGTCCCGATCAGCTGGGAAAGCCTAGCATCTCGAGAACAAAGAAACCTCGGGGGCGTTGGACCAGCCAATTTGCCCGAATTTTATCGAGGCCCACTGTAAATGGATATCCGGGTGGTTGTAGAAGGCAGGCCGTCACGACCCGTTTTCGGTCTCGGGCTGGATCTCACGCTCTCAACAAGTGATCATGGTCCGCGAACGGGGTCGAAACATCTCCGCTGGTCACGGCCAGGCGTCATCAGCACGGGTGGTGGGCTTGCTATCTTTCTCCATCTCTGTCCTGTGCGGACAAATCCACAGCTCTCCAAAATTGCTTGCCCTCCTGCAATACCACCCCCAATGCCCCAGTAGAAAGACACGTTTACGGATGACCAGGTTTGCGTGATGAGTGCTTTTTTCCTGGTCCAGATGCCAAGGAGACGTCGGTGTGCAGGCAGTTAGACACTGTGGTCACAAGTACCTTTCGACAGGGGAGAAGTATCGGACGAACAGGAGTCAAACAAGTGCGACTTCCCAGACGTAATCCTTTCTCATCAAAACCCGACCAAGCGGTGAAGGCAAGGGCTGCGGGGATAGCAATACCGTAGGTCAGAGTGTAGGGCACACAGACGCCCCTCCCGAGAGCAGGAGAAGGCGCGCGGGATGGGAAGGGGTAGAACGGAGCCGGGCAGGATGAACTGACGTGGGCAACAACTCGGGCACAGTGCTGCAGCCTCGGTCGTGACAGCGGTATCCTTGCCGGAGGTGATATTGATTCTCGTCCGCGTCCCTTGCCAGCTTTCGCTGACAGCCAATAACTCGCCTACGTCTGTGCTTGATGGCTGCAGCTGGTAACGACGGTTTACGGAGCATGTCTAGGTTGAGGGGAAAGGGAGGGGAGGGGGGCCGTGGACGTTTCTGGCGCGTTGTAGTCAGGTCGTTTTTCCCGCTCAGGCGACGGCGGCGGCGCGGCCTAGGGGAGGGGAAGGGGGGCCAGGGACAACGGGGAGGAGACGAGCGAAGGGGCTGCATATGCAGGCAACACCGGCTAATGCAGAGGATCTGGCCCGCGGACGGACGTTGACACCAGGGTCAGAACTAACGCAGGCAAGCTGTTGATGTGCGGGCTAATCGACGGTCGAAGATGGGAGAGGGGCGGACCAGGGACGACGTGCGTCGTAGGCGGGCGAGCTCCAGCAGCCGGACTGGGACGGGCCTGACGCAATGCATTAGCCTAGGTCGCGTTGTCAGTCAGCCTCTGAGGTTGGTTATTGGATGAGAGATTGCAAGCCAGCGGAAAAGCTTGGGGAATGGGTTGGGGCCTGTTTGTCCTTCCCTTTGCTTGACTAGCTAGCTCACCAACTCCGGAAGTACTCGGTGAGACGAGAGCCGACTTAGCGTGGTGTACTGTACGGTTCCGGAAGCCGGAAAACGTCTTGGTGTTTCGAGCCATGTGATACGTCGCAAAGTCACCGGGCTCACCGAGGCGTCGACGGTCCTTTATTCTCTCCTTTGTGTTGTTGGGCCACTTGGTGGCTTGGGCTGGCCATCTGACGAGAAGAAGATTTCGGGTGCTTCCTCGCCCTACTGCCACCAACCCACATGGTTGCGTTAGATGTCGATCAAACTCAGCTCCCATGGTCGCGGAGCTGCGCTAAAAAGTATTCTGGCGAGGCGTTAAAGGCCCGTGTGAGCGGGCGGGTGAGGGGTGCAGGGAGAGAACCTGACGGTCTTGTGCGATTCGAGTAAGGCCTGCTTGCGAGGAACAAAGAAATCCCCAACTCGGAACCGCGGGCGCAGCGTAGCTCACAACACCGTGACACCGCCAGACGGTGCCGAGGAGACCAGTAGGGCCAACGACGCGCTTGGTGGAGAAGAGCCATCAGCAAGTGGGAAGTTGGGCCCAAGGGGCTTGGGCAAGTTCCATCAAGGGTCGCCGCGAGAGGGAGGGAGGGGGCGCCAGCACTGGACAAGAGAAGCCAAGTGACGGGCGGAGCTGGAGGCGCCTGGCGGTACTGTGCGCTTTGGAACGGTCGAGAGATGACCTGATCTCGCGGCCTAGCTCCCTTTTCTCGGTGCGATCCAGCTACCATGGGAAGCCATGCGAGCGGGGGCAGCGCTTGCTCGTCGTTTCCCAGGGGGCTTGGCCGTCGTCGAGATAGGTTGGCGACGCCGGATGTGACGCGAGACGGTGTGAGCGACGGCGGCTGACAGGTTTGTGTCCGTGCCTTGATCGATCTTGATTTCCGAAGTTTGACGTCTTCGAGATTGCCCGGGACGTAATGAACCTGGTCTGCGAGGTCGGGAAATCAGGATCTCCATGCTTTGCTCGGGGCCAATAGTCCGTCCCGATCGTGCCCAGCACCATCCATGCCCATGTTCCGCGTTGGTATCCTGCAATGGAATGCTCTGCAAGGCCAGCCAACACAACGATCGACGCAAATTCCGGGATGGTGGGTTATGCGTGGAAGGGGCACAGTCGATGACTGCAGCCTGCACTCGTCACATGTTGTAGGGGCGTGCGCTTCACTTCCCCAGGCTGGTGCAGACCATTGTAGGAGAGGTCTCAGTCAGCATCCGGCGCGTGGCGTGTCATGGCGCCCCGTGGCGTAGCTTGGATATCCCAGCCTGAGCCAGAGCCCAATGTCGAGCCTCGTAACTGGCAGAAGCAGAGCCTTTGCCTGCACCCTTCCCCTTCAGCCTCGAGGATCGGGTAGATTAAGGTGAGTCATCAGCTTGCCGTGTCAAAAACAGAATGGCGGACATGCCAGAAGGGCTTGGACAATGCTTCGGGTGGTGTCTCGTACCGTGTCTGCATTCGGCAGGCTGGCTAGAAATACAATGGACTGGTAGAGAGGTGTTGTTGGTTGGCAGAAGGAGGCTGACAAGGGCGTACTTGGCGACGAACGAGAAGTGAGGGGTCGAGCTATACGGGCAAGTATCTCGAGGGAGGAAGCAAGGTCAGGGGATGGGGGAGGGGAGGAGCTAATCGTTGGTGGTGGCTGTCGGCGCTGGCGTTGGTGACTTTGTTGGTGTTGCATTCTGCGCCAAAGTATAGTGAGTGGGTGGAAGGCACGATGCTGGGGTAACTCCTGCCAATCTTGACCACTCGCATGTTTCTTCTTTCCTCTTACCTCCTGGCAGGCGAGATGGCCGCGTTGTCCACATTGCAAACGGAACGTCGCAAGGGGTCGCGGATGCTGGTCGGAAGGCATCCTAGAGCATCAGGTCTCAGCTTTCACGGTTAGACCCTCCCTTTTTCTTGTCGTCATCATACCACCAAATTGCTAGGCCTATGCACGTTCGTTCTGCAGCCGTCACATATCACCACTTTGCCCCAGCGAGCAGCTGGAGACCCGACCCAGCGCCTCACCGCGAGCAGTTCTGTCGTCGGATGCAGTCAGCTAGGCAGATTGCGCCATGTCTTACATCTCTGCTCGGTTTACCCACACTGTTCGCGGTCCCTCTCGACAGCGGGTGGTGTGTGTGTGTGTGGCGTGGCGGGACCACGGCCCAACGGGTCTCTCCCAGAACGAGAGACACATTCCGCGCCAGACAGACAATGCCTTCAGCCTGCGCGTAGGCGAAGTATCCCTTTCACGTCTTGACGTACGCCTCTACATTCCTCGTTCGTTGATGACGATCCCTTGCTTGGCCATGCGATGTCTCACCGGGGTTATCCTTCCCTGTGCCATCGAGCAGCGCCCGGGACATCTTTCGATGATTCACGCCAGAGATGGTGTCCGGCCGAGGTCAGCTTGATCGCATTCCATTCCCTGTCTTGCCGCCGTATCTGGCGGAGTACCTTCTGTCCATCGCAGTCGAGGTCTCGTGTTTGTGGCGGCTTTGTGATCAGGGACGACAGCTGTCCCTCTCCCCTCCCCTCTGCTCCGCGGTCTTGCGCATTCATGGCGGCATTGGACTGCTCCTGTAGGCGTGGGCTCTCTACCCACAAAGCCTTGCCATCGCCTGAACATAATCCTTCGTTGGCTGACGTGGTGTTCAGGGACAGTCACGGAAGAACCGTCCGACAATAGACCTCCCACGTCCGACGTCCTGCGATTTATGGACACCCCGTACTTCGATTATCAAGAAATGACTGGGACAATGCGAACATATTGTTACTCTCCGAAACTGATGCTACCCCTTCCTGTTGCCAGATGTGGCGTGGGCCAAACTACGTAGAGCCCTGAGAGCCGGGGCTGTTCGTTGCGATGGTTAACGCCCTTCGCGTACCAGTACAAAATACAAAACGCAGCGCGGACAGCTCGATACAGAAACGCGGCTCGCACCGATACCCACATACGACGACGACCTACAAAACATTATGTCCTGGCTAGGAATGCTGTCCACGTACTCGAGGCGCTCGGTCGCGGGCATGACCCTGTCGACTACGCTATATCCCACCCCAAGTCGCTCCAGAATCAGTTCGATGGGAGCAAATATGCCCGTTATTGTTCACTTGCTACTTCCGCGAAACACATGCTGACTGGGCTGAGGGTTAGGGTTATGCGGCCGAGAACAACTCTAGGATGTCGAAGCTCTTCAGTCGCACACTCGAGGCTTGACGGCTACAAAACAGAGTCCAAACGAATTCAATGTCACCTGTCAGACCTCAGAAGGTGTCGCGTGCCTCTTCCAGCCGCCATACCTGTTAGAAACGGGAAACGACCCGACAGAGTGGTACGCCATTGATACAGCCCCTGAACGCGCTCCCTTTTTGGTTTTTATTGTCTCTGACTCCATGACATAGGCGAGACACTCCGAATCAACCGCTTCCCAACGCGACCGCTTTACCATGGAATTCTCATATAATACGGAACTGCTGGTGCGCAGTAACATCCTTACGTTCATGGTTGACGGTCATGCTCCTGCACCACGCACAGTGTGGAGCTGCACGACAATGAAGTGATTCTGATAAACAAACCACCCGACAGACCGCCCGACAAGAAATGGCCTGCGGTATTGGCCATTGACCAAGCCCTCCAGGACATGGTTGATAATTGTATAGGAGTCCTGTTATCGGCGAGTGCCTGCAGCTCTGTAGTCCCCCGAATTTGTCTTCGTTAAGGTTTATTGAACCCAGGAGTTCTGGAGTCCGGTGATTCTTGTGTCAATATGGCTGTCGTTGGCTTTCTCCCCATACGTTACCCTCAAAGTCTGGGCTTTTATTATTGAGGAAGCCGTCCAAACTTGCAAGCGAAGGTTTGAGTCAGCCAGAGGCGGCACATTACGACTGCTTGAAGACAGTCATGCAGGCGCGTGTGCCTCACGCCGGAAAGGACCAGATCAGCCAGGCCTGCTACGCTATACTTATCGTTTTTTTTTGGGGGGTTGGAACAAAAACCATTGAGTCATAGTTAAGTTACATATCTGCTTTATACTCCAGCCGCGATACTGTGACTGCATGCTTGCCTCGGTTGCCTACCAAATCGAATCCATAATAATCGGAGCATAGCATTGCCATACTACAAGCCCCTGGAGTTCTTTCCAACTACCCATGACTGTAGATGACACCCTTAGATTGCCTTTGAGTGCTTTCAAGATATTTCTTCGTGGCCGACTGGGTGTGACGCAGATCCGCCCACACCTGATCACTGTTATGCTTTGCTATGCTGGGCCAAGCCAGAGAGAAATGAGCTCATATGATTTTGGAACAGTAGAGGGGGAAAGAAGAAACCGGGTTGTCTAGATCAACCGCAGCAAAGCTACCATCCTGTTCTTGTCCCTCGAAGCGTTGCTTTGTGAACGAGGTCGATTTACCGGATAACCCCCAACCTGCCTGATATTTATTATTCAAAAGTTCACGTTGACAAGATCTCGCACAAACAGTAATTGTCTCCGAGCCCTCATCTGTCGGTATCCCCATCTTATGTTGCGGTGCTCAAGGGTGGGGATATCATCATATGCCTCTTGACTCGGTGAGGTCTCCATTCACCGAGACCCACCGATGCTTCCCTTCCACGCCCTGGAAACACTTGAGCTCACCGAGTCAAGCGGGGCGGCCACAGCCGGGACAGGCCATGTGGCATGCCAGGGTCCCCGGGATTGCGTCAGACGTCCGATCTGTCATCTGTAGAACCAGGGCCTTGTTCCGACGAAAAAAAGGCCGACGGTCCCTCGCGTAAGTGTTCTTCTCTCTGCCGCAGGTTTAGGCTTTGGGGCTACTGTACGCTAGACTGAACGGAACATCTGCGGGGGAGGGGGCAGACGAAGTGTAGCAGGGGCACCGGGAAAGGGTGGCGGTGGTTGTTGTCGTGATCATGTTCTCATTATCAAGGGGGCCTGGCGGCCTCTATCTAGATTCGTGGTATCATGTGGCTCCCAGCCGTCGCTCATTTTGTGATGCCGCCGTGGGCTCGCAAGGACTTTCAACATGGTGTTTCTTTCTCCCATCTCGTGTTACGCACTCCGTAGCATCCTCTCAGGCGTGGGCGTCGTGGAGCGTGTTTCAACGCTCCTCTCCTCGCGAAATGTCATACGGCCGCCGTTGTATTCGTCCCGCTCGAGGACGAAGCACCGCTCCGCGAAAACGCCTTGCTCATTCTGCCTGTGCCAGGCGGCGCTGAAGCGGCGGACCATAACGCGCCGCCAGCCGCCGACGTTGATGGTCATGTGGCGCCAGGGCTGTGGGCCGTGGCCCGGCAGCGCCCGCGACTCAGCGCCCTGTTTGCAGTGCATGAGGTATCCGAAGGTGCGCATCGCGGCGTCATGGTCGCGGTCCATGCCGGGGTGGACGACTTCGAGAGGATGCAGGACGGTCTGCACGTGTAGGGTGAGAGTGTGGAGTTTCCGAAAGGCGCAGATGGCGCGGAGGAACTCGGGTGGGTCACATAGTGCAATGTCCATGTCGACCTCCAGAGTGTGGACGAAGGGGAGGCGGTGGCCGAGTGCCTCGAGATCGGCTGGCCACAGCGTCGGGCAGCGGCGGTCCTCCTCTCCGAAGCCGACGTGATCACGGAATCGCAGGACCTGGAGTGTTGACGCATGCGCTAGGATACCGTCGAGGGGAAACGAGGAGACGTGGCAGGTGAGGCTCAGGGTATGCAGGGCTCGGATGTGCTTTTTCACGAGCAGGTAGAGCCCCTGGGTCGCATCTGTCCGCTTGTCGGAAAGCAGGTGGGCGCTATAATCCTCACAGTGCAGTCGCTGAAGATTCGCCAAATCCCCAAAATTGATCGACACGAGGAAGTTGAAAATGGGCACGGAGACAAGATCAAGCGATTCGAGCTTAGAAAAGTCCCAATTCCTCTCAACGTCGTCCCTCGAGTGGTTCCAGTCGTAAGATTTCAGGACCAACTCCTTCAGAGCGGGCATGCGCTCGTTTGGGCTAAATTTGAAGTTGGTGCCCTGGCCCCTGTCTTCGTAGTGGAACGTCTCGAGACGCCGCGAAAGCAGGAGAAGCTGCTTCAAGGAGTTCAGCCGTGTCGTCAAGGGCGGAGCGGGGCTGGCCAGCTTGAGTGTGGTCAAGAGTTCTGTCGGGATCGCTCGAACATATGTGTCGCGTAAATGGCCTTCGAATTCTCTTAACGGCAAGCCTTGCACGTGCAATTTAGTCTGCTGATGTCGCGTCTGCTCAGACTTGAGAACGTCGGATGGTAGCCATAGTAGGCCGCTGTTGAACTCGGCATCGACATAGTCCCACCTGCAGGAAGTCGTATGAGACATGGGGCTGGTCCAGCGCAGGGCGATTTGGGAGAAAGGGGGGGGGAGGGGGGTTCAGCGAGCTTACCGAACGGATTGAAGCCTTTGGACCCTGTCTAGCACGCCTCTAATGCCGACGGGGTCCAAATTGCTGCGCGCCACCACATGGTTGGTGTGGGCCGCTACGTTTCGAAGCAGGTTAGGGTATCGAGCCTCGGCATCAGGAGCCACAATACACTCGTTGAGACAGAGGGTGCGGTAGACGATGGGAGTTGCAATGGCCTCGAACCTCCGCGACAACCGACGGCTCGTCGCGGCCGATGAGGGGTCGATGTCTCGAAGCTGCACAGCATGTCAGCCGAGCTGTTGACAGGACGTCGGAAGAGAGGCGCGGGTTCCAGGAGTGTCCACTCACATGCTCGATGATGAGAGCCAGCAGCTCGGAGCTGAGATCATTGAGGGACCATCGCTGTGCTGCAACTCGGTGGGCGGATGAGGTCGCCATTCGCGTTCGCGAATGGCTGCGGCAGCTCAACCCGTCAAGACGGGGAGGGTGGAGGAGAAAGGGGGAGGAGGAGAGGAGGGTGAAGGGGTGATGCAGAGAGGCGGCATTCGACATGAAGCTCGTGAGAGAAGGGACGGACCCGCGTAGTTCGCAGAGAGGGGGCGGCTTAGCTTTATTGCTGAGGATGCCATGGGCCACGAAGGGTAGGGCGGGTTTGTCTGTTGAGATGGAGTTGGGATGGTGCAAGATCATGATCCGCTCGTTGACAGGTGCGCTAGACTCCTTGGGGAGAATGTCACGAGCCAGGTCGACACGGGGCAGAAGCCAACAGAGCGGGAGGCAAGCGTGGCAGATCGGGGGGCCGGGATCCAGGGGAACCGACCAGAAGATTAGAAGGACCAGAGGGGGAGGGGAGTAGAGGTTAGGGCGGAGTTGATGCAGGTCGGCCAGCGGGTTACCCAGCAGTACGACGGCGATCCAGGTTGGGAGTGGGAAAGGGCAGGGGAGTGACGAGGCGGAGGGAAGAGGCTAAGAGAAAGATGGGGCCCGATCAGGATCAGGGGGTGCCGGGCAACTGGATCGGACCTGGAGTCGGTATCCAAGGGGGGTGCGAAGCGATTCGATTCGATGTGCAGGCCAGAGAGAGAGATAGAGAGAGGGGAAGAGACAGAGAAGAGAAAGGAAGAGGGGTGAAGAGGTTGTGAGGAGCCTGACTGATGGGTGAGATACACTTGTATCTAACGATCAAACCAGACCAGGCCCAGCTCAAACCCCCCCCATACCAGGACAGCGCGTTCAGGCAAGCGCACTGGCGTTGGCCGTTGCGTTGCAAGCTTCTACTGCCTGTTCTGGAAAGGGCAACAGGGCGGAGGAGCAGGAGCAGGCGCCGGAGCAGAAACAGAGCCATGATTCGTCGTCCATTTGTTTCGTTTGGGGAGGCCTGGCGGGGGGCCAGCAGCCGTGTGAGCTGTGAGTAAGGATGGAGCTGGCCAGGGCGAGGCAGAAAATCGTTGCGTTGCGAGCAAGGGGAAGAAGAGGTGTCGTTCGCAAGACTGTCCCAAAAGGGTAAGATACAAGCGACAATGGCGAGCAGGGTGAACGAGCGGGGCACCGGCCCCGTGTCTCTGAGCGGCATATGCATGCATGTAACAGAGACACCCGAAAGGCCGGTGCTGATGTATGGGGTAGATGCAATGAGGGACCCCTTGATGCTCGCTGGCATCACCCTGCTCCCACGTTTTATCGTTGCAAGTCTGCCTGTCTTTGTGAAGCCGATGCAACGCACAAACGGGGAAGGAAGAAACCATTGACAAACAAGGCACAGGCTGCGAACGGAAGATGTAAATGCACGAGCCCAGCAGTCTTCTCCGTCTCAAGAAGAGGTTCAGCCCGTCGCCATCAATAGATGAAGGCCGAGACCCTTCTCTTCTCGAAGCCCGGGAGCTCGCCCCGTCTATCGCATCTCTCGACCCCTCTCTCTCGTCTCAACCCAAACGCAACGTCGATCAGCGCCTCCCACCCCCTTGCCCCGTCCGTCCCCATCTCGCTAACCACCAAGCTCTCAGGGCCCCGGAACCGCGGTGATGGATCCCCCAGACGGGATTGTTGATTCATCATCGTTGTGCACCCTCACACCCGGCAGGTCTCGACCGCCGCGCTCGCACGCGCGCCCCCTCTGCACTCCACTACACCTGAAAAGTCTTCCGTCATCGTACATCGTACATCTATCTACATGGGCCATGGCACAGCCAGCCGTTCACCAACAATTGACGCATTGATTTGTGTCCCACGGCCTGACCGATGCGACGTTCTGGTAGAGGAGAGGGAAGCCAGGGAGGAAACGACACGAGGTTCCAAATCTCCGACGTCAAGTCGGCCTGCCGGATCCCCTTCCTTGCGCTCAGACTCCCGCGCAACCGCCAGCTTGGAGACCCCGGCTCCTTCCTTGTAAGCGACTGGCACGGCGGGTTGGTCTGCCAAACAAACACCTGCATGCATCCCTGCTCGACTCGAGGGAACGGACGCAGGGCCTTGGGCGAATCGCATCAAAAGGAACGAGCCCGCCCGCTTCCTCCAAAAGTCAGTCCTCGACGGTGCCATCCACCCTCTCGGCTCTCGCGCAGTCGATGGGAGCCAGTCGTTTGGCATGCCATATTGCATATATACGGCTCGCGGCGGGCCCGTCGTGGTGGTCGTGGTCGTGGTCGTGGGCGTCAAACCGCTTTTGGTTCGTGTCGCGATGCCGCTCGGCACCGACGCCACACGCCTGCGCCTGCAGCTTTAGGGTTGCATTTCCGCCGTGCTGCTGACAGCGTGCAGGCAGCAGATGCCAACCGACGCATGCTCGTCGCCTCGTCCACCGTGGTGAGCTGCTCGGCCATCAGAAGCGAAAGACAGTTACCAAAGGCGACCTCACTCGGTCGACCCCCTCACCGACCCGACGACCGCCGCCGTCCAGGAGGTTTGAGGATCAGCCTCAAACGGTCCACGAACTATCTGAGCTTTCGGGCCCGTTTCGGAAGCGTTCTCAGACTTCAGTTGACATTTGTTCCACCACCCGCATGGGCCGTCATCTGATGTCCCGACGAGTCCCCCTCGTCTTGCCCCTGCCCACAACCCCGGAGTATTCAAAGATGCGAGTGGTTCATTGCACCCCGGTCTAGTACCATGTCTTTCGGCTAGGGCACTCCTGTGCCAGGCGTCTAACGAGCAGCAACCCCGTCTTTTCGGTAAGCCCTCCGAAATCCAGTTCGCCTGCCGAGCACCACCGACGCAGCCTGCTCCTTTGTCCGCCAGCTTGCCTACGACAGCTCGTCTTCCCCTGCGCCTGCCACTGCAAGGTCGCCTTGGCCGCGTAGGGAAACCCTGATCAACATGGCCTCCGGCTGAAGAAAAGATCAGATCATGTTCCCTCCCCCACACGGGACGCAGGACTTTGGTGATCAGTCTCGGCCACGTCATGTGCCAGCCAAGCCGGGAGGCGCGAGAGGGTGCCCGACTGACGCCTCTGTCAAGTCGGCCAACGCCATTGGATGCTGCTGGATCCGCCCTCCGACATGCGTCCAGGGAGTTGCCAGTGTGCACCTTTCGTCCGTGAATCAACGCGATATCGCGCTCAGGACAAGGGTGTCTCGGCCACCCCCCGACCCTCGCCACGAGCTGACTCCTCACAGCTATGGCCATGACTTTTAGACAATCCTCTCTGCGGGTCGAGACACCCTGCGGGTCCATCTCGACTACTCTCTCCGCGCGGTTAGCACGATCGACGGGCGTGGCTTGCGGCTGGCTCGGGAGTCGGGACGAGCGACTAGAGGCAGCCACCGTCGATGATCGTGCCGCCGCCACGACAACAAACCCGGGGCTGGCACATGGTAGTCTCTGGCCAAGGCCGCAGGTGCAGCTCGAAAGCTTGAGCAGCTTTCAGCTCAATGTCGCCCGGGTCCCACCTGCTTCTCAGCGCTGACACCTTGCCGGTGGGATCTCGTCTGTACTTTGGTCGCACATGTGAAGCAAGATGGAACCCATAGCTGAGATGGCAACCGGCCGCCGCTATTCGACGGGCGACTCGGGATCTGATATCACAAGACAGAAGTGTCCAATCGAGGCCCAGGCATCCATTTCGTGGTCGATAAAGCTCTCCTCACGTAGATATTGAGACCAATCACCTTCAAATTTGGGCCTATCGATCCGCTGCACCGTACTTGTCGTGCCCCCGTCCCACATCCAAGCCAAGCATCCCGCTTCAGCCCCGCCATGCCGCCGAAAACCGTTTCGGAAGCCCTTGCGAACGGGGCAACCTTACGAAATGCGCGCCAAGTTTGATATATATCATAATTAGACGATCGTGCCCGTGGAGGAGAAGAGAAGACACGTCGGCGTGGAGTTTGATTCCGGAAACGAAGAGCTGCATGAGATGATAGCTGAATACCGCGCGTGCGCTGAAAAATAAAATGCCTGCTTATCTGTCTGACTTGCTACGGGTGAGCCCCGAGGAAAAAAAAAGGACTTCCCTCTCCGCTCTTATAGAGTAAATGTATTTCCATGATGGCACATCTGCCCCTTTTCGCCATACTGTGTGCTGAGAGGTGCACGATGCTCGAGCATGGCACGCCCTCTGAACTCGAATAAAGGGGACTTGACACATCCCCGGCCAATTGCGCCTCCCCGCCAGCCCCCGCCAGCCCCCGCCAGCCCTTGCCAGCGGGCATCACCGCACGCATGCACCACCTCTATCGGAGAGACAGACGGCACGCGCAGCAGATCACCTGGAATCATAAATGTCGTCGTCGTCCCGCGTACCGCGCCCGCCCTGGCCCTGAGGGCCGCCGGTCCCCGCGCCGTGCATGGTCGTGTGCCCGACGGCGCTGTCCTGGCGGCCGACGTAGCTCGGCGTCGGGTTGTAGCCCGGATGGTAGGGGTCGTGGGCGAGCGTCTGGGTCTCAGAAGACGGCACGGGCGGGGCTCCGCGCAGCGGGGCGGGTGCGGGGTCCTTGAAGGGGTCGCCGCCAAAGTCGAACATCTGGTCCTGAGGCGGCAGGCCGGGCGGGGGCCCGGGCGGGGGCGTGTAGGTGTCGGTGCTCTTGCCCTTTGTGGCGCCGACGGCTTTGCGGGCGGGCTGCTGGGGCGCGGGCGTGGAGGACGTGGAGGTGGGCTGCGAGGGCTGCCAGTGCTGCTGGGGCCTGGTGTCGACGGGGGGGACGGGGGGCTGGCCGTTGGTCATCTCGGGAGGGACGGCGGCGGCGGAGGAGGCGCTGTTGAGGCCCAGCTGCTTGCGGGCGCTGAGGACGCCGCGCTGGTGCTGGTTGAGGGCGGTCTGGAGCTGCTCGTTGGCGTCGATGAGGTTCTCCATCGTGTCGTTGTCCGGGGCGGGGTCTTCGGCGAGCATGTAGAGCTGTATGCTGCGGGTGGCGCTCTGGCAGCGGTCGGCAAACTCCTTGACGAGGTCGTTGTTGAGTAGCTCCTGCGGCGGGGTGTTGACGACGACCTGCGACAGGAGCTTGGCGGAGCTACGGGCCTCCTCGAGGCGGCTCGCGAGCTCGACGGGGCTGGGGAGCTTGTTGTTCGAGTGGCTCCTGGCGAAGTAGTTGGAGGAGTGGCCGCCCTGGTTGAACTGCGCGGCCGTCATCTGCGGCGCAGAATGCGCGCCCTGGGGATACTGGACGGACCGTCTGTCAGCTTGCGTGGCCTCTGGGGTCTGAGGCCTCTGGGGATTGAGGCCTCTGGGGGAATGGTCAGGAGGGGGGACGTACCCTGAAGTTCCTCTCCCCGCGCTGGAAGGCGCGCTCCTTCTCCTTCTTCCACATGTACACCAGGTCCTTGACGCCCTCGTCGTTGGCCCTGGTCTGCTCGAAGTCGTCCAGGGTCTCCATGAGGATCTGGCGCACGCTGGGGTCGCGGCCGTTCCTGAGGACGTCCTTGACGACGTTGCAGAACTTGAAGTCGAAGTTGCGGGTGAAGCTGCGGCCGGGATTGTCGGCGAGGATGCGGATCAGCATGACGGCGTTGTACTGCCATGATGCCTTGGGCGAGTACTTGTCGGTCAGGTACTTGCGGATGTAACGGGCGCACTGGGTGGCGGCGGTCGGGGAGGATTCGGCGGCGTCGACAATGGGGGGGAGGAACAGGACCTCGTCGCCCTGGTACGTGACGTCTGTGTCAGCATGGTCTGGTCTGGTCTGGTGCCGACGCAGGGAGGCGATCGTCGCATACCTGCTTGTTGGGTCCCCCGGATTCGCAGAATGCTTTCTGGCAGCGTGGGTGGTCAGTCACAGCTCGACCAGGTTCGGGCTGGCGGCAGGCGCGGGCATACCACGTTGCGGACGGCGATCCCCTCAGGGCTGTCCTCGTCCAGGTTGTCTGAGATGGCGAGTCCCTGTGACGCCGGCGGCTCGCTGTTGGAGGGCGCACTGCTGCTGCTGGCGGCGGCGCCTGTGCCGGTCCTCCTCTTGATGGTGCCGATCATGCGGTTCACGCTGAGCCCCTTCTTGACGGACTTCATGGCGGCGGCGGCGGGGAAGGTGAGGCGAGGCTGACTGTGACGGTGACGCAGGGCTTGGGTGCCGGCAGACGGATGGCGCGGAAGGTTCGGCCTCGCGGATTTGGGGTTCCCTGGATGGATGGGCGAAGGGGGAGACGGGAAGAGCGCCGTGTAATTGGGAGCTGGAGATGGGGCGGAAGATGCGAAGGAGAGAGAGGTAGAGGTAGAGGTAACGGCGGAGGTAGAGAGACAATGGTTCGATGGCGGCACAGCTGGTGTTCAGGTCTCGGGTGCAGATGCAGGTCCAGGTCCAGGTCCAGATCCAGTCGCAGGTCGGGGGGGGGGGGTTCGGAGTCAATGCTGAAAGGGTATCAAGTCGTCGAGCTGCTTGTTTGGCGTTGGATGGGATGGGATGGGGGTGGGTGCTCGTGCTTGTGCTTGGAGCCTGGGCCGGGGCGTGGGTGTGGGCGTGGGCCGAGGGGGGCCGCCTGCAGGTGGTTCGAGCAGCAGCAGCAGCGGCAGCAGCAGCGGCAGCAGCAGCCAACAGCAGCGGCAACAGCAGCCAACAGCAGCAACAGCAGCAACGGCAGCAACAGCCGGCGGTCGGTACAGCAGCTTCCTCTTTGGACGTCGTCAACGGGTCGAATGCCGGCGGGGGAACGTGTGCCGCTGATTCGCATTCACGTCCGCATCCATTCCATGTGCATCGGTACTGGATGCGCGGAGATAAGATGGTGCGACGACAACCAGACGGCGGCCCCTGGGGGACCTTTTCTGCCCTTTATATCCAGGGTCCAAGCTGCAATGCGATGCGATGCGATGGGACGCCACGCCAGGTGTCTGGCCTGGGAGGACGACAGCAGGGGTCCGGCGTACGTCTGTCGCCTGGTGATCTGTGGCTGCGGCAACTCTTCCAGAGAGCTCAAATGATCAATTCGGCCTCGTCTCGTGGCCAGGTCGGCAATGGGGCTCGATGCCATCGTCACGATACTCGTCCTGAGGGCCCCGCATCCTCTCGCCGCCAAGGAGCTGCCACGCACATGCACAGCCTCGTCCGCGCAAGCTCTCGAGCAGACGCAGCCCCCCAGACGGCAAAAGGGACACGCCATCCCTCTGCTGCCAGTCAGTCAATCATTCATTCGAGCGCCGGGCGCGGCAGTTGGACGCGTCGCCGTCGTCGAGCACCCGTCGTCGTGCAGGCCTCCCACCCTGCTCTGCCCCTCCCTGTGCCACGGTCGACGAACGCTGCACCACCGGCCCGCCACGGTCCAGGCCCCACGGGTTTGGCGAGGCCTGGTGACACCGCCTGGGACGTCATCTTAAACATGGTCTCTGTCTCTCTCTGTCTCTCTCACTCTGTGCATCGCCACGCGAACCCCCGTGAAACGAGGTCCCTTCGCTCGAGAACAAGTGCTCCGCGGCAGAACGGCGTTTCATCCCATTTTCTATCGCGACAAGTGTCTCTCGAAACGGACGTCTATATTCGTAGCGCCCAGTCCTTGGCCCGTCCACCCCATGCTCCAGGCCCGTGTCAACCTCCACCCCAACGTGCCTGTCCTTTCTTTCCCACCCCAGGGCCCAGGAGGGGGTTCGCGGCCCCATGCGTCCCGTCTGTGCCACCACCCACCCCTCGAGCCAGTCCATCACAGCTGGTCACCCTCGCCGTCTGACTCGTTGACCTGTGGGGTGACGGCCTCCACGATGAGGTTGCCCGACCGCCCGATCTTCTCGCCCATGGTGACGTGCTCGCTGGGCTCGTACACCACCCTCGGCATGATCGACGCGATGTGGAATCCGAACTCGTGATCGTAGTCCGCCGGCTCCTCGGCCTTCTCGTCCAGCTCCCCCTGCAGCAGATCGTAGCACTCGACGAACGCGTAGAGCGCCTCCAGGGGCGTGTCGCTGCGGAACCGCCGCACGATCCTGCCCGCGCCCGACGACTCGGGCATCTTGAGGGCGATGCGCACCACCTCCTTGGCGTCGCCCGCCGGCTCGGCCTCGATCCTCGTCGCCCGCCAGCGCATCCACTGCTCGCGCTGCGCCGCCCGCCGCGCCGCCGCCTCCTTCTCCTCCTCCGCCCGCCTCGCCGCCTCGGCCGCCGCCTTCTCCGCCTCGCGTCGCTGCCGCGCCCTCTCCCGGTCCTTGGCCAGCGATCGCTCGTAGGCCGAGTCCTGCTCGTGGCGCAGGTTCTGCGTCACCTCGCGCGCCGTCCTCTCGGCCCGCACCCCGGCCAGGTCCGAGGCGTACTTGCCCATGGCCGCCTGCGCTTCCGAGAGGTAGTCGGCCGGCGGCATCGGCCCGGCCAGGCGCTTCACGATGCTCATCCTCGTGCTGCCCTCCTTGGGCGTCAGGCAGACCAGGGCCGAGAACGGGTACTTGGTGCAGTTGTACTCCTGCGCCACCTGGAAAGCCTCCGAGTCCAGCACGTTGCCGCCCCACAGGATGATGTTGTTCGCCGGGTCCTTGATGAAGCCGACCACCTCCGGCGCCAGGAGCGTCTCTCGCGTGAACGATTCCGTGTCGTCGTGCTCCGGCGACATCAGCACCACCCACAGGAACTTGAGGTCCTTCTTGGCCAGGTCCTGCGCCTGCGCGATGCCACCCTCGAACCACGGCAGCTCGCTGCTGCCGTACTCCTCCTCAAACTCCCGCTTGAACCTCGCCGCCGTGTCCTGCGGCATCAGCATCCGCCGGCCCGTGGTGTTCCGCAGGCCGGGCGCGCCTCCGCTCGTCAGGGAGCGCGGTCGTATCGACGCCGGCAGGAACGAGAAGAGGTACCAGACGGTGCGGAAGAGCCGTGACGCGACCGCCCATCCCAGGCTGAACGGCGTGAGCAGGAGTCCGATGACGAACGGCGGCCTGTAGATGGTGTTGGGCATCGGCACGATCCTCGGCGCCGGCTCCGGTCGGTCTGCCGGGTTGCCCCGCGGCGCGCGAGCTGCTGATGTGTACAGGCTTTCCTGGAGGTTCTCGTGCCTCGCCGTCGTCCGCGGGAGGTCCGGCTGGGCCATCGCCTCCGCCACCGGATCCGGGCCCTCGCCGTCGAAGAACTTGGCGATGGCAATCTGCATAGACTCCTCGTTAGCACGTCCGCGCTCTTGCACCGAAGGCGTGGACTGGTCGCACCTGGACATTCCATTGTGACCGCTGCAGCAGGGGCACGGCGTCCTTGACCTCCTGGTCCGTCACCTGCATGTACTGCTGCAGAACCTCCTGCTGGCTCGGGGACAGCTCCCCCAAGTCAACAGTCCCGTCGGTTGCCATTGAGGTGGTCCTCGCGGTCGGGAATCGCGATCAAGAGCACGTTGAGTAGAGCGTGTTGAATCGGGAAGGCACTGTTGAGGTGGCAATCAAGCTCGCGATGTATCCCGCAGGCAGGGGTCCAGGCGTACTACAACGGTCAAGTCGAATGGCCAGTCGTCCATAGGTCGGTCGTCCGGCGCCGTTTGGATTGGGTCGGGGACTTGATGGTGTTCGTGACTATTTGTACCGCGGTGGTGCTTCGCCAACGAATGGAGACCGTGGGTTGCCTGCCTGTACGCCGCCTCAACACGGTGACGACACATGGCTTCTAAGCTACCCGGCGGGTCCCACCCTCCACCCGCGCCTTATCTCTTATCCCGTGTCGCGTCTCACACGAGCGGATGCGTCTCGCCTCATTGCATTCCCGCCAATATGCTCCTAGCCCACCCCAGAGCTGCGCCTTGCACCGCATAGCTGCATGGAGCCCCTCCAAGGCCGGTCCTGCCCCTCCGATTCAGGCATGAGTGGACACTGGACAGTGAACACTGGACGCTGGCGGCGGCGGTGGAAAGCTGGAACCGCGACAGTGGGGAACCAACCTGACTTCCCCCAACTCCACCACTCTGGGCCTCCGCGCGAACCTCCAAGCGCCGCGACGACGTCCCCCAGTGTGCGTGTCTCCTCTCCTCGAACACCGCGACCGTGTACACGCTCGTATGGGCGAGCCGCCAAACATCTTATTCGAACAATGGGCAAGGCCAGCGAGGCTCAAGTGCGTACATCCCATCCCGACCCTCGTCACCCCCTGCCGCGCTCGCATGCTGTCGCGGTGCCCTTGTCTCGGACTCGACACCCATCGCTCGGCGACTCGACGCACGACGCGGCTGCAAATCAAGATATCGAGAACCCGTCCCCAGCTGACGCTCCCATCCAGACGTCGTAAAACCGACCTCCAGAGGCGTCCTTCCTAGTCACCCGTCGCGAACGATCATGTCGGCGCCGCGATTCAGCTCGGCCGGGCGCCAGGTCGGGTCACCCAAGCCCAAGACGCGAGGCGAGTCCCGTGCTCCCGCAGCCATCTGTCCGCGAGAAAACCCAGCTGACGGGATCAATTGACACAGAGAGCAAAGACACGCTCTGCCGGAACGTCCTGATCTACGGCCACTGCCGATACGAGAACAGCGGTTGCGCATTCAACCACGACCAGAACAGAAACGTCAACCAGAACGGACAGGCAGCATCGAGCCTCCAGCCAGAAGTGTAAGTCTTCGCACCGCGTGTGATCACCATGTGCCGTTTCGATTGAACGCGGCAATCCTGCTGTGGACCGACGACCGCCGCCGTACGCCTGGCATGGCATTGGGTGTCAGTCACTGCGAGCCGCATCAAGTTCCGGCGTCGTAGAGCTTGTACGGCGGTGCGTAATTGGGAAGACACGAAGAGCGGACGAATAATGGGACGGCGCAACAAGCCACGCCTCCCTCGGGTCTCTCGCAAACCGGGGCGCCGCACCCCATCGTCCTGCTGATAAGCCACCATTGCCATGCTCGAGTCATCGCCAGAGAGCCATACGAGACAATAGCCAGGCTGGGTGAGGAAAGGAAGAGATAGCCGCCGTGTTACCGACTTGATCTGCATACCGAGGATGCTGGTCCCCCACGACACCCTGCCGAAGCTCTATCGGGGCGTTGTGGGTGCAGATCAAGTCATGGGAAGGGCCTCAGCGGACCGCGTCTCTGTCCAAGACCAATCTGGCGTGCCCTTCGCTGGATCAGCATTCCGCCAGAAACAAGTGAAGGCTCTGGGATGAATGCCGACAAGGAGCCACGACAAAGCAGCTTGAAACGTTCAGAACTCCGCATGGATCACGGCTAACAGGTAGACAGTAGTGCGAAAAGGTTCAATGTCGATTCGCCGTCGTTCACTCCGACTACCCTGCAAGCCACTCCCGGGTCTGCGACAGGCACGCCTGTCAAGAAGTCTACATTTTCCTCCCAAGCGGCCAGTGCTGCCTCTTTTGTTCCCCGGGGAACAACCAGTAAGTCACCAATTTAGACTCGAAGACAGCGGTGGCATCATAGCCTTGGAGATGAATCATTAGGCTGACCAGGTTACTGGGATAGCCACGCCGTCTGCCTCGAAAGATTCGGAGACTACCACATCTCTCTTCAACCCCGCCAAGTTTCAAGAGTTCACCCCTCAGAACTTCGAACTGAGTCCCAATGTAAGAGCCTGGCCTGCTGGCGATATCCATTCGAGACTAACTGTGCATCTAGGTCAGCACTAATGGCACTGCCAGTGAGGCCGGCCTCACTTTCGACGCCTTCTCGATGGCGAACCTCAACCAGGGCCTGCCTCAAACCCCTTTCAACCCCTATGCCGAAGATCCGACGGCTCTCGCCTCCTCTGGTGCATTCTTCCAACCACAGAATCCCTTCGTAGCGCACACGCAACCAGTTGGTCTCCTGGGTCTGTTTTCATCACCGCCTCATTACTAACGAGCTCGCCAGCTTCAATACCACCTTTATGCTCCCTTGGGACAACACCGAGAGGGTCTCCTGCCGTACCAGAGGCAAACAAACGATTTCTTCTTGCCCGAGAAGATTCGTGAGGATGCGCAGCGAAAGCTGGAAGCAGCTCACCAAGTTATGAACAGTAAGCGCCAACAGAACACCAAGCCACAGCAACCTCTAACACTGCACAAGACACGGCGCTTCCGATGATCGACCACTACTCCTCCCTTGTTCCTCTAGACACGAGCAACAGAGAGAGTTCGAGCATATTCGGGTACACCAGCTGGGTCTACAAGGCAACCTCTCAAGAAAATGGCAGGACGTTCTTTTTGCGCCGGATCAAGGGTTTGTGCGCCAATGGTTGCGGGACTCGACTACGTGCTGACATCCCAAGACTTCCGATTATCAAATGAGCAGGCCATTCGCCTCGTGAAAGACTGGAAGAAGGTCCACAACGGCAGCGTCGTCTCGGTGCACAGCGCCTTTACGACGCGGAAATTCCAGGACAGCTCCATCATCTTCGTTTACGACTATCACCCTCTCTCGAAGACCCTGGCACAGCATCATTTCGCACAGCAACAGACTAACAGATACAATACGAAGCCATCCATCACCGAAGACGTGATGTGGAGCTACATTACTCAGCTCGCCAACGCTCTCAAAGCAATCCACAAGCTCAACCTCGCTGCACGATGCATCGACGCCAGCAAGATCATCCTGACAGATAAGAACAGGATACGGCTAAGCGCTTGCTCCATTCTCGACGTGCTTCAGTTTGAGGCCCGGCGGCCGTTGCAAGAGCTGCAGCAGGAAGATCTGACCCAGGTCGGCAAGCTCATGCTCTCCCTCGCCAGCAACACCCCGATGAGCTCCATCACGGCCAACAACATCAACATGATAATGCAGCAGATGGGCAACATGTTCTCTGAGTCACTGGTCAGCAGTCTCATGTGGCTCGTCTACCCCAGCCAGGATGGCGAGACCAAGACTATCGACGTCTTCCTCCCCAAGATCTCGACCCATATCATGGCCAACATGGACATGCTGATGCATCAAAACGACTCTTTGACGTCGAACCTCTACTCAGAGATCGAGAACGGGAGGCTCTTCCGCCTGCTGTGCCGCCTAGGCACCATTAACGAGCGGCAAGAATTCGACGGGGATCGGCAGTGGTCCGAGAACGGCGAGCGATACATGCTCAAGCTGTTCCGAGACTACGTGTTCCACCAGGTCGACGCTAACGGCCAACCAGTGGTGGACCTCGGACACATTATCCGCTGCTTGAACAAGCTGGATGCCGGCTCGGACGAGAAGATCTGCCTGACCAGTCGGGACGAGCAGACGGTTTTCGTCGTCAGCTATAAGGAGCTGAAGAAGCAGATCGGCAGCGCCTTCGGGGACCTGCTGAAGGGCAGGCCCAGCGGTGGACGGGGGTTCTAGAGGTCGGCTGGGCGCCACGCTCGGAGGGCGCGGCGAGCCTAGGAACACTCATTGAGTTTTCGTGATCAGATGACAGGCCTCTCCTGACGAAGTGACTTGGCTACGTATGAAAACGGTTGGATTATGGAATGGTCGGCCTCAGAGGTGACGAACGGACGGACGGACGGACGGGAACACGGTTGGGCCTGGGCCTGGTCACGACCATTACGACAAGGCCCGAGGTGATGACAGGGTGGATGGTTGTGCCACGGAATTGTATCACTTGGGGCCGGACTTAGAGTGGCAGGGGGGACCGGTGGCACAGTTGGTGCAGAGACACCCGAGTCCCCCCCCTCCATCGGTCGGCCAGCTTTGACCGGTGTGCATCGGTCTGTTCTTCCCTGCAGCGGATCGGGGAGGGTCGTAAGCATTTAGTTAGAGGTAGCGAATGAGTCAACTTTCAATCTCTTCATGCTTTTGCAGCTGTCCAGGTCGGACTTGCTGCATGCTACACAGTTGGGTGCATTTCATGCGCCGTATCGGATGCATTGCTCCATGGGCGCTTGGAGTGGTTGGTCGAAAATTGACACACCCCCTCCGACACGGTTCTGTTCGGCACTACCCTACACTGATCCCCGACTCGAGGCATCAGTTTCCACATGTTTCGACGCTCGTGGAGCAGCCTGGGTGTTCTGTGTTACGCGACAAGGCCGCCTCTTTTTTTCCGCCCGTCCTATCAGATATCAGAGGAGCAGGCAGACGCGCAGTGGTGCAACATGGTCGGGTCGGGCACCTCATTCGTCCTCTGGCTGGGTGAAGGGGTTGGCGATCGACTCGCTGCCGTCGACGGGGCTGACGAGGACGAGGAGGGTGCCACGGGCGACAACGAGGCCGAGTGAGCGGGTGTTTTCCTTTCCTTCGTCGTCTAGGAGCAGGTGGTTAGCCAGAAGTCGGGCGCCGGGCGCAGGAATGGGAGGCGCGACATACCCCTCATGACTTCTTCAACGTCGTCGAGGACGAGATTCATCAGGGCGTCGTATCCCTTGAGAGTGCCGGTCACTGGGCACAGGTCAGTCCACGGTCCATTTCGTGACGCGCCAGCGCGACAGCTGGGGCGTCCAGGGTGGGGGGCCAACCGACCTTCGCGGCCGCCATTGAACTTGACGGTGATCCTCTTGTCCATGTACTTGCCCAAGTCGAGAATGTTCTCCTTCTTGGGCCTCTCGCGATCGCCGCCAGCGCCACCCTGGCCTCCACCGCGGCCACCACCACCACCGCCTCCCCTCCCACGGTAGCCTCCTCCACGGCCGCCGCCGCCTCCTCCTCCACGGTGCGAGCCTCTGTCGGCCATGACGAGCTGGGGTCGGGTTGCCGGGTGTCGCGTGTGTGATGTGTTGGGTGGATGGTCGAGTTGTGGTCGCTTCGTTTCGAGCCCCGGGATCGCAGATGGGGACGTCGAGGGCAGGGGTTATCGCGAGTTTGGAGGGGTGTTGCTCTCGGGAAAAAGTTGGGGTCGAGGCGATGGACTGGAAGTACCTTGTACCTAGGTATCTCGCGTACGTCGATTGACGACAGACGTCGTTCAGGCGGCCGGTGGTGGTGTGTGGTGTGGTGTGGTGTGCAGACGTGAGCGGGGCGGGGTGGAGGTAATGTGGCGCTGCCTTGGCTTAAGTGGCTGATGCTACGGTGTTGCGCCGTTGCTCCTGTCCGCCGAGAGATGCCATTAAGTAACCCTGCTAGGGGCTGCTGGGAGGTTTTTCACGACATCCTCCAAAACCAGAGCCTCGATCCATTGGCACGACCTCGCAGGTAGCTAAGGAGACGGCCGGACGAGATTACGGACTCAACCAAACGCCACGCCGTGATAGGATCTTGTGACGAGGTGCATGTCGTACTGCATGGTGGTTGTCGACCCGGCCTCGGAACAGTCCCGTTGGCCTACGAGAGGCTTCCTGCAGGATGCCATGCTGCGTTGGATCCCGACCCCCGTGCGTTGTGCTTCGCGCGCTGTGCTACACGCGTCTGCATTTGTTGACCTCCTCGTATCCTACGAACCTGGCCGGTCCATCGAGCCCAGCATGTCAGAGTCGCTCTTGACCGGGGGCTGGCAGATACCCAGTGTTGAGGTTGGTAGCGCCCGCGGGCGAGTAACATCTGGCGGCTCACGGTCGACACCTCGTCCGGTGGTGGTCATCCAATGGAGGCGACCCGAGGTGAAGCAGATCGCCGTTCCAGACCAGGTCCATTTCTACGCCTACGAAAACGAGAGAGCAACCAACCCGTCAGCCAGGTCGCGCGGGCTCGTGTGATTGTGCTTGTTTTCAAATGGCGCCTTTGCCGACCGGCACTCGATCGACGGACCTTAATTTCCATCCAAGGTTGGAGCCATGTCCTCGAGTCAGGGCAGGGGGCGGGCAGGTGTCGGAAGTCGATGCCAGGCTGTCGTTGACAGCTCCCCGGGGCGGAAGGCGGAGGAGAAGGGGAAAGGGGGGGGGNGGGGGGGGGGGGGGGGCAGTCGCCAGCGGGCTTGGCTTGTGCTTTCCGCATGGGAACTCGTCGAGGGAAGAGCAAGAGGGTGGCGGATGGGACATGGAGGGCTGACGGGCTGACCCAGGGCACTGGCTGGCAAGTGCGGCCCAGCGGCCTCCAATGCCCCTCCTCACCGTCACCGACTGCCCGTCTCCATCACAAATGCCCCGGCTTCCTCCCCGCCCTGGGACCACTGGAGGCGCTAAACCCAGTCAGCCCAGTGTACCTTCCCCCTTGTACCCAGGCTGGTTTTGGGGGGCCCAACTGGCGGGTAGGTACTTCTCAAGCCTCCCCCGGTGGTAAGTGGTGAGTGTGCACATGCACACACTGATTGAACCTCCACCACAGGTGGGAGCGCATCGGAGAACCCCCGGACCTTCTTTTCTCTCCATTTCCCTCATCCCATACATCCTCTGTTCACTTCCCACTTCTCGTTTCTTTCCCTTCTTCTTGCTCGTCTCGCCTCGACAACCCCCGCCGGCTCCTTTGGTATCTTTGTTCAATACGTCGGTGATCGGCTACAAAATCCACCGGCTTGACCTGGTCTTTTGTCTTCGTTCTCGCCCTCCACGTTACAGCCACAATCCGCTCCACTTGCTGTATCTCCTACCTCGACGAACGTCCGCCGCCAACGATGGTTCTCTAACAGCCATCCGTCGAGCTCTGAGCACTTCTCGTGTTCCCCTGACTACATCCCTCACGACGCCCAGAGCTCCCCCTCTCCACCAGAATCAAGATTCATCAAACCCAACGACGCTGAACCATCAGACCTCTGCTCCCAAGCACTCTCATCTCTCTCTCTCTTTCCACCAACGTAGACTCCCTGCCCTTGCCTGCCACCTGTGAGCAGCCGTCCTTGGGCAAAAGGAGCACTACAACACCCCCCTTCAACTTGATTTGGTTGCTTGATTTGATTCAGCGCCGACCGAGCTTGAGCTGGCTAGCACCCGCCCTGGCTGAGAGAAAGAGACGTCCTTAGTTTTGGTCCCCTCGACGACTTACTCTGCCCTCCGTTCACTTCTGATTCATCCGCCGCATTTTTTGGCTCTTTGTCTGCCGTGTGACTTGCCGCGAGTCGGCTCGCCCGTTACTGTCACAATGGCACATGTCTCCGAGTCCCAAGAAGCACACAAACGAAAGCGCGATGCCGACGACGCTGGCGGACAGCCTGCGCACTCGGATCGCATTCCCCAGCCGCCTCCTCCTCCACCTCAAACAGGTATGTCCTAGCGAGCCGCGCCAGTGTGTGTGTATGTGACTTCGGTCATGCGCCCCCGAATCGGATGCGGTTCTCGCAAACTGTCCTGACCGGCCGTCCGGCAGGTCGAGAGGCATGAACCCGTCGTCCAATCTTCGGGTCCTATGGTTGTTCTTGGCGCCCCGGTCCGGGCGCGTCCGGTTCTGGGTCTCGCAAGGGACCTAAACCTCAACCATTTCTGAGCATGCAGTCATGAACAAGGGTGTTTTCTTCCACACAGGCTGGCATTTATCAACCGGCTGCTTGAGTGGCGGTGACTTACTTGCTCCTCGTCAACCCGTTTACTAATTGGCGGCTTAAGGCAGTCCATTCATCGTAAATTACATGTCAAAGTCCGGCATCAGGAGAATCGATCTCATCCCGGGCGACCTTGACGTATTTTCTGATATTCTTGGGCTCCTCGGCAACTATGAAGGTGCGGATATCTACCTCTTCGACTACCCAACCGCAGACTGACATTTGTCACAGGGGTTTTGAGCCGGCACGAGAGCCTGGCGGCCAACCTGGGCGCCAAGCTCACAGGACCTCGTCTATTGAGAGCCATGGAGGGGGTCTTTGAAGGACCCATCATGACGTCTCCATCATCCCCGTTTCAGTACCAGTACGCTCCAGTTAGCTGGCTTGATATTGTCACTTTTGCGAGGTCGAATCCGGAAAAGTTCCTACTGAGTTCGAATGCCGACGGCGAACGGTCGTGCCATTTCTGCCTCAATGGGACACAGGTGCAGATCCTCGAGGATGACTGGAGACTCATCGTGAACGGTACCCTTGAGAGATTTTCCATGGTCTCGAACGCACCACTTGAGGAAGATGAGATGGCTGAGCTGGCAACATTGGACATTGTGGAGACGAGGTTGCAGGTGCTTATCAAGAAGGCTGATGAGGTTGCGAAGAGGGCTCGTCAACTTAATTACCACCTCAGCGGCCGGAAGGCTGCCATTAATGCCCGACATGCCAACAACTCAACCTCAACGGGGCTCCGTCACTTCAGCTCCCCACATGGCCAAAACGGCAGTGGCTCCGGCTACGATCTCCGCGCCGACCTGCTGCAACAGTTCACTGCCTTGACGGCCCAGTCGTATGCGCAACGCATGCCACCAGTCCCCGGCCAAGACGCAGGCCAGGCGCTACACAACTCTCACGGTACGGCAGAAAACCGCAACCAGTTGCCGATGCAGCCTGGTCGGTCGCCATTGCCGTCTACTCAACCTATACCCCGGAGTGACACATATGACCCAACTGCAGCCTACCGGAAGGTCATGACGGCTCGGGTCGAGAGACTAAACAAAGGGAGCCCGATATATCCGCCATGCGATCGATGCCGACGATTAAAGGCACCATGCGTCAAACATTTGACAGCCTGCCAGGGATGCACGAAGAAGCACGCCAAGTGCTCGTGGAAGACCATCACGAACCGAGAAATGGCGTGGCTCGACAGAGTGGAAAGCGATGCCATGGATATGGAATTGCATGGTCGCGAATTAGGCTCAGGCCATATCGCGGGATCGAGATATGATCTCGCGCACGACGACAACCGACAAACCACGGACGAATCGGTGGGGTCACCTCTAGCCCGCGGGGAAGGCTCAAGGCCGGAAAGCCGGGGGAGCCAACCTGCGCTACAAGAACCTTCGCTGCCGGAGGTGGGAGAGATAGGAGGACCCGACGGTTTACCAGACATTTATGCGCCAGTGTCGCCCTCCACATCAAGACCCTGGCCCGCCGATATCCTCCACCATGAGGACCAACCCATCCAGAGCAGAGACCACGCCTTGCTGAGCCACATGGCATCGGTCGCGACTGCAGCAGCTGATGCTCGAGAGCTGATGCTTAGACGTGCTTCAGCAACCTCAGGACAGTAAGGTCATCGAAAGCCAGACCGAGGTCACGGTGGTAAGGTTTGGGAGGGTAAGGGAATTCCTAGCGGTTGGATGTTTATCCTGGCACGGGCAAGAATGCGTTGGTGGTGAGTGCCTCGCAACTGCAGTGTGGAAAAGGGGCCGGTTTTCGTGAGAGGTCTCCGACAAAAGGAACTTGTATTGTGAGCGAGATGCTTCTTCTGAATAATGAATGAATGAAACCTCATTGTCGAAAAGAATGGTCGATGATCAATCCAGAGACCCCTTTCCCGTTAGAGCCCACACCGAAGGACACCCAGACTGTGCTTGCCACCACACCGAGAGGGGCTACACCGCCTGCCACTCTCGCTAGCACCGCACCGATTGCGCACGGGCCATGTCTTATGATGACACAGCCGAAGTGTAGCGTGGCGCGGCGCGTTAGGTTGATCCCGTCCAGAAAAAAAGACTTGATGATTCAGGGACCCCAAACTCGACAAACGCATGGCACAACGGATCCCGACCAGCCCACCAAGACCGCGACAACCGTCCTTTGTGCCAGTGGATTGATTGCGCCGAGTTCAAACTGCGCTCGCAACTCTGTCGATCATTCGCAACTGCAACAAACACCACTTGTTCGCAGGCGGTTGGTTCACGCCATCCTCGCTCCTTCCTCCCCTTCCCGTCGCCACATAGATGGCCCATATCACCTCGAATCAAGACTTCATGGCTGGTCCAGGAGACCACCGCAGGTCAACCTCTCTTGACACGCAAACCGATACATCATCCTTCATCACATCCCGCGAGACTGGCGATGTCTTCCCCGACACCACACAAAACCCAGCCATCGCTGCAAGGGCATCCCCCTTTGCGAAGTCCTGGGTTCACTTCCTTGCCGGAGGGTATGCTCTCCATCATCTCTTTGCCCCTATCATACCCCCTTGCATAGGCTAACATGCTCCCAGAGTCGGTGGCATGACAGCAGCAGGCCTGACGGCCCCCCTCGACGTGCTGAAGACCCGTCTCCAATCCGACTTTTACCAATCCCAGCTCCGCGCCTCCCGCCCAGCCGTCGCCCTTAACCCCTTCCGCGCCGCCGCCTTCCACCTCCGCGACACCCTCTCGATCCTCTCCTCCGTCTACAAGCTCGAGGGCCCGCGCGCCCTCTTCAAGGGTCTGGGCCCCAACCTCACGGGCGTCGTCCCCGCCCGCGCCATCAACTTCTATACGTACGGCAACGGCAAGCGCCTCATCGCCCAGTACGCCAACGACGGCAAGGAGGCCGCGTGGGTGCATCTCTTCGCCGCCGCCGCCGCGGGCATCGTGACGAGCACGGCGACCAACCCCATCTGGATGGTCAAGACGCGGCTGCAGCTCGACAAGACCATCGTTGAGAAGACGGGCGGCGCCGCGACCCGGCAGTACCGCAACAGCATCGACTGCATCCGCCAGGTCCTGCGTGCCGAGGGCATCCGCGGCCTCTACAAGGGCATGAGCGCCAGCTACCTCGGCGTCACCGAGAGCACGCTGCAGTGGATGATGTACGAGCAGATGAAGCGCTACCTGAAGCTGCGCAACGAGGGCATCGTCGCGAGCGGCCGGGAGAAGACGGCCTGGGACACAGCCCTGGACTGGACCGGCAACGTCTTCTCCGCCGGCGGCGCCAAGTTCGTGGCCGCCATCATCGCGTACCCGCACGAGGTGAGTGCTGCTGATAGATGCCGGGGTTGATCACGATCCGAGGTTACTGACGCGGTGATACAGGTCGCGCGGACGAGGCTACGACAAGCGCCCGAGGCCAACGGGCAGCTCAAGTACACCGGGCTGATGCAGTGCTTCAAGCTCGTGTGGAAGGAGGAGGGCTTCATGGGCCTCTACGGCGGCCTGACGCCGCATCTGATGCGCACGGTGCCCAGTGCCGCCATCATGTTCGGCATGTACGAGGGCATCCTCCGGGTGTTCGACGTGCCTTCCAACGAGAAGGAGTGATGAGGCGAAGCGGAAGAACACACGCCACAGGAAGGGGGGCGGAAAGACGACCCATCCATTCGACGACGACGACCTTGTAATACCACTGGATTGACCCGGCCCGCGGGACATCTCCACTTATCGCTTCTTTTCTCACACATACGCCCTGCTTTCATCGACATCACCACCTTGTACATCACCAAAAGAAACCAATCAAACACCGCAATGGCTATAGACTCGGGGGCAGGGAAAGGTGAGGCCCAGGAAACCGCGCGAGGGCAGTGCATCGGGGACACTAAAACGGCGTTGGGGATCTCTCTCCTCAGGAGAGAGAGAGACATGTGTACCATAAAAGAGGTCTTGTAACATCACTTGTTGAGAGTAAAAGGACACTGGAATTCGAGCGGAATGGCGGTCGCACGAAGGGGACAGGCGGGGCAAGCGATTCGAGCAGAAAAGTGGTTAGACAAATCCTACCTTGATCAATTTGCCTTGCAACTTTTGCGTTTACACAACGAGCTACATAGAGGAAGGGACCAAGCGCGGCACGACTTGAAATAAAGTACCGCCCCCCCAACGCCGCTAGGAAAAAATGGAAAGAAGAGAAGAAGACGGAGAGAGAAACGCAACGCTCATGCTGGCCGGCCGGGCGGGACCCATCAGGTGCCATCCGACGGAGCGGAGGGACGCCCCAGCAGGGCGCTGCGGCCGGCTACACAGAAGAAACCATCCCGAAGACAAACAAACACACAGAGCCGTCAGTCCCGTTGCCATGCCACACGTTATCACGTCTTCCGGGTCGCGAACCTGGCGAGACGTAGTTTCCGCCCATCGATTGCGTGCGCCGGATTTTTAGCTCATGTCGCCCGAGGCAGCGACTCGTTCGAGAGGCGTGTCGGATCGCGGCTGGTGGCGCGGCGGGGGGCTCTTGCGCAGCTTGTTGGGCACCCGGGTGGCGGGGCCGGCGGGCGAGGACGAGGACGAGGAGGACGAGGGGCTGCGGGCGAGGGCGCCGGGCCAGGCGAGGCGGAGTTTCAGTCACCACGCATTGCGGTCCCAGTTGGGGTCTGCGAAATCACGTCAGCTGATCTGTCCCCTGAGCCCCGTGGCGTCCCGACCGGCGCGCTGTGTCGGTGCTGCTGCTGCTGCTGCTGCTGCAGCACAGACGAGCGCCGCCTGCCCCTCGTCCTGCCGACGATCCAAACCAGGTCCTCCTGCTGGCGCTCGGCGGCGACGACGGCGCGCAGAGACTCGGAGGAGACGGGGGCGTGCAGGGCGGGCGGCGCGTCGGATGCTGATGCTGCTGCTGATGACGGTGTGGGTGAAGCAGACGACGAGGAGGAGGGTGGAGGATGGGCGGCGAGGAGCGGCAGCGGCATACCTTGGACAAAGGCGGCGAGGACCTTGCTCCCGGTCTGCAGGAGGGGGTGGCCGACGACGATCTTGAGGAACTTCTCGAGGCCGGCGCGGCGGCCCTCGATGACGTCGTCGCTGAAGCGGTTGGTGAAGACCTTGCCGGGCAGGGGGGGGATGGTCACGCGGGCGGACTCGCGCTCGAGGATGTCGCGGAAGTACTCAAAGTCGGAGTAGCGACGGCGGACGCTGGAGGCGCGCAGCTTGAAGGCGGGGATGTTGGTGCGGCAGACGATCTCGTAGTCGGTGTACATGGAGCGGCCCATGCCGTGGGTGCGGGGGTTGCGGACCTCGATCTCGAGGAAGTTCTCGGGCGGGCCGTAGATCTCGTCGAACGACTGCTGGCGGTTGTCGGGCATGGCCTGCATGATGGGCCGGTGGAAGGGCGAGGTGGGCGAGGAGGGCGACTCGGCGCCGCCTGGGGCCTGGGCCCCGTCCTGGTCGCGGGACGCCGTTTTGGCGGTGTTGGCGGGGGGGATCGCGGGGCGCGCGCAGTCCAGAGGCGACCCGTCCTATCGGCGACGGGCGAGTGATGGCTGTGGACTGGGTTGGGGGGAGGCTGCGGGAAGCCGTGTCGTGTCGGAGGTGGTCGTGTGGGCGGCAGGTCGTTGGTCGTTGGTTGTGTGGAGAGGAGGAATTCCCGCTTTCTGGCAGATGGGGGAAGAAGACGAGGAGGGGTCGATGGGAAGTGGGAGGGACGTCGGATGGCAGATGGCAGCAGCTCGCTCGCATTACCTCAGGCCGATGGAGAAAAATAGGCGGGGATGCGATTACGAGATGCGCCGGCCGTTCTTCGCCTGCTCCCCGGCGCCTTAGGTAAGTACCTTTAGGCAAGGCGTGAGATGGTTCCTCTTACAGGGGTGCTTCAGGCACGACACCCTGATCCAAGGCCTAGACCCAATGTTCGTTAGGTGCTGCACCTGTTAGCCTGTGTCTCGGAAGTCGCAGGTGACGTGGGGACAGCCACGATGCCTTCACCAGCCACTCGGTGTGTGGCTCACAGACTAGGCATCGGGGTGAGGTCGGCCGCATGCCTCCCATAGCTGGTACTCGCAAGATTTATCATCGGCTTCCTGGCGGTTTTCTGAAAACGAAGATATCTCGCGCAAAGTAACACATCTTGGGCCTTGTTGGGCTCCCCTCCTCGTCAGCGGCATTTCAACCCTCAGTTTCATATCCTCGATTTACATGTAGTATTGCCCATCAGAATTTGTCTGGTTCCTCAAGATACCAGGTCGAGTCCTCTTCGCCTTCTTCCTTGGTCGAGAATCCGTTCCCGAGATACTCAAAGCGATTCTTCCCGTTGAAGTACACGTATTCCCAATCTTCGCCCCTGAACCCTTCTAACATGTGGAAGAAATGAATCCTACTACCCGGATGAAGGGCCGTGACCGGACCATCTATTGTTCCATTCTTGAACCATGAGACGCAGTTCGCCGACCAAGCTGTTCGAGGCATGAAGCTTTGGGTGTGCTCGTGCAATTCGTTGACAGCGGCCGGAGAGGGCGAAAGAGCCTTGATGCCCTCCATTTGACACTTCTTGATGACCCGGGCCAGGTACTTTGCAATGTGCTCGGTAATCGTGAAAACGCTGCCGTGCCCAATAGGGGCGTTGGGGCCGAGGAATGCTGTTGGTGAAAGAGAACAGTGTCAGTTAGGCATGTTCCCTGGCATCCTTCCAGCCATAATACTTGTCGATTCCAGGATTCTTACCGAAATAGTTCGGAAATCCTGGGACTGCGCAGGACATATATGATTTAGGTATGTCTCTCGTCCAGATATCCTGCAGGTTTCCTCGCGGTCCGATGATGGGGAATCGTGGGCAGAAAGACACATTGAACCCTGTCGCACAGATTATCGCGTCGACGTTGATCAGCTCTCCCGTTGCCGTTTCAAAGCCTTGAGGTACAATCCTGGCAATCGAGTCTGTAACTACCCTCACGTTGGATTTTCTCAGGGCTTGCAAATACCCGATGCCAGGTGTGAGACGGCGGCAGCCCAGTGCAAAATCCGGAATCAAGGCATTGCAAAGGCGCTTGTCCCCGCCCAGGGCCTCCTTCATGTACTCGGCTGCCTTTTTTTGCAGGGTTGCTGCGAATTCTGTGTCCTTCAGAGTCTGTTCCCGCATTAGAAGCGGCGTACTTCTCAACGTGGATTTGTCTGACAACCCACCAGAGGGAAGTTTCCATTAACGACCTCCTCAACTGCCTTGACGAACTTCTTATAGAAGACGGGATCCGATTTAAACCGCTCAATCTGCGCCGTAGTAAAGTCCGAGTTCTCATCCATGGAGACCTCACCCAACACGCCCCCACCAGCGCCCTGGGCTAGCAGTTGGAGCCGCGATGGAACAACCCAGGTGGGTTCACGCACAAAGTGAACCAAGTGCTTGACATCTGCGACCATGTATTAATTATGTTCTGGCGATAACAGAAGCGCTCGGGCTCACCTGGCTGCATTTCCGGCAGTATCTGGACCCCTGATGAGCCGTTGCCAATGACCGCGACAGTCAGGTTGGTATAGTCAAAGTCCGACGGCCAATCTGCACTGTGGACTAGTCTACCCTGGAAGCTGTGGAGGCCTGGAATATCGGGCCACTTCCAGTGACTATTGAGCATTGATGTCGTTAGCATTTCATCAATGGAAACGTCGACTGACAATGAGGTCATACTTCAAAATGCCAGAGCCGTCAAGGAGGAAATGACAATAGTCATCAAACTCAGTGTTACTTTCCAAGTCAAGCACGCTCAAGTGCCAGGTTCCGTCTGCCTCATTCCACTCTGCGTGGTTGACCTGGTGGCTCGTTTTGATGGCGGTGCGCATGCCCTCCTCGTCGCACACAGAGGTGAGATAAGCTTGAATCTCTGCTGCAGAAGAGAAGAAGCCAGTCCACTCAGGGTTAGGCCGCCAGGAAAACTGATAGTTATGCGATGGGACGTCACACTTGCAGCCTGGATATCGATTCTCGAACCACGTGCCGCCGATCTCGGGGTTCTTTTCGTAGACAACGTGTTCGTAGTCCTTCAGGTGGAGGCGCAATGTGCGGATCATGTTGATACCGCTCATTCCAGCCCCGATTCCCACTATCCGCAGGTGCCGGGTAGTTCCCAGGGGTTTCTCGAGAACCTTGTATGTTGAAATGCCGCTGCTGGCCCGGGTGGTAGGGTGAGCCATGTGGGCTGCGATCTGCTCGAGTCTGTCAGACATGTTGTAATAATATTTTCAGTTTCACGAAAGAAGGAACGAAGGAAGCGCTTGCAACAAACTACTCAATGTTTTCTACTGTTAGCATCTGATATAGGCGACCATCCACGCCTGAAAAGCTCAAGCCATCGCACTAGTAGTACCCAACTCGGCATGAGCCGACTACCGAGTGCCGAACTGATCAGGCCACTATGAGACTGCAAATGAAACTTATTTTGGCGGCGTATACCGGGAATTCCGGTAGTGCCTTGATTATCATCGCGTCTTCTCAGCAATCTGTGCATTGATGAATATTTTCAATCCAAGTTCTCCTTTCTTGGTCGTGCTGATGGGACAAACAAGTTCTAAGGGTATCCAGGGTTGATGTTCATGAGACCAGGAGTCAGGGGATGTTCACAATTCGTATCCTAAAATATCGAAAAACATTGTCCTAGGTTTATGTACCAGAATTCCAAGACCCGCCGCACCACACACCTGACCTTGCCGATAAATACGTGGAAGACTAGCTGGTGGACTCATAATCTGATCATGAGAAGTGAATGCCCCCGTCAATGATGACGCTCTGCCCAGTGATTAGGTGTGAATCCCTTCCCACCAGAAAGCTCACGCAGCCAGCGATGTCTTCTGTCGTCGCTGGCTTCCCCATGGCAGGCCGTTCTTTGGCAGCCTTGTCCCACGCAAATCCAAGAGGCACGCCGTGCTTCTGCGCCATGGCAGCGTCGATCTCTTCCCACATGGCCGTTTTGACCATTCCAGGGCAGTAGGCATTCACATTGATCCCGTGTGGTGCAAGTTCAATGGCAGAGCCCTGCGTCAAGCCCCGGACCGCCCATTTGCTCACACCATACGCCAGAGCATCAGGCTGGGGCCTATAGCCAGAGATGGAACAAGCACCGACGATGCGCCCACCTTTGCCCTGGGCAATCATCTGTTTTGCCGCCAGCTGGTAGCAGATGAATACGCCCCGAACATTGACAGCTTGAACCTTGTCGAACTCATCAGCCGTGAGTTCGAGCAGACCCTTCATCATGATGATTCCAGCATTTGCCACCATGACATTGAGCTCTCCGAATTCGGAGACGGCTCTATCGATAATACTCTGCACGTCTGCCTCAATAGTCACGTCGCCTATGGCCGTGATGCAACGTCTTCCTTGGGCGTTGATCGTCGATGAAAGACTTTCGAGCAGGGACCGTTGTGAGGCCAAATCATTTGCAACGATGTCGAAGCCATCGTTGGCTAGTCGGACGGCTATGGCGCGGCCGATGCCTTGGGATGCGCCGGTAACGATAGCAGTAGGCATGTTTTTCTTTCTGGTGGTTGAGCTGATGTCAGGGGTGCGAGGTTTGAAGCATTCTATGATATCCCGAGAGAATGATAGCTAAGTACCAAGTCAGTTAGCTCACACAGATCTTCGGCTGCTCCGTTTATGATCTTTGCTGTTGGCGAAGCTCTTCCCTTTGCTTGAACCACGCCGGGGAGAAACGCTTGCGCCCCACAAGTACCGACTGCCGACTGCCGACTTGAATAGCATTCCCTCACCAGTACAAGCTATCTCCAAGCCGAGGCCCCGTGGCAGGGTACCAAGTTTCTTTCTTCTGGTCTGTATGGCTGATCATGGCGATTACACAGTTTCTTGAAGCGAGCTGCAGTGCTGAAGACGTAGTGCCTCGGTTGATATGGATCGTGGGGAAATCGCCCTTGATACCCCGCGTCTTAGTTCGTCCGATGGACCGGCACTTCCGCGGTGGCGAAACAGCTCTTGATCATACATGAATCTGGGGCGGCTGCGCACGCTTCTTTCATTCGGCATACGGTTACTGCACGTTCGAACTCGGTACTCGAAAATTGAGAAGCATGACAAGCTATCAGGAAGGCGATACCCTTCGGCCCTTGAGAGAACGTGCTCACGTGGTATGTACCGAATGCCATGCCCGAAAAGTGAGTACAGACCCAAGCTCTCGTCACATTCGACAGCCAGCAATTGCGGTTGGTTGACCTCGGTCTTGTTATCTTAGGTGAAGTGTGATCTGCAGGAAAGGCCAGAGGGACCTTGCAAAAACTGCCGTCGGGCCAAATCCTCGTGCATGTACGTCAGAACTCATGAGGTCGGCAGAGGTAGGGCATAGCTAACTTTGTCCATCAGTCAGCGAGATGGTGCCCGAAAGAGGCGGAAGACGACCAGAATCACGGTGTCACATCCCAGCCCAGCTTCATCAACGCGAAGTTCGGCTGCTTGGACCTCTCATTCAACGGCACCCGCAAGGAGAGATCTGCCACAGGGATCATCGCCGCCCTGTGGTGAAACCCGTCCAGCCAGTCAGAGTACTGGCCAGCGTCCAGATGGCTTCATCTCTGGAAGCACTATCATGTCATATGACGCCGGTGGTGATCAGTCCATCACACCAGGATCTCATTTTCAGTCCCCAGACATCCGGGAATCCATCCTCAAGTTGACCAGAGCGGACGTGCTACCCCGATCCGTCCTGCGGCAAGCCTTGATGGATGCGTATTTCGAGCACTGTTACTCGTTCTATCCCGTGGTAGACCGAGCCGATGTGGCAGGACCCCATGCATCTATTCTGTTGCAGCAAGCTGTCTGTCTCGTAGGCAGTCTCATGCAGCATGGAATGGATAGCATGAAGCTTTCTAGCTCTCAGTATGAGAAAGTCAAGACGCTGATACATCTTGACCATGAGCTAGACAAACTCGTCGTCTTAAAGACCTTTTGTCTTCTGACCTGCTATAGTCCACTGTCCACCGACCAAGTTACGCTGGATGGACCTTGGCACTGGATGGGGATGGGGATTCGACTCGCCGTTCAAATGGGCCTGCACAAAAGCTCAACATACGTCGACCATCCGCAACCTGGCTCACTCAGACGCATATTTTGGCACTTAATTGTAAGTAGACTTTCTAAGTGGGAAAATGCAGCCCAGTCTAACTAAGGAATATCTAGAACAGTGACAGGATGGCATCATCATGCTGGGGTCGTCCTTCAGCTCTTCGACTGTCAGATTGCGATATACCACCCCTATCACAGGAGGACTTCCCCACACCGGATATCCATTCAATCGTTTTCCTACAAACAACTCAATTATCAGAGATCACAGGTAACATAGCAGAGATCAGCCTTCAACAGAAGAAAATCTCATCAGACGAGGCCAGCAAGCTCGTGTCGACGCTGTGCGGCTGGCTTAGAGGCGTCCCTGAAGAGGTCCGTCTCTACGACTCTGATCAAAACAAACGCCCATTTTTCCGCCCGGCCCATGAACTCCACATCCACTATTTTGCAGCCATAATACTCCTACAGATGCTCAACAGGGCGGGCAGGCGGTGGAGACCAGCTCTGCCTTCATTAGTGGCAGCGTCGTGCATGGCGCGTCTCTATGAAGAGATTTATTGCAGAGAGGAGACGTCCCATCTACTGCAGGTTCATGGATTTCTGTGCATGGTTGCCGCTGTTACTCTGATCTGCTACCGGTATGAATCAAGAGAGAGAGAGGCTGTCCGAGCAGAGGAGGTAGAGGTCATATGCTCGGTGTTACACCGCCTGCGCAGCCGATACGGCGGCTCGGATCTTGTTCTAAGGAAGATCACGCGGTTGCAGCAAGACGTCGATCGGGAATACAGCCAGCTGCCAGATAATCCGTCAAGTGGTTCAGGGGTCAGTACTCCTGGCTTTATGAACGAGTTCCCAGACCACTTGGAGGGCTTATTTCCCTTTCCTGCCACCCTTTGTCCCAGAATGGACCTCCTGAACAGCGGGGACTCTTTGTGGCGCGACAATTTTCTGGCACTTCCCTCCATGCCTTTAGGAAACGAGCATGACTCGCTTTCTGAGACCTACTTCAACCTGGCAGATTTGTTACTGACCGGCTATGACGCTTTCGGAGCAGGCAGTGTGGCGGACTTTGATGGAATCTTTGGTTCATAGTCAACAGTACATTCTATGTACAAGTTAGCAAAGAAATAGGACGCAAATTAGTGATTTTCATATTCCACGAGGCAGGAAGGATTATATCCTTAGTTAAGCATCCACGTCCGATTCGGCATCACGGCACTCGGCGCTACGGCACACGGGACTCGTGCCATACTCCCACAGACTGCTCCAGACCAAGCAGTATTAATACTTTCCTTTCGACTCATCGATTTCTCACCTGAGATCTGATACACCCACGCAGAAAATTTATCATTCAACACATACCTCAACAATCAGCCCAAAATGTCTGGCCCCACCGAAAACCAACTTCTTGGCCTGCAAAAGATGCAAGAGTTCTTCGGTGAAGAGCATCTGGATGCCCTGAGATCGAATTTGGTTAGTAAACAGATGGTTCAGGTGGTCTCCGGCCCGACTGACCAGGACGACAGCGCGACGACCTGCCCACAAAGGTTGGCGGCGAATACATGGCAGAGGTGTGCTTTTCGAGTTATGCCCGCCCCGGGCTCGCGTTCAGAGATCGATCCCTGATGAACATTGCAATGCTGATTGCACTGAACCGTGGGCCTGAACTGCGCATCCATATTAAGGCAGGGCTTCATAACGGCTTGACTGAGGAACAGATATGTGAGGCTTGCAGGCACGCTATGGTCTACTGCGGCGTACCCGCCGGTCGAGACGCGCTGGCAATTGCGGGAGAGATATTCGAGGAGCGGAAATTGACTGTGAGGAGGGTGGGCGGACCGAAGCTCACTTAGATTAGCAGTTAACTCATGTAGCCTTATCGTGGCTTTTCTCATTTTAACTCCCAGTCCGTCACAGCCATGAATCAGGTTCACTTGACTGCTTCTAAGTCACTTTCGGCAAGATCATGGTGCTCTACGAATGCAATATGGAGTTAAACCCGACTTACCGAAGAAGACTAGATCTTGCTACGATTCTGCGTAGCTGCCAAGATGCTGCGGGGCCTGGCCTTGACCATGTCATGAGGTGTAGCGAGGATGACAGGACGTACTAGGTTGTGATGTATGTGGACCGTGAATGGTCATTCGTCAAGTTACGAGACTCGTAAAACCCCCTTCCCTCGGGCGTGCGAGTCTTGTTCCCTACCTCCACCCTGCGCGCCTCGGGTTGTATTAACAGACCGAGGAAGGAGCCTTCCGGGCTGCATTTCATTGAAACGAGACCGACTTGGCTTGTGCAGAGGCTAGACCGCGTGGAGTTCTTCCTTTGCCACATGATCAATGTGCTATGTACCGACTGCCGAAGAGCCGCGCATTGAATGCTTGAACCGAACAGAGCAGAGCATCTCCAGTACGCATGGGGATGCTCTATCGAATTAGTACATGAAGACCGCTCAAAAAGTATATTTCCCCAGATTTAATCACCCTGACCCCATGTTTCCCCAGACTCCCCAGGTTCTGGTGTCATCTTACCCCCCACACGTCTGCATTTGAATCTGGTTTACTTCGTCACCAATTTCCCAACAGCAAGGCAATTCTTCATCACCATGGCAACATCAGTTCAGGACGTGAAAAATGAGCCGACGGCCGACATGATAGAGTCGGCTTCCCCCCGCGACGATCAGGGAAAGACCTCGACGCCAGAGCCTGTCACTACGTCTGAGAAGGAAAGAAAACTCGTTTGGAAGATTGACTGGCACGTTTTGCCATGGCTATGTACTACTTACGCCTTGTCTCTCATTGATCGGACGAATATCGGTGCCGCCAAGATCGTCGGTATGGAATCCGATCTGAATCTGACCGGAAACCGCTACAACATAGCCCTCCTTGTGTTTTTCATCCCTTATATCCTTACGGAGATTCCCTCAAACGCCATTATTAGGAGGGTTGGCACACAGGCCTACCTGACTGTACTCGTGGTTGGGTGGGGTGCAGTCGCCATGTGCTTCGCGTTTGTGAAGAACTTTGGTCAACTCTTGGCCCTAAGGGTGTTGCTGGGCATCTTTGAGGGAGGCTTCAACGTAAGCGTTTGTTCCACGATCTGCTCCCACAGATGCTGACACCTTAATGCATTTAGCCTGCATGCATCTACATCATTTCTTCTTGGTACAAGAGATACGAAGTCCAGAGACGCCTTGCCATTTGGTTCGTCTTTGGCTCTGTTGTGTCTGGGTTTACAGGTGTTGTTTCGTATGGACTCAGTCGCATGGAGGGACTAGGAGGCTTGAGGGGATGGCAATGGATCTTCTTGATTCCTGGGGTTCTAACCGTTGGTATGGCTCGTCACGAAAGCCTAGTTGTGAAATAATGCTGACAATAATAGCTCTCGCGGTTCCAATCTTCTTCTACGTCGCAGAATTTCCCGAAAAGGCTAAGTGGCTGCAACCAGAGGAGCTGACTCTTGTACGACATCGTATCATGGCAGACCGTGGAGAGATCCTGGAGGAGAAAGCTACCATCAAGTCCTTTCTCCAAGCAGCTTCGGATTGGAAGGTCTATGTCATATCTCTCCTACTTCTCCTCCCGACCGCAGGCACTTACTCTCTTGCTTTTTTCTCCCCATCTATCCTCGCCAGCTTTGGCTTCGATACCGCCATGAGCCAGATCCTCACGACGCCGCCATACATTTTCGGCGCCATAGTGTCTGTCGTTACCGGAATCCTGGCAGACCGAGTCAGGTTGCGCTCTCCTTTCATCGTCGGATACTCCATTCTAAACATGGTTGGTCTTTCCCTGATCGGCTGGGGAAGGAGTCAGGGGCCTCGTTATCTGGGCCTCTTCCTGGCCGTCGCTGGTAACAACTGCGCAATCCCCTCTGCGCTAGCGTTTTTGTCGAATAACGTGGTTGGGACCGGCAAGAGACAGTTTGCAGTCCCGATACAAACAATCTTTGGTGGTATCGGTGGAATAGTTGGGTCTCTGATGTTCAGGCAGCAGGATTACCCTGGTTACCGCCCAGGCCTCTACGCTTCGTTTGGCTGCATGGGCCTCAATGCCGTACTTGCGGGAGGTTTAGCCATTTACTTCTACGTTCAGAATAGGAAAGCCGAGAGACAGGGAAAGATTTTGGAGAGTTTGCCGGGATTCCGTTACACTATTTAGGGCACAAGGCGCGTTGCAACACACATAGGTCAGGCCAAAAAATAATGTCTTCGTTCAAGCACTGAAAGCATCGTCGTCGGGTTTGTGGTACGTCACTGGTCAGGACCCGAACATTCCCACGCAGAACGGGCGGTTGTGCCGGAGGAGGTAGGGGGTATATATGTCTATAGGGTGAGCCGTCGATGCTCGACATGTGACAGGAAGACGAAGGTATAGCCTTTGCCGCAGGGCCTGCTGTCGCGCAGACGGGTCTCTCATGGCTGGAGTTTGGAAGGGCTAAAGCGATAGGTTCGGTATATGAAATCTTTACTCTGGGTAGCTAGCCTTTACGCCTGCCCAGCCCTTGATGTATCGCGTGATCGGCAACCCATTGAGGTCTGCCGTGGGTGATGGCCATCTCCAGTTACTCATCTGTTTCTGGTTCCCTCGGCGCAAACACAAGACCGATCGTCACGTCACACGACCACCATCATGTCATCTCGGTCCATGGACATCCAGACAGCCGGCATGACCCGCCCGTGCGACGGCGTCGCGTCTTGAGTGACGTTTGTCGAGCGCGTTTGCTCGTCCCGGATGTCCGAAAAGTAGAGCTTCATCTGCCCGCTGCACGACTGCGGTCGGTGATTGGCCAATGGGTTGACTTCACTCCCCCCCTGGTCCCGGGGCCGAGCCGTCCCTCGATTGCGACCCTCCCTCTCCACCGGCGGCTCGACTCCCCTTTCCGGGCTGGACGGGGCTGCCCGGGGCGGGTGTGGCGGGTGTGGCGCTGCGCTGGTCGAATCCAGGAACAGGGCGGCCTGGGTTTCTTTTCGTGTCTTCCTTGGTATGAGCCCCTCGAAGGAGATAGGGGAAGGGAGAAATGAGAAGTGGAGGAACCCGGCCATTCAGGATAGGGTGCAGATGCAGGATGCAGGATGCAGGAGGTGCAGCGCTGTTGAAGAACCTCGAGGCCCTCGATGGTGTTGATTGTCCTAATCCGCCGCAGCTTGAGCCTGAAAGCACTGGACACTGGTGTGATAGAAGGCCCCCCTGTATCTGCGCCCGGGACAGCCCAGACCACCCAACCCAGCCTATCGGAACCGCTAGGGAGGGGGCGGGCCAGGCGCCGATTGGGTGTTGCGTCCCCTGTGTCGTCAGAGGTACAGAAGAGGGACAGGGAGAGTGACAGCTCACACCCCCTTCACGAGACGATGGACGCGATGGCTGCCAGATCCAGATCGTCCAGCCCCCTTCTTTTTCTCTCCTTCCTTCTCCTCTGCTGATTGAGGAGGGCGGGGATGCCGGCCGTGGCCCCAAAGCAGGGCTGACGCAGACGTAGCGGCATCTAGTACTCTAGGTCCATGCTGGCAGAAGACTCCAGGTCCATGCTGGGAGAAGAAGCCGAGGGTATTCCACTCCACACGATGCGGACGAGGACCTTGCCAGAGACGAAATGCCGCCAGCAGCACCCGGGCGGCGCAAACCTCAGGTCAGTTAGCCCGCCGGCCTCGTGCGTGCGCAGACGGCCGCTGGGGTCGTGTCATGCAGGCTCAGGCTCGCGCAGCAGCTAAGATGAGGTGACCCTGACGCCTGCGTCGCGGGCAGGTCGCCATGTCTCGTCATGTCCCCTCTTGTCGCAAGCCCGAGCCAGACAGGGCAGGGCGAGGGATGCGCGGCGCACGAGGTGCGAGACGAACTGAGGGAGGAGGGGAGTCGAGTCGTTAAAACCCTAGACGATGCCCTCCCTCCTGGCCCGCCCACCTCGATCCGCCCTGCTTCTGCTCTGCTTCTGCTTCTGCTTCTGCTCCTGTTGATCGCGTCGCATCGCATCCCACGATCCTCCCTCTTCGACAGGCGCCGCACCACCATGCCGGGTGATCGCATCCTTGAGAGACGTCGATAAGGGTCCCTGCATGCTTCAGTGCTTCAGCTTGGAGTCGCAGGCCTGTGCTGTTCTCCCTCCCTGGGTACCTCATGCTGGCCCTTCACTCTGTCCTGAACTGAATCGACAGCAACCACGACACGAGACCTCCTGCCTTCAATTCACCCCATGACCGGCTGTCGCTGCCAATTGGGTTCTCTGGCACGGGCAGGAGGGTAGCACGATCGGTCTTTCTCACTCACCCTCACTCCCACTTTCCCCCCTCTGGGCATCTCCGCGCAAGCCACAGCAGAGCCACAGCGCGGGAGCCTGTGAATCACAGCGGAGGACGACGGCACCCACCTGCGCCTGCACCTGCACCAACGAGCGGCGACAGACAGAGAGACAGAGAGAGGGCTGGAAACACCAAACCTGCATCATCGTCACGTCGTCACCCGAACAGCGAACATCATTCATTGCGCTTCGTGCGAAAAGACGGTCAGACATCACCTCCGTCATATCACACGCACATAACGCCTGGTCATTGCTTTTCTGGCCTGTCACCGCGGCCTGGCGCTGCTGCACACCCCCCCGGGCGCGACGCCGTCCTGATTCGCCTAGCCACCCTCTTTTTCCCACAGGCGTGCTGCGCAGCCCAGCGCTTTGGACTTGGGACCTTGGATTTCCAGCTTCCAGCCTCCCAATTTCTCTCGGCCACCGCGTCTGCCCTCTGCCGACCAAGCTTTTGCTTCAGCCCAATACGACCTCCACCACACCACCACACCACCACGCCCGACACACTTGCCTCTTTCTACACTTCTCCCATTCCTCTCTTCCTGGCTGCCGCGCTTTTTTTCGGCATTTCGGTACCCAGCATCTGGACTCCTGCTGCCACTGCTACCCAACCCGAGTGATACCACCACGCGCTCCCCAGCTTTGTGAGTACAACCACCTCGCTCCTGGCATGCTGCCGCCGCCCATTGTTCATTGTCCTCCGCCTCCTTTGAGACACCCGCTGACGTCGGCACCGCTCCTTCAGAGCTCCTCCCTCTTCCTGGTTTGGACCATTCCTCCATTCACCACCCAGGTGGTGATACCCTCGCCGCCGCCGCCGCGTTGTCGATCCCGCCGGCTCGCCCCGACAGCCCTGCCAACTTCGCCAAGTTGTCCGACCCAACTCCCCCCAACCCTTCTTACGACCGTCACGACATTTACGACTCTACGCCCCCTCCTCCCCAGCAGCGCCGGCACGCAGCCCTCGGCCGAGCCCGCACCGCCACGCCAGATCTCGCCACGAGGACCCCGTCCCCGAGCTCCTCGCACCTCCGGACCCTCCGTCGCACTCCGCGCTTCGACGCCACCCCGAGCCCCCCGGCCCCTCGCCGCGTCCACCTCGAGGCGGCTTCCGTCGGCTTCGCACCCCGCGTCCAGTTCGTCACGGCAGATGCGCCGCGCTCTGATCTGCCCCGTCCCCTCTCGCCGCTTCGCACCCGCCCGCGCGAGTCGCAGCAGCAGCAGCAGCAGCAGGCGTCCGCTAGACCTAGGAGAATCCTGTCCCAGGATCTGAGCGAGGAACTCGACGAAGACGCGTCCTCCGAGAAGCCCTCCCCCGAGTGGCAGCGAAACTCGCCCTCGTCTGCCAGGCCGCAAGAGAAGACCGAAAATCTTCATCCCGCCCTCCGCGTCTCCAAGAACACCCACAGCGCCATCCTCTTTGCCCTCGAGGAGGCACTGCGCCACCCCAACCCCTTCACGCCCGACGTCGTCGAGGAGAGCGCCTCAATGGCCGATCTCGGAGGATCCGGCGGCGGCCGGGGCACGCCCACCTCCAACGGCCATGTTGCTTCCTCCTCCTCGCGCACCCGTCCCCCCGCCGCCCCCGCGCCGACCGGCTCACCCGGCGGCATCCGGGGCCCGAGGATGATCATGCAGGAGCGTGCAGCGAGAGAGGCGGCCCGTCAGCGGGCTGAGCAGGAACAGATGCGCATGGAGAGACAACGAGCTGAGCAGGAGGCTCGGCTTTTGGAAGAGACCCAGCGACGCAACTCGGAGCGTCGCGCAGCCGCATCTGCTGGCGCTGCTGCGGGAGGAGGTCAAGCCAGTGGCGCCGTCCCTGAGCATGTCTCCCAAAGCCAACCCACCCCCACGACCCCTCAACAACGTCGCCCAACCGGCTCCGACGCCGCGGCGCCGCGAGCGAATCCCGCCTCCTCCCGCCACAGAGAGAACGCCGCGGCGCCCCAACAACGACCGGCGCGCGCCTCGTCACAGTCCCAGCCGCAGGCCTCTTACAACGCCGCTCCGCAACAGCCCAGCACCTCACAGCCTCAGGGCACCCTGAGCACGCAACCTACGACCCAGGCCTCGGAGTCTGCCGGTGGATCAAGACCTAGGAACTCGTTCCCTCACGCCTTCGAGCGCTGGGAGACCCTCTCTGCTCACTGGGAGGGCCTGACCAACTTCTGGATCCGCCGCCTCGAGGAGAACAACAAAGACATTGAGCGCGACCCCGTCAACCAGGCCCTGTCTCGCCAGGTCACCGACCTGTCAGCCGCCGGCGCCAATCTGTTCCACGCCGTGGTCGAGCTGCAGCGCCTCCGCGCGAGTTCCGAGCGCAAGTTCCAGCGGTGGTTCTTCGAGACCAGGGCCGACCTGGAGAGGGCACAGGAAGTCAACGCCCTGCTGGAGACGGCCCTTGACGAGGAGCGACGGGCCCGAGCGGACGCCATCCGCGAGGCCGTCGCCAACGAGCAGAACAACTCCATGAACAAGACCCGCTTCGAGGAGATGCGCAAAGAGCTGCAAATCTCCAAGGAGGAGGCCCGGCGTGCCTGGGAGGAGCTCGGTCGCCGCGAGCAGGAAGAGCGCGAGCGCACCATCTCGTTGCAGGCTGGCCAGCCCACCATTGTCGGCGGCGTCCAGGTCGTCCCCATGACCCAGGGTGTTCCCAGCCGTCACAGCAGCGCCCGCCAGGGCGGCCCCGCACAGCAGCAGCCCGAGTACGGCGGCGGCCACTCCGGCAGCACGTACAGCGACGACTACGCCCAGTCCTCCAACGCGCAGAACCCCCCGACGACGGCGCCGGCCGCGACCGGCGGCCCGCTCTACTCGCAGCCGGCGGCTGTCGACCCACAGCCCGCGACGGCCACCTACTCGTACGGCGGCGGCGGGTCGGAGGGAGGTTACAGCGAAAGTGAGTATGAGATTGATGCGCAGGGCCAGTACATCCGCGACCAGCGCGGGAACAAGGTTCCTTATCATGCTCCGCCGTCGCCGGTTTCTGACGAAGGCGCAGACGAGTACGAGACGCCCGCCACTCAACCGCCCAGCGCGGGCTACTCGCAGCCGCCGCCGGCCACGTCCGGCAGGCCGCAGCAAGTGCCGCACGCACCGGCGGCACCGCAGCAGGATTACTCGGGCCAGGGGTACGGCGCGCCCGGCTGGGAGGAGGTGCCGAGGGCTTCGCACCACCACCCCACCAGACTTAGTGACGTGCTTGAGGAAGACGAGCGGAGCCGCACGAGCGCGAGCTACAGCCGGGTGTGAGCGGTCGTACGGCGGCATGGCGTCATTATGGCGTTGGGCGGGCTGAAGACAGCCAGCGGCCCCAATGTTTGCTGTAGCGTTTCTCGCCTGAATAATTTAGCTACACGGTAGTCACGGGATGGTACACCAGCGACGGCATCACACCATCCGAGCAGCACCAAGGTACAACGCACGAGACGGAACAACGGGACACGAACGGATGGATCGGGTGTCTGGATCATTGGGGGGCCCATTAGACTGGATGTACGGAGTCAGGGGGCATGGGGGCAGCTCTCTCCGCCGGGTTGCGTTTAAACCTGGCTGGGATACCTTTTTTTAACTTTTCCTTCTGTCTGGCATAGGCGTGGCTGGGGTTGCTGTTGTTCTAGTTAGGCATTGGGACTCGCGGAGGCGAGGATTAATACAGAGGTTGACCTGGCTTTGGATGAGGCGCGTGAGGCGCGTGACGACACGTGATGTGCGTGATGTGCGTGGCAGCGCGTAATGTCTGGTTATGAGCGTGGAGGCACGCTGACTGGTGTTGTTAGCTGGCGTCTTGTACGGCCAGAGGTCGGCCTTGTTCCCTCTAAGTCGCCAGAGCTGCTGGTCTTGTTCCCTTTTAGTCGCCCGTGCTGCTGGTCTTGTTCCCTTTTAGTCGCCCGTGCTGCTGGTCTTGTTCCCTTTTAGTCGCCTGAGCTGCTGACTTGTTCTCTCTAAGTCGCCTGAGCTGCTGGCCTCGTTCCCCCTAAGTCGCCTGAACAGCTGGCCTCGCCCCCCCCTAAGTCGCCTGTGCTTCTGGCCGTGCTCCCCTTGGCCAGGTGTCGCCTCTGGCCGTGCTTGTCCTAAGCATAACTCGCCTCTGGCCGCCCCTCCTGAAGCATAACTCGCTTCTGGCCGTGCTCGTCCCAAGCACAACTCGCCCCTGGCTTCTGCTCCTAAGCACAACTCGTCTCTGGACGCGCTTTCAAGCCAGCGCCGCCTCTGAACGCGCTTCCCAAGCCAGCGTCGCCTCTGCCCACGCCTCCCAAGCATAACTCGTCTCTGGTCGCCCCTCCTAAGCATAACTCGTCTCTGGACGCGCTTCCCAAGCCAGCTCGCCTCTGAACGCGCCTCCCAAGCCAGCGTCGCCTCTGGCCTCGCCCCTCCCTCAAGACCAGGCAGCTGCTAACATCGTCCCTCCCCCAGACAAGCAGCTGCTAACATCGTCCCTCCCTCAGACAAGCAGTTGACAGCATCGTCCCTCCCCCAGACAAGCGGCTGCTAACATCGTCCCTCCCTCAGACAAGCAGTTGACGGCATCGTCCCTCCCCCAGACAAGCAGCTGCTAACATCGTCCCTCCCCAAGACAAGCAGCTGCTGACATCGTCCCTCCCTCAGACAAGCAGTTGACAGCATCGTCCCTCCCCCAGACAAGCAGCTGCTGACATCGTCCCTCCCTCAGACAAACAGTTGACGGCATCGTCCCTCCCTCAGACAAGAAGTTGACAGCATCGTCCCTTCCCTTACCCAAGAAGCTGCTGCTGGCTTCGTCCTTCCCTTAACCAAGCAGCCGCTTGGCTCGTCACACATATCGATGTATATAAGCTGCTGCTCGCGCCCCTTGCAAAGCCAGCGTGAAGCTGGCGATCCCTCCATAGCCAGCGTGAAGCTGGCGATCCCTCCATAGCCCGCGCGAAGCTGGCGATCCCCTCCATAGCCCGCGCGATGCTGGCGCTCCCCTCCATAGCCCGCGCGATGCTGGCGCTTCCCTCCAAAGCCAGGGCGATGCTGATGCCCCCTCCAAAGCCAGGCCAGCTGCTGATGCCCCCTCCAAAGCCAGGCCAGCTGCTGAAGCCCCCTCCAAAGCCAGGCCAGCTGCTGAAGCCCCCTCCAAGCCAGGCCAGCTGCAGAAGCCTCCTCCAAGCCAGGCCAGCTGCAGAAGCCCCCTCCAAGCCAGGCCAGCTGCAGAAGCCGGCCCCTCCAACAAGCCAGCTGCCTAAGCCGGCCCCTCCGCCATCAAGCTGCCGAAGCCGGCCCCCCAGATAGACAGCAGCCGAAGCAGGCCCCCCAGATAGACAGCAGCCGAAGCAGGCTCCTCAGATAGACAGCAGCCGAAGCAGGCCCCTCAGATAGACAGCAGCTGAAGCAGGCCCCTCAGATAGACAGCAGCTGAAGCAGGCCCCTCAGATAGACAGCAGCAGAAGCAGGCCCCTCAGATAGACAGCAGCAGAAGCTGGCCCCTCAGATAGACAGCAGCAGAAGCTGGCCCCTCAGATAGACAGTAGCATCTAGGGGGCAGGAACTAGATGGCACTTATCAGTCTATTAGATAGCAGTTATTTCTCTACCTTATTGGATAGCAGTTTTGTCCGGTTTACTGGAGACAGTAGCTACCTGGCCACTAGTTTTCCGTCCTCTGGAAAGCAGCTTTCTGTCTCAGACATCTGTCTGCTAGATAGTAGTTATCTGTCTGCTGGACAGTATCTATCTACTGGACAGTAGTTGGCTGTTCAGTTGTAACAATTTGCATGTTCCCATGTCAGAAGGCATCTCGATGGCTCGTGGGCAGCCGTCTGTGCCCGTGCCTGCAGCCTTTGCTAGGAGGACCTGTACGCCATATTGCTTCATTCTCTGGCGAGAGCCTCTTGTCAGCGTTTCCCAGTGCTCTCCGGCGCGTTCACTCATCAGCGAGCAGGCAGGCTGGAACTGGGTAGAGAATTAAAACACCTCTATCTACGATACGCCTCGCCCGGCAGGTCTCTTTCGAGCAAGGCCGAGCCTCAGGTCCCGCACCTTTGGATCTCCCGAGCCGCCTCCACCCTCGAAAGCTCCCCTGACCTACGCCGCGACCCGGGCGGCGGCGGCCTCGAAGGCCTCGCCGGTCAGCCTCTCGAAGATCTCGCGGTACTTCTCGCCGGTGCGGCGGGCGACGTCGTCGGGGACGGCGACGCCGTCGACGCCCTTGAGGCCCTGGGCGACGAGCCAGTCGCGCACGAACTGCTTGTCGAAGCTCTCCTGCTCGCGGCCGACCTCGTAGCGGTCGGCGGGCCAGAAGCGCGAGCTGTCGGGGGTCAGGGTCTCGTCGACGAGGACGACCTCGTCGGTGGCCTCGTCGAGGCCGAACTCGAACTTTGTGTCGGCGATGATGACGCCGCGCGCGAGGGCGTACTCGGCGGCGGCGGCGTAGAGGGCCAGGGCGAGGCGCTCGATGCGCGGGGCGTAGGCGGCGCCGACGAGCGCCACCGCGGCGTCCGGGTGGATGTTCTCGTCGTGCTGGCCCTGCGCGGCCTTGGTCGACGGCGTGTACAGCGGCGACGGCAGCTTCTCGCACCGGCGCAGGCCCGCGGGCAGCGCGATGCCGTGCACCGTGCCCGACGCGGCGTACTCGGCGTAGCCCGAGCCGGCGAGGTAGCCGCGCACGATGGCCTCGACGGGGAACACCTTGAGCTTGCGGACGCGCATGGCGCGGTGGGCGGTCAGCCGGCGCTCCTCGGGCGACAGGGGCAGGGAGGCCGGGGCGCCGAGCGAGAGGAAGTGGGTGCGCAGGTCCGGCACGCGCTCGGCCAGGAGGCGGAACCAGAACTGTGAGAGGAGCGTGAGCACCGCGCCCTTGTCGGGGATGCCGTTGGTGAGGATGACGTCGTAGGCCGAGATGCGGTCCGTGGCGACGAAGAGGAGCGACGTGGGGTCGTCGGGCAGCGCGAAGAGGTCACGCACCTTGCCCGAGGCGATCTTCTCGAGCGAGGGCAGGACGAGGGTGGTGAGGGGGGCCTCGGACGACATGGTGGTGACGGCGTTGCGTTGAGGCTGTGGTGATGGTGGTGATGGTGTTCTAAAGAGGTGAGCGAGTTGGTGTTTTTGGCCGTGATGGTTTTGGCGGGGTGGCGGGGTAGCTCGATGATGTACCGAGCACCAAGGGACCGACTGACTGACTAACTGACTGACCTCGAGGGGCACCTTGTGGCACAACGCGACAGCAAGGTCTCAATTGACGTCGTGATGAACGATGTGAAGCGTAGCGAGTGAGTCAGTACAGGACGAGGTTTACGTCGCTCGAGGCAGACATGTCGAGCCAATGATCCTGGCCGTGACGAAGAAGAGGCGGCACCGGCGCCGGCGCCCAATGACGCGGGAAAAATCTGACTCGGGATGGCCTCGACCCACAATCCGACTACGCAGCGCATGTGGTACAACTACCCCCTTCGCCCGTCCATCGTGATCAAACGGAGCATGTGTCAAGCCTTCATTGTACAGCGTGCTACGTGAACGAGAAACCCTCTGACGACTACACCAATGCAGTTTGCCAACGCCAATCCCCGACCCCGGCATCATGACCTAGCCCAGCTTGTTGTACCGCTCCCGCGCCTTGTCCTGCACCGAGTTCAGGTACTCGGCGTAGCTGTTCGTCGTCTTGCGCCGCGCCAGCTCCGCCGCATCGCCCAGGTTGCTGCCCTCGGCGCCCAGGCCCACGCCCTCCTGGTACGCGTGTGTCTCGATGACCTCGGTGCGACCCTCGCCCTTGGCCCCGAGGCCCTGCCCTGAGCTCCAGCCCATCTTCGCCAGCATCGCCGACCCCTTGGACTGCGCCTGTGCCGGCGCTGCCGCTGCCGCCGCCGGACTGACCTCGCGCCTGGCTGGCTTGCTGTCGTCCTTGCGCACCACCTTGCTGCCTGGTGGCGGCGCGCCCGGTTTGTTCGGTTGGCTGAACACCTGTCGACGCTCCTTCGCTCGGTCGCGATACTGCGGCGGCGCCGTGTCGTCGTCTTGTGGCTTGGCGGCATCCTCGCCCGCCTTGGCCGTCCGCTTGTCGCGCGCCGCGAGCCGGGGCTGCGCAGCCTTGACCTTCCCCTCGTCTGTCATGGCCGTCTTGTGGTTCCTCGACCGCTCGTGCGTGTTGAGGTCGTCCAAAGACTTGTACTTCATCATGCAGAGCAGGCAGCACACCTTTTCGCGGTCGACGTATGAGACGACTGCTTCTGCTGCCTCGGACTTGGCCGTCGACGGGTCGGGAGAGTCGTTCTGTGACGTGGTCGTCGACGACGTCGACGGCGCGGCGACTGACGACACGGCGGCGCTACTCGACAGCGAAATCTTGATGGCGCCTCGGTTCTCAGCCGCTGGAGGCCCGGAGCCGCTCCCTCCCAGGGTGATCTTGACCGGTACTCGCTCGCCCGAGCGCGCCAGTTCCTGCTCTCTTTCCTGTGCCTTGAGCTCCGCTTGCTTCTTCCCTTCGTGGATTTCGTCGTGTTTCTTCTGCCAGAACGCCATTTGGCCCATCATTGGTGCCGCCTTTTTCGCGGTCCCAGGGAGCGCGCCATCCGCCTTGCGCTTCTTGGTCTTCTTGAGACCCTCGCCGGCGTCTTCGTCGGCTTTGGCTTTGGGTCGCTCCGGTGCCTCTTCCGTCACCCTTTTCTGGCTCGGGAAGACGCTGGTCTCCCAGTACTTGACCCGAATCGCTGGGTTGAAGAGCGGAAAGAAAGACATGCCCTCCGTCGCGGGTAGAGGTTCTCGCGTGTCGGGCACGAACACGCCGAGATGGATGGTCGAAACCGTCACGGCTGCTGACGCAATGGTGAACTCCCGCATCCGCTTGAACTTGTCCACTGCCGCGAGCGCGTCTTCCACCGTCCAGAACTCGGCAAACCCGAATTTGCACGAGTCGTGGGTGCGTCGGTCCCGCATGAGGAAGACGCGGTGGAGGGATCCCGGCTTGGCGCCGTAGCCCGCCGCATCTCCCGTCGGCGCCGTTGATTTGAGCTTGGGCGGGCCGTCTGAGGATGGTTTGGGCGCCGAAGGCTTTTGGATCAGTTCGAGTTTCGAGGCGCCGACGGCCAGGACATCCTCTGTGACGGAGGGTGCCAGGGGGAAGAAGACCAGGAGTTGGGATGGCGTGGCAGCAGCATCGCTTTCGCCAGTAAGCGTCGTCCGCCATGCGCCAGCATCTGTTCGGCTGTCAGCCCAATGCAGGCAGTGCTGCACGTCGACCGACGTACCTGTCTGCGGACCACCGCAGCTCTTGCACCTCGTCCGGATTGCGTAGTTGAAATAATCACACTGCTACGTTAGCGGGGGCGGATGCTGGGAACGCCGACGCGGGAACCTTACAGCAGGGCATGTCCAGTTCCGTCCGCCAACTCCACCGCGAGTGTCCGGTTCGTCACGGCTGCGGGCGTAGTGGATGTAAACGGGCGATTTCCCATCTGCGTCCCCGTCGACCAGTCCGCCGAAGTCGAAGAAGAGTTTCGGGTAGTTCCCCTGCACAAATTCGACCGCGTCATCGATGTGCCCGAACTGCACGAAGGCTCGTCGGCCCCGGCCGGGAGGAACGCGGACGTCGAAGGTCGGATATCGTGACATGTCGCAGAACTTGACGAGGCAGTCCCGCACCTGGGCACACGAATCAGCTGTGGTGCACGTCAACGTAGACAGGCTACTCACCTCGTCCGAGATCAGCCCCGGAGGCAGCCCTTCCAGGATCACCGTATCACTCGGAATTCCGGCGTTGCGGGTCGGCGACGCAGGGCGGCCCGGGTGGTGGTACTCGTCCGGGCCCCATCGGGCACCCTGTCCGCGGTCGTAATCGTCGTACTGTCCGTCATCCGCTTGCGACCGCGACCGCGACCAAGCCCCCCCATCACGGTCCAGTCTGCCCCGATAGTCGTCGCGGTCGTATCCTTCGTCATCCCAGCTCGAACCCCCCTGGTGGGAGTCCCGCGGGTCGTGCGCCTGCCGCCCGTCGTCGAGGGGCGCATCGTCGTACGAGAGCTCATTCCTCGCAGGAGACCTAGAATAGTCGTGTCGGCCCGTGGGGAAGTTAGCCCTAACGCTCAAGCCAGGTGTATGTCTTGCAGCCGTGCTATCGGCCGTTCCCATCACCATCTCCCCCGCGTGCTCAGTTCGGATCTTTACCCTGCCGAGACCGGTAGCCGTCGAGGTGGTCCTGATATTGTTGGCGGGAGCTGTTTTCTGTGCCCTCGCGTGGAGGCGACCTGCGGCGGTCGCTGCCCGTGTCGGTGTAAGGATGGGAACGCTCGCGGTCCCTTGACCCGCCACCTGGGAAGTCGTCCGCCATGGCGGCCTCTGCAGTTGTGGCGTTCTGCTGTGTTGTCGGTTTGTTTTCAAAGGGGGAAAAAGAGGTAAAGTTGATTCCTGCGCAGTTGCGGGTTGCGTCTAGCACTCCAGGGTGAGCAAGCGAGGCTTTGGGGATGCTTTGTTGAATGGACGAGGCAGCAAGTCACGGGAGTAACTGGCGCTTGCATATACGGATAAATGCTTTGTGTATTTAAGCGTTCAAGAGCATATCCGATATTCACGACCCTCGATGCATGCCCCGAATGCTTCGTTTGACTGGTGTTTTTACCACCGCCAACAACACAGACACGGTCTACCTGCAGTTGCATCAAGGGAACTTGCAGATACATGTCTTGAAGCCGCATATTTGACGACGCACATGGAACCAGCAAACATACGGCCGTCACACGCCTCCAGACCCTGTGAGCATCCGGGGCCTGGAGCACCGCCCGCTTCCCCGATCCCTGTCATCCTGTGGATGAGTGGACGACGACTCGGCAGCAGGTGCCGAGAGCAAGCATTGCCAAGCGTCGATAAGGCTCGCCACACGTCCTGAGATGAGAGGCATCAACCTCATTCCATGAACATCGCGATGCTGCAGACGAAGTCAACTTGGCTCCGTCGCCAGGATGTCACCACGATACAATTGCCACGAAAGAGAGAGCCAGTCCTCTGAACTGTCGGCTCAAGTGACGCCTGTTGTCTTCCACGAGTTCAAATTGGGGGCGTGGCCAGCTCAAGTCCGGTGCTACCCTGGCCGGCGTGGCGTGTTACATCCAGGAGCAGCTCGACGAAGCACCGCTTTTGCACGTCACGTAATGAATGGGTAAGATCGCACACCTCCAATGGCAGACTCCCGGACAGGGGAGGAGCTTTTGTCCGGCCTGGCAAACGGCCGTTGGCTTATATCTTTACCCTCGTCTCGTTATCTATCACACCATGCGGGGAAATTGGTTGGTGGCGCTCCGCATGGTGTGGTCAACGAAGAGTAACCATCACCGCGAGTGTTTCGAGCAAGGCCGCCTCCCCTCGACCATGCCAGGTTCAGGAACGCCACGAGTCACGACAGGCGAGGATCGACTGCCCAGAGCCACAGGCAATCTATCGACGCAGCACATTGTCCTACTTTGTATTGCCGCATCCAGCAGGTCTTTCAGGAGCGGCGCCGTTCGCGACTGACAGCATATGCAGGCTTGCATGTCTCCTCGTGGTGCATGGAGGGTGCCCGCAGCCGGTTGATGATCGCATTACCACGCCACCTCACCATCACAGACGAGCTCCCGCCGATGAAAGAGGAAGGTCGACATGATCCATGCTGGCAGCCGATGCCTGGTCGGCAGCAGATTCTCCTCCTACCGCTGTGAAGTGATGTGATAGAACGTTCCTCGCGAGCAGGTGCGGAGCTTCGCCGTCACAGCGTTCCGCCGGGTCTCGCTGGGCTTCTTCAAGAGAAGCTTGACCCCATCTGTGCGCCATGACCTACCGCCTCGTCCAGACTCGAGCCAACTCTTCTTCGCATTCGCTCTTTGCTGCGAGTCGCTGTGCTTGAAACTGGTTTTTGCTATCAGAGATCTCGTGTCTCGTGATCATTGATCAACATGAGGGGCTTTGCCTCCATTATCGCCGTGGCGGTGCTCGCCAGATCGGCCCTCGCACAAAAGCCGTGTGTCGCATGGAAGCCGGTGGATTCTGTAAGTTTCGTGCTTGAACTTCCCATGAAAGATTGCCTGCCAACAGTAGTTCAGGCAAAGCTGCAAAACGCCATTAAGCTCGACAACCTCCAGGCTCATGCCGAAGCCTTCTCGGAGATCGCCTACAGCTCGGAGTACTTCCGCCTGGCGGGATCAACGGGATACAACAAGACCGTGGACTACATCGTCGACAATCTCGAGGCTCTCGGCGATTACTATGATATCGAGAAGCAGACCTATGCCGACATTGTCGAGTTCTTCAACGAGGGCGCAATGACCATTGATGGCGAGGAGGTGGAGGCCCAGACGTTCCAATTTTCCAAGAACGCCACGCTCGAGGGACTCGAACTGATTTGGGTCAATGCTTATGGCTGCAATGGTGTAAGTGCCGTGCAATAAACGAATTTCCAGGGCGAAGGGCGAGGACTGACCATCACAGACTGAAGATTTCCCCGCCGAGGTCGAGGGTAACATTGGCCTCATCTCTCGCGGTCCCCAGGGCGGCTCCTGCTCCTTCGCACTCAAGTCAGCCAACGCTGGCGCTGCCGGTGCAGCGGCCCTCATCATCTTTGACTATGTTCCCGGGGCACCCCCCATCAACGGCGTGCTGTCCTTTGAGGACCTCCCGGAAGGTCCAACTGTTCCTACGTCGGGTATTTCAAACGAGCTCGGATTGGCTCTGTCAGCCAGGCTCCAGGCCGGCGAGGAGATCGTCGTCAATAGCTTTTACACTGCCACCGCTGGTGACATCTGGTACAGGTAAGCGCAGTGAATGAGTTCGGACGAAGTTGCAACATGAAGATCGTAAGTTGACCTTGGCCGCCTTAGCGAGAACGTTTTCGCGACCACCACCCGAGGTGATCCCGACAGCATTCTGTTCGTAGGTGCCCACCTCGACAGCGTCGCTGAGGGACCGGGCATCAACGACAACGGAAGTGGCAGCATCGCCATCCTCGAAGTCGCCCGCCAACTGGCTCGATACGTGACAAACTCGACCGTGCGGTTCGGCTGGTGGACGGCTGAGGAGTCAGGTCTCCTCGGGTCAACCTACTATGTCGCGACAGCCGAACAGGAGGAGCTCGATAAGATCAGACTGTACCTCAATTTCGATATGGTCGGTTCAGGCAATGGGATCCTCGCCGTGTACGATGGTGATGGAAGCGCCTTCGGCCTTTCTGGCCCGCCGGGATCTGCTGAGGCTGAGGCTATGTTTGAGGATTACTTCGCGTCGCAGGACCTGCCGCTTCTGCCCACCGAGTTCTCTGGCCGGTCCGACTACGGACCCTTCTTGGACGCGGGCATCCCTTCAGGCGGCCTCTTCACCGGTGCGGACGAGATTAAGACCGAAGAGGAGGTTGAGCTGTTCGGTGGTGTGGCGGGCATCATCCACGACCCCAACTACCACACCCTGTACGACACGATTGGCAATATGAGCTACGAGTTCTTGGAGATCAACACCAAGGCGATCGCTCATGCTGTTGCGCTGTACGGAACCAGCTTTGAGGGGTTTCCCGAGCGGGAGACCGAAGGCCTTCGGGTGCGCAAGTCGGAGGAGGTTCGCGAGTTCGGGACATGCTCCAGCCGCGCCATTGATACGGGCCACTTCAGGGCTTGCAACTTCTCTTAAGGTGATTTATCGGGTGGCGGGCTGTGAAAGGGTGTTCTTGGACGAAGTTGCGTTGGAGATGGGGCGATTGATTGACGATCGGACGATTCGGTTCCGTCGGCACATGTGAATGAGATGCAGTTTAGCCTGACGGCACATCGCTGCTAGCCGGCTGATCTTCTCCCCAGGGATGATGACAAGCAAGTTTTTAGTCTGCCCATCGAGCAAGCATGATCCATCCGCGGTTAGAACGGCGAAGCGCAGAAATTCTGCCATCTGTTGGCAATGGGCAAACACGGCACTCTGTGATTCAGGGGGCTTGTCGCTCTTCGAAGCTGGGTCTTGCATTTCAAATCTGCCTCTCTCGATAGAAAATATCAAAATGCCTCCTTCGGGTTCCTTTGCTCCTCGTCCACCGAGACAGATACGTGCACCGTCTTCCTGATACCCTCGGGCGCCGGGTCCCGCTGTGGAATGATGCTCTCCTCCGATCCCGTTTTAAAGTCGAACCCGGCGTGAATGTCATGCACCGTGTCGCTGCGGCTGAAGAGCTCGATGTCTCCGGGGTCGGAGCGCGTGGTGCGGCTCGCGCCCTGGTCGGTCGTATTCTTGCGGACGTAGCCGTTCTTTGTGTAGCCGGAGGGATACTTCTCAGCTGAAGAGCCGCGAAGGAGAGATTTGAAGAGGGGCTTGAGACAGGGGATGCAGGCTGCCACGATGGCGGTGCAGATCTCGACGGTTGTCCTGGGTAAGGGATGTCAGTGGCAGTATGAGGACGGAGGACATGAGCCTTTGGATAGGTGAAGGCCTTCGAGGACTCGAGGACGTACCAGATCGTGAGGTCCGAACTGTCGAAGAGAAAGTCTCCATATTTGCCGTACTCGCTGAGGAAGGTAATCTTGACGATGGCTGCCGCCGTGGCGCTTGGTCATGTTAATCAAGTCTGTTCCCATGGATGGTTGAATCCATTGATGGCATTTTGGGATGGGAAGCTTACAAGATACCCAACGACAGGATACCCGCCACTGCGGACTTGACCTTCCAGTTGAGTTGAACGTGCCAGAGCATTGGTATGGGGAGCAGAGCAAACACCAAGTCTGTAAGGACGGAGACGCTCGAGTTGAAAAAGGCTGCGAACTTGAGGTTTGCTGGCGGGATGCATTGACCACCAGGGATTGAAGTGTCCCAAGTGAACGCCAGTGGCTGGCATTGGAAGAAGACAGTCACTGAGGCTGTCAGTACATCTGAACTTGGTTTGTCTTAAGGGATAGAGCAAACTCACGGAGGTTTCCAGTCGCTGACAGGATGGTAAAGATGATGGTTCCCCAGATGAAGTATTGAAACTTCTTAGAGGGCGTCATTCGCAGCAAGAAAAGCCCGACGCTGACCTTGGTCAGACAGAGGGCTATCAAGCAGAGAGGCTGCGTCACAAAGTTGAGGCGCAAGCCTTTGACAATGTTGGACTTGGGCTCGATGTATTGATGATGACGACCCGCGCCGTAGCCCACTTGAGGGATGATGACCATCATCTCTGCGAATATCACGGCCTGCATTACGGCTTAGTTCAAGCTGTTTAAACCAAAGGGCTTGATAAGGCTTACCATCGCAGCGATCATGCAGTAGTCATCCCAACCCAGCTGCCGGATCAGCTTGACCCGGACCCAGATACGGAGCACCACAAATACGAGAGCAAGGCCGACTAACGCTCCGCAGACCCCGAGAATCTCGGGTCCACGGTTGATATCGGGCGGCAGGGGAGTCGCTTCGTCCATCGTCGGGTACTTTGGGGAAGCAGTCAACCGTGGCAGAGGCAACGGGCGCTCAAAGGAATGGGTGGAGGGCGAGCACTCTTCTTTATCCTGCTGTTCAGCCGTGTCTCACTTCCACTGTGACGAGAGCCTGGGACATTTCCACATGTTCTGCAGGCCGCCTTGCACCTAAGTTCCGACCCAGTGACGCGCCTGGGTCAAGGATGAAGGAAAAGGGGTAATGAAGACGTTCGCGGAACCATGCAGGACACATCACACCACAGGATCACACTACCGTGGCAACACGAAGCTGACTTGGCAGGCCTAACCAACCAGAATGGCCTGACTGGCCTGATTTTGAGGGCCGACTGGAGGTTAGAATCTGATTAGCCTTCGGACGGAGGGCTTAGTCTCGCAGCACTAACCTCTCTAGGACTGCCGATCCTGCCGAGACTTTGTGGATCAGGGTTCCAGAAAGGATGGATCTCAGGATACCACAGTGGAGTTACGTGTCTCTGAGGATGACACTAATTGCGCGCAGGGAGAGGGCTGGGTAGCTGAGGTCTTGATATCATGCAGAGTCAGGGTGTTGCATCACCAACCGGCAAGCCACCAGATGGGTGGTAATTATGCGTAATCGAAGCATCCACCAAGCTGTCAAGCTAGGTGGTATCAGCGTTACCATGGGGGAGTACTCGATGGCAGGCAGCCAAGCGACATCCGGCAGGAGTCCCCAGCCCGGCATACAAGCCGCGTCCGCGTGTGGGTCTCCGGACCTCCAAGGCACAGCCGGGCCAACGAGATCGATGAAATCGGCCCGGGCGTTCGGGACGCCCCGGCGCCAAGTGGGTCCATAACTCCGGATGGTCGAGCATAACTGGTTCGGTGAGCGCCGGGGTCAGGGGCCGAGGTGACCAGGTAGGTGGTCAAGCAAACCTGGCCATCCTCCATCCCTCGGCACCAAACAAAGAACGCAGATACGCTAGACACGCGGTGTTGTCCATGAACGGCAATTGATAGGCAACTGAAGAGTTTGGGCCCCCGGCAAGTCACTTGCAGCGAGTCAAATCGAAGCCTGGGCAGGACCTTAGGATAGTTCAGGCGAGACAGGATGTGGCGGTTTCGCCCGAATGGCTGAGTAAAGCGGTAGGTCTCGCTTCGCTGACCAGACCCTGGAAGCCTGACCAAGTCGGCACCTGGTTCGCCGTGCCTGTCGTCTTCTCCCCGAGCCAGGGTCTCGGGTCTCGGCTTGCATACTCCTCCCTACGCCAATGCAGGTCGGATCACGTACAAAGAAATGAACCTCCCAGGGGCCATGGGCTTTCCGGCCAGTCCGTCTTGCCACATGGCTTCCTTATAATTCCTGTGTGTCTGGCAATCATCTGTGTGTCAATACCGACCTGCGCAACCGACACATTCTCGCAGCACAGGCAAACCTTCTTTTCCCACGTGCTGTTCGTCTCAAAAGCCCACGAACATGAAGGTCGCGTCGATCATTTCCTCAGCCGCTCTGGCCTCAGTCGCTTTGGCCATTCCGGCCGTGCACCCCCGCGGCGATGCTTCGGACGAGTCCCAGGTTGCTGGGCTCATCGAAGGCATCAAGGCCGACGTTTTCAAGTCTCTGGATGACAGGGAGGCCAAGCTTCTCAAGCGCGGGGAGGAAGCGAGCTGCAACGCGAGGAACGTCGTCTTCCGCCGCGAATAGTACGTCTCACAAAACCCCAACCCTCACTCGTGCGAACTCTTACTCACCATAACCGCAGCGGTTCGCTCTCCAAGGCCGAGCGTCTTTCCTACGTCAACGCCGTCAAGTGCCTCCAGACCCTCCCTCCGCGGACTCCCGCCAATGTCTCATCCGGCGCCCGCTCACGGGTGGGTTTCCCCTTCTCTCCACTTGGTCTGATGCCGATCACAAATTAATCATCGTGCCGACAGTTCGACGACTTCATTGTGACCCACATCCAGCAGACTTTGACCATCCACTACACCGGCAATTTCATGCCGTGGCACCGTTGGTTTGTCCACACCTATGAGAAGGCTCTCCGCGATGAGTGCGGCTACACTGGCTATCAGCCTTACTGGGACTGGCCTAAGTACGCCTCGGCCCCAGAAAAGTCGCCCATCTTCAACGGCGACCCCTACAGCCTTGGAGGTAATGGCGAGTACATCCCGCACGACGGCCCCATCATCGTCCCTCCCCCGGGCGTCGGCGGTGGAAACATTTCGCTGCCCGCTGGTGTCGGTGGTGGGTTCGTGACGACCGGTCCCTTTGGCAACATGACCGTGAATCTGGGACCCGTCGGCGGTAACGAGGGCTCGGAAGCAGGACCCGAGGGCGGCCTGGGCTACAACCCGCGCGGCCTGAAGAGGGATGTTGGCCCGGCGATGAACACTCGCTACGCTAACTACACTACCGTATTGAGTAAGCTTGATCTGACGTTCTGCAATTGAGAAGTCGTGCTGACAAGTGACAGACCTCCTGCTCAAGCCAGACATTGAGCAGTACCGTTTGTTGTCCGAGGGTGTTCCGTACACGCCCGAGATCGGACCTCACGGTGGTATTCATTACACTATCAGGTCAGTACTGACTGGAAGAATGTTTTATTGTTTTCATTGTCATAACTAACATCCCGTAAAGCGGTGACCCTGGCGCGGATCTCTTCACCTCTCCCGGTGACCCAGCCTTCTGGGTCCACCATGGCATGATGGACCGCATGTGGACCTTCTGGTATGGTCTTAAGAACCCGATCCCTCCATAATACCGGAACTAACAAGACCAGGCAAGCTCTCGACCCCAAGAAGCGCCACTGCGAACTCAATGGCGGCGACTACGGCCACCAGACCTGGGCCAACGAGCCGCCGTCGGAGAAGACCAAGCTCAGCGAGGTCATCGACATGGGCTACGCAGGCGATTCGATCCGGATTGCGGAGGTTATGGACACTCTGTCTGGCCCGTTTTGCTACTTCTACCTGTGAAGTGGAATGTAGATTTTAGTGCTGGAAGTCAAACCGCTGAAATACCACATTGCCGTCATTAGCTGCACACTTCGTGCAGTAGTCGGTCCAGCTTTTTAAATGCCGTGTTTAATCCATTGTTCTTGATCCAAATATGGTCCATGAGCTGTCGTATCCAGCGCTGGATCTAGCCTTTAGGCGGTCGACTGTCAGCGCTCGCTACCTCAGGTACCTTAGGTGATCAGCTTCAAAATGTCAGGGCACACCTGCGGGCCTACAAGGAACAGGCGCGGTCGAACCCTTGGCCAAGGTCACCGGCATTACGGGGGCTCGAAACCGATATATAAGGAGCTGCGGAGGCCCTCCCTCCTACAGTAGGAGGGCAGATTTCAGATGTTCTATATCGCTGTACCTCGAACTGACTGCGGAGCGCACTATTGGGAGACCTCTTCACTTTGCCTACGACTACGTCCTGACACAAAACCTGTGATAATTGAGGTATATATGTGACATAATCGTCATCCATATGGCCTTAAAAATATCCCCCGGTCATTGGCCAATTGGAGAATGATCGCCTGCATGATGCATATGGATCCTTCACATCACATGATGACAGCCAGTCGTAATCTGGCAAAACTTGGTCGAGTTTCCCCCGCTCGTGACGCGAGACGGCTTCGGGATGAAATGCCACCACCTTCAATTCTCGTCATTTACATGCCAATACTCAAAACGAAATGGACTGGGGACAGCTATCGCGACGGCTGTTCAACGATAATGACCACCCTGGCAACGTTGTTACAAGGGTGGGAGAGGAGCCAGACTACGGCTTGCACACGCTGGTGCCGAAAGACAGCGAAGCCGATGAATGTGTTGACATCATCGCTGTTCACGGCCTCAATGGACACCATCTCAAGACGTGGACGGACCCGAAAACGGGAGTCAACTGGTTAAAGGATATTATTCCGAAGCATATCCCGACCGCCAGGGTCATGTCGTTCTGGTATAACTCAAAAGTTCAGCTTAGCAAATCGACCTCGGATATCGCCACTTTTTCTCACCAACTTCTAATGACTATACTAGCTGAGAGAGAAAGTCTCAGAGAGACCAATAGACCTATCATATTTATTTGTCATTCCCTTGGTGGTCTCGTCTTCAAGCAGGTACGTCAATTGACAACAGCGGAGAGGCTTTGCCTTCGTGATCTCCCTTTTGGAAGAGTCGGCTAAGATCAGACTCAGGCTCTTGTGAGAAGTTTCGAGAGCGATCAATACCACATGCTCGGGCACCGCATTCATGGCGTCATGTTTTTTGGCACTCCGCACCGAGGCTCTGATTACGCCTCCTGGGGAAGTATGGCCGGAAAGACCCTCAAAGTCACGTCTTTCAACACTAGCACCAACACCCGTCTCACTAGGGATCTTGAACCTTCTTCAAGGGTGCTCAGCTACATATCAGCTGCATTCCTCCACCATTGTGATAAGTTGCAGATCGTATCCTGCTTTGAGACGCAGAAGATGGATTATATGAGCAGCCTCGTGAGTGTCCCCAGTGTAGACATGAAAACCATGTGGTCTGGTTTAGCCTCAAGAAGTTAATCAGCGCATGAAAAGGTTGTGGAACAGGGCTCTGCCACGCTGGGTCTTCCAGCAGAGACGATACTCCCGCTCGACGGCAACCATCGAACCATTTGCCACTTCTCGGATCTTGACGCAGCACAATTCCGGCCAGTCAAAACCGCCCTGGAGACTATGGTTAGAAAAGCAAAGTCCAGTCAGACGACGTCTTCGCGAGAAAGCGATGCTTTCTTGGAATATCTGGGGACGTCCGACTACGTCGACCACAAGAACCGAAACTCACCCCCTGTCGAGGGCACCTGCACCTGGATACTCACGCACCCCGCGTACTCGTCTTGGATTGAGTCAACCAAGTCATCACTCCTCTGGATCTCCGCCGATCCTGGTTGCGGAAAATCTGTCCTGGCTTCCTTCTTAGTGGACCATATATCCATGACGTCGTCGATGAGAGGAGTAAATTTGTGCTACTTTTTCTTCAAGACGGACAACATTCAACAGTCAGACGGCGTCAACGGTGTGAAAGCTCTCCTTCACCAACTCTACACTCAACAAAAGGAGCTCGTGTCGCCAGCAATGACGCTACTTTCTGGAGCCAAAATGGAAGACATCGATATGCTATGGCAAGCCCTCATGTTGTCGACACAAATGAAAGAGGCCAGAAACACGATATGTATTATTGACGGCTTAGATGAGTGCGACAAATCAATGCGGGGTCGGCTCATGCATCGTATAGCAGCGTCGTTCTCTACCACGTCCGTGGGGAACACGTTGTCTACCAAAACTGGGGCACCTGGTAAAGGCGACAACATGAAGGCCAAGATCAAGGTCCTAATCACAAGCCGCCCGGAAAACCAACTGAAGATTGCATTCCAGTCTTACGCCGAGAAGAAGAAAAGAGAGAGCAAAGACGAACCGCACTGTTCAATAATCCGATTGCGCGGAGAGGATGAGACAGATGCCATTAGTGACGATATCACGAAAGTGGTGAATGCCAAGGTTGATGACCTGATCTATCAAGGCGTTCCGGTGGAGATTATTGATACGGTCCGCACCGAACTGATCGAGCGCGCGGACCGGACCTTTCTCTGGGTATCCCTGATCTTGAATCTTCTTGAACAGAAGGTTGAAGCAGGTGCGTCGAGACGCGAGCTCGACGACCTGTTGAAGAACAGGGACATCTATCGAATTTATAGCGAACTACTGGCTTCTTGCTCGGACTCGCCACGTGCAAGAAAGATGCTACTGCTCATTGTCGCTGCAACGCGCCCGCTGACCGTGGAGGAGTTGAGTGTGGCGTTGGCAATCGAGCCCGAAGAGGATACCCCGCGTGTTGGGAGAACCACGTTCGATGACATCGAATATGATCTCGTCTATCCATTCGAAAATCATATCAAGTCGCTCTGCGGTCACTTCATTCGGATTATTCGTCAGAATGTCTACCTGGTTCATGAAACGGCTCGAGAGTTTCTCCTTGCCACGGAAACCGACTCGCTCTCGAGAGCATCTACCATGGTCGATAGTAACATGGCTCGTCCTGATCCACAAACTCTTTTTCGCGGCTCGGAGACTTACGACTTTTCTTCTTTCCAACACACCTTGCAGCTTGAAGAAGCACGCACGCTCATGCTCAGGATATGCGCAACCTACATCTACTGCCTTGGTAGAAGTAGTCGGTGTGCAGAGCGTGGTGAGGCGAGTCAAAAGACGGAACCGTTCCTTGCATACGCAGCCAAGAGCCTCGCCGTACATTTCCATCAAGTTCTGCGCGACGACGGCAATCCTAACGTGGCGTACTTTCAAAATCTTTGCCACCCACTCTTTCCGGGCTACAAGAGATGGATTGAGACCTTTTGGTATCCGAAGCTGCCGTTCCTTCCGCAAGGTGATGAAGGCCAAGATTACTACATTCAACTTTTTCGGTTTCACGCACCTGAACAGTACGAGGCAGATGACGACAATGGCTTGGGGTCCGGAAGGAACAGCGACGGCGAAGATGACGAGGCTTCAAGCAGCGACATGGGTGCTGCAATGAGACTCAATCCTCGAGAGCCCAAAAATGAGGAGTCCTACAGGAACGATAGACTGGGAATTCCATTTTCAACTAAGCTTAAGCAGGACTTGCTTCAGCCTGGTTTCCAGGACGCTACCGCAGCGTACTCTAACCCGAGCTCGCTGGGGAATCAGTATTTTCCTCTCAGGGTCGATAGGAGCGGATTCGTGTCTTTAGACTTCAAGGGAGGTGCAAGAGAACGTCAAAAGGGAGCCTCGCAGTCTGACTTCTTGCGAAGAACGGATATCACAGGACGCCGCTAATGGTTAGTCACACGATCGTAGCTCACGTTGTACCATGTTTATGCAAAAAGCCCCTCGAATGATCATGACCACACTCCCCTCATCGATCCCAATGTGGAATGGAGGGTGAATAATAATGTCATGACTAAGGCGAGCTGCGGTGGTGGTGGGTGGGATCACGGATAAGCACCAGAACTGCGATTCCCCCGCATCTTGGCCTTTTTCCGCACTCCACCCTCTTTCCAATCCTCCAGACATCTCCGTTCAACGACATCTGACCCTTACTCTTCCGTCACTGTCCTGGTGCGATCTTTGAATTATTCCTAGGGCGACGGAAACCGTGTGCATCGGCCCTGAATGGCTACGCATCGCCAACTACTACCCGCAGTTGCGGACGAAGGCAGGCCCCAACTCCCAAAGAAACGGAAAAGGACCAAGGAGCGGCTGAGGGTCACGCGGGCATGTGACCGCTGCAAGAAGTCAGTGCTATCGGCTGCCAGAAGCCTCTCTATCCTGTTGGCCGACTGACAACGACGTCAGGAGGAAAATCAAGTGCAATGGGACACAACCCTGCGAGTTTTGTATCCGTGTCAAGTTTCAATGCACATACGACTCTGCCTATGCAAGAGGTCGTGTACCAGAAATTCCACCCATGGCCGATGATGGAAGTACCGCAGTACAGTCGGGAGACGCCATGGCGGCCAGTGATTCTGCATCATCCTCTGGCATGCACGACTCGACAGTCCTGAGCGCAGATGCACCAGAACAGACCCTGGCTTTGCAAGATGAGAATCTGCCGTCAAACTACTTGGACGCCCCTGCTCCACAACGGTTCGTAGTCTCATCTCAGCAGACGCCAGAGCCTCCCCAGGAGGATCTTCAAGGTCACTACATAGGGCCTGCCTCCGGGGTTTCCTTTCTCTTGAGGGTACAGAAGCGCCTACATCAGGCCATCACATTTTCCGTGCCGAGTAGTATTTTTACCTTCGGCGATGCACCCATCCGGCCTCCCGACTTTGATCCTTCTTTCTGCATGGTACTACCTCGGGAGGACGGCCAGCGGCTGTTTGATCGGTACTTTGACTTTGCCATGCCAACGTACCGTTTTCTACATCGTCCTACACTCCAGGACTGGTTTGAAGAGTTTTACGACACCCTCGGAACAATGCGAGATGGCCACAATGCTACAGCCAAAATTGCTTTGCTTTTCATGATCTTTGCTCACGCGAGAGTTTACATGCCCGAGAACGCAAGGCCAGGTCCTGCAGACCTAAGGTGAGAAGACCTGTGATCTGGTGGAGAGTTCAGTTAGATCATCTGACACGTTACCAAAGTTCCCGGTACTTTCTAGCAGCCGAACATCAACTCTCTAAGGAGAGTGGATCAATTCGTTTGACCAGCATCCAAGCACGCCTCCTGCAGTGTTACTACCTTCTCACACAGTCCCGCGTGAACCATTGCTGGAGTCAGTTCGGCACTGTCACTAATCTGGCCCTGGCCATTGGTCTCAACCGGAACAAGGGCCCGGGAACAGCCAGCGGATTGAATTACGTTGAAGTTGAGAGCCGCCGCAGGACCTTCTGGTGTGCCTACACCTTGGACACCTACCTCAGTGTCTCGTTGGGAAGACCGCGGTCATTCCACGATGACGACATCGACACCGAACTACCTGCATGTGTGGAAGACCACGAGATCACGAGGGACAGCATAAGCCCGACGTCCCTCAATCGAGGCTACTCAATCATGCTTGCCCCTTTGGCACATATGAAGTAGGTTCAAGATGACGAGACGCTCTTGGTTGGCCCCTACTAACAAACCAGACTTGCTCAGATTATCAGTAAGATCCTGCGATCTCTTTACTCGATAAGACCAACTTCAGGCAGTCGTCGGGCGGAAGAAACCCAGTCCATCTCTAAGGACCTGAGTGACTGGCGTGCTGAACTGTCACGCTTCCTGGATGCCGACTTTTTCGGGACGTCACTCATCGTCCCCATCTTCCAGCGACAGCGGAACGTGCTTAACTTAACCTACTGGCACGCCATCATCCTGACACATCGACAGTGTCTCCTAAACAACTTTGCACAGATTTCGCAGCCGGGCAGAAGACCAAGCAACGACAGTGCTCAGACAAAAGACAGTATCAATCAATGTCTGGCAGCTGCCATGGATTCCATGACTACCATTGATGACATGACGCAAAGTGGACAAATGTATCACGCATTCTGGGTTTGTTGTCCGTCTAAGCCATCAAACCACGCAGAGCAGCTGACGGTATTTAGATCACAGCATATTTTGCCTTTACTGCAGCTATGGTGTTGTACATATACGTAATCCAGGAGTGGGCATCACCTCCAGAAACATACAGCAGCTACTTCGCCGCCGCCGCCCGCTGCCAGTCCCACATGTCAACGATCGCCCAGAAAGGATCGCTGGTGGAGAGGTATTACCTCGTGCTGGAGGAACTCCGCGTCGAGGCATTGCGCCAGATGAAACGCTTGCATCCCTCTCTCGGCTTTGAGGGCCTGGACATCGATGCTCAAGTCGGAGGCTTCGAAGCCATGGCGATGCCCGTCGACACGAGTCCCAGCACTGCAACGAATTATGCGGAGATTATGGGCGATGCTGCCATTGATTTCAACGCCATGGGAAGTGGTGGGCTGGAAGATTTCTCTGGTTGGGGCCAATTCGCTTCGATGGTTTCGTCAGGTCTGGGAAACCTCGATATCTTCCACTACGACGACACCTTTGGGCTGTAAGTTGACTGGGCGGGATACATTTGAGTTCAACCTGAGATTTTCTATCTGTGGAAGGATGCGGACTTTCCGAGATTAGGCAGCTTGGGAAGGCACCGTGTACTCATCTTCTGTCTTTGAGGAGACGCTTGAAAATTTTAGCTCTTCTAAACGAACTTCACGCGAACCTCTATTTACAGCCTTCTGAATCTTCAGGTTTCATGTTTATCTATTTTGTAAACTTCCTACGCTGATTTCTTGTGCATAATTGTGGCGGCGGCTTGATGATTGGGGAAAATGAGGGTGTCAGCAATAACCACATTCTCTCGCCTTCCGGCCGCGAAAACAATGGTCTCAGCAATGTCGTCAGGTGTCAATGGCTCACAGCCCCTGCGTCCGTGTCAGGTTCTCTCGCGGGGAAAACACATGTTGAGGGGAACGTACGCATAAACGGCATCGGCCTTTGACTTGTCACCGCCAAATCTCACGATGGAGAATTCGGTCTCGACCTGACCCGGGTCAATTCCAATGACACGGACCCTCTTTGCGATCAGCTCCTTGCGAAGACTGTCGGTGAAGGATCTCACGGCCGCCTTGGTTGCGCAGTAGATGCCACCTCCGACGTATGGCTCACGCCCGGCGATCGATCCAATGTTGATGATGTCGCCTGACCCTTCGCCATTGTTGCGGCTAAGCATGCCTGGCAGAATGGCTTGTGTCATGTTGATCAAGCCTGTCACGTTGGTCGCAAACATGACGTTCATGTCGTCTTCCTCAATCTCAGGCGCTTTGGCAACGCCCTTGACCAGGCCGCTGGTTGGGTCAACAAGGTGCAGAGCTTTAGCGTTCGGGTGAGCTTACGCGTTGTTGACCAGAACATCAATCTCTTTGAACTCGGCTGGCAGCTTGTCCAGGAAAGATCGTACATCCGCCGCGTTGCTGACGTCGAGAGCTACAGGTAGCACCTTGACACCGTCGCCGACCTCGCGGTTGATGTCGGCAGCGATCTGCTTGAGGTTGTCAATTCGACGCGCCGTCAGAATCAGCTTGAGGCTACTTGGGCTGGTCCTGGCGAATTCGAAGGCTGTTGATCGTCCGATGCCCGATGAGGCACCTGTCAAGAGAATGGTCTTGCCCTCGAGGCGCTTAGAGGCTGCAGAAGACATTTCGTTCAGATTGAAAGAGGAACAACAGAAAGAGATGTTTTGAATAAGACACAATTCAATAGAGAAGGATGGTTGATAAGGTAGATGCTTAACGCAGCCTCAAGATGGCCTCCGCTCTGGTGGTCGAATACAACATCAGATATAGGGCGAATGAATGGCCATGGCCTCCCCGCAAGCGGACGCTGGAGTGACGGAATCGCGCCTGGCCAAGAGTGGGCATTGCCGCTGTGACTTTTCCGCGTCTGGTATCACAATGCTGGGACGCTGGGGGGCCAGCCCATACTTATCCGTCGGCAAAGTTCAAGACGAATCCACCACGCCCAACCCACAGCCAAGGATCTCAAGACAGGAAGATCTTGTGACGATTGAGACTGTCTGTAAGTGGAAATGATTCGAGGCTCTATGCATGCGCGTGGTATCTTTCCAAACCCCATTTCCGAGGCGACAGCCGGCCAGGAATCCATCTTTCCGAGAGGTGAGGGGTCCTGGATTACACACCCCTTCGGGTCCTGAGCTGTCAAGGCCTGGAACCTATGGCCGAAACCGTGCCGAGAAGGACGTGGGGTAGGCTCGGAAGCACGACAGACCAGACACGCGTCAACCGGATCTCAACACCCAGTGAACTCACGGATATCCCTCACTCCACCATATAAGGACCTTTTAAGTACGTATGTTTCTCACCCGCGTCCCAGGTGCTTGCTACACGCTGCGCACCCCCAAAACACTGTCAAACCTGACCTTAGATTGCTATAGTCAACATGTCTCCTCAAGCTGCGCCACCCAGCGGCGTCTGGGCCCCTACGATCACATTTTTCAACCACGACGACGATACGCTCGACACGGAGTCCCAAGCAAAGTACTACGCATACCTGTCGAAGACGGGTCTTCATGGACTTGTGGTACTTGGCACCAACTCCGAGACCTTCCTCTTAACGCGCGAGGAGCGCAAGACTCTTCTGGAAACGGCCCGGAGCGCGTGCGGGCCAGATTACCCCATCATGGCCGGTGTCAGTGGCCACTCGACCAAGCAAACCTTGGAGTTCATCACAGATGCCCACGATGCGGGTGCTAATTATTGCCTGCTGCTCCCGCCGGCGTACTTCGGAAAGCAGACCACGCCAGAGGTCATCAATAACTTCTTCGACGAGGTCGCGACGAAGAGCCAGCTTCCCATTGTCATTTACAACTTCCCCGCCGTCTGCAATGGTATCGATCTTGACTCTGCCACCATCGCCGCTCTGGCAAGGAAACACGAGAACATTGTTGGCGTGAAGCTCACCTGCGGTGCCGTGGCTAAGATCACTCGCCTCAGCGCTGAGCTCCCGGCAGAGCGTTTCGCGACGTACGGAGGACAGTCCGATTTCCTCATCGGCGGTCTGGCTGCCGGATCGGCTGGAACCATTGCCGGGTTCGCCAACGTCTTCCCCAGGACCATTGTGCACATCTACGATCTGTACAACGAGGGCAAGTTCAAGGAAGCGTTGGAGTTGCACAAGAAGGCGGCGCTCGCTGAGCAGCCCTGCAAGGCAGGTATTTCATCGGTAAAGTACGCAGCTGCTTTGAATACTGCAAAGGCAGCGGGTATTGAGGGAGCAGTGGAGAAGTTGAGGCCGAGGCGGCCCTACGTCGAGCCCTCTGCGGCGGCGAAGAAGGCCATTGAAGAGCAGATCGCGGGCCTGGCGAGTGTTGAAGCGAGTCTGAGGATCAATGCGAAGAATGACCTGCCCAACGGGACAGCAAACGGTGTTTGAGGACCTGGAGCAGCGTTTGTTTTTAGTCAAGTCCGTATCGTCAAATATTTACCATCTTGCCCTAAAATCTACAGGTTGATGGCTCAAAGTGTGCGGATGACATTGATCTAGTACAAGAATATGTCAGAACCTTGCGTGTTGAAGCAACATATGTAGGCTTGTAGTTACGATTTTGAAGATGAAATTGTTTCTTTCGCCTGAATTTTGCACCCGAACATATGCAATTTGTACATTGAATCTCAACAAAGGCCTCGTCTCATGCAGCCGCAACATGTGTTGGCTTTCTGGAAGTTCTGCTTTTCATTTCGATTGATCTTAGAAGCAGGATAGTGCACCACGAACAGGCATTGATCGCTGGAAGATAATAAGAGCACATTTGGGCTGATTAACGTAAAGACAGACTAACTCCGCTAGACCACCATTCCCACACCGTTGTACGCAGAGGTATTCCATCTGAAGCTGTTTGCCCTGCTCCCGAGATGTCGCCTACAAGACATGCTTGAACAGCGGGGACCTGTCGCCCATGTCGAACAGCTCCTCCTCGGTGTACTTGGTCTTCGCCTCCTCCGCAATCTTGGCCTTACGCGAGTTGGCCACCTTGTAGCTCCACTCAAGGAGCAGTGCCACAATCATTCCACTGGCACCAAATGCCAAACTAAGGCCAAAGCCAGTGTGGTACTTGGGCTTCTCGCGCTCCAGGTACATGAAGCTGCCCACGATGCCACCAACGTTTCCCACGCAGTTCATCAGAGCGATACCGATGGCTCGCCTCGAGGAAGGGGCGATGTTGTTCGCGTTCCACGATGCTGCGGCAGCTTGGATGGGGTAGATACCAATGACAGCGAGGACAACAGAGAAGTATGCCACCGCTCGCTTTTCTTGCAGTTGTCCGTTCAGGGAGATGATGATGGAGTAGGCTGTCGTGACGATGGCCATAGGCGTGACCACAAAAGGCATCCGCCAGAAGAATCGGTCGGAGATCTTAGCGAAGACAATGGCAGAAACGGCCGCGGCGACATAAGGAGGAGCAGATGTCAGCTGGGCGTTCGTGGTGCTGAAACCCATGGACTTGGTGATGGTAGGAAGGGTGAATTTGATGCCTGTCAGGATGCGTTAGTCGAGAATTACACGCAGCTGGTCTCGCTCAACTTGGCTTACCGTAAGACAGGGCAGACTGGCAGAGTAGGAAGTAAGCCTGGACGTAAATCCTCCAGTTGGTAAGAACCATCTTCAAGTCCTTCCATCTGACGGTAGACTCCTCGCGGAATCCTCCGCCTTGCTTGATGAACATGGAGAGCTCGAGATAGCGGATCTCATCCGGCTCGAGCCAGCGAGTTGAGAGGGCAGGCGTGTCGATAAGCAGGAAGAAGCAGCCGACGCCCAGGACAACGGTTGCGAGACCCTCGAGGATGAAAATCCACCGCCAGCCTTCATAGCCGCCGACTCCGTCCATCTCTGCGATGCCCGCAGCCAGCAAGCCGGAGAATGCGCCAGAAAGAGCACTCGCGCAGTAGAAGTAGGAGATCCTGGAGCTCAGATCTTTAGGCATGTACCAGTAGCTGCAAAGGTAGATAGCACCAGGGAAGAAACCGGCTCTGAAGGGAAATTCGTCAGCTTAGAAAACGTATCAGCATCGGGATACAACGTACTCAAATATGCCAAGTAGCACACGGGTGGCCATGAGACCGCCGAAGTTTCGCACCAAGCCCGTGCAGGTCATGACAATGCCCCAGCAGAGCGTGAGGATGCCGAGATACATGGAGGGGCGCTTGAATTTCTTGAGGATGATGTTGCTGGGGACTTCTAGGAGGACGTATGGGACGAAGACTGTATCCTTTGTCAGTAGATGCTAGATTTGGAAAAATTGTGGAGTGACGCGTACAGATAGATAGGACGATGTTGTACTGGACACCCGTCATGCCTAAGTCTTCCACCATGCCCTCAATCTTTGCATTGCCGATGTTGGCGCGATCGATGTGGCAGATCAGGTAGAGCAGCGCCAGCATTGGGACGAGTCGAAGATCAACCTCCATCACAAGTCAGTGACTACAGCTCTGCTTGAAGAACACAAGAAATTTACCTTGCGGAAGACTTTCTTTCGCTTCTCCTCCGGGTAGTTGGTGAAGAAGTCAGCGTCGGCAGGATCCAGGCCGAAGACGCGGAAACCAGCGATGTCAATGGCCTGGGACGTGCTCTCCACGTGGGCCTTTTGGTCGAGAGACTCGACATCATGTTTGTCGACTGAGCTCCTGAGAGCCATGATTGCGGTCGTGACAGAGAAGCGAGATGGTGCGCTGGAGGTTGGAGTCGAGGAACTTGAGAGCGTGCTGTGTCTGCACAACTGCTCACATGGTGGATGGCACTGAGTCGGTATTATACTCGCACTACCCCGGTGAGATCCCGTGCGTTGACCCCAGATCAGCTACCCCAGATACCCCAGACTGGGCAAGCAAACTGGGCAAATGCTTGACTCCTCTCACCGGCCCAAGTGCGGGGCTTGGCCTTCAACGGAAAAGCGAACGACAACTAACCACGTTGATCAGCAGCTAGTTTGCCCAATCAAAGCCCCTTCCGCGACAGTATCCGCCATGTGCGAGCGTCAGTCGACGAAGAGAACTACCGGAAACTTGCCTGTTTGGGCGTCGCGGATGAGCCTGGTGTTGCATCCGCTGCGACTCGGTAGTCGCGGACTTGGCGGATTTGGCGGATTCTTGGCGGATTCTTGGTACTCCCCATATATGCTGTGAATCTGTCGACGTCTGCTGCGTCCCCGCGGAAACGCACGAGCCCGGAGACATTGAGCACCGGCATTCCACTCGACTGCCGATTCCTACCAGACACTGAGACGTATCCGCAAGCCGCTTCCGCGCCGGAACGCGGTGTTTGTCAGGTCGGGGGAGCATCGCTAGCTCTTTATCCGTGGCCACCAGACGTACCGTCAACCGCGGCACTTTGGTAGCCCCTCATCCATAATCCGTTATCTGCAAAGTCCAGTCACGACATCCTCTCAGCGACATTCTGCGCGAGCTACCTTATCCAGCATTGTCAGTCACAACCCCTCCAATCATCTGCAACCATGTCACAACGCGGGGTTATCAAAGACATCATCATCACGCCGGTGGCATTCCACGACATGCCCCTGCTCAACAGCGTTGGCGTGCATGAACCCTTCGCTCTCCGCAGTGTCATCGAGGTCGTTACGGATGATGTCTACGGCCTGGGTGAGTCTTATGGTGATTCAACTCACCTGGATCGCCTGCGAGCAGCGGCCGAGCAGATCAAAGGTCTTTCGGTATACAACACAAACGCCATCTACAAGAAATGCAGCGAGTCGCTCGATGGCAATGCCACCGCGGGGGGCGATGGAATGGCTGGCATGGTCACCACGGCCTCTGTAGCTGACAAGGTCTTCTCCCCTTTCGAGGTCGCATGCCTTGACATCCAGGGCAAGCTGGCAGGTGTGCCTGTGAGCGATTTGCTCGGCGGCCGCGTCAGAGACCAGGTCCAGTATTCGGCGTACTTGTTTTACAAGTGGGCAGGTCATCCCGGACAGCCGGATGACGAGTACGGCGCTGCTCTCGACGCGCCTGGATTGGTCAAACAGGCGCAGAAGATCATTAACGAATACGGCTTCAAGGCAATCAAGCTCAAAGGCGGAGTCTACCCACCGGCACAAGAAGTCGATGCCATCAAGGCGTTGCATACAGCCTTCCCCGGCGTGCCGCTGAGGCTCGATCCGAACGCTGCATGGACCGTTGAGACCTCAAAATGGGTTGCTGCCGAGCTCGAAGGCATTGTGGAGTATCTCGAAGATCCGGCCCCAGAAATTGAAGGCATGGCTGCCGTGGCCAAGGAGGCATCTATGCCTCTGGCAACCAACATGGCCGTGGTTGCCTTTTCCCATCTACCGTCTTCGATACGACAAGACGCCGTGCAGGTGGTCTTGTCTGATCACCATTTCTGGGGTGGCCTGCGCAAATCTCAGCAGCTGGCCGCCATCTGCGCGACGTGGGGGATGAGACTTTCGATGCACTCCAACAGCCACCTCGGCATCTCCTTAGCTGCCATGACGCAACTTGCATCGGCAACGACAAATCTGGACTACGCGTGCGACACACACTGGCCATGGAAGCGCCGCGACGAGGATGTCGTGGTCGATGGCGCCTTGAAGTGGTCCGAAGGCGGTGTGCTGGTGCCAAAGACACCTGGACTGGGAGTCGAACTGGACAGGGAGAGACTCAGTCGATTGCATCAGCAATATCTCGACTGCGGTTTGCGAAAGAGGGATGACACGACATACATGAAGAAGTTCCGCCCAGAGTTTTCAGCAGACATTCCCAGATGGTAAAACTCGTTCATGGGCGGTCGTCGGGGATTGTTGAGCACTCATTTTAGTTCCCGTCCCCATGCTCAAGACATAGTACCGCATTCATTTACTGCCCTATTCTCTGGATAATCTGTGCAACGGCAAGACGAAATCCCTTCATTGATGTTCAATTTTGGTGAAATATCAACTCATACTTCGACTTTCCCCTCCTTATAGGGCAGACCCCGAGTTATTCACAGATATATCGCGCACTAATATAGCCGTATGTATACGTGGCGGTAGGATATATTGCGTATATTTTGGAATTAGAATAAACTATTATATAATTGACGATTAAGCCCTAACCAGCGTGGGAGTAGCCGGTCGGTATGTTGCAGTAAAGTAATCGCGACTAAAGCCCCTCATCAGGAAAACCCTATCGTCATGCGCATGCGGGAATATAGGGGGCAGAACTCACCCAGCCAGTTGTTGACCCAGAGGTAAAGGGCAAAGCACCAGACAGCCAGGTTGGCCCAGCCATAAGTCCTGCCCAGATGACACAACACAGCGCCCACCAGGAAGGTGGTCGATATCCGAGGCGATGATCTTCCAGGCATCCTTCTTCTTGAACAGCGGACTACAGGGGTCAAGGTGATTAACACCGCCGCCGAACCCGTTACGCTTCCCCTTGCTCAAGCCCTCTTACTGGCGGCCGTGGTGGTTGTTGTGACCAGTTACGTTGGTGATCAGGTAGTTTGGCCAGCCGATGAGCTGTGTGGCCAGCAGCACCGCCGCGGTGTAAATTGGAGTCTCCTCGGCCAACTCAGACAGGTCATGGGCCGTGCAGCCGAGACTCCTGGTATACTCCTGGCGAGAGGGGGGAACGAACACCATGTCGCGCCCCATGTGCCCATTACCTTTGTGGTGGGCATGATGTGATATCTGCCAGCTGAACTAGGGGACCAGTAGTGCCGAGTGTAGAATCCAGCCGGTTAGGTCATTAAGAAGCCTAGACTTTGTCATTGTGCCGTGTCCGCACTCGTGACCGATGGCCCAGAGCCCAGTGCCAAATATGCCCTGTATCACGGTGTACATGGTCCACAGGACCATACGGGTGGGACGTTCCGGGATGTTCTCAGGGTTGATGTAGGTATACCATAGTGAGAAGGCAACCACAAGGCAACTGATGTCGCGAGCAACGTAGCAGCAGCCTCTGAAGCAGGACCGCTCAAAGCAGTGCTTTGACATGACGTTCTGGGACACCATGAACCAACGGGGCAGTGCGTCGTATGCCTCGGTAGGGTACGGGCCGGCGAAGCGATCGCGAGACAGCCGTGAAAGAAGCGGGACTCCGCTTACCGCCTGATTCCATTCTATCATTACCTCTTCTCAATGAAGTAAAAATCTTGGATAACTTCATGAGTAACCCCCAGATAGTTGGCGGGTTTGTTCGCCAGCAGCGCCAGTCAATGAGTCAATGGCCATCCAAATCAACTGACTTCATTCACGGCACTTCCGCAAGGCCCAGGAGGAGTACGAGAGCCAGGCCTCCCTCCACATGTATCTCCCCCAGAACGTCTGCCCAGCTCTGGGCTGGGGCACACTCGAGTCGGATGCGACGTGGGCGTTCTTCCTGATGCAGTATCACGACCTGCGCCCTGGCGTCGTCACTCCCGAGAATCTAGCTCCCATCATGCAGACGTGCACTCGACGAGCATTTCTCCCAACGGCAAGTTCGGCTTCCCTGTCCCGACCTTCAAAGGCTACACCCATCGACAACAGCTGGTGCGACACCTGGGATGAGTACTTCGCCAGAAGGTTCAAGAAAGACATCGACTGGGAGCAGTCCATCCGGGGCCCAGACCCCGAGTTTGACAAGGTGGCGGAGGAGTTCTTACAAGACAATGTGTTCAGCAGCAGAATAATAATAAACCCAGCTCATATTAGGTGTTTGACAGTCTGTTACTACTACCCTATTGCGCTAGCTAAACAGCCAATTTGGAACCCCCACTCCTCCCCATATTTGGTTTGTCTGATTAGGTCGCAGCGACTGTTGTCCTAAAGCAGACGTAAGGAAACCTAAAAGCTATGGCTCAAAGATAGTCCTGTTTGCTAGCACTAGTTGCTGGCTCTCCATCCTCCTCTGCAGGCGTGCCTCGGCGGCCAGAAAGATAAAGTACAACGTAAAGGAGCGTCTGGGAAACAAGGACTCGAATGGCAGTGAGCATGGCTGAGAAGCCGACGCCTGAACGGACTGCCTACATAACAGCTTGGGGCTGGAGAGCGAAGCGGCCTTTCTTCATGGGCGAGGAGTCGTAGCTGCCATTCATGGCTGCGGGGCTCTGGTCGGTATCCGGCCCAACGGTCCAATTTTCGTCGCGAGGCATGATGTTGTCATTCTGCTCGTCCTTGAGGGCGGCCTTGATCAGATCGATCGGGGAGATCTTGCCGAAGCCCTTGGCGACGCCGGGGTACTCGAGTTGCTCGTACTCGACCTTGAGCCTCTTGCCATCCTTGCCGACGATTTCGACCTTGACGCTCTTGAGATTCCTTTGGAGCCTGGTCGTCAGCCCGGTCGCGACCGCGGCCATGGCGGCGGCGGCCAAGGGGACGGTAAACTTGACCATCACCGTATACAAGTTATAGTTTATTTCGACAGGCGGTTCGCCGCCCAGCGATAGGGCGGCCAAGTCCGACGAGGGCGGTGGCGCCATCGCGTTCTGGGGCGGAGCACCGGGGCTAATCGTCCACTCAGGCGGGAGGAAGGTGTACGTGGTCGACCAATTGTGCGCCTGGGTCAGGGGGTTGCTGATTTTGCTAAAGTCCCACTCGGTGGAAGACGATATGGTCCTGTGGAAGACCTGCCCTGTCATGTTGCTGGCCTCGAACCACCAGGCCATCGTCTCCTGCGGCTGGTACTGTCCCGAGCTGCCCTTGGGCATCGTCGTCTCGTCCACGAAGATAGAGTTGAACATGCCCGTCGTCTTGTTCATGACGCCCACCACGATGTGGATACCCTGCACGTCTGGGTATGAGTAATTGATGTTGCCCACATTCAGCCAGTCAGCCTCACCCGGGTTCGCCGACTTTTGCCAGAAGCCCATATCATCGATGTCGTACGATTCGCCCAAGTCGCAGGGCTGCCAGTCGCTGTAGATCCTGACCTGGAGCCCGTCCGTCGGCACTTGCGCGGTCCAGGCCAGCGCGTAGCTCACATCCCACTCCACCGTCGTGTCGGGCGCCAGCGCGAGCGACTGCCACACCAAATTGTACGTCGGCTGGGTAGACGGTCCCGAGGACACTGCCTTAGTCAACTGGAGATTCCATTTGTTTTCGTCGATGAGTTTCGCGTTTTCTTCGGTCTCGTACCAGTTGAATATGCGTGGTTGGCCGGCCATGATGTTCACAAGTTGGCAATGTAGAGACTATGACTTGGTGCTTGTGGAGGAAGATTGCTATGTTGGTCGACATGGGAATCAAGTTGGCTTTTAACGTCGGGAGCCGAGTCCTCGGTTTACACTGAGGACGATGGAGACTGCCGTGATCCATCAGTCTCGTTGCCTGTCGCGCCAGCAATTGACCGAAGACGGCAGCTGAAGCTTTCTAGCGACATCTCAGCTGTCGACTAGCGGACCACCGAGCGATGCGGCGTCGGGCTGCACGATGCTTACACAGCTCGCAAATACGACGTCGATGGTTTAGGGTTGGCTGCGCCTGTCACGACGACGCTTAAACGGCGAGTGCCTCGCCAGGCGGCACCAGCATGTGATATCGAGGGACATTCCATAGCTCGCAAACAAGACGACGATGGTCAGGTAAGAGATTGCTTCTCCTCTCAAGACACTTACATGGTGAATGTCTCGCAGACGACGCCAGTATGTGATGTTTACGGACATTCCGCAGCTCGCAAAACACGACGTCGATGGTTAAGAAATTGTCACCGTCTCATGACGCTTACTTGGCGAACGGCTCGCCGGCGACACTAGCATGTGACATTGACAGACGTTCGACAGCTCACAACGAACGATAGTAAGGTAAAAAATAGCCGCTCTTCTCAAGGCGCTTACATGGCGAACGCCTCACAGACGGCACCGGCATGTGCTGTTAACGGATGTTCCACAGCTCGCAAAGCACGACGTCAATGGTCAAGAAATAGTTACTCTTTCATGACGCTTACATGGCGATGGCTTCCCCGCGAGAACAGCATGTGATGTCCATAGACATTTCGCGGCTTGCAAACAAGATGCCGATAGCTGAGAGATACTTACCCTCCCATGACGCTTACATGGCGAATAGCTTACTGACCATAATGGCATGTGATTTGAATGGTCGTTCTACGGCAGACGCGGTATTCGGCCGCCGGAAGGGTTCTTCAACCAATACCGAGTTATGGGCTGTCGTATACTTATTGTAAGAGTATTCTATGAAAACCTTAAAACGCTGAAAGAGGTAACGCGCCTGATAAGTGGATAAGCCAGACAAGTAGGTGGGCCATCCAGCCATGTGCCTTAGTAAGTCGATCACGTAGCTGAAGTCGGTTACAATCAGCCAAAGTAGACTTCCTCGGGCATCTTCGCTACTGCGTAATAAGTCTAGACAGTACGTCCTGTCTTGCCAGAGACGCCACGGCACAGTTCTATCGCTTCTGATCCTGATCAAAACTATTGCTTGATGGGGGGAAAGCAACTAGCCGATATTTTATGTGACTAGCAGCTGGCGTGGGCCATAGAGGTCGTAACCAGCAGAGTTACGGGTTGACAGAGATTCCGGCACCCTTCTGTATGCAGTTGACTGTTGTGCTCGACTGACACCGAGCAGGCAGGTGTTCTTAGGGGCAACGCCTGCTTACTAATCAGCACCGTAACCCCACACACTTGAATATATTTTGGAACTTCACTAGCACATTCCTTGATAGTGCTATACGACCTCTCTATTAATCCATAATATTCTCGGTACCTAGACCGTGTATGTAACAAACGTATAACTTCAGTCCGTCGTTGTCTGCGGTCTTGCAGTTAACCCGCAGACTCAAATTCAGTACTGGGTTGATACATGACTCGGGGACCGGCCTTAGTCATCACCTCGTCGATGGTGGCTTACGTAAACGTTTCCTGACTTTGGCTGTGTCCCGAAAACATCATCCATCCTGGTGGGTGTGAGGATCTTCAAACCAAATCCCCGACGCCCGTTCCGACAGCATCCATCAACGCGGTTCGACTCTTGACCTTCGAGAAAATCGCCACCTGGAAGTAGTAGGCGCATCCTGTTGAAATGGCGTCAGCTGCGACTAACGGCGATGCCGCTGCTGCTCTAGACGATATCAAGCCCCCTGCTGGTGTCGTCCTCCCGCCCCGCGAGATCCGCAACGTGCTCGAGAAGACGGCGGGCTACGTCGCGCGAAACGGGCTCGTGTTCGAGGACAGGATCCGCGAGAAGGAGCGCGCCAACCCCAAGTTCAGCTTCCTGAACACGGCCGACGCCTACTACGCATTCTACCAATGGCGACTGGAGGAAATCAAGGCCGGGCGCGGCACCGCCATCGCCGCGGGACGCGCCAACGAGACGGCGCCCGTCGCTGAGAAGCCCCAGGGCCCGCCGAAGCCGGCCGACTTCCAGTTCTCCGCGCGCATGCCCCGGCTCAACCAGAAGGACCTGGACGTCATCCGCCTGACGGCGCTGTTCGTCGCCAAGAACGGGCGGCAGTTCATGACGCAGCTCGCCCAGCGCGAGGCCGGCAACCCGCAGTTCCAGTTCCTCATCCCGAACCACACCTTCCACAACTTCTTCCAGCACCAGGTCGACCAGTACACGACGCTGCTGCGGGCGAGCGGCCTCGGCGGCGAGGGCGGGAAGCTGCAGCAGGAGCGTATGGCCGAACTGCAGGCCAACGTCGACGACAAGTACCGGGTGGTGACGCGGGCCAGGCAGCGCGCCGAGTACGCGCGGTACCAGGAGGCGGAGAAGCTCAAGAGGGAGGAGGAGACGGAGAAGAAGCGGGAGGAGTTTGCGCGCATCGACTGGAACGACTTTGTCGTGGTGGAGACGATCGTGTTCAACGAGGCCGACGAGCAGGCGCACCTGCCGCCCCCGACGAGCCTCGCCGACTTGCAGTACGCGTCTCTCGAGGAGAGGAATAACGCGTCGATCGGGGGCAACTTCCGCATCGAGGAGGCCATGCCCGACGAGGTGACGGACTTCAACGCGACCTCCCTGCCCCTGCACAACAGCTACGCGCCGCAGCAGCCCCAGCAACCGCAGCAGCCCCAGCAGCCCCAGCAGCCGACGCACGGGCCGAGCGCACAACCGCCGCAGAAGTCGGCCGAGGAGGAGGAGGAGGACAGGCGGATCCAGGAGAGGGCCGACGCGCGCGCGCGGGAGCAGCTGGCGAGGGCAGAGGCGCTGGGCGGCACGGGCCCGATGAAGATCAAGGAGAACTACGTGCCGCGGGCGATGCAGCGGGCAGCGCAGGGCGTGCCGATGGCGCTGTGCCCCAACTGCAAGCAGCAGATCCCGATGAACGAGCTGGAGGCGCACATGAGGAGTGAGTATCCCCTGCACGCACGGGACTTTTTTTTGCAGACCAGGTGGCTAACGCGGTGATGTCTCTAGTCGAGCTCCTCGATCCCCGATGGAAGGACCAGAAGGCCAAGGCCGACGCGCGGTACGCGACGACGAACCTGTCGACGGCGGACGTGGCCAACAACCTGAAGCGATTGGCGAGCCAGCGGAGCGACGTGTTTGACGGCATCACGGGCCAGCCACTGAGCGAGGAGGAGCAGGCGAGGCGGAAAAAGGCGGCGATCCACGGCGTGGAGAACCCCAACCTGGGGACCCCGAGCGCCAACCAGCTGCAGGGGCTGAACGTGGAGGACCAGATCCGCGCGATCCACCAAAAGTTCGCGGACCGAAAGTAGGGCGACTTAAACTGCCGTTGTACGATGATGGGCGAGGTCAAGACGGACACGGGATGGTGTCCGAGGCATGTCTGGGATGGCTTGGGGGCACTGTACAGGTACGAAGATGCCCACGGCGGAGCGCAAGCGCGTGGAGCTGTCAAACGGCTTTAGAGCGGCCATCTGCCCTGCCGCTTCACTAATAGATCTGAATCAAAGCATGACAGCGTTGATTTTCCCCGGGCCTGACATCGACGTCGCGACGGACGCACCGAGCTGTGACGATGGTCTGTCTGCCAGTGCGGGCTGATGACGATGACGATGGCGCGGCAGAGAACCAGGAAGCTTGTGCGACCGATGATGCCATGTCCTGGCGGGCAGACGCGCGAGACTGGCCATCGCGGGTTCTGGACGGCTCTGAGGGTTGGTGCCGACGGTCGAGCAAGCCGATCCATTGGCCTGCTCGCTGTGTGACCGCACAACACCACGATCCACGATCCACCGGGCCAGCCTGTCGCGATTGTCGGTCGCCGCCTCACCCAGAGGACGACTCGATATCCATCGCAGCTGCAGTCCGTCACCCATCCGGCTGTCCGAGCTCCGAAGCCAGTGAGGCGGGGCCAGCTGGCTTGCATGGGATAGCACCTCGGCGGTGAGAGCCGCTCGGTCGCTGGATGGACCAACGCTTGCCGGGGCTGCGAACATGGCGGCCGCTTTTGACGTCAGGGGAAATGCCGAACGCTAGAAGGGATCACGCGACGGGACGAGACGCGATTTTTCGACTCGACGCAGAAAGACTCGACGGAAACACCCGAGCAGGTCGAAATACACACAAACTAATCACATCATGTGCAGTCCAGGCGACCCAACAGCCGCGCGAAGCAGCAGGAGCAGCAGGCGCAGCAGAATGATCATCATCACCAGCGGCACCAACACCAGCAGCGCCCTCATGGGCATTGCAGCGCATGCGGCATATCGTGCGTCTCGCGAAAAAGAGGGGGTGGGGGACCCGTAGCAAAGCATGGAAGCAAGCCCAGGCCATCTCTGAATGGCGGTCTGCACGGCACTGGCTGCGCGATGTCCTCATTCTGCACACAAGAGGTCGTGTTGGATTGGGCTGGAACTGTTCGGGGATGGCTCGCATGACGTCAGGTGCTGGACCCTGCATCTTCTCCTCGTCTCCTCTTCGTCTCTTCTTCGTCTCCGTTGGTTTGGTTTACAACCCCATCATCATCGAGCCCACAACCTGCCAAGCCTGCCTCCCTCCCCTGTCCTCGCCCCTCCTCTCCCCTCCCTCAGACTGCTGCACCACGCCAATCCCGTCCCCCCATCGAGGCCCCGGTCGAAGCAAGTCCGGCAACAGAAGTCTGGCCGTGATGGGCCGCTCTGCTCTGCTCTGCTCTCTGCAGGCCGCCAGCGCAACGGTCAACCGATCGACACCTTGTGACACCGTTCCTCAGCCGACCCTGGTCGTCCCCTGCAGTGCAGGCCACCCTCCCCCCTCGCCCCTTTATATATTCGCCTCGACAGCCGACGGCTCGGCATCATGATCCAAGACATGCTGCACCCTGTCTGCTAAGGCCCAGCTAAGCCTTGCGAATTGCTTCTTTCTCTCGTCCTTCTGCAGCACTCCCACTCCCACTCCCCACACCATGGCACGCCAATACAGGTATCCGTCGAGAGACGTCGATGCCGCCTACCCTCCGTACGACGAGCCGCCACGCCGCGCCGCCGATCCTTACGACCCCTATCCGCCACCTCGCTACGCCGAGAGGCAGCGCCGCCCCGAGCCCAGCTATCACGACGACAGGTTCTCCAGGGAGTCCACCGGGGCCTCCGTCAGGCGCGGCTCCCGAGACGACCCGCCCGAGTACCGACGGTACGACGCCAGGCCTGCCCGAGGCGCCTCCGAGATGAGGCCCAGCCGCCGCGGCTTCGAAGACCCGACCGAACCCGCGCCCAAGACGAGGCGTGGTCGCAGCGAAGCCCCCCGATCTTCCTATGCGCCAAGAGCAGAGTCGCCAGAGCCACGTTCATACCGCGCCGCTCCCAGCCGTCAGCCGTACGACCACGGCGAAGGAGGGTACGGCCGGGGCGCGAGGGCACGAGCCGGGTCGCTAGATCACGGCCACGACCCGGACGCCGGCCGGGACCGCTCGAGGTACCCACCGCGCGCCGGCGACAACACGCGACGCGCCCGCTACCCGGCTTATGCCTCCGGCCACGCCGACGCCGACGACGAGGACGACTTTCGCCGCCCGACCCGCGCCCGCACCCAGCCCATACCTCCTCCGCCCCACGACCGCCGCCCCGAGCACCCCTACCACCCCCGCGGCCGCGCCCGCAACATGTCCCGCGGACCCGACCACGACCCCCATCACGACCGCCGCGCCTCCCCCTCCCCCCCGCACTCGCGCGCCCCGCCGCGGTCCCGCTCCGTCCCCGCCGACCCCTCCTCCCCCGGCGGCCGCTCCAAGCTCCAAAAGGCCGCCGGCTACGCCGCCATCGGCGCCGCCACCCGCGTCGCCCTGCAAGCCGGCGCCCAGGCCGCCTACAAGCTGAAAGACGACCCGTCCCCCTGGATGGGCGAGAAGGGCGTCCGCGTCGCCACGGCCGCCCTCGGCGCCGGCATCGTCGACGGCATCGTCGGCAGCAAGCGCTCCGGCCTCAAGAAGGGCGGCATGCGCCACCAGGCCATGCGCCAGGCCGCCGAGGTCGGCATCCGGAACTTCGTCGTGCAGCCCGTCACGACGCACGCCCAGCACGCCCACCACGGGCACCACGATGGGGGGAAGCGGAAGAAGTAGGGACGTAACGAGTATCGCTCCCTACAGTCTTGAAGACCGGGTTCTGCGCACTTTTACGAGCGACTTCTCTTCTCTGGTATCATGTTGAAAATTCACTAGATTGTATGTATGTATGGATGAATGAAGGAATGGCGGAGGCGGGTGGCGTTTTCAGGATTACGATGATTCTCTTACCATTCGGGTACATACCTTCCCTCTGTTCTCTTCTCTTCTCTTCTTATCCCCACAGGTGCTAGGAAGACCTTTAAATTGATATCCCTTCTTCGACTCAATGCAAGGCTCGGGTAGTCGATGCCGTCCGTGCCCCTTGGCTGATAAAATGCCACTTCCCAACCCAGAACAGCAAGCCATGTCACTGGTCCTTCGCCGCCACCTTCACGCCACATGCAAGTCACGGGCCAGGGTCGTCTGCCGCACGCGAGAAAAAAAAGACAGCCGTGTTCTCTAGGGACACCTACACTCGCCCGGGTCACGATGTCTCGGCCACTACATCTCCTTAGCTGCTGTCCGACCTGACGGCGACAGGGGCCACATCCTGTGGTGTAGCTCGTCATCACTAACAATGCCATCCTGTCGTGCCTCGTCCCTGCAGAGCAGTTCTACCTTCCCCTGTCGCCAGCCTGCGTCTCTTCACGCCGTCTTTTCACTTCCGGCAAGCGGCGCTGACTCCTTCTCCAACGTGGGCGTCTGCAGGGGGTTCTCCGCGTTGGTCGCCGGCGCCGTCTCGTCGACCGTCTCGGCGGTTCCCACCTCCTCTGGCGTACCTCCGGTCACCACACCCTGGTTCTCCTGGGCGTTGCCGGCTTCCATGGCCGCCAGGCGAGCGGCGCGGCCTTCCTTCTTCCGAGGCTGAGGGGCTGAAGAGAGTGTTAGCATTTGTCATTGTCGCTTTCGACGGGTAGAGAGAAGGATCGTACCTCGTCCGTTCTCCTGGACATAAAAGCGTCGAAGCAGGCCTACGGCCTCCTCTCGCCCCCAACCGCCTTCGATCTCGAACCCGCGCTCGACATTGCCGCCATCACCGTCCGGGTTGGACTGGGGCATGTGGTATTGTCCATTCTGGGTCTTGGGCAGAGGCTGCATCGACTGAGCCGACACAGGGCGTGAGACAGATGTCGCGTTCTTGTCGTTCGAGGGCGACTGCTTGATGTACTGCTTATCTTGTGGTCTGAGGGAGTTCAGATGGATGCTGAAGACGCCGCCGGCACCACCAAACTTGTCGTTGACAGCGCCGAAGTAGACCTTTCGGATTCCCAGCTGCCGGAGCAGGCCGGCACACATGACGCAGGGCTCGACCGTCACGTACAAGACGCACTCGCGGATGATGGAGCGCGGCACGCGAGAGTCTGGGTGCTGCTTCTGGCCGTAGGGGTACAGGTGACCGTTCTTGACATAGGGAGTGTCGTTCAGGCTCGGGTCTGGACCGAGCTCGGCGTCCTTCTCGCGGTCGCGCTGCTCACGCTCGGCGGCTGACATCTCGGTGGGCACATGGCGAGGCTCGGCGGCCGCGTCGTCGACGGTGACGCCTTCAGGGCGGTAGGAGAGGAGGGCGGAGACGGCCATAAACTCGGCGTGGCGAGTGCCGTTACGAGTGACGTTGGTCGCATTCATTCCCTTGGCGATGACCATGTTTTTGTGAACGAGGACGCAGCCGACGGGAGTTTCGTTGGTGCGGAGCGCAAGGCGAGCCTACATCACGGTCAGCTTGTTCGTATTCATGGGGTTTGTGCAAGCGCATGTCATACCATGTCCAGAGCCTGGTCCATGAAGCCCTTGTGGATCAGCCTCTCCTTTTCAGTGTCGATGCCGGCATCTGCCTCCTGAGAGGGAGTGGACGCTGCCGGGCCCAGCTTCCTGGACGATGCATCATCCAGGGAGAGGCGCGCCATCAAGCCATTGAGGCCACCAGATGCAGGCGCCCGGTTCTCCTGGTTGGCCTGGACGGGCATCCGTACTGGCAGAGGACTAGGCGCCATGGTCTCGGACTTTGTGTCTGATGTCTCCCGCGGTCTGTGGCCTTCCGATGCGCCAGAGGCTGTTGTGGTTGTGCCTTCGGATTCACTGTACTGTGACGAGGATGTAGAAGATGAATGACGAGGTATGAGGCGGCGGAAGAAGCGACTCAGGAATCGACCGGGTAATGAGAAGCGGTGCCTTGCCTCGGGTTGCGGGCTGGAGGGTTGTTGTGAGGCGGAGGGTGAGGCAGCAGTTGTTGTTGCTGGTGCCGGCAGGCTCGAGCCCGAGGCAGAAGGTGCGTTCGCCATGGTGGAAGGCACGTCCAGCGCGATGCTCCTGCCTTCGATGATTGCCACGACTTTCCTCCGAATTCCAAGATCAGCGCGATAGTGAAGGACGCCCCCAGCAGAGTCCCCTTTCTGCGTGCCAGCGAATGGGCTCCCAGCACAGTATGACGAGCTCTCCAAGGTCCTCTGTACCCAGTGCACAGCAGGAGCAGCAAGTCTTCCAAAGAAACTTCCAGCAACGGCGCTACTCAATGCAGATTTTAATTGTTATACACGTCGGTACAGCCTCAAGCTCAGTCTAAGGAGATCAGTCATGCATAATTTTGACAAGGTATTTCAAAACTGAGAATGATCGAGCATCAGTGTCTTCTTCACACCACAGATGCCCAGGAGGTGGAGGGTTACCATTGAATCGCTTCAAGCGTCTAAGGACATCGATTGATCGTTATGAGACGAGAGTGACTCAAGGGTCAATCCATCGTGTCTTTGTCGGAGAATATTTTCAGAACCTCAAGGTTGAGCGAAGTGGAGCGCAAACACACTGTCACGTGATACCCGGATGCTGGGATGCCTTGATCGAACTTTGACGGCCACGTACTAGTTGTCCCTTTGAGCACTCGAGCTCGGCCCCAGTCCTTCTCAATATATCATATTGGAACATTGCAAACACAAATTTCGTTTCTATGAAGACATGTCTGGAGCGTCTCGACGACCCATGTGCTTCCACGTGTTGGCCAGATCACCCCAACTCCAGGCAAAGTTTGGACGCGAGGTACCAATGACACCTAAGCGTGTACAGGGGTGATTGCCCATGAAAGGGCACATTTGGACGAAGCATTCACAGTCACGATCGCGACCACAGCAGGATTTCGGCCAAATCAGTAGATTCATAGCTAGGCTCCGACGTAGCAACTAAACCCCGGCTACCTCCCCTCCCAAGCCCAACCGAGAACCCTTCGCACTGACTGACCCATATGCCGGTCCCGGCAAAACCACCACCAAGGCAGAAACGTGGACCAAAGTGAAGAACAGAGGGGTATCTCAAAAACCAAAAAGCTCCCAAAAACCGACAACAGTACACACGCTAAAGTGTACAGCTACACGGCGCGGCACCCGCCAACCCCCCCTAAAAGCTGACGCACGAGGGAGGGGGAGTAGGGGGCCGCATCCAGCCAAAAGACAACAAGAACGAGGTGGCCCATCTTTTACCGATGGAGCGCCAGCAACCTAGAAGTCGCCAGGCGCCCCATCGTGGAATGGAACGTCTCCATCTGGCGACACTCGTTATGTGCCGTGAACCTCCAGCTCTCGCATCGCCGAGAGAGGAAGCTCTGCTTGTCGTCTTGACTCCTGGATAAGGGAGTGGTTCCGTGGATTCTCTGATCCGTACCTGACCATGCGGTCTTGGGGCTGAAGCTCGACCCCAGGGCAACAAGCCCAAGTACAAAGTAGAGGAAGCATACCACCACAGACAGGGGTAGGCATCCAAGGGCGCCCAACACCACCAGTGTGCAGATCGCACTGGGTGTGGGCAGAAGGGCGAACTTCGTCTCGCCCCCGGACGTTCGGGCCACGCAGGTCCCAGGAACGCTGATGTCACGCGCCTCCAGTGAGCTCGTTGCGAGCCCGAGGCTGGCGGGTGATGAGACCTGTGAGGTCTGCAGCAGCCCACCGGTCCTTAGGCGTGCTGCAATCTCGACCGACAGTGGTGCAGTTGAGATGACAGTGCCTGGTGAGTGGCCGGCAACCGAGGAGGAGTCTATGCTCGATAGTGGTGCCGAGTGGGCCGCCGCGGTTGAGCGCACAACCTCGCCGTTCACAACGCGTGAACGAGGACGAGAATGAACATCTAGCCTGTCGCGCGTGGAGGATGAAGTGGCTTGTCGGGTCGCGGACGACGCTGGCCTCAGCGCCTCTTGGATTGGTTCATCCTGACACTTTGTTAGTGGCATCGGGGCGGGTTGGGACGGGGATAGACATACCACCGATGTACGGGATTGCTGCGAGGACACAGGAGATAGCGCGTAAGACAACGGGCTGTGGCTCTCATCTGATGCCACAGCCAATGTGTTCCGTGCGTTTGTCTGCTGCCTTCCGGTACCGCCCGAGTCAGTCAGGCCTGAGTTGTACCACGCAAAGCCGGGTCCGGGCAAGTTTTGAGTATCGAGATGGCTTGGTAGAGAGCCGATCAGGTTGGCGCCCGCTGCGGTGCTCGAAGAGGACTGTTGGTTGTGTGAAGTCACGTTGTCGCTCCTACGTTCCCCGCCCAGGTTGGTGCCAATGTCGTTGATGGGCATGGACTCATCGTCGATAAAGCTCGTGGCGGGAGAGAACAGGTTGAAGTCGACGTAGTTGGAACCAGAGCCGCCAGCACCCATGTACGGTAGGGCCGGTGGCGTGGTCGGTGGTCGAGCGACTAGATCGGGCTGAACAACGGCCGATGACTGAGAAGACGACACGGAGACATCCGACTCGGGGGAGAAGTGGCCGGCTGGGTCGAAGAAGAAGTCGTAGTCGCCAGGAACACCAAGCATGGGCTCATCGTCGTACTGAACAAAGGACTCCCAGGACTCCTGGAGGTCGGCGGCCATCTCGGGTAGCTCGAAGCCGGCAAAGGCCGCATCCATGACAAAGGAGGACGCGTCGGCGTTTAATAAATCTCGTGGCATTACGACTGGGGCCTCTGGTGAAGCCTGCTTGGCCTTCCTGGAGGGCTTTGGTCGTGACTGAGACTGTGATGATGGGGCCGGAGCTTGTGCCTGTGTCGTCGAGCGCTTCTTGTGGCTGGGGTCGCATCGGATCTTCTTCTTCTTGCAGGCATCGCAGGCCTTGATGATTCGCATGAGGTGTGCGTGGTCGCGCTGCTCCTTGGTCTTGCAGCCGCGGGAGGCCGAGTTGGTGATGTCCAGGCCGTCTCGGGTCATGATCTTCATGCCGGGGATGTGGGAGAAGTCACCGGCAGGCGAGCGAGAGGAAGAGGCGACGGCCTTCTTGGAGGCCTTGGAGCGGGCCTGCGGAGCGGCCGAGTCGTGGAAGAAAGAAGCGGGGGTCGAGATGGCGACGGAGGCGGGGGTCGAGAAGCTGCCGTCCGAGATGACGGGGGAGACAAACTGGGATGCGTACCCAGAGTCCTGGGCGGGGCTCGAGCCAGCGGACGAGGTGGGGGCGCTCAGGGCGAGCGCACCGACGGGGTAGTACCGGAAGGTCTCGCCGGTCAGGCGAGAGTACTCGAAGAAGTCCATGGAGACGAAGGAACGCTTGTCCTGGATGGAGGCATCGCCAGGGATGTACGCGTGGATGAGCTCGTCAAGCAGCTGGGTGCCCATGGCGGGGATGAACTGCAGGGCAGCGCCGAGGGCGGGCTGCGAGACGGAGAAGCCCTGCACGGAGTCGTTCCGTAGCATGGCCGTCATTGCGTGAGGATTGAAGATGATCGCAGATTCGATGGGTTGTTGTATGGTGAAGGGGGTTGGGGGAAATGGATGTCTGGGGTATGAAGCAGCCAGGACAACTCTGAAGTGTTCGATTCGATGTCGAGGGTCAAGTCAAGGAACCTAGGCTTCAATGAGTCCTGGGGTTGGCTTGATGGAAAATCCCAGCCGTGCGACTGACCTTGATGAGACGGTTGTTGTTGATGTTGATATTGATGATGGGATTGAGAGTTTTCAAAAACTATACGATCCGAGGATGGTTGAATTCGATGTTGGCGCTTGGCTTGCAAGACACACGAGCGAGGCACGGGGGAGCGGCTTAGAGAAGAACTCCAGCTTTTGCTAGTCTGTAGCTTGAAGCTGTACTAGCTTGGGATGTCGAGCTGCTCGTAGCCTGATGTGATCAGGATGTCGGTGGCGAGAATCTGTGAGAGGGGAGGAGAAGAGGAGGCAGTCTAGATCACGGCGGGCGGGAGTCACGAAGGGTATTTCAGTGAGCCATCTGGCAGGTACACCTCCGTGATCCAGCAAGGCGCAGTGGGTGGTTTGGGATGAGACCGTCGGCGAGCTGAAAAGGGAATAGCGGGTTGACGCACTCTGCCCCTCTCTAAACCAATCATCGGCGCGCCTTTGTTCGAGATGGGGCTGGCCTTGAGTCGCCATTGGTGGACGTAGCCCACTCCTGCACGGATGCTGCAGGCTCTTCGGCGAGGACGCATGAGGCTGATTGGCCAATGGCACGGAGCCGGTAGGTCACGTGATGACAGATGTGAGTCAACGCAAGCCTCGGACCCTAACGCCTCCCCAGCAGCCGGTGATGGGAGGGTGAGGGACCGTTCCCTACCTCAGGTACATACATCCCTCCCTGCGCCAGGTGTGGTGGCACCATCCAGGCAGCACTCGGCCCGCTCCAAGCTTCCACCCAACCATTGGAATCAAATCATCGTGTTCCTCGTTTACTTACGACGACGCAAGCATCCCGCAGCTCGAGGAGGTAGGGGTCATCTCCCGCATCTCCACACGCCCACTTAGGTGCACCCCGCGCTTGGCGGGCTGATGACTTCGACTCCAGCGCCGCCTGAGAGGGTGTGCATGTACATAGGCCGTCAGGTAAGATTTTAGTTAAGGTCACCGCTTTCGTTTAGACTTCCAGGTGATGGGCATACCGGAAGGCGGAGTTGGGAAGTTGGAGCAGAGGCTCGTATGAGTCACGCCCACCCCTCTGAAGCCAACATGAGAGGCGTAAAATCCAGCACCCGCTGCGGCATGTAACGTAGCGAGGTATCTCGGTCGACCCTTTGGGCGACTTGAGGACCTGGGTCAATTAATCTCAGCAAGTTGTCATCCCGTGGTCAGGCCAAAACCACGCGTATCTTCGACAATGGATCGAACTCGGGATCGAAGTTTGCACGGGGCGCACTGCGAATGATCCTCAATCACAGAGTACTGGGCCTCTAGACGGGTCACCCAAAATAAGGGTCGCCAAGACCCGGATCGCTAGAGTTACTTGCAAGCTACAGACTGAACTTCGGCGACTGGACTGTAAAAACCATTCTTCCCATCAGAAGCGCCACTGCCAAACCTCTGCACCCTGTGATTTCAGATGACACCTGTTTAAGTAGATGCCTTCGATGCCTTCGTCTGCGTTCAGGGGGGTTTCTTCCTCATGAAGGCCGTCCAATCCCGAGCAGATCATGAGCCTGTATGCTCCAAGGACCCCCATTCGCCCGCGTAAAGCCAGGCATGTTGACAGAAGCCGTGGTTAGTCCTTGGCCTGAGACCTCGACTCTGCGGTCAACTGTTACGCCTGTGTCCGTGACTGGGATCACCGTCCGGGACAATTGACCCGCTGCATCTGACTTCTGGGCGGCTTTCCTGTTTCTGGTAGCCGGATTTACCACGTTTGTTGAGGCGCCTGCAGTGGTCGGTTCTTCATCGCCAGGGCCAAATGGAGGCGCGCCACGGGAGAGGCTGGCTCTGACAGCGACCCCTAGCTTACTAGGCCTGGTTGGCGGGACGAACCTCGGAAGTCTTGCCTTCTCTCTGATGTCCTTCTGGCGGGTTTTATCGGCCTGGACCTCCTTCTCTCGGGCTTCCTTTTCTCGAGCCTCCCTGAGTCGATTCTCCTGTTCCCGGGCCTCCAAGCGGGCCTCTCGTTCCTGAGCCTCCCTCTCTCGTGCTTCCAGACGGGCCTCTCTCTCGCGCGCTTTCCTTTCGCGTTCTTCGGCTTCCCGTGCGTCTCTTTCTCGGGCTTCTCTTGCTCGATCCTCCTTCTCCCGCTCTTCCCTTTCTCTCGCCTCTCTTTCGCGAGCTTCCCTCTCGCGGGCTTCCCTCTCACGGGCTTCCCTCTCGCGGGCTTCCCTCTCGCGGGCCTCCTTTTCGCGAGCTTCCCTTTCGCGAGCTTCCCTTTCGCGAACTCGTTGTTGACGAAGCTCCTCCTCTCTGGCCTTTAGTTCGCGAGCCTCCCTTTCACGGATCTCCTGCTGTCGTTTCTCTTCCTCCCTGGCCTTCTGCTCGCGAGCCTCCTTTTCGCGGATTTGCTGCAGACGAAGCTCCTCTTCCCTAGCCTTTTGTTCGCGGATCTCCCGCTCACGGACCTCCTGCTGGCGTTTCTCCTCTTCTCGGGCCGCTCTCTCTCGTAGTTGCTCTTGTCGGGCTGCCTCCTCTCGGGCCTCTCTCTCCAGCTGCTTCTGTCGAGCCTCCTCTCGAGCCTGCTCTTCGCGGATCCGTCGTTGTCGTGCTTCCTCCTCTCGGGCCTCTTCCTCCTGAGCCTCTCTCGCGCGAGCATGCTCTTGACGGGCTCTCATCTTTTCAGCCTCTTCCTCCTTGGCCTCCGCCAGCCGGCTGTGTTCCGTGGCTGCAGGCTCATCTTCACCCCTTTTAGAAGACATCGACTCCCGCATGCGAGCGAGGGCTGCAGCTTCCCGGGAACTGTTGGCACTACCGTAGAACCCGATGATCTCTTTGCTCTTGATGCTGCGTCGCAGTGTTGCCAGGTGCGGTCTGGTGGACCCGAGTTGCTGTGGGTTGTCATGCTCGTGGACTCGCCTGGACGGGGGCACTCCAACGCGAGCCTCGGGGCTCGAGGACCTGTCGCTGCTTCTCGCAGTGACAGGCGTATCTGATTCGGATTCCACCGGCTGAGGCTTCGCACGCCTGGACCTGGCCCGTTGGCGAATCCCAACGTCTTCATCGTTCGATTGAGCATCGTTATCCTGGCTGTCCTCGGCATTGATATGCGAAAGAGAGCTAGCCCGTCTCACGGCATGAGACGCCAGTTTTGAAGTTCTTGCCCTGGGAGCAGGCTCTGTAAGTTTAGTACTCAGCGACTTTGACGAGACAGAAGCAGTGTCATCACTTATGTCGATAACGTCGTCGTTGTCGTCGTCGTCAAACATCAACCCTGCCGATACTTTGCGTCGTCTTTCCTTCTTCGTTCCAGTTCCCTCTGGATTAGCACGGGAGGAGCGTGTGGGCTTCGCTGACGTACGATCAGACTCGTCTGCGCTGTTCTTATGTCGCTTGCTGGTCGTGGTCTTCTCAGAAGCTATGAGGAGACCACGCTTTCTGGTCCGCTTGGTGCTTGAAACAAGACTAGTCCGTTCGCCCCCTTCTAGGACGTCGGCCGCGAAGGATGAAGGGCGAGCTTTGGTTGTCGAGTCTGCGCATCTTTGATCAGGAGTCGGCTGCACATTGTGCTGTCTTGCCGCTGATAGAAGGGGGGCTCGTTTCGCTGCACGGGCTTGAAGGTCTTTTCGCGCTCTAGCCACTGGTTGTGGAGGAAGAACGTGTGATTCGCTAGCAATGTTGACCGGACCGGAGGATGCTTCCTCTTGGGCAGGGCTTCTCCTCTGATGCGACGAGGTGAGAGTGGGGCGGACAGGCTTCATCGCAGTTTGACGACTAGAGGCACGCGGGTTGACGCGGGGCTCTGCAGACGTCGTATCATCATGGACCGAGTCCAGCGCGGGAGAGCTGTCAGGGACGTCAATGGGATCCGACCTCCTCGCACTTTTTGGAGGCTTCGAGGGCGTATCCACCAAAAGAGACGGCTGAACTCGGAGGAGACTGGGCATGGGTCGCGAGCGAGGCACCAATCTCTCTGCGTCGACAGGTCGATCCTCAGAAGGCTGCGAAGGCGCTACATTGGACTGCTGGGAGGCGCTCGAGGTGAAAGCGGAGAGAGCAAGCGGAGCCCCAAAAAGGGCTTTGGCATAGCCGCTCTTGCTCGGGGGTGATATATCTGGTTTCCTCCTCTTGGTCGGGCGAGCGTGGTCGTCCTGTTGATGGGCCCCTTGAGCGTTGAGGCTGCGCTGCTCGAAGGGCGAGATTGTGGGAAGGACTGCGCGGCCCAGCTGGTTTCCGCCGGGGGTAGCTATAGCTGCCGTCGGGCGAGCAACGGGCATGGGGGGTCGATGCGGTGTTGGGGCAGGCCTGTACGGTCTTGTCGCGGCGGCCGCCGCAGCGTGGGATTGTCGCTCTTCCCTGTCCCTGTACCGTTTGTCGATCAACTCGGACAGATCCTGTTCTTTGCGTCCCAAGCACTCCGAAACCTGCACGATAACACACCCACGCTCGAGCTGAAATTCTTCCCCCTCGTCAAAGTCGTAGTCCATGGTCCAGTGCATGTCGCCGATGAAGTTGCCACGCTCGTCATAGACCATGACCCGCTTGTTGAAGGAGTGGAACTTGAGGCGCCCATCCTGCCACCGCTTCTGCTTCCGCTTCAGGTCGTGAGAGAAGAGACAGGCGTAGTCGAGGACAGGAGCAGCGGTGGCGGCGCCGGCTTCGCTGTTGGATCGGGAACTGTTGAGGGCGCTCATGTTGGCGCGAGAGAGCGGGGTGGCAGCCGCCATGGTTGTGAAGCTCGCATGACAGGGGATTGTCAATCAGGTGTTCGGCGAGTTGTGCAATCTAGTGAGTGAAATCTGGCTGGCTAGTTCTCGACATCAAGCCGTCGCTGTCGTTGTGGTGTTGTCGAGCTTTGCTTGCGGGCTGGTCTGGTGCGCGGCAAGGTGTGCAACCGCGACGCGATTGGCTTGGTGGGGTGACGTGAGAACGTGACAAAAGAAGCTAGAACGCGGCGCCAGAACATGTGACCTGCTGACTTGTGTAACGCGAGAGTGACGATTTAATCTGAAACCCCGCACGATATCTCCACTCTTGTCATCTCCACTCTTGCCGGTCATCTCCACTCTGGTCATAACGGGCATCTCGTCTCAACAAGCTTCCCGCTAGTCCAAATGTCTGGCATCAGTCAAATGTCTGATGGCCTTGCCTGCAGTGCGGTACGCATCCTACATGTACACTATAGCAGGTATCGATGGAATATCGCGGCTAATGATAAAAACAGCGCCCGACCGTCCACAGGTCGGTCAGCTTCCTCAGCCTCACCAGCGAAATTCGAAATACAATCTATTGCCTGGTTCTAACTCACGAAGAGTTCATCGACCCCTTCAGTCGTCACAATTCACAAGAAAAGTACACACCTGGGCTGCTTCGCGCGAACAAGGCCATCCACACCGAAGCTTGCATGGTGCTCTACGGCCAGAATTGTTTCGACTTCACCTACGGCGACTTTGACGGAATCGACTTGTTTTTCGAACAAATTCAGCGCACCAACAGCAGCTACATCCAACACCTGTTCATCGACTTCCCGATGTTTCAGTACCCAACCCCAGACACTAATTACCTCATACTCGAAGGAGATAGCCTTGGCATCATGGCACGTATTCAGAGCGGCTGCATCAACTTGGTCACGCTTACGACGTCCCTACACAGCACAAACGCCATGGAGTTTGAGCTCGTTGGCCTCGAAGACGACAACATGGTCGCAAGGGCGTTGGAGCACGCTGACGCCCACTTTCGAGCCATTAGGTCCGAACCACAGGTATTTGTCGAGGTTTACCATGTCGCCCCGAGCGAGCACATCAGATCCATAATGAAGAGTTATGGATGGGTACTATACACAAAAGTATACGGGGAGGAGCGCCCACGTAGGAGTTTCAGTGACCTCGGCGATGACGAATACCACGATGACGGCTATGGCGATGACGATGACGACTATTATTATTATGATGATGATGATGATGATGATGAAGACGATGATGGGTACGAATCCGACAATGACAGTGGCTTCTGGAAAAGTGAGTAGGACTAAATTCGTCCGCAAATGCCTGCGGCGTCATTCACTTTTCGTCGAAAGGAAATTGGTATGGGCTCTGACAGTATTGGTTTTTTCTTTTCTTTTTCAACACCAAATTGATGGAACGAAGGTAATACGATGTGGCGTCTTCTAGCTCGATTCGCTGGCTCGTTCTAGGTTCTTGGCTAGTATTTCCTATTCTATCTTCTACGATGTCGTTGGTTCGCTGTCGTAGGGCACCCTGTTAATGGATGGTATGAATGTCAAGGTACTTCCGGAAGGGTCTAGGTGGCTTATTGGGGCTCAGGTGGCGAGTTGAGATTGGCGCTCGGAACTCGATGAACCTGGGCTGCGAGGGTGACTCCTACCGTTATTTGGCCACCTAGTTAGTTATAATCGGGATTGTTTGTTTTGATATCACCAAGATCGTTGGCAATTGCCCTGTCGAGATGATTCTGGCTAGCTTTCTATCAATCTGCTGGTTTCGCTGGTGCTGGTGAAGGATGTCGCTGGTGTGAAGGTGCTTACGAGCCATAGGCGTCGCGAGGGGCTGTCGTAGCTTTTGGATCAGGTCGTGAGCGTCTGGTTGCTGGAAATGGTGATTTACGGGGGTGACGTATAGGCAGTCTCATTCTGGTCTGTTTGTATGTCAAGGACATCCAAAGGCGGAGGAAGGTTCTGAAACGCGGACCAACAGCAGCTCTACAACCGAGCATCATCAGTGGGTGAAGGGGCACAAGAGGAAAGACGACCCCGAGATCTGGAGGTGGGGGCATCGATTGTTCGCCAGCCGGTCCAACAAGGTCAAAAAGGCGCGTTCTGGCTCACGATGGGAATGCCCGCACCGCCCTTAGGATAACCTCCAACGGTCCGTTTCCTGTTTCTTTCGGTCATGATGCAAAGAGGACTCCGGGAAGATAGGTGTCCAAGGTGGGACGCTTCGTCTCCATTCGCAGCACCGAGAGGTACCAACCGGAGAGGCAAGCCCAGACGAGGCCTCATCGGCTAGCGAGCACCGATTTGAACCTGCGCGCGAAGCCAAAATTCCAGGACAGACATGACCTCAATCCGAGGCAGCGAATTTTTGTCGATCCCCCATTCGACTGGATCCTCCCGTCTCCAGGCCATCTATCTGTTGATGAAGCGACGGAGGAGAGGGAAACGCGGCGCCAGAGCATGTGACCTGCTGACATGATGCGAGTGTGTCACGCCACACCCGTGGAGGCTTGACAGGCCCAGGCACAGGCCGCCCAGTCATGGGCACACACACACACACACCACAGGCACACCCTGGCTTGGCATCCCCTCCCCTCCTCCTCCTCTGCCTCGTTCGGCTCGTCATAGGATCAAGTCGAGCTGCAATTTAGCCAGGGCAAATGGCGGCGGCCAGGGGTCCGTCGTAAGGAGCGCCCTAGTCCGTCCTTGGCTTGGCCGGCGGGGAGAGGAGCAAGGAGCTGACGACGACGCCACCAACCCCGCGACGTCGAATTGCAGTGCAGGTGCGCTGGGCTGCAGCGTGATGGACGAGGCTCTTCTCGCGATGCCGCAGTCGAAGCCCCCCCCTCTTCTCCTCCCTTCAACATCGTACATGCATCGATTCGACAGGTCCACGGTACCACGGAAACGCTCGGCTTACGTGGTCACACGTCTCGTCCCATCTCTCGGCTGTTGTGCTCCGAGCGCGAAACGTCGAATACCAATGGCACTGGCACATCGGTGTTGGAATTGCGGCCCAGGCACAGAGACGCCGGTGATCCAAGTGGAGGGAGGCTCGTGTCATGTCATGCCATGGCAGCGGCGATCTCTCTTCGGCCCGCTGGCTGGCCCCAGGACCGCGCGACTGTGGGAAGGTCCGTCTGCCGAAGTCGGTTAGTTGACGGCCAGAGAGCTGCGACTTGCGATGCATGTTGGATGTCTGCTGGGCGGTCGACAACCGATCTCAGTGCACGTCGGGGACCACGCGAGTCCTGCGATGGGTAGCAAATACGAGTGATTAAAGACGCATGCCGGGTGCTGGCCCGAAATAATCTTGAAGTCCAATGCGGACATGGGCAGCACCCAGAGACTTGGCTGGCCAAATACAGATTGGACGTGCAGTGGGTGGCAGGCGGGCAGTCCACCAGGAGCGAGCTCGGGAGACCAGTCAGTCACTCCTCCTCCTCCTCCTCCTCCCGCTCTTCCTCAGTCATCGCCTGGGCGCCGCCTACCTCGTCCCAACATCACCCAAGTCCTGAATTTCCGTTTCCTAGCTTCTCGGCTTGTCTTTTGCTGTCGGTTTGCACACCCCCCGCCCCGTTGCACTGGTGCAATCCCGTTCGTTCGCATCGTACCCTGCGACCTGTCGCACCCCCCCCCAGTCCATCGCATCGCGCGAGACCACGCTCGTTGCAGCCCGCCAGTAGACTTACTCCCACCACCATCCCGAGAGACCCCTCAGGACCACGAACACGGAAACGACCCCTCGACGAGCCAGCCCCCGAACGCCGTCGCCATGGATCGAATCAACAAAAAATTCGGCAGGCTGATGAGCAAAGGTCCCGGCGACAATGCCAAAGTTTCCGTCATGCTCAAGGATTACGACGACGCCGACAAGATGCTTGCCAAGGTAGTTTCCCCTCCTCACACCTCTTCGCTTTGTTTGCTGCAAGCCATCACAAAGGCCATCGTTGGCTGACCCCCTTGTCCCCAGATCGTCGAGAGCACCCAGCTCCTCCGAGACGCCTGGGTCGCCGTCGCCAACACGCAGTGGGGCATGGTGAAGGAGTTCGAGGGCCTCTACGACCCGATAGCCGGCGCCACGGAGGGCCCCCGCCGTCCCAGCGAGCCCACCCCCGAACTGCAGCTCAGCCGGACCTTCGCCCTGCGTGAGGCCTACGCCGAGCTCAAGGACGAGCTCCTGCAAGAGGTCGCCAGCATCGACGCCCAGGTCATCCGCCCGGCCGCCGACGCCCGGGACTACATCCAGCCCATCCGCAAGACGATCAAGAAGCGCGAGAACAAGAGGCTCGACTACGAAAAGGCGCAGGACAAGGTCAAGAAGCTGCAGAAGAAGGCCGACAGGTCGCCCAAGGAAGACATGGCCCTCGCCAAGGTGGAGAGCGACATGGCCATCACGGGAGAGGTGCGTACTAGTGAGACAATGTCTCCCCCCGCAGCGACAGCACGGCTAACCCCGCGGACCAGGAGTTCCAAATCGCCGACGATCACCTCCGGGAGGCCCTGCCGCCCCTCGTCGCGGCGACCTTCAGCCTGATCCCCTACCTCCTCGCCGCCCTCGTCAGCATCGAGAACCGCCTGCTGGGCGTCTACTACACCGTCGTCCACACCTACTGCCAGAACAATGGCTTCGCCTCCCCGCCGCCGGCCATGGAGGAGGTCGTCGCCGACTGGTCCGCCGGCTTCAAGCCCGTCCAGCGCGAAGTCGAGTCGATCAACACCCTCATGCACGGCCGCGCCGTCGGCCGCCCCATGAACATCATCGACGACCCCCAGCCCCGCAAGAGCGCCGGCGGCGCCGTCGCCTCCACCCGCAACGGCCTCAGCCGCATGACCTCCGGCTTCAAGTCCGGCGGCAAGCCCGCCGACGGCGGCCCCGACGCCCCGCGCCCGGCCCGCATCGCCTCCAACGCCTCCATCCACCAGGCGCCCGCCGCCGGCAGCGCCACGTCCACCCCCTCCACCGACCGCTCCCCCCACCTCAGCAGGCAGTCGTCCAACCTCGGCCTCCCCACCGACTTCACCACCGCCACCATGGGCGGCCAGACCCCGGCCGCCGCCCGCGTCTCCCCGGGCTACTCGGCCTCCCGCGAGCGCGGCGACTACTTCGGCCACGCCTCCCAGCTCGGCTCCTCCTCCTCCGCCGCCAGCACGCCCCAGGGCGCCGCGGCGCCCTTCGTCAAGAAGAAGCCGCCCCCGCCCCCGCCGCCGGCGAAGCGCCTCCAGGCCGCCCCGGTCGAGTACGTCGTCGCCCAGCACGACTACCCCGGCGGTCAGGCGGGCGACCTGGTCTTCCGCGAGGGCGACAGGATCAGGATCGTCAAGAAGACGCAGACCATGGACGACTGGTGGACGGGCGAGCTCAACGGCGCGCAGGGGCAGTTTCCCGCCAACTTCTGCCGGCCGGCCTAGTAGGAGAAGGTGAAAACGAGGAAGAAGAAGAGGAAGAAGAAGAGGAAGCAGGAAAACGCTGTGGCTGTAGTGGAGGAGGTGAAGGACGGCAACACATGCAATACCCAAGCGAACACGCAACACGTCCAGGCTGTCACGAAGTGAGGTGATGATGGAAACTTTGACTGTCATTCTGCACACTGATGCTACCCATCAACCAGCTCCTGGTCCCGACATGAGAAAGACGCCAGAAATGCAAGCGAATGTGATGCTAAATGCTAATTGAAAAAAACTAAAAAAAAAACTCCGTCTGGGGGGGAAAGCCATGAGCCGTGGCTTTCCATGGCGGGGGTGGGGTATCATAATCTCTCCAAGCCATTCCTGCGTGTCCTCGCGCCTGTGCTGTCTTCCCAATGCCTCGTTTAGTCCGCGACCCTGCCTTGCTTGACTGTTGCTACACACTCGGAACAATGTCAGAAGAAGCGGCCCGCGCCCGCCTCGATCGCCGGAGACGAGGCCCCCGAGCGCGCTATGATGTCGCCGAGAGTGGAAGGGCCGCGTCCGCGGTCGAGATAGCCCACGTCCCCGCCCTCGAGGTCCATGGGGGTCACAGGCCCGGGGCTACCCAGCGGAAGTAGTCGCGGAGAGAGGGGCTTGCCTGCGCCGGAGGCTCCGAAGTGGCGCAAGCCCGTGAGGGGGACGCCGTTCAGCATGACTGTCGCCGTCGGCGGTTGGGATGCGGGCACCGTCTTGGCCGAGCTGCCCAGGAGCTCGCTGGCGGCAAGCCTGGCTTGGGCGATCATGTCCCGCTGGTACTGGGCGAGCTTCCGTCGGACGTCCGAGTCTTGACGACTTGCCTGGAAGTTCTCGTTGGAGAGGGTAGGGACCTGGCTTTCAGACTTGACAGACGAGGAGAGGCCGGCAACGGCGACGGGCCGGGGCTGGACCTGTGCTGGCTGCCGAGACGGCGGTGGAGGTGGCGGATGGTTGCGCATCTCGTAGTTGGAAGGGTAGTATTTGCCCATAGGCAGAGTGGTGTCCCGAACACCGCTGGGCAGATAGGAGGCGACGGGCATGTTGGGGCGAGGCTCGTCCGTCGTGGCGGCGGTCAGTGCCGGGGCTTCCGTCATGACGGGCAGGCTGGAGGTGACGGCAGCGGCAACGGCAGTGGCAGGTAAAAACGGCGGTTCGATGTGGATGTTGGCTGACGGTTTGCTGGACTTTTTGGCGTCGGCGAAAGGATGAGGGCGATGCAGACGAGCGGCAGGGTCTTCGTGCAAGGGAAAGTAGCCGCTGGGTCCATTTGTCAGTTGATGATGCCTCCACCTTCGATTGAGGGCCAAGTGAATTAGTAACCTACCCAGGAACGTCTCCACGTGCGGACAATGGCTCCGGAGGCGTGTGGTAGGGGCCCGATTTGTAGCTCCGAACCGCTGGCAGCTCGATGGTGATGGGATTGCTGTGGTTGCTGTGGTTGGACCTGGCTGATCTCGCTGACTGAAGAGATGAAGAGGCAATCGCCTTGAGATTGAGGGTGTAGTCAGATGACGGGGTTGCGGCAGCATCAGGCACTGGAACTGCGTGTACTAAAAACAGACAGAGGACGAGTTAGCGGGAGTTCGTATTATATTGAGGCGGAAGACGGCGAATAAGGCATTGAACGGTAGGACCGGAGTGGCAGGGCCGTCCGCGTAGAGGCAAGGCGGGTGGGCCGGGCCAGCAGACTGGGTACTGGGTGGGGTGCCTCGAGTGAGGACCGTGACGCCGGCGCTGACGCAGTTGTGGCTTCGCTTACTGACGCTTGCTTTCGCGAAGTGATGGCGCGGAGACGGCGGGAAAGGGAAAGGAAGGGAACGGGCAGAGTGAGGACGTCACGGGCGGGCCAGGCGCCCTGTGGTCCCAGTGCGCGCTGCTGGGGACCTTTCCTCCCATCTCCTGCCCTGTCCCCCCCGGCGTTGCGCTCGGCTGAACAGGGCCGAAACCTGCTGAAGGCCCTGTACTACAGGGGGACTACTGGGGTTTGCAGGGCCGTTTCTTGATGCGTCTTATCGCAAAGTGAAAATTGCGTCCTCGCCCGGGCATTTGTGATGAGTGATGACAACAGAAATGTGGGGCACAGGGAGGAGCCACGAGGGCAATGGAAGAAAAGGAAGGAGAAGGGGGGGGGGGGAGGGGCGGAAGGGAGAGAAGGCAGGCAGGGGAAAAGCCGTCCCGAATAGCGAGGTACCTGACTTGCTGGTGCAGCGCGTCGTGGAACCGAATCATGCCTCGCAGCAGAAGCAGGACGGGAACGGGGGACAGGTGCTCGGTGCTGGCCCTACGAGCTAACCCGGCGACGGAGGGTGGCGCGGGCGGGCGGGTTTGGTTGGTAGCGGGGGAGGTGGTGGCCATGCTCACCTCACCTCCCATCGCACCTCGCACCTCGCACCTCTCACTTCTCACCTCGCTCACCACGCTTCGGCGTGGCTTACCCCGCTCCGGCCGGGCGCTTGTCGCAGGGTGGGGCGCAGGCAGGCAGGAAGGATGGAGGATGGAGGCTGTTCGCAAGCCAGCCGCAGCCCGCGTTCGGGTCCTCTTCCCCCAACGGTACCACACCACACCACACGCGCACCAGGCCCCCCGTACCAAAACCAAAACGGTTGGACAGACAGGAAGGGGTAAAAAAAAATTAGGGAAATAATATCGACTTGCCTTTGGCGTGGTCCATGATGAGATCTTTCTGGTGCGGCTTGTTGTAATCCCGCCCAGCCAGGCTCTCGGCGACGTTCTTCTCAAAGGCGGGCGTGTTGATGCCAGACATGACACCAATGTCGAGATGCTCGTCCGTCCACGAGTTGGCCGAGCCCACCGACACCTCCGAGGAGTGAGAGAAGGTCCTCGCCGTGAGGTTGGGCCGCCGGCTGCCGTTGCTGCTGCTGCTGGCCCGGGACAGGTAGACGGGGGATTTGAGAGACCGTCCTAGGCTCGCCATGGCGTCGCCTTCCCACTCGTACTCGTCCTCCGATCCTCCTCGTGCGTCCCAGTCGTATTCGGTCTGCTCGTGCATGTGCTTTGCGCCTCTATCGCATGCGTGCCGTGCTCGGTCGGGCTGCCCTCCTGGGATGCGTGACGGGGAGAGTCTGGGATGCGTGACGGGGAGAGTCTGGGATGCGTGACGGGGAAAGCCTCGAGGCTTTGTGATGGTGGTATGATGGCGCGGTCGAGTTGGTCTCGGTGTCGGGTTTGCGGGAGATTCGGGCGTGGCGTGGCCGTGGGACATGCAGCATGAAGAGGAAGAAGAGGAAGCAAGTCAAGTCAAGAGAAGGGCCACGTTTGGAGGGCGGCGGCGGAAGAGGAGGAGAAGGAGGAGGTTAAGTGTCTGGGGCCGGGAGCTGGAGGTGATTCAGGGAGACGTTGAAGTGGGAGATGGCAGATGGGACGGGACGGAGATGGTTTGTTTGGACAGGCTGTCCAGGGGGTCCAGTGTTTTCTCCGTTTGGTGTGTCGAGCACACCCGCGACCGACGTCCTATCCTCTGTCCTGGAGTGCTGAGGTCCGCCCGCCGCCGCCGCCGCCTCCACTTGCTGATATGCAATGTGAGATGGCTGCCAGCGTGTGGAGTAGGGTGGTGTGGCCTGGTGGTAGGTGGGAGGTCATGGTGGGTGGTGCACGGTACGGTACGGCGCCATCGAAAGCGGGAGATGATCATGGCTCGGAGGGCTCAAGAGGCTTGGAGGGGGGGGAAGGCGGAGGGGCGGTGGTACGAGCCCTTGACCTTGGCCTTGTCCTTGGCAGTGAGGCAGAAATGGAAATGCAGCTCTCAGAAAACGGGCACTGGGCACAATCAAACGTGCCAGCGGCTTGCCGCCCAGGCCGCGTCTCTTGGCAACCGAGCGAAGCGGATGGTTACAGCAGCCATGGGTGGGAGAAGGGAGATGCGGCTTCCCTCTTCCCTCCCTCCACCGACGTGACAGCGCTCCTCCCCACGAAGGGGGGTCCCTCGCCGAACATCCGTACCCCCGCCAGGCCACCTTATAGGCAGGGTACGGGGGGTCGCTCCTGTTAGTGCAGCGTGTCTGCATCGGGCTCCACGAACGCCATGCGCGATGGGGGAGCGCTATCCCCAGATACAGACACGTTCGCACTCTTGCTCCTCCCATCCGGCAAGTGGCAGTGTTAGTGGAGGCGGGCAGTGGAGATGACGGTGACAAGAGAGTCAAGAGGAAGGAAGTAGTCACAACGGGTAATGGCAGGCAGGCAGGCAGGCAGGTAGACAGGTAGGTAGACAGGCAAGTAGACAGGCAAGTAGACGGGCAAGTAGACAGGCAGACAGGCAGGCAGGTGGTCACCCGAAGCAGGCGCCACCAGCAACCACGGCCCCCACCTCTCGCCAAGGCCTTCATCGCACTGGTCGTTCGTTTCTCGGTGCGACCGCCTTCTCGTCCTCGTCCTCCTCCACCACCTCCTCATCCCGTATCCTCTCACCCTCCTCGGGCGACCTGAATTTGCAGTGCTGAGAGAGCGGTGACAGAAAGGCGAATCCACCGTGGCGGTTCCATCACGACCGATCAACCAGTGTCGCGAAAGCCTTGAAGCCGCCGACCCCTGGACCCCCAGCTGCCCTGGCCCCCTGATCCCTTCCTTGGTCCCCTGCCGAGCCTGACCCTCTTTGACCGACCGCCACCGGGCGAGGCTTGGGAGAAAGGAAAACGAACGTTTCTTCTCGTCATCTCGACGTCGTCAGTTGCGTCCATTCACCTCTCGCGCCACAGGATCAGCCACTGCAGATGCCCTTCCCGTGTCACATCCCACCCGGGACAAACCCCTCATCTTCACCGAAGGGGTAGCACCAGCAGCAGCCTCCAGGTGGACCAGGCCAGGGTCTCATCCGTTCGGAAAGAGATCTACGTCTCACAAGCCCTCTGCTCGCCGACCTCACGTCTGCCTCCTTGATGCCCGGCGGGGCCTTGGTGTCACGGCTTGGTCGCCTTTTCGCTTGGTAGCATGTGGCTTGAGCGTCGCACACGCGCGGGACCGGGCTCAGAGCCGATGCCGATCGTTACACAAAACCGCGTCCCGACCCTGCAGAGACCCGCCCGTCACGCCTCGGAAGATGAAGTGACATGGACACCAGTTGGATCGATGGATGTGGTGCTCTCGCCATCACCCGCGCACATCATTCCGACCGACCACGACAGCACCAGGTCATGCCGGCGCCCGGCGCGGCCACACCCCGATTAACGACATCCTCGTATCGTGCCACCCGGAGATTAAGGGTCCCTCCACCAGAAACCGAACAAGGCCAAGTGCAGAGGGAAGAAAAAAGGCGGACACACTTGGGCGCAGGGTCCGCGGGGTGTTTGACCCAACCGAGACCTCTACGTCATGGTGCGTGACGAAGGCGTTGGGCTGCGCGCTAGCCGGATGAGGGGCGAGGGAATCATTCGCAAGGAATGGCAATCCGCAACCCGACACTGAACTGAGCCTGGCAGGCAGGGCAGGCAAGCCGCCTGAGTGGTGCTTGTTTCCTTCGCGGCTGGCGACAGTATTGAGTAAGGCGACCCGAACGGGGACAAAATCGTGTCACCCTCCTGTGATACCCACCGCAGCGCACCGCATGAGGCTTCATCCCGACGGGCCACTGGCGACGGCCCCCCACTGATCAGTTCCCGTAGCGCGGTCCGCAGCAGGAGCTCTCGTCTGTCGCGGTGACTCTGATAAGCATGGGATTTTCCCAAGCCGCCTGACTCTGTGCGACGATCCCGTGCCGTTTCGCCCTCGTGGGGCCGATCTTCACCTTCTTTCTTGATGCGTGGGTCGGAATCTGATACAGCCCTCCGACTGTATCAGACGGAAGCCTCGATTCTAGCGCAGCGCAGGCATACCAGTACCGCTTACCCACTGTGCGCCGATCCTGGGCCCTCTCAACCAGGTGTAAGCCCGAGTCAAAAAGGCAAGCCTGGCTTTTTGTTTGTCCATTTTGCCTCTTGCCGGCCCCAAGCCACTTCGGCGGTCCGACGGGGCTCCGACGATCGCGTCAATCACTTGGGCTCCCACGCGCGGCTGATCACCACGTTGCCGCGGCGGCAGACTTTCTGGGCGAGTCACAAGCGGAGGACGCCGCACGGTCTGGGGCAAATCATTTCTTGATGTTGCTATATGGAAAGGAAATATGCATGCGCTCGGGCATGGCATGTGAATGCGTTGTTGCGTGCAAACTGTGGTATCGGTCTCGCGGCTCGTCACTCCAAGATCGCGCTCCACTCCCGACGCCTATGTACCAAAAAAGAAATCCAACATTCATGCCACTTCGTCATGCTGCCGCTTCGTCTAGAATTATTCCCGCGGAGGCCCTTTCGCGTCGGACGTTTCGAGGACCGGATCCAGCCGCCCCCAAGTCTCCTCGGCCATCCCTCCCATCACGCTCTCTCGGCCTTTCTCTCTTGCGAGGAGAGGGAAATGCAATGACGCGGAGAGGCCTAGACCCTGGCGCGGCCGGTGAAGCGTGAGTGGCGCTCCCGGTGGCGGAACCAGTAGAGGGCCATGAAGATGGTCGTGATGAGCCAGAGCAGGGCGTTGGCGAGCAGGACCCAGACGGCGTTCTTCATGCGCTCGATTCCGCCGTCGCCCTCGGCGTCTTCGTTGATGTACATCTGCGGGACGTGTCAGCGGGCCATGGTCGTCATTCAGGCAGGCAGGTGTTTGGGGGGCAGGACTTACGTGGCCGAAGATGCCGAACGCGACGATCCATAGGACGAAGAGGACAAAGTCCCAGACGAAGGTGAAGGCGAAGCGCAGGACGAAGGGGATCATGAAGAGGAGGGCCGTCACGGCGGCGAGGGCGCCGACGACGACGGCGTAGACCCATTTGGAGTCGACGTAGCTGTCGGCCTCGCGCGCGCGCTGGAGGTCGGTGCCGTAGAGGCCGATGACGGTCACGGCCAGGACGAACTGGAAGAAGTGGATGACGGTGAGGGCCAGGTAGACGACCCCCATGGCGAGGATGCCCTTGAAGCCCATGGCGATGGTGGTTTACGCGGGACTACTGCACGGTGTCGTGGTTGGTGTTTCAGGCGTTTGTGCTGTCGATGACGTAGGCGGAAGGGAGCTGGTGTTCTTCGGCGTGCGCGCGAATGAGACGGTTCGTCGGTCGATACGTCGCGTAGCTGGCAGGACAGGTGTGTTTGAAGAAGCCAGGGACGATCTCAAAGGGGGGGTCTCCTGATTAAAAGCAGATCCCCAGCGATCCTGTTTGTCGGTGAGACCCAGGAACTAACGATGATTCAGGTTCTTGTGTTGGAAGTGAACCACACGCCAATCTCCTTTTCCTCCCTAGGACGAAACTCAAAAGCCCCAGTCCTCTTAAGAAGGGGGGGGGCTCTCCAGTTCAGCTCCAACAGATCCAGGGTCCAAGGCCCAGTTCCTGTCGATGACAAGGGACGGCGACCCTATGACGCACACACTCGGGCCTGCCGGGGTTGTGGTTGGCTGCCCAGAGACGCCGTCCCTTCACTGCATTCGTCCGATGACCCCACTGGCAGCGCTGATCGCGCTGGGGCCTGGCAGCGAACAACACCACGGGGGACACCCAGGGACGGGACTCTGACGTTGGAGGTGCTCGTGACGCGCCGGGCACATCACTGGCCCGGGCGGTGAGGGTGAGGGTGCGGTTTGGCGCAGACGCTGAAGAGACAGAGGCCTGCTCAGCCTGGCGGTCAGGGTCTACCTCTATTGCCCTTCGACGGGGTGCTGATGCCCTTTCAGTCTCGTCTGTGCCGTGCCGTGCCGTCTTGAGTCGCGAGGATCTGGGAGACTCGACCATGTTTTACCAAGTTTTCGGACACGGAGCGAGCGTATCGGGGAGGGCACGCCAGGAACATGGAGCAGATAGTGTGATGCGCACCGCACTAACCCACCTGCTTGGTCGCAACGCAACTGCCGAAGTGGTAGCGGAGGCTAGCATGCGAATTTGGGCGTAGCCTGCGATCAGCGTCACCGTGGACAATTGACCATGGCCGTCGCTCAATAGCGCCAGTTGCTAGCAATATCTGCAGCGGCGTCAAAATGATGGCAGTTTGGAAATAAGGGAGAAACCAAAAAAGAAAATGGAGACGATGCATACATATTTCGGCCAAACGTCACTTCCGTTGTGAGTAGACTGGAATAAATTTTCACACCAGACCACCACCCATCACGAACAACCCAGGTCAATGGTACGAACGCCTCGGACGGCCATACTGTTCTCCTAAATGGGCAAAACTACGTGGAACGGACGAGTGACATAAACGGAACCACGCAATCACTCATGTCAAGACACGTATACAGACGCAGTTTAAAGGCAGTTGGTTGGCTTCAATTGGCCCAGCAAGGCTTCTCATAATATGGTACATACACGGGCTCCCGCCCTATGGTACATCTGCTGTACAGCGACGCCGCATCCCCGACCCATGCAAGGGACGAGGCCGTCGTCGGGTATCCTAGGAAAAGATTTGGTAATAGTGGTCTGCGGCCCTCCTGCAGCAGCTCCTCACGGCACCGACAGGGGCACGTTGCTGCGCCCCCTCTTGCGGTCGTCGAACGGCACGCCGTACCGCGCGCCGACGCCCTTGTGGCCGCGGCCGCTCTTGCCGACGAGGTCGACGTTGACGTCTTGGAACCGGTACTCGAACCGCTTCGTGTCGACGCGCGACGTCTGCGCCTCCTGGAGGTGCAGCTTCTTCTGGTGCTTCTCCTTGATCCGGTCCTCCTCGGCCTTGGTGTCGGCCTTGAACTTGAAGAGGCTGGTCTCGAGGGGCACGCCGTCCAGCGTGGCCTTCTGCAGCTCGATGAGCTGCGTGTGCGGCGCCCGCTTGTCCGCGGGCAGCATGCTGCGGTGGAACGCCTCGGCCGCGTCCTCGCGCGTGAAGACGCGCGACTCGGACGTGGGCACGAACAGCTGCTGCTGCGTGAGCTTGTGCACGTCAATCTCGTTGATGGGCTCGTGCTCGTATTGCCCTTCGCCGGGCGTGTAGGACGTCTTGGGCAGCATGCCGAGCATGGCCTTGGAGTAAGGCTTCGCCAGCGGCTTTCCCTGAGAAGCGATGCGCGTCAGCAAAAAAGTTCCCGGCAATTAAATCGTAAATTGAACGGAATCGGGAACAGCTAATCAGCGAGGCTCGCAGTGCCAAAATTGTAACCATGTTGTGCGTCTTCAAGACTAATCGATTTGTGAAAGAGGGATCATCATGAAGCTGTATGAAATTGGGTTGACCAAGAAAAAAAAGCGAGTGCTGTCTTACCTGGAACTCCCACTGCTTCTCCAGCGTCTTCATCCGCACCACGGCAGCGACGCGGCGGATGTCGACGCCCAGATCAGCAGACACGGCCTTGAGCGACAGCTTCTGCTTGGTCACCCTCCTGAAGATCTCCTCCCGCATGCTCTCGTCGAGCACGCGCGGACTCCTGAAGAGGGGGTTCAGAGGGAACGGCTGATCGCTTTGCGGGGATAGGTAGCGAGGCCCGTTGGTAGGGGCGTTCTCAAAGTGGACGCCTTGGGTCCCCATCCACGTGTACATCTGCTTCCGCATCTGCGACGTCTTCTGGCACTGAGACGTCGTGGAGAAGGGGCATGCCGTCTGGACGAGGCCGAAGCGAGGTGCTGTCGTCGCTGGCCGTGTGCAGCGCGAGGCGCTGGTGGCCAGGGCCGACGACGCCGAGCGTGATGACATTGTGAGGTTGTGGTGGGTGTGGGTGTGGGTAGAAGGAAGGAAGGAAGGATCGCAAACGCGAGCCTGGATGCGTTGCGCTATGGCGGAGGGTGCATTGGGGATGGTGTGGTCGTTCTTTGATGGACCGGCCACGGTCGAAGTGTTGTGAAGAAGAGAAGGAGAGCGCGGGTGACGCCAGTTTTGATGTCGGGGACACGAAGCAAATTTTCCAGCGCGTTGGTCCGTGCTCCGTGCTCCGAGCTCCAGACGAGCTCAGCTCAACGGGCCGGCCCAGTCCCGGCCACGAACCCCTCCTCGACGCGGAGCCCGAACATCCGAACTGTCCAGTGGCACGCACGGGCGCATCTTGATCATCATCATTTCTCTAATTGTATTCAATTCAAGCCTCCGGGGAGATGTATGCTTCTTGTACAATGCGAACTGGTAACTTGATTATGTGCTGATGTGTGGCCCATCTCTTCTGTCCCCTGTGGGCCATGCTGCTCGGCGGAGTGTTTCCTGACCTCTTCCACGCCCGCTACGCCGCCCGCGTATGCTGAATGGCGTATAACCGCTTTATTATCGAAATTGGTGCCATCAAGATGGCTGATTAAAGCCAGAACAGCCTGACTCTCTCGCAGGTAGGAAAGAGGCAACTGGCGACCTGGCCCGGCGGCCTTTCGCTGGCGAGCTGTCATTACTTACTACACGACCCATGCGGTGTCCAACAAAAGAACTGCCCTTCCGAGGCTCTGGGCTATGCGTGTACGACCCGTCACTGTTTATCTTATGCCGCTGCCGTCGTCACTGACAGTCGGTTCTTCTTCGCTTTCGCCTTGACTCCGGCTGCCTTCTTGGAGGCGTCGTTCTCTTCGGCATCCTGCGCAAAGTCTTTCCACTGCCTCCACCCGTCGAAGTCGATCAGGGCTTGCATGCACCCCCACTCCATGACCTTGCGTTCGAGCCAAACAAAGTTGACCGGCTGTCGTCTGGTTAGCCATCTCCTCTGATCTAGTCGTTGTTTGACATCTCGTAGGACATACCTTGGTCAAGAAGTCGTTGCATCCCGCAGCCAACGCCTCGTGTCTGTCGCTCTGTAGAGAACTGGCCGTGAGCGCGACGATGATGACCGGGCTCTTGAACAGCTCAATGTTGGGCAGTCGATCCTTGTCTTCGATGTCGCCGTCGGCCGCCTCGGGTTCGCTGGAGACGGAGCCAGAGAATACGCCAGAGGCGGACGAGGAGAAGACGCCGATCGAGTTGACGCGCTCCAGCCGTCGGATCTCCTTTGTCGCATCCAGTCCGTTCATGATAGGCAGTTGTATGTCCATCAGGACAAGATGGAAGCCGCCACCCTTCCACTTCTTGACGGCGTCTCTGCCGTTCATGGCCGTCTTCCAGCGCACCTTGAGGCGCTTGACGAACGCCTCCAGGAGCTTCAGGTTGATCGGGTTATCCTCCACAATCAGGACGTTGATCGGCGGAACGCCGCCGGCCAGCATGCCGGGCGGGAGAGTGGGGTGCGCAGGGGCGATCTTCTTCCTTGCCGGTCGGGCGCTGGATGCACGAGGAGACGCAGTCCTCGGAGGCGGCGTCGAGACTCTCTGTATTGCTGGAGGTATCTCCGGGGCGGGTGGCGTGGCAAGAGGAGGAGCTGGCGGCGCGATGGCTGCCGATTCGGCTGAGGCATTCGACTGGGTCCTCGAGGGTGGTAGTCTGGGATGGAACGAAGAGTGTGCAGGGTGTGCCGGGGGAGGCCCGCCTGGGGGCTGCGGCGCTCCGTTGATGAATGTGGGAGATGATGTGTGCGTCCTCCCCAGCTGCGGCCGGTTGGGACGAGTTTTGTAGGCATGTGACCGACCCGGTGAGGGGATTGGGGGGATTTGACCCGTCCCGAGGACAGCGATCGAGTGCGGGCCGTGGGCGGCATGTTGGACGTGGATCGCATGGGGCTGCGCGCCGCCGGCTGGAGCAGCGCCAGGCACGGGAAGGTTGGGTGAGGGGATGGCGCCTACGAGGGGAAAATAGCCCTCTCCTGCTTCCGACGGCCGTCCGTCCTCGGTGGAAAAGTAGACTGCCGTCGGGTGGGAGACGGCCCCTCGCGGCGAGGGCCGTGGTGTCCGCCTGTTCGGAATGTCGATGATGAGGGCTTCGTCGACAGTCTGGCCGCCGGGAAAGTATGCGTCGAGCGTACGGCCCATGGGCTCTTCGGGGCCCAGGGTTCTCTCCTGGCGCTGCTCGCGCGGGCAGATGCGCAGCGTCAAGTCTGGAGCGTCAAAGTGTCTGCCCAGGGAGTTTGTGTATTTCCTCAGGATCATGTCGCGCACGTCGTCGACCAGGTCATCCTCGTTGACGGTGATGAGCGTGGCAGAGGCGCCGGGCCGCTTCACCCAGATCTTGCGGGTCACCATGTTGGCGTTGATCGGGAGCAACTGATCGGCGGCAAAGCCTGCCTCGCCAATGTTCGCGGCTTGCAGCAGGGTCTTGATGAGGACGTCTTGTCGGTGTGGCAGGAGGCTCTGTCGGCGCGGGGGTCCGGTCGGCCTTGCGGACGAGGAGGAGGGGGGTGGCGACGGAGGCCGCGCGGGAGTTGGCACGTTGGAGGTCGCAGGTCCGCCGCTCAAAGGATCGAGTTGGTCGTCGTCGTCGACGGAGGCGGAGGCGGAGGCGGTGGCGGTGGCGGCAGAAGATTCGGCAACGTCTTTTGCGGCCACGACGATGGCGGGGGAGGTGAGAGGAGGCGGCCTCGAGGTAGGTGGGATCGCTGGGCTGCTAGCGTCGCCTAAGGTTTGGTGTTCGGTGATGCTGGGCAGGCTGGAGGTGGTTGCGGCGACGGGATGGTGCAGATCGTTTCCTGGAGCATCACTAGCCGTGCGCCGGTTGGAGACGGCTGACAGTTCGGAGCTGGGGTCACGGGCGGCTGGCTCTGGCTGGCTCACGTCGTCTTCAATCTTGGGCGATGTAGGTGACGCAGGGGCAGCGGTTGTGGCAGTGGTAGTAGAGGTGGTGCTATCTTCCGTGTGTCTCACGGCGCTGGCGGGGTGCTCATCGCCATCGTTCGCAGAGGCTGCCAAGTTGCTGCTGGGCTGGGGCTCGAGGCGAACAGAGGCGGGCCGCGATTGATTGTCGGTCGACGCGATGCTCCTTGACTCGTCACGCTGCGAGTGGTGCGTCTCGCCGCGACTGTGGCCCGAGGCGACAGAGCCTGACGTCGAGCTTCTCCGGGAGAACTTGGCTTTGAGGCGGGCTTTTAGATCGCTGCCCATGAGGACAAGGCCCGGCTCGGCCACTGCGTGTAGAGAGCAGAGAGCAGAGAGCAGACGAGAGGGGACCTGTGAGACAAGGGCTCGGGTCTGGCTCGTGGTGCCAGGCGTGTCACCGCACGTGGAATGAATGGAATGGCTTCGGTTCCAGGGGAGGAGGGAGAGTGAGCCGCGAAAGTCAGGAACCGATAGACGAAAATGGTCAAGGGCAAGGCACCGCTCGATTTTTAGAACCAGTCCGGCCGAGAGACAGAGAGAGAGAAGGAAGACGGCGGCTGATTATCAACCCAGCCAGCGAGTGAACCACGATGCCGGTGGGAGATTGGCTGCCAATGGGGGGCTCGAGCTCCCAACAGCAGCGTGCGGGTTGCGGCAGAAGCAGCAGGAGCAGCTTCATGCGGATTACAGCTATCGAATGCCCGGGGGTCTAGGCCGGTTGATGTGCTGGCAGACAGACAGGTCCGGGGAGGGAGGAGACGAGGGCGACGAACAGAGCCTGCAGACAGCGGTGGGATCACGATCGCGGGTCACGTGCATTCGTTCCTGGGCATGCCACCTGGGCTCACCTGCTGGCGCCTGGCGTGCTGACGAAGGCGCTCGCGTCTCCACCCACTGCCACTGCCACTGGCACATGCGCGTCCTCACACGCCGGTGAGGCCACTTCACCACAATTTTGGACCCCCCCTAGAGCTGAGCTGTTGGTGCTTCCTGGTTGGATGAAGGTGCAGTGTAGCGTCCCGCGCCCCTTTACGATACGAAGACCGAAGGAACGAACGGGCAAACTGGACGGATGCATTCTTCTCCCTCCCTCCCATCCCCTCGGCCGTCGGACCTCGATCTCTGTCCTCCCTTTGTCGTTTGTCGTTTCCCAATAGAGCATCCGCCTCTGTTGATGGCAATTGCCCAGTCCAGACCAGCACTGTGACTCCATGACGGCCAGCTAATGACCTTCTCTTCGCGACACTCCTTCGTCCACTTCGTTTGATCCAGCATCCCCCTACCCCCTGTCCCGCCATCTTCTCTCCTGCCACCCACCCGAGCCTCGCGCTTTCTTCTTCTTCTTCTTCTTATCGCCCGGGTCGTCCCCATTGACCTCGAGGACACGAAGCTCTTGATCCAGATCTAGGTACATCTTGCGCACAGCGTCTGGCTCGACTCGAGACCGAAGTCGCCCCTCAACTCGACATGGCTCCGCCAACTGTGGCCCCGAGCTCCAAGCTCGCGGAGAAGCCTACCGCCAACTCGTCCAAGTCGATTGCGAAGAAGCAGAAGAAGACCAGCTTCAAGTCCGACGGCGTCCAGGACAACGATGTCTTCCTCCTTCCCGGCACCGACTACCAGATGGTCGCCGTCCTGACCGTCCTCTCCGCCATTGTGCGCCTGTTCCGCATCTACCAGCCCTCCAGTGTCGTCTTCGACGAGGTCCAGTACGTTCCCGCCGCCTCCCTACCCCTCCGCTGAGTTTGTTCGACCCATCATGCTAACCATTGCCCGTACAGCTTCGGTGGTTTCGCGTCGAAATATATCAAGGGCAAGTTCTTCATGGACGTCCACCCGCCCCTCGCCAAGATGCTCATCGCATTGACTGGCTGGCTGGCTGGCTTCAACGGCAACTTCGACTTCAAGGAAATCGGCAAGGACTACATCGAGCCTGGCGTCCCCTACGTCGCCATGCGCATGTTCCCTGCCGTCTGCGGTATCCTCCTCGCACCGGCCATGTTCCTCACCCTCAAGGCCACCGGCTGCCGCACCACCACCGCTACCATGGGCTCGGCCTTGATCATCTTCGGTTCGTCAACATGAACTTGCTGCAGTTTCCCAACCCGCGCTAACCTGCTTGCCTGCCTGCCTGCAGAGAACGGTCTTCTTACCCAGGCTCGCCTGATTCTTCTCGACTCACCCCTGATGGTTGCCACCGCGTTCACCGCCCTCGCCTTCACCTCCTTTACCAACCAGCACGAGCTCGGCCCCGAGAAGGCGTTCCAGCTGAGCTGGTGGTTCTGGTTGGTCATGACTGGTCTGGGTCTCGGCACAACCCTCAGCATCAAGTGGGTTGGCCTCTTCACCATCGCCTGGGTCGGCAGCTTGACTCTGGTCCAGCTGTGGGTCCTGCTCGGCGACACAAAGACGGTCACTCTGGTATGTGCTCCATCCACTCCTACGATACGTTCGGAGCGGCGTCCCCTGACCTCTTCTTCAGCGCATCTGGTTCAAGCACTTCTTCGCCCGTGTCTTCTGTCTCATCGTGATTCCGGCGACCTTTTACCTGGCTATGTTCGCTATTCACTTTGTGTGCCTCGTCAACCCCGGCGACGGCGACGGCTTCATGAGCTCCGAGTTCCAGTCCACCCTCAACAACAAGGGCATGAAGGACGTCGCCGCCGATGTCATAATGGGCAGCCGAGTCAGCATCAGACACGTCAACACCCAGGGCGGCTACCTGCACTCCCACGCTCTCATGTACCCCACCGGAAGCAAGCAGCAGCAGATCACTCTGTACCCCCACAAGGACGAGAACAACGTTTGGATGCTGCAGAACCAGTCTCAGCCTCTTGATATCAACGGTCAGCCGATCAACGGTACTGCCGCGTGGGACAACCTCGACCCCATTTTCATCAAGGACGGCGCCGTCCTCCGCCTGTACCACACGCAGACCAACCGCCGGCTCCACTCCCACGACGTCCGCCCTCCCGTCACCGAGGCTGACTGGCAGAATGAGGTCTCCGCATACGGATACGAAGGCTTTGATGGCGACGCCAACGACTACTTCCGCGTCGAGATTGTCAAGAAGCAGTCCATCAGTGCTGTGTCCAAGGAGCGCCTCCGCACCATTGAAACCAAGTTCAGGCTAGTTCACGTCATGACTGGCTGTGTCCTCTTCTCGCACAAGGTCAAGCTCCCCGAGTGGGCCTCTGAGCAGCAAGAAGTCACATGCGCTAAGGGCGGTACCTTGCCGAACAGCTTGTGGTACATCGAGGCCAACCAGCACCCCAAGCTCGGAGATGATGTCGAGAAGGTCAACTACCGTCACCCTGGCTTCTTCGGCAAGTTCTGGGAGCTGCAGCGCGTCATGTGGAAGACCAACGCCGGGCTCGTCGATTCCCACGCCTGGGACTCCCGCCCTGAGGCTTGGCCCCTTCTGAAGCGCGGCATCAACTTCTGGGGCCGACAAAACCGCCAGATCTACCTGCTCGGCAACCCCGTCGTTTGGTGGGGCTCTACCCTGGCTGTCGTCGTCTACGTTCTCTTCAAGGCGCTCGCCGTGCTTCGCTGGCAGCGCAACTGCGGTGACTATTCGAACACCATCTTCAAGCGTTTTGACTACGAGATCGGAACTTCCGTCCTGGGCTGGGCTTTCCACTACTTCCCCTTCTACCTGATGGCTCGTCAGCTTTTCCTGCACCACTACTTCCCTGCTCTTTACTTTGCCGTCATTGCTTTCTGCCAGGTCTTCGATTTCTTCACCGCCCGTCTTCCTATCTTCCAGAAGAGCACCATCGTCAACAAGGCCAGCGCCGTCGCCTTCCTTGCACTGACCGTGGCTGTTTTCGTCTTGTTCTCTCCTCTTGCCTACGGCAACCAGTGGACCAAGGCTGAGTGCAACCGCGTCAAGCTGTTCGGCACCTGGGACTTTGACTGCAACACCTTCCACACGGATGTAAGTACCACCGAGATGATTCCAGAGCGGAAACTACCCGTTAGGGGTCAGTGAGGGCCGCGGGGTTGTGCTGGCTTGGGCTTTGCTTGTCTTGCGTTTTTTTTCCCGCGTACTAATCTGCCCGTTTTGCGTCAACAGTATGCCCAGTACTCCCAGACCGCGACTGTCTCTTCCGCTGCTGCCGAACAGACCCCCGCGAAGTCCTCCAAGAAGAAGTCCAAGAAGCCCAAGGCCTCCAAGGCCCCGGTCGTTGAGAACCAGGAGGCGCAGGCCCAGAAGCCCCTCGAAAACGTCAAGGAGGAGGCCGTGTCGGGCGCCGCTGAGATTCCTGCGGACCGCATTGTCGCTCGTGAGGAGCGTATTGAGTACCGAGACCAGGATGGCAACTTGCTCGACGATGAGCAGGTCAAGGCCCTTGAGGGCAAGGTCGAGTTCAAGACCAAGTATGAGACGCGCACGCGCGTAGTTGACGAGAACGGCAATGAGGTGCAGGTCCCCAGCGAGGAGGGGGACAGTGTCGCGCCCCCGCACCCCGATGTTGAGGGCGTCGACCCCGAGACAAAGCAGAAGGCGGCGGAAGCCGACTCGAAGGCGCCTGAGGTCGCCGAGAGCATCAAGGGCGAGCGCGAGGCCGAACAGAAGAAGCCCAAGCCCGCCAGCGAGGGTGGCAAAGAGGCCACCGTCAAGGAAGAGCTCTGAGCAGACTCTCGATCTGTTTGGGTGCTGCATGGACGCTGGTGCTATGAGGTAGCAGGCAGCTGGCAGGTACGCCACCTGCTTCGCTCTCCTCTTCCGCATTTGTGCCTCGAAAACGATGCACGGGATCGTGCAGGCGGGCCTGAAAAGGGAATGAACTGGAGAGCGGCGTTTCCTTGCCGTAGAAAAGGGGGTTTCATACCCTCTAGCCATTTACGATACACTTGTGTACCAATACAGACATAATGACCACGGTGCCATGCCGATGCTACAGTGAACTCGTGATGATTCGGGGACGGAGTACGTGTTTTGTGGGCAGCACTTGCCCCAACATTCATAGTGAGTTGCAGAACACTGACCCAAGCTCTTGTTGCTCTGCCCCTGTCGTCCAGCGTTGTTTGTTAGTCCCCTGCGGGGCCGTGATGGCCTCGATGTACCACAAGACACGAAGTAGTGCCCCAGTTGATGCAGGAAGCACCGCATCGTCGCAGGCCACACATAAGCACGGCTGGAGTACAGGAAAGCCTGAGGTGAGGCATGATCATCTCCATCTCGCATTAAGAGCTCGTCCACAAGGGGACGGACGGGCACGTTATATATAGCCAAGTCTAAAGGCCCAACCTCCCCCACCCTCCCAAGCCGTTCCCACCCTCCCTCGTGTCTAGTAAGTAAACGAAAGAATGCACACAGAACCAGTTCCGTCCACGTCATGGTATAGTCCTCTCTCGAGAAGGAGAGGCTCATTTTGGCAAAGCGCCTCCCTCCTGTCCCCTCGTCCACCCATTCACCCATCCTGAAACGCCGAAATATCCGCCCAAAAAAAACCATTACATCTATGCAACGGCATGCTGTGCTCCTGCTTTTCCGCTCGATCCCATCCCCAGCAAATGCGGGTGTTTGCAGGCGCGCCTGCCACTGTGCGCTGGGGATCGAGCCCTTCGAACCAGTTAAGGAAATGGTATTAGTACACCGAACAATAATGTCAAGGAGTTTTGCGCCAAAGCGAATGATGATGTGGCAGACTAAGCTGCTCAAAGTTGATGCGGCGCTTGCTTAGAGCTCATGATTTGGTTTCCTCAGTCTCGGTCGTAGGTATCGTGATGGACAACCTCTTGACCTCGCCTGTTGGATTTGTGACGTCTTTGATCTCGAGAGTCTGCGTGGAATTGCGACTGCTCGGCGATGGCGTCACAGGCTGAATGACGGTCTCAGCGACCGCCTCTAGCGGGGCACCGCCCTCGTTGCCGGGTGTCTCGCCCGGCGACTCGGGATCTGCCGTGGCGTCGCCTGCCACCGTAGAGCCCGGTGTTTCTCCAGTTTCCGCCTTGCGAGAGGTGTCGTGGCTTTGGCGAGGGCTCTTGTCCGCCTCACCCAGAACAGGGTGGCCTGTAGGCACGACACCACCGCCAACGCGCGCCCAGAACATTTGTTCTCGCAGTCTAACGCTCTCTTCCCAGGCAGCCTTCTCGGCATCCTCATTGTCCGTGCGCCAGTGCCCATCTTTCAAAATGCGCAGGAAGCTGAGGAAGTCGCAGGTGGACCTCACCCGATTCAGGCAGTACTTGCAAAGAGGGTAGCGTTGGGCGGATTCGGATTCGTTGGTTCGGAAGCGGTAAGTTCGGAGATGGCGCTCGTCCTTGCGGGCGTCGCCGCAAAGCGAGCAAGGGTAGAATTGAGGCTGGATGTAAGCCGCGTAGGGCGAGTTCGAGGGAATAGGCTCCACGACGATGGAACCATCAGTCATCGCGCTGAGGACACTCCTCCGCGCGAGCCATGACAAGCTCGGCGCGAGATCGAGGCGCAGAGTCGCCTCGACGTCTTCAGCCAAAACGCGCTTGAAGAACTTCGTCTCCTTCAAAGCCGGAGAAGGGGTGCCGAGATCAACCGAGCCAGCGCTAACAATGGAAGCAGGTGTATTCGGGGTCTGAGGGGCTGTGGTAGTGGCGGGCGTTCCAGCAGTGGAGAGGGAGGTCGTCGAGGCATTGGAAGGGTGGGCGCTAGATGTACTTCCGCCAAGTCCGGTGCTGATTTTGTTCACACCGGGCATGGACCCGGAAGAGATCCGATTGCCAGCATGCTTCTTCGAGAGGCGGGCAAGAACAGTAAAATCCTCGTAGGAGGCAAGGTCAGTCCTCAGAACCGGTTGGATCAAGTGGCTGAAGCTTGTTGGGTATGTCGGAGAAAGGGGCTCGAGGGCCGAGTGGGGCGCGGCGCTGTCGGGAGACAATCGGTCGTCGTCTTGGGACTCGTGCTTGGTGAAGCCGGGGGAAGAAGGTGCGGTTGCAATGGAGTGCTCTTCACGTTCGATGGCCATCTGCTCCATGACGTGCTTGAGCTCTGTCAGCTGCTCCTGTTGAGACTTGAGAAGAGCCTCCGTGTCGGCGAGCTGGGCCTTCAGTTGGTCATTCCTCTTCTGGATCATGTCGTGGTCCTTTTGGGCATCCTCTTTGGCGGAGATGACCATTTTGTTGGCCTCCTCGAAAAGGGCAGTCGTGAGGTTTTCCAGCTCCTGCTCGATCTTCTTCTTTTCCCTTTCGACCTCCTCCTTCTGGCTCTGCTCGACGGCAACGCGAGCCAGGAGCCCCTTCTTCTCTTCCTCGACGGTTCTCTTGCGGACCCAGACGTCTCCCGAGAGCATTTCACGTTGCGTGGCATTCCTGGCCTCGAGCGTCTTGATCTGCTCCCGGGCCTTTTCGAGTTCAGATCTCGTTGCAGAGAGTGTGTCGTCGAGGCTTGTCTGGTAGTTGATGGCGTTGATGAGCTTGGTGCTCAGCGTAGCGACCTCGGCGTTGAGATCGGGGTGATGGGGTGTGGCGTAGCCGCTGGCGTCGGCAGCGGGGCTCATGGCGCGGCTACGGGGGTCAGGCAGGGTGCTGAGTTCGGCTTCTTCGTCGTCGGGCGAGAGAGGCAGTGGTCGCATGGCGGGGGAGGAGTTCGTCGAGGCGGTCATGGCTGGGAGTTCCGAGGTGGAAGGGAACTTGCCGGGTATCCTGGGAGCTTGAGGGCTGGGGGATTTGGTGATGGAGGAGAGGGAACGGAAGTGGCCGAGGGAACGAGGGTTGCTGGAGGAAGGCGGCGGAGTTGAGTGCGGTGCCCAGCCGGCGACGGCGATGAAGCTGTGCCAGGCGCCATTAGCGAATGTCATGACGAGGCGAGCGCGCACGGATGCCACATGGGACAGCCGGCGAGACGAGAGGCCGGCGGCGAGGTGACCAAACAGCTTGCGAGGGGGAGGAGGTGGAGGTGGAGGAGGAGGAGGAAGAGGGCGGAGGAAACATACGAGTCCATCTCAGCGGCGTCACGACGAGCGACAACTACGCAAGGTGAGGTAGGTCAAGCTTCTCAGACACGCATACGGGGCTGCGTTCCGAGGCGATGCAAGACACAGCAAAGCAAAGCAGAGCAAAGCAAAGCTAGGCCAGGCCAGGCGTCTGTCTGTTTGGCGCTTCGTGTGTCGACGACAATGGGGTGAGACAGTGTGCTGGCACGCAGGAAGGGGTCACGAAGCGCGTGGTACGGTTCGTGGCCGTCAGACGAACGAATTCCAGTCGAAGAGGATCGTGCGTGCCGAAGGCGTTGGCGGACGGACGGGCGAGTGTGAGATGGGGAGAGCAGAGCTCGGGCGTGTCGGGATTAATGGCAGGTCCACATGTCTTTTCTCGTCTCGTCTCTGGGGAGGGGTGGGATCGGTTCGGGTCGACGTCGTGAGGGCGACGAGTGTCGTTGAGCAGGATGCAAGGTAGGAGGAGGAGAAGAGGGTCGTTAGGATGAGGAGGAGAAGGGTAGAGGAAGACGGGTAGAGAGGCCGAGATGCGGAGATGCAAACGACCAGACAGGTACCAGAGGGCAATGAGTGGCAGTGGGCAGTGGCAGTGGCACAGAGAGAGGCAAGAGGAACTCGGGCAGCTGCCGACTTGACTCGACGTCGACGAACGGGAACGGGCAAGAGAGACGGGGCCAGGTGCAGCAAAGCTGGAAAGCGGGCAAGGGACAGGGGACAGGGGAGGCAAAGGGGAGGAGAAACCCACAGGGCGCTTAGCCTGCCAGGTGCAAGCCTGGACGGGCCTGTCCTTGATTCTCGCTCGCTCTTTCTCTGTGGCTCTGTGGGGGGGAGGCATGCCGGGGTGGCGTGGGTGGTGTTTAACCGAGATGGGTCTGGGCCGGCGGGACGGCCAGGGCGCTAAGAGCCCCTACTCGCCTGTGCGCCAGCAACTGACAGGCCCTGCACCCTGTTGGTGCTGTCAGACCTGTGCCAATGTGCCCGCCTGCGCCTGCCTCCTTCTCGACTTGACTCTCGACACTGCTCACGGGCAGGAAAGAAAAGGAACATGATTCTCTTCTCCGTCACCCGCCGTCGCCCCCCTCCCTCTCCCCCCCACTCCTCCACGACACCATGACCTTCTTGATTCAGCAGCTGCCGGCCTCTGCGCCAAGTCTGTCCCATCCCAACCGCTTGGTCACGCCTCGCGGTCACTCGCTCATCACTCCCGACGCGGCTTGATTGATTGACCTCACCACACAGGACCCTGAGGGAAGACGCAGAGACGCACAAGACGAAGAGTTACGCTCAGGCCACATTCCCTGTCGTCATGGCATGGCATGGCCCTCGACGAACACAAGCCTCCCCTGTCTTTCGCCCGACCATCTCTCTGGCCTTCCGAGTTCGATTTCGAGTCCGAGCCTGGCCTGGCCTCGGACGCTGGACACCTCCCATCACGCCAGAGCTAGGCTCAGCCCGCCAGCTCCGTGCCACTGACTGACTGACTGACTGTCGTCTCGGTCTCTTTCTCTGCCGCCCACTCCTCGCCTCGCGTGCGGTCGTGCCGGGCGAAGCCCCCTCTTGCTGGGTCCCCAGGCCGCCGACGCGGCCTCGGCCTCAGCCACGCCCGACGGAATGCGAACATGTGCTCAATCTCCGCCGCGCAATTTCGCAACCCGACGGACGCGAGCTTTCTCGCCTCCCTCTAACGTCCCCGTCCCTATCGCGACCGACGTGTCCAGACGCGACTGAAGTGGCCGGCTGGATTGGCTAACGAATCTCTATCCGAGCGTCCGACAAGAGGCAGCCAGCCAGCCAGCCAGCCGGTCGTTCAGTCGTCCGTCCGTCGGTCAGCCAGCCAGCTGAACCTTGCCGGCTTGCCGCCCGTCGTCGATCATTGATGGGCCGGGCTGAAGCGCCACTTCAATGCGCTGCTCTCAAGGCTCCCGCTCTCAACTGCAGCTCTCCCTGTCACCCATTGAGGCCGTCCCGACAGATCCTTGACGGCCATCTTCCGCTCCGTTCTTTCGACGTCCGTCCTTTCGTTGCATCCGATGGGCGGCGCCCTGCAGGCGCCTGCGTTTCATCCAAGACGAGGCGACCCGTGTCTCTTTGCTTGCTCGTCCCGACCTCGTATACTGCTGCGTTTGACGCTCAACAGTTCGGATGGGCAATACGGGGCGGGGGAGATACGAAGAGCGCGTTCCCCCTGCTCCTTTTAGATCTTGGGTAGGTCCTCACCGCAAATGACGACGGATCGTCGGCAGCTTGGGTGACAGGCATCAGGGGCGCAAACCCCGTCCAGACTGTTTGTCACATCACCGCATCGCAATGATAAACACATTCACCATTCCATCAGCCCACATCGACGGAGTAACGGTCGATCCTGTACTCGCTCAGCAGGCCTCGTTCACAACCGCACTCACCTCCAGCTTCCTGGCCTCCTTCGCATCCATCCCCCATCCTTTTCCCTCAGCGGCTGCAAAGTCTCAAAAACTGCAGCCTCATCACGCATGCAGTCCAGTCCAACCAGCGCATCAGCGACCAACCAGCTTCGTTACTCAGACCAACACCGCATCAAGCGGATCTCAGTCCGTCACGTTCCGCCTTATGTTGCACTCGATCCCTCCCCAATGACAGCCCAGTGGCTGCTAGCAAGCTCACTAGCACAGTGGCATGACGTTGTCCCCCCGCGCGCAATGCTTCCCGATTCCGACAGATGGACGCACTTGCAATGTGGGGGCCGATTAGCGAGTGCGCTCTCCAGGCACTCGGACTCGCTTCCAGCTATCGCTTTCGAGACATCTTCACCACGATCGTGATGCTATGTGAACACTTTGCCTCGTGATCAAGCCATAGAATCGGCGTGAAGTTATGCCTGCGATGTGTATATAGACTCGAGGGGTGGCCTCCAAGGTGTTGGCCTGGCACGGCAGAGAGCAAACGAGCAGCCATCGTCGCCACGACCATCGCACCCGACGCTCCATACATTTATCACAGCGTAAATAAGTCCAACCTCGCGCAACATGTGCTGCTCCAAGAGACGCGCCAGAGAACTCCAGGTCCTCTCGCAGCCAGGCTATCCCTCTGGCGACCCGGACCTCCGCCCCCGTTCCCTCATCGGCCTCATGATCCAACGACGCCAAGAGGCCAAGGCCAGAAGACGCGAACTCACAACGTCCATCCCAGCCCAGCAGCACAATGTTTCCTTCTCACACAAATCCAACCGGAACGAGAAGGACGAGGCTGAAGGCTCGCCGCCTCCAAGCTACGAGGCTGTCATGAAGCAGTAGCTCCAGCGAAGGCACTAGGACCGCGAACCAGGGAACCCGGGACACGCAGGCGAGGCAGCGGAGTACGAAACGCGTTTTTAAATTATGTTCGCTCCAGATATCAATGTATAGACGGGTCTTAGACCGTCTGTAAATGACCAAATCCAAGAACTTGCCGAGCAAAGATCAAGCCGCTCATTTCGGTACACAAACACTGCGCAGCTTGTCCGTCACCAAAAGAATATTATGTACAAAGTAGACGCAGAAATCGATGGGTGGTATCCAGGTGAAATGCAAAAAAGTCCACATGGGAGAGAAAACGCAGAAGGAAAAAAATGCGAGGCTCAGCCAACGGCCTCGCCTCACGCCTCACCAGGCTTACTTGTGAGCCGGCTCGTCTAGGTCATCGTACCCTCCTACCATGTACGGGTTCCATTCCATGCCCGGGTAGCTCGTCGCGCTCATCAGCGGCGCGTCCGGATCCTTGGGCGCGACGTCCCTGTCCGCGCCCGGCTCATTGTCCTCGTCGGGGTCGTACAAGATCTTCTCCTCCTGCGCCTCGAGGCGAATCGACCGCTTGCGCTCATCTTCCGTGTCCTCGAGTTCCGCACGTGTGCTCTTGCCCCGGACGAGAGTCGTTTTGGCCGACGCCTCTGCTTCTTCGCCCGCCTTGAGCGCTGCTTGCTCGTCGCCCGACCCGGCGCTGACTTGACTGTCGCCCGTCTTGACCGCTCTGAGGGGTTCCACCGGCCGTCGGGGCGTCGAGTCGTAAATGTCGTCATGGTCGCCTTCGTTGGCGCTCTGCACGTTGATGTTGAGGTTGCGTCCGGCAGGCGTGGACGGGTTGGAGCTGGACATGCCGCTGGCTGCCCGGGGTGCGCTGGGAGGAGCTTGGGATGCGTGACGTTGCTGCGGCGGTTGTGCTCGGGGGGTCATCGACGACATGCCCGTGTCGATCGAAATGTTGCTGAAGGCCCTGGCCTGGCCCTGCATGTTTTTATTGCGCGGCGGCATGGCGTATCCGTTCTGATCGGCGCCAGACGGAGGGATAGATGAGGATTGGGCAGCCGCCTGCTGTTGTGTGGGCTGGCTACCCCGGAGAAGCATATCGTTCGTGCCGTGTGACTGAGGGCCGGTGATGCCAGCCCCAGCCTGCGGTCGGCCATACTCCTGGTTCGGCAGCATTGGCGGCCCTGAACGCACCACAGGCCCGCCGTGCTGACCGGCTTGGTACTGATGATGACTGGATCGGCTTGAAACCACGCTGTCACGGAAGCCAGGCTGCTGCTCCAGCGGCGGTGAGACGGCCTGCTGCATCGCCGTCTGAGTCTGCTGCGCCTGGCCGTATGATCGATGGAGCTGCTCCGCCGAGAACTGCCTGCGACCTGCGGCATCATTGCTCGGTTGCTGCTCATACGACGGTCGCTGGAACCCGCCGGAAACCCGTCGTCCATAAGCATAGGGTGATGGTGCGACATTGCCCTCTCCATGTACAGCCTCGTAGCCTCTGGGGATCGGAACCTGGTCGTACTGAGGCTCGGAAAATGCCTGAGGCTGTGGCTGCTGTGACTGATTCGGGAATTGACCGGGACGGGGAGACACGTTCGCGGGTACGTTCTGCAAGTGTTTCTGGGTCCCTGGTCCAGGATTCATACGATTAGGCGGCATCTGCGCATTCGATGTCTCTTGTCCATTGTAGTGGCTCGTCTGGGCTGGCCTTTGGGGGTTTCTCTGGTTGGTCTCTGGGAATTGCCCCTGCGGCAGATGCTGGCTACCAAACGAATTCTGACGCGAGCCAGCCAGCCCAGGTACGGGGACATTAGCAGGAGACATTCTTTGCTGCTGGTATTGCTGATGCGGGGCGAGCTGTGCCTGTGCGTTCACAGGCTGAGGATGGCTTAGTGGCGGTCCCTGACCTTGGATGAATTGATGTGGTGGTCCAGAAGGGAACTGTTGAGGCTGGCCGGGAGCCGTCTGGTTCTGCTGCTGCAGGAACTGCTGCTGCTGTTGCTGAGGAGAGAAACGTTGTTGCTGGCCTTGTTGCAGGTTTTGCGGCCGTCCTTGGTCCAACATTTGCTGCTGATGCTGCAACTGTTGGGCCATCGGAGGTTCCTGCCTAGAGTTTGTTCGATAGGCAGCAAGGTCAGGCTGAACCTGGTTCGCTGCAGGCACCTTTGAAGACCGCTTGAAAGCGCTGAAAAGAGATCTTGCAGACTTTTCCTTCTCGGGTTTGAGCTGCGACGGTTGCGGGATCGACTGCTGCGATGACTGCGTAGGTTTACCTATGAGCCATCTGGAGCGACGATTATCCTGCGGCTCCTGCGGGTTCGACACTGCAGCTGCCGCTTGAAGATTGGGCCCGGGACCTTGACCAGGACCCCATCCATGAGGGGCTTGGTGTTGTGACAATGGCTGTGACACCGGTGGCGGCGCGGAAGCGCGTGCCTGATTCCACGGGCCTGGTGGGTGATGCATCGCCTGGGGAGCGGGCGATATGGATACGGGTCGATGAATTCGAGCATCAAACTGCGAAGGCATGTTGGGGCTTGAGTGAGCCGAGGACTCTTGGAATGACCCAACAGAGAGGTGAGAGACTCGCCTCTCCTGCAGGGAAATATCGGATGGGGGTGGTGGGAAGCCGTTATGCTGTTGCGGCGATGGCGAATAGCCGTCTCTCGGTGGCCGCAAATCAGTACCAGAAGTCCGCGCTTGAATCTGTTGTGCCGGCTGGATTGACAGCTGCCTCACAGAATCTGAGCTATCAGGAATTGCGGGACGCCGGATGTCGGCAGCACTGTGATCTGGAGAATATTGCTCTTGACGGACATCGTCAGGGCTGAAAGGCATGCTTTGAGTTCGGCTGGCGGGGGCGTTGTTGGCCTGCTGCGGGCGCGAAGACAGGTCGGGCGAAGCGTTCGGGCTGACCTGGTTGCTCGGGTGGCTTATGGAGAGCCCCTCATTAGTTCTAGATACCATCCTTGACGGGTGATAGGCGAGATCGGGAGGCTGCATCTGAACCTGTGACTGTGACGAAAGGACGTTGGGCATCGCTTGTGAGCTACCTGCGGGAGTAGTATCCTGCTGCTCGGCATCCGAGTCCGCCTCATCAGTCTCGGGCTCCACCTGTTGAACTGAGACTCGAGTATTGTCAGGGGCCTTGTACGGGTCGGGGAAACTACCCTGTCCGCGAGGGTTGGGTTCAGTTACGCCTGCTATTGGGTGAACCGGAGGTCCCTGAGTGCGGAACGGGGGAGGCTGTTGGCCAACGTTGTGCGCATCGGTTACCCCTGGCTGCAGACCGGGCTGTGAGTTTGGGTATTGGCCGAGCCGTGTCGCCTGGGCTTGTGCCGGCCGTTGGCCCATCTGGAACTGAGATTGCTGCGGCTGCTGCTGCGGGAGCCTTTCGGGCTGAGGGTGAGCATCTCGAGGCTTGGACGACGATCGAGTGCCTAGAAGACCGGCCAGGAACCCGCCGGCGGATGCTCGCCGGCCACGATCTCCATGCACCACACCATCCGGGGCTCCGGGGCCAACAACGTGGGGTCCTTGGTCGTCGAGAGGCTTTGAACCAGTCGTGCCACTTCTCTCCCTTCCATGACCAGCAAGCGGGCTGGGCACGCCAGGCTGAGTGTTCGGGAGACCGGAGTGGCGGCTTTGGAGAGACGGAGTCAGAGATTGGGCAGTGGTGGGCTTCGGCGGCTCCTCAACCTGACCGGGAGAGCGGTGGAAAAACTTGCTCGTCAAGTTGGAGAGTCGTTTCTTGGGCGAGTTGTGACTATGCACACTTCCTTCCGGCTCGAGCATGTTGCTCGATGTCGACGTGCGAGACAAAGTCGGCAGACCTAATCCACCGCCGGCTGAGCTACCGAAGAATGACCGCCTGCGTTGATCGGCAAACTGCTGTTGGAGTTGGGCCTGTGTCTGCGGTGGCTCTGCAGCATCGGAGGAGTTCGCAGTGTCATCGCCACTGGCACCCGGTGGGCCGTCATTGGCCGTGGGCTTTGAACCTCGTAGGTTCATGAAGAAACTGGAGCGGCGCTTCTTCTTCCGGTCTTGAATCTCCTGGGTGTCGATACTTGATTCCGATACTTCGTCACCTCGCACACCACCGGGACGCATAGCAAGAGGTTGTCCCTCGACAGCAGAGCCTCTTCGCTCGCGAGAAGCGGCCCTGAACCGACCGCCAATTTCTTTGAAGAAGCCAGAGCCGCTCCTTTCTCGACCGCGGTCTTCGTCCTGCGGTGGGCCTACGCCGGGAACCTGAAACTCAGAAGTGTTGCTTCGTTGGAGTATTACGTCCTCTCGGCTCGGGGGTTGCTGCTGGAACGCCTCGGGAGGAAGGTCCTGAGATGTCCGAGGCCCGCCTTGGTCCAGGGGCTGCTGCTGTGGTCCGGCTGCTCTCGAGAAGAGTTCCGGATAACGGCGCGCAGACGACGGTGGGGTCTCAGAAAATTTCTGTCGAGGGGGCATCTGGACCGTTGGTCGATGTTGATTCGGAATCGGTGTCGGAACGCCTGTCTCTTTGTCGAATCCAAAGTATGGTTGGCGAGGGTCGGAGACCTGTCGACTGCGGCTGGCTGGGAGCAGAGGCTCTGACAGATGCGATTCCTCCAACTTCCAGGGGCCTTGGGGTGGGAGATGCTGCACGGGGTTTCCACCGGGACCATTTTGACCAAGACCGCCCTGTTGCGGCCGCATGGGAGGAGGCTGGTTAGGAACGTTCCTCCGATTTTGAAACGGGGCAGGCTCTACCAGTGGCGTCTTCTCAGGGTCTTCACCGACATCAACTTCCGATGAAGCATTAGATGCAGTGCGGCCAAGGGTGGAGGCGCCCAGCGTGTCCCCAGCAAGCCCCTGCTGGGAGTCTCGAGTTTGCGCCCCAGTTGGCAGACTGTGGTTCGCCAGGCTGCCTGTTTCCTGCGTAGTGACAGCCTCGTGCACTGACTGCTGCTGCTGCTGCTGCTGCTGCTGCTGATGCTGCTGCTGCTGCTGCTGATGCTGCTGATGCTGCTGCTGCGAGGACAGCGTGCTGGGTCCTGCGCCAGTATCAAGGGTGGGCGTTCTTGAGAAGTCATCCATCTCGTCCTCGTCCAGGGAGAAGCGTTCCTTTGCTCTTCTCGCATAGTTTAGGCCAAAGGTAGAGCTCCTCCTGATGGGAGGAAGCCCGATGAACGATGAGTTGCGCTGTGGCGACGTCTCTGGCGGAGGCTGTCGAGCATGGACGGCATTGCCCTGAGACACCTGAGGAGCCGGTGGACCAGGAGCAGACGACCGGTCGGGGTCGGACGGAACCATGCGATACGGCTCTCCGGGAGCCTGCGGCTCTACAACTACCCAATCGTCATCACGATCGTCAGATGGGGCGGCGGGACGGCCGTTGGGGACGCTTGAGAGCTTTGAGCGGTCGAGATCGAAGCCACTTTCCTCAAACAAAGGCGTGGCATTTGTGGGATCCCATGTCGGCTGCGTCTTACTGATGGGCCGTGGCACTTGGAGCTGGCCGGCAGCATCGCCGTTGTCATTGTCGTCGTCCTGTCGCGTCCTGTGCATGGAATGCGTGTCCGATACGGGCGATACCAGCTCCGATTGGTTGTCTCCGCGAACACTGGCCCCATTCGGAGGAGTGCGAGGTCGTGTCTGTGAGGTGGCCCATGGAACACCGTCCTGGTTGGGGAATGTGTCCAGGGGAGACAAGCGCAAAGGTTGAGGAATCTGAGGGGCCGAACTCGAGACAGTCGAGAGGCGTCTGGGTTGGGGTGGGTGGGACTGTGGGCCGGCGTCGCCCTTAGGACCCGATGATCGCGGTCCGAGGCTAAGACCCCATGAGGCTCGACGATCATTTCTGGCTTTGGATGGAGCCGGCGGCGGTGATGAGGAGGAGGAGGACTCTTCGTTCTGCAAAACAACAAGGCATTAGAAACAGGGCACCTCAAAAGTCATTGTGGAGATTAAAAGCCGTCAAGGGAAATACATGATCGTGAAAAAGAAGTCGTGTCATTCCTTATTCATACACCGGTGCCATCATCCGAGCCAGCCACAGGAAAAAGGGAAAAAGAGACATGTGGCTCGTTGCTCGTGGCTCGTGGCCCATGAATCGAGTCGAATCGAGCCGAGTCAGTCATGGCCACGGCCCTGGCCCGTGGGTGCTAATAAAAGAATCGTCCAACCATCAATGAAGGAGAGCAAGATGAAGAAGAGGCATGTCCTGTGTAGTGGTCCCGGTAAAGAGGAATGATTAAGGAAATACCTTGTCACCGCCGCGGAGCTTGTTCTTGCCCTTGCTCAGCAGTCCCTTGCCCGCCTTGGCCGCCCCGAGCAAAAGCTCCTTGCCCTTCGCCCCGACTTGACCACTTGAATGCTTGAAATCGCTGGAAGGAGAGTGTGAGCCTCCCGCCGCCACGTTGCCCGTCGATGGGCGGCCGGGCGCACCCGGGTTGACGTTGGGCGAGCTGGCATTGAGATACTGCTGATAGTACGGCTGCTGCGACGCCGACTGCGCGTTCGTGGGAGATCGCTGCGCCGGTGCACCACCCGGAGGTGCCGCTGCGACGGACGTATGGTAGGAGGACGAGACAGCACCGTGCTCGGGGTGCTGTGACTGCAGACCCGTGATCCAGGTGTTCAAACCCGAATCCATGGCGGCAAACTGCGCTCGCGTCTCGTTGTACTTGGCGATTCTGTCCGCGGCGCTCGGCAAGTCAAGGATTTCTCTAAATGACAATATCTTCTGGGCCGGCTGCGCTGGCAGCTGCTGCTGCTGTTGTTGTGGGGTAGAGCTCTCTGTCTCGAGAGGCGTCGATGAAGCAGGCTCAGCCAAAGCCGGGTGACCGCCAGGCGAAGGAAGGGGTGACGTCTGGTTCGAGGAGGAGACCTGGAGGGGTCGTTTTTCGTCGGCAAGCGATAGACGCCGCGGCTCGACAAGGCGCTTCGGTTCTGGCTCGGTCGTGAAGGAAGGGGGTTTGTCGGATGCCGCTGAGATCGGAGACGGTGGCTCAGGCACATCGGTCTCTTGCTTTTCCTTAGGTAGGGTGCTGACTTGCGAGACCTGGTGGGACACCAAGGCCGCGTTGTCCAGAGTGCCCGTGTTGGCGTTCTGCGCGAGTCTCGACGGGAGCTCACTGGTGGCACTTGATGGCGGCTTGTCGTCATCTCTTACAACGTCTCTAGGTTCTTCGACGGTAGGGGTCGGGCCTGGAAATTGCTGGGATGGGGGACCACCACCGGCATCAATGGCAAAGCTCGGAGAGGGGCCATCAACGTTTCCCTGCTCCGTGGTCTGTGGCTTGTCCTCACTGCCGCCCTCCCAAGAGAAACGACGAGGAAGGACATCGAACTGAGGGGTCTCAGCCGGTTGATCAACGGGATCCCGTCGAGGACTACGGGGGCTCAGCGGCGGAATGTCCGACATCTCGCGGGGTGATGACAGCATGGTTTCATCAGTAGTCGGAATCGTGGGAACCGGTTCAGACTCGTGTGGCTTGCCGTGCGACGGCCTGTCGTCAGGACCCGACCAGTAGTCGTCGTATACGCCATGGAGATACGTGCTTTCCCGGCCGGCTTGGGGCAAGGCTGAAAGAGCATCTTTGCTGTCCCCTGGCACGTTGTTATCGTGGGTCGGGCGGACGGGGCTCAAAGTTCGAATGATCTCCTCTCTCAGCTTATCGCTCTCCTTGATGGGCGAGGGGGAGTTAATGGTACTCAGAGTGGACTCCCTCTGCAGCCGCTCCGGGGCAACAAAGTCCTCAGGGGGTTCATTGGCGGTCCGGGTTTGCAGAGGCGCTGGCGCAGAGGACCCCTGGGGCTCCTCAGCTGCTCGCGCGTGCGAGACGGAAGGATCAGTCGCACCGGGGCTGACATCACGCTGGGCGTGCTCTTCGGAAGGTGCTCCCGGCAGGGGGACTATGATGGACTGACGGTCTTTAACGATGACGGAGCCGGCAGCAAGGGGGGTCTCATCTTCGCTATCAGACACAGGCGAGATGTCCGATCGTGCGTTTGGTGCGCTCTGCGCGGATTCGAGAGGGTTCTTGATTTCCCCCTCAGCCGCAGGCGTGGCAGTTTCTGTGACCCACCCGCCTGGGAAAGAAGGCCGTTTTTGTTCCGCGCGCTCCGGTCGAGACGATTCGCGATTGTCGGTATCAGCTGGCGACGTCTTTGATCCCAAACTAGGCGTCTTCCCTGTTAAGACGCTCTCTCCCTCGGGCGACTGCTCGGCAGTGGGTTGCGTGGGTGACTCTGTCTCGCCGACGCCCAGAACCGTGGTTGTATCAACTCCTGGGGGCGTAGCTGAGCGATCCATAGCGGGCGGGCTTGGCGAGTGCACAGTCGGCAGTGGAGGGGACGGCTCGCTCTCCTCTCGCAGTGTTGGGACGGGAGGGGCGTCAGAAAGCGGAGGCGGCCTCGAAAAGAAGTCGTCGCCGAACATGGACATGCGTGCCAGGTCGGGAAGCTGAGGGCTCGTGGAGAAGCGTCGGGGTTCCTCCTGAGGCCCAGGAGAGCTGCTGCTGAACTGTTCGGCAGCTGAAGTAGGGGGGCTGGACTCGTATCGACCAGAAGGGAGTATTGCCTGCGGCTCGGCAATCACAGTGGTGTTGGTGTCGAAACGACCGGACAGATGGGGCTGCTCAACAGGTGCAGGTGCAGGTGCAGATGGAGGAGTAGATCCAGATACGGCAGAGGCCCCGGGAACGGGAGCCTGTTGCACTTGCCCTTGATCAAACTGCGGTTGAGAAGGAGTGTGGCCGAATCCATAGTCGCTCCTGCCCTCGATCACAGTCTCCTGGGGCGTTCCACCGCGGGGGGTGCTGCCTAGACTGCCTCTGCCGCCAGTTGGGCCCTCCAACTGGTTCTGGGAATGTACTCCTGGCGTTGAAGAAATTTGCTCTGCGACCACGTCCTTGCCCGAATCACCAACAGCAGGGGGGGATGGCTGGGGGTCCTCTGCGGTTCGATTCTCTTCCGAGCGGCGGTAGACTTCCGACGGCAGAGTTGCCTGCTGCTGCTGTGCAGTGTCGCGGTCGTACTGGCCGATACTGCTCTTGCGCGGGGGGAACCCCGAGGGCTCCGAAGCAGCGATGGGTACAGCAGCGCCGCCAGAGCTTGCGGATTGTGGCGAGACGAGCTGACCTGTACCCTGACTGTAGACCGACGAGGATGGCTCGGGGACCACGGGCGACTTGACGTCGCTGGAGGTCTGGGCGGACGGCGGCGCGGTCTCCTGCTGCTGCTGCTGCGGCTGCGGCTGCCGTTGCTGTTTCGGCTGCGATTGCGACTGCGCCTGCGACAAGGCTGGCTGGGTCTGAATGTGCAAGCTGGGCTGAGGCCCAGAAGCATAGCGAGAGCCGACCTGAGGCATCGGGGGAGGCTGGTTCCAGGTCTGGCTGGATAAGCTCGTCTGGCGTGATCCAGTGGGCCGCAGAGGCGGCACAGGCATCGGCTCGGGTTCGTCGCCGAAGTCGTCGCCTCCCCAGTCGTCGCCATCATAGTTCTGTGTCTTGGCCTCGACCCATTTCCTCGTCTTTGTCCGATTCACGTTGGCGCGGTAGGGAGCGCTCGTCGGCGTTTCGGGGCTCCTGGAAAGGGAGGTGTCAGAGAGGTTCACGCTACGACCAGGTGCCGCCACGACACGAGGGCGGGCGGCGATCGGACGATCGTGCAGCAGCAGCAGCAGCAGCAGCACAGCGCAGGGCAAAGAGACTCACAAGGGACTGTTGGCCCTGTGATAGGGATTCTGGTACGAGCCGTCCATCCCGTCGACGTTTGGTGGACGAGAGGCTCTATCTCCTCATTCTTGTCGAAAGGCGCAGAGGGCGATCGATCGACGTAGTCAGACGACCGCGCGAAGCGAGTGGGAGAGATTCTCGCGAAGGCAGAGACGGACGACGTCTCCGATACGAGAAGAGGAGGTTGAGGATGACGATACGTTCAGAAGGAAAAATGCGCAAACAAGATGGATGCTGCAAACGGCAGGCGAATGAATTGGAGAGAGGAAGCGAAGCGGTCTTCGACACGAGGATCAGAGATCTCTAGGTTGGGTTACGTACGACGGCGCCGAACGGGCAGTGGTTCGTCGCCTTCTCGCCCCAGAATGGGACAGCTGGGCTTCGCAAGACTCGGCAGCGAGACGAGCTAGGCACGCTAAAAATGGGGGCCTGACAGATGAGCTGGGGCTGTTAGGTGCTATTCTTGTTGTTGTGATTACGGCGGTCGGCGCGGGCATGGGTGGTGGGCAGTGGGCATGCCTGGCTGTCTGGCTGGCCGTTGGGGGATCCAAGTCACTGGGCTGCGTATCTTTGCGGGCTCCGGTACCTCTGAAAAGAGCCAGCATCCTGGTCTCGTTGCCTGCCAACTGCGTGAGGAGGATCAGATCGGCATGGGGACGCTGTAATTACACCATCGCTAAGGGGGCGGAGCTCTGACGGGTGCCAGCTCCAACGCTTCTGGCGTGGCGCAGCTCACGTCTCGCGGCGGCTCACTGGCCTTGTACCGCGGTCTTGGAGTGCACGAGACTCATTGCCGTCGTGAGAGAGCCGACCAACAGGTGAACACTGACCGTTGGGCAGTACTGGGGATCAAGGGAGGTTGCAGGACATGGAAATGCCGGCGCTTCAACGACATTGCGCAAGCTCCACTGATTCGAGCCCCCGAGCTCGGCTTCCATCTCCAGCCACAGAGTCTGTGCCACCATCGAATGTGACGGGATCCAATATAATGACCTGCGTCTTAGGTAATCGTGCATGCACGAGCCACAGGCCGGGCCCCGCCAGAGAAACAAGGAGTTCGGGCCTGTGGGAGAGCCCGGGCGCGGAATGAGCCAGCAGAAACACCACGTTTGCGGGAGGAGCCAGATGTCCAGCCAAGGCACCAATCCAATCGCGCACTGCATTCTGGCCCCCTGCCTCCCCTCTACGCTTCTACCCTTCTGGCCCTTACGCGGCCACGACCCGACCTTTCGCCCGCGAACATACCCTCCAACGACTTCGATTCAGCCCACGATCCTTCATTGCGCTCTTCGACACGTATCGCCGATTTTTAACTTTGCTGCTCCTCCCCCCGTGTCACCAGGCCACGTCGCCCCACCATTCGATATACCCCTTTCCTTCCACGTATCCATTCGACGACTCGGCACCTAGGACTCGAATCAAACCTCCGTCGCGAACGAGAATCCCAGTCACCAAAACAAGCAAACTCTTCACAGTAGAAGTAATCTCGGTCCAACCCGCATCGACGAGCGCCCCGTCAGACGAACGACCGAACACGACCCGAGGCCGCCCTGCGACCGCAAGCCGTTTCGCCACCATGGCCGTCGCATCGATCCAGGACCGGACCTCCGAGTTCAAGTCGGTCCTCGCACAGGCGCAACGTCGCCAGGCCTCGAACAAGGTCGGCGCGCAGCGCAGGTCTCTCTTGACCGACCAACAGAAAGCCGCCGCCAACGGCGATGGGCGACCCAGGAGATCCGACTTTGCCCGCCAGGCGGCGCAGATCGGCAGGAGCATCACGGGCACCATGGGCAAGCTGGAGAAGCTCGCGACCCGTAAGTAGCCGCTGCGGCCGCCGCGCTGGCGGATGACCGCCCATGCGAGGCGGCGCGACGAGGTTGTTGTACTGACATGTGTTCTTGCGCAGTGGCCCGCCGACGCACCCTCTTCGACGACAGGCCCGTCGAGATCAACGAGCTCACCTTCATCATCAAGCAGGACCTGTCCTCCATCAACCAGCAGATCTCGCAGCTCCAGGCGCTGACGAGGAACCAACACCCCAAGGCCGACCAGGAAGGCGAGCACAACAAGAACGTCGTGTTCCTGCTGCAGGGCAAACTCACGGACGTGTCGGCCAACTTCAAGGACGTGCTGGAGGAGCGCACCAAGAACATCCAGGCGTCGCGGTCGAGGACGGACAACTTCATCTCCTCGGTGGGGCAGCACACGCAGCCGCCCCTGCAGCAATCCGCCTCGCCGCTGTACGGCACGCCGAACCGGGGGACGCCGTCCCCGGGAGCCGACCTGCTCTCGCTGAACCCGGCGAGCGACCAGCAGCTGCTCATGATGGAGGAGGCGCAGCCGCAGAACAGCTACATCAACCAGAGGGGCGAGGCCATCGAGGCCATCGAGAAGACCATCGGCGAGCTGGGCAGCATCTTCGGGCAGCTGGCGACCATGGTGTCGGAGCAGAGTGAGATGATACAGAGAATCGACGCCAACACGGAGGATGTCGTGGACAACGTCGAGGGCGCGCAAAAAGGTATGGCAGTCTGGGCCGTCTTCATCCGGGGCCGTCTTGCTAACGTGGGGTGTAGAACTTCTCAAGTACTGGGGGCGCGTATCGAGCAATCGCTGGCTCGTCGCAAGTAAGTCGGCTGTGGCTCCGTCTTGGTCGGACCTGTGAACGTGGAGTGCTAATCGACCTCGCGATAGAAATGTTCGGCGTGCTCATGATTTTCTTCCTGTAAGTCGGATGCTATGCTATCCTTCTCTCTCGGCCACTTCGAACGACACTGACTCGACCGCAGTCTCTGGGTTCTTGTTGCCGGTTAAGAGCGCGCCAGGTCGCGCGCGGAGTTTGTTCCTTTTGTACTACCAGCATTGTCCTGTCGCACCCTCGCGAGCGCCGTTTTCGGGTAGAGACTGTTCGTCATAGATGTCATAATCAAGCCAGGCGCACGTCGAGTGCATTTGCCTCTTTCTTCAAGACTTTGGAGGCCTTGTTACCATCAGAAGCAGCAGTCGCAATCTATCCTCTCCTCCACTTGTGACCTGATCAAAACAAATGGAAGAAGGCCACACGTCGAGCACGATATAGGGGTAGTAGGGGCTCCCCGGGATGGCCATCATGGTTGGTAGGCGCCGATTACAGTGGAAGTCTTTGAGAGGGGAATGGATCTTTGCTTCCAAGGCGCCAGCTATACTCTTCGAAGTCAACTTGATGGGAAATCGTAATCTTTCCCCGTGGCGGTGCCGAAGGCCTCGCCAGCGCACCAAGGCGCCGAGGGCACGCAGGCGCGCCCATTCGAGTGTGCGCTGGGTCCGCGCCGGGTCCGCGCCGGGTCCGCTCCGGGTCCGCTCCGGGTCTGCGCCGGCAGGTAACGCACTAGGGCCCCGAGGGTACGCAGGCGCGCCCATTCGAGTCCGCCGGGTCCGCGCCAGGTCTGCGCTGGGTCTACGCCGGCAGGTAGCGTACTAGGGCGCCGAGGGCACGCAGGCACCCCTATTTGAGTCTGCACCGGGCCCGCGCCGGGTCCGCGCTGGGTCCGCGCTGGGTCTACGCCGGCACGTAGCACACCAGGGCGACGCGCAGGTTGTCCAGGATGCGTTTGGACAGGGCGCGTTCGAACAGGGCGCCGAGGGTACGCAGCCGCGCCTATTCGAGTCTACGCCGGGTCTGCGCCGGGTCCGCGCCGGGTCCATGCCGGGTCCGCGCCAGGTCCGCGCCGGGTCTACGCCGACACGTAGCACACCGGGGCGACGCGCAGGCTGGCCAGGATGCGCTCGGACAGGGCGCGTTCAGACAGGGCGCGGAAGGTACGCAGGCGCGCCCATTCGAGTCTGCGCCAGGTCCACGCCGGGTCCGCGCCGAGTCTACGCCGGCACGTAGCACACCAGGGCGACGCGCAGGTTGGCCAGGATGCGTTCAGACAGGGCGCGTTCAGACAGGGCGCCGAGGGTACGTAGGCGCGCCCATTCGAGTATACGCTAGGTCCATGCTGTGTCTGCGCTGGGTCCGCGCCGGGTCCACGCCGGGAGGTAGCACACCAGGGCACCGAAGGTACGCAGGCGCACCCATTCGAGTCCGCGTCGGGTCCGCACCGGCAGGAGCGCACCAGGGCGGCGCGCAGGTCGGGACGCGTTCGGACAGTGCGCCGAGGGTACGCAGGTGCACCCATTCGAGTCCGCGCCGGGTCCGCGCCGGGTCTATGCCGGTGGCCTCCTACACCTCCACGTGCCTGATCCCGGCGGCCGCACCCGAGGTCGCCTACCGGCTCGGGCGGGGTCCGATACGCTCTCTGAAGTGCCACCGCCAGAGCTGTCTGTCAAAGTAGCAGTCGGGTTCATGGTCCACGGTCCAGTGCTTGGCATCTCATCATCTATTGACGCTCTTGTACACAAAATCACACGTCTACATCCCATACGAGGTACATATGGCTCGTCTCGCGACGCTGCTCTAGCGTTTACAAGCCCAGCTCCTACTCCTGCTCGGCAACCTCATGCTTGATCCAGTGCGTCAGACCGCCCCGGGCCACAATCTCCTGAAAGTTTTGCGCGAACTCGCCCACCTTCTCCTCCCACCTGTCGCCGCCCTCGCCCTCCTGCATCTCGACGGTGTTGCGCGCGACGTCCCAGGACAGAGTCCAGCCCGTGCGCCGCGTGGGCGTCTTGTCCGACTTCTCGAACGTGGCGCGCAGGCGCTCGATGAGGCGGGGCACCTCGAGCACCAACAGGGCGTTGTTGATGCTGTTGCGCGAGAAGATGTTGCCGAAGCTGCCGGAGACGACCAGCGGGGTGCCCTTGGCCGGGATGGGCGTGGCGGCCTGCTCGCGCGAGGAGCCGCAGCCAAAGTTGAAGCCCGACACGAGAATGTCGTTGGGCTTCGCGATGGTCCTGAACGAGGGGTCGTAGTTGGGCATGCAGACCTCGGCCATCTACACACGGTAAGCATCGTTCAAGGGCTGATGAGGGAAATAAGGGCCGACTTACAGCATTTTCGTCCATGTTGTCCTGGTACGTGTACTTGCCCGGGTAGATGTTGTCCGTGTCGAGGTTGTCGGCGTCGCAGAAGACAATCTCACCGGTGATCTTCTCGGGGAAGCCGGGGACGATGCTGGCGGCGGCGGTAGGGGCGTCGCCGCCTCCCGCGGATGTCTCGACACGGTCGATGAACGAGTCGAGCTGCTCGAGATTGGCGCTCAAGGAGCTCTCACGGTCTCCGGCTGGCCGGTGCCGTAGCCGCAGTCGACGCCAGAGTAGTTCTCGGGCGCCGTGTACACGCCGGTGCCAGAGATGACGCCGTTCAGAGCACTGGCTGCGACGACCTCAGGGCTGGCGAGATCTGCGAGAGCGTCTAATTTGCAAATCAGCAAAGCAATGCAGGATGAGGCACAGTGGTATACCAACCCCTACTACCAATACGACCCTTGAAATTGCGAGGAAGCAGAAATACCGACCTCACCGGCCTCCAGGAGGCCGGCTCCTAGGCCAATACAAGGGCCACAACCAGCTGGCTGTCGAGGAAATCAGTTGCCGAACATGTGGAGTTTCAGGAGCAAAGGGGCAGAGGAAATTGAGAACGCGGAGGACATACCAGAGGGACGGCGCCAGCGTCAAGCAGCGTGTTCCAGCTGCCGTTCTCTTCGGCGATTGCCTGCTCGCGGCTCGACCCGGCGGCGATGTACAGCTGAACGCCATCGGCCACCTTGGGGGGTTTGCCGGCGGCAGCGGCGTCCTGGAACACCTTGGCGGCCGCCGCGATATCGGAGCTGCGCGAGTGGGTGCAGGACACGATGCAGGCCTTGTTGACCTTGATGTCCTGGGGGGCGAGCTCGCTGAGAGGCGTCGAGACCTTGACCGAGTTGGGGCCGGAGGCGAAGGGCGAGAGAGTCGAGAGGTTGAGGTAGAGACGCTTGGCATAGTGGGCGCCGGGGTCGGCCTGAACCTGGGACGGGTCGGCGTAGAGCTCGTCAATCTTCTCGTGGGTGATGCGCTTGCTGGTGGTGCGTTCCGGCAGCATGGCGGCCTCGGTGGCCTTGTACTTGAGCCAGCGCTTGAGGGTCTCGTCGACGGGGAACTATCGCGTACAAGTCAGCGGTTGTGGGCGGCGGCCTGGGTCCGACGTGGACGTACCATGGCAGAGAGAGCGGACCACTCGGTAGACATGTTGCTGATGGTCAGCCTGTCGTCGACCGGGAGGCTGGCCATAGTCTCCTCGGAGCCGGCGAATTCGACGGCGTGATTCAGAACGTCGCTCTGGAACAAGCCGCAGAGCGCGACGATGACGTCCTTGCCCGTGACGCCCAGGGGCAGCTTGCCGGTCAGGGTGACCTTGGGCCACAGGCGGAACCTGGAACCACGTCTGTCCCGTGGCAAAGACGGACGAGGCGTCAGACCGGACGATGGCGAAGCCCAGCGCGCCCAGACCGCCGTACACGTTGCTGTGGCTGTCGGAGGCGACACAGAGCCGGCGTGGCCAGACGTACAGCTCCTCCACCATGACCTGGTGGCCGATGGAGTAGCCGGCTGGGTAGAAATCCACGCCGTGTGTCTTGGCGAACGCCTCGATCTGCTCGTACTTCTTCAGGTTCGACTCGCTCTTGTTCTGGACGTCGTGGTCGAGGGCGAAGACGAGCTGCTCGGGGTTCTTGATGCGGGTGGCGCCGATGGACTTGAACTTCTTGGCCACGGGCGAGGTGTTGTCGTGGGTGAGGCAGCGCTCGGGCGAGATGGAGACGTAGTCGCCGCTGCGCACGACCTTACCCTCGGGCAGGCCGACGGCATGGCGCTGGACGATCTTCTCGGTCAGGGTCTGGGGGGTCTTTTCCTGGGCGATGGCCTCGAGCGAGGGAAGGCGCTTGTCGAGACGGTGGCGCGGCTAGCGGATGTGGTCTGCATGTAGCGAGGGTGCTGGTGCTGGTGCTGGCGCAGAGGCGCTCCGAGATGTCGCGTCGGGAGACGACTCGGCATGCGACGCGGCGACACGGCGAGCAACCTCGCCCATGGGGCAGCCGCTACCTAGAGTTGTCAGTCTAGCGCGTCCCTTAGGGGAAGGGAAATGGAGAAGGGAGGAAGCACTCACGAGTCTGCGCGACATGGTGTGCGATTGCCGAAAATGCCCCTCTAGGAGTTTGTGTTGGTTACGGACAGCTTCGAGTCTTGACAAGGCCGGAGCCCCGCCGAAGCCGGAGCCCCGCGTCGGTGGGTGGTCTACTGCTAGTGCCGGCCGGGCCGGCATCTCGGTCTACGAGGTACCGGTTGGCGTCTGCTGGGGTTTGAAGTGTACTGGTGGTAGACTGACACATTTTGATATGCCTGCGAGTCGCCCTCTTCCTGTACTTCTACACGAATTACCAGGAAGTGGTATGACTGGTACCTAAGGTAAGTATGCACATACTTACCGGGGGTGATCAGGAGGTTCCGAGAGCGTAGATGCACTGTCAATACATCTCAGCTCCAAGTTCCAACGTTCAGCACGGCTCACCTACCACCAGTCCCAAGGAGAACATGTCTGACGCCTTGGTCGCATGTCTGGTCTGTCCCTCTGGGCTTCGCCATATGGCGTTCCCGATGGCATGCGGGGTCTGGCGTGGCTGTCCGTCTCGTGACTTGAAGGCGATGTCGAAATCGCCCAGCGTCACGTCGGTGACCGTCTTGCCGCCCTCCTCGTCGCAGGTCCAGTTGACGAGCATGTTGTCAGGCTTCACATCTGCCGAGGAGCACTGATTAGTTTAGTACCACCATGATAGTTAATGACATACGGAGAGTGTACCGATGTGAATCCAATCTCTGCCCTGGAGTTCCTGGAGTGCCTCTGTCACGCGCAGCAGTATCTTCTTTCGCTCCTCGGAAGGAAACTCCGCATCCTCCCGAATCAGGGTAAGCAGGGAGCTTCTGAATTAGGGATAGACGAGGATGCCCTCCTAGGGTGCCTGAGCGTCTGCCCGGAGCTAACCGCACTCAAGGCACAAATTCAGGATGAGCCTCATAGGCCGGACGTCTCGATCGCGGTAGCAAGTTTTTTCTTCAGGCTGAAACATACATACGAGACATACATCGCGTGAGGACCTCCGCCTGGCTGCCAGGAACACCAACAGCATGTTTCGACGTTGAGCCAGCCGGCCTCTCTCTACACGACAAGCAAAGCACGGTGGAAAACATCGACATGGATGACATGTACATTACGGGCTATACTGCCTTGCTGCATGTCTAACTACGCCTATACACAGAGCCTGCACTGATGCAGGGCTCTACCCCATTACCGCGACCCATTCCCGAAAACTCAAGCACTCTTCTCACGGTCGCCGCCCTTCTCGGGCTCACCAATATATGACTGCTGCGGCGCAGGCGCAACGGTCTCGCCGGTCCTCTTCTCCTCGCCCGTCAGGATCGATCCGCCGTGCTCGGAGCTGGTGGTGCGGTCCTCGTAGGGGGCACCCTTGGTGTGGGGCACGGGCTCGCCGACGGCGGGCTCCGCGATGGGGGTGGTGTTGGGCTCGACCTCGTTGGGGTAGGGGCGCCAGAAGTCCTTCTTGCCCTTGAAGAGGCGGACGATGTAGCCGGGCAGCAGGCCGCCGGGGATGCGCCAGGTCCAGGGGTCCTTCTGGGCCTTGTTGTGAGGGACGAGACGGCCGCCGGTGGCGAGTCCGAGCAGCCAGATGACGGTGTTGATGAGGATGTAGCTGCAGACGCCGGCAATCAGACCATCGGCGATGGAGTAGGTGAAGGGCATGATGGCGATGGTGAGGAAGGCCGGGATCGAGTCGCCGGGGTAGCTCCAGTTGATCTCGGTGACGGCACGCATCATCATAGAGCCGACGAGGATGAGCACGCAGCCGGTGGCCCAGGGAGGGATGGAGGCGAAGATGGGCGCGAAGAAGACGGAGATGAAGAAGCAGAAGCCGGTCGTCATGGCGGTGATGCCGGTCTTGCCGCCCTCAGAGATACCGGCACCGGACTCGATGAAGGCGGTGACGGGCGAGGTGCCGAAGACGGCGCCGATGGAGATGCTGAGGGCGTCGACCATGTACGCGACGGCAGAGCCCTCGAAATCCTGGGTGCGCTCGTCGATCAGGTCGGCGAAGCGGGCCATCGAGTAGAGGGTGCCGGTGCAGTCGAGAATGTCGACGTAGAGGAAGGTGATGAGGGCGAGGGCGAACTGGCCGCCGTGGCCGGAGATGTCCCACTGCTGGACGTTGAGGGTGCGGCTGATGGGGTGGAAGTCAACCACCTTCTTGAAGAACTCAAAGTTGCTGTCGCCGAGCTCGGTGTAGGGGAAGTTGGTGACGGGGGTGCCGCGGGGCCACGAGATGATGCTGACGAGCAGGATGCCGATGAGAATGGCGCCCTTGACGCGGAACATCTGGAGGAAGACGGTGAGGAAACCGCCGCAGAAGATGCCGATCCACATGGTGGGGTTGCGCATCTTCTCCGACGATGGGCAGGTGCCGTCCTCCAGCCTCGACCCGGGCGTGCAGCCGGCGAGGGCGATGGGGGTGGCGGTAGAGCCGGTGATGAGGCCGATGCCCTCGCCGTAGGTGAGACCGATCAGGGTGAGGAAGAGACCGATACCGACACCAGTGGCGAGCTTGATGGACCGGGGAATGGCACGTGCGAGCCACTGGCGGAGACCCAGGACGGCGAGGCCGAAGAAGATGAAGCCCTCGATGAAGATGGCGGTCATGGCGACTTCGTAGGGCACGCGACCGGTTCCGTTGAAGCCGACGACGTCGTAGGCCAGGTAGGCGTTGAGACCCATGCCGCAGCTGATGCCGACGGGCCTGGTTGGGGTGTGAGTAACGGCTCGTGCCACGCCTGCCAAAGGCGGCTCTCGGGAGGGGGCGAAACTCACATGTTGGCGAAGAGACCCAGGCAGAAGGTGCTGAGAGCAGAGATGGCGGCGGTGGCGGTGACCAGATCGCGCCTGATCTCCGTCTTGCACAGCAGGTACTCGACGTTCTCGACACAGATGGGGTCGTCGGGGGTGCTGTTGCAGACGCAGGTGCCGCCCGAGTCGGAGACGATGGACGAGTTGACGGCCAGAATGTAGGCCATGGCGAAGAAGGTCACGAGGCCGGCGCGGAGCTCGGTCAAGAACCTGGAGCCCTTGCGCTCCTTCGGCTATCGTTGCGCATCATGATCAGTGCCAGTCTCGGTGGGCGATCTCAGCCCATCCGAAGGTGTCAAACACGACTTACATGACCGCAGCCATCGAGCTTGAACCAGCGACCAGCGCGGCTGCGCGCGACCTTGTTGTTGACGGTATCGGTCCACGCCATTTTGCGGGCAGGGATCAGAAGTGGACGATGGGTTGGATGAAGGAGGGAAAGAGAGGAGAGGCGAAAGGCGCGTGGCCGGCGAGGCGGAAAGCTGTCTCCTCTAGTACCGTGTCGGACCCCGAAAATTGGAGGTCGCGAAGCCTAGGAGGAAAAATTTCTCCAAGTCGCTGGGTCGGCCGGGGCGGGACGCTGGGCTAGATCGTCACCGGATGGGGCCTGGAGGGGCGTGTCAAGTCGACTCGAGACAAAGAGACAAAGACTCCAGACGGCGGAAGCGCGCACCGGCAGTGGCAGGCAAACTGAGGAGGGGTCGACAATGCAAGCAGCGGGCGGCGGACGGTCAGACCAAGGGCAGACTGGGCCAGAGAAAAAGTGCGGACCGGGCTTGTGATATTTTAATGCGACGGGAACGCGACGGTGACAGGAGGCGTGGCGGCGAGGGGTTGAGTCAGGGCCTTTATGGAGGACATCTGACAAGGGGCCGTTATCTCTGCGGGCTCGAACCATTATTGGTGTAAATGAGTGATCATTAGCTGGATTCGGTGCTTGGGTCCTTGGGACGGTGGGCGGTGGGCGGGTGGATTCTGACGACCCAGACCCGGACGGGAATGGCCCTCGGGATTGGGGCTCGCGACCAGACCGGGACGCAGCCTAGAGCCCTGGCGATGCATGCTGCCCACGAACAAGCCAGGGGTCTGGGATCCAGGGGCCCAGGACCCAGGAAGCTAAAAGGTTGTTGATGGGGAGGACAAGCGATATCGCATCATCCTTGCCCAGACGCTGCCTGCCCTGGCCTGCTCCCCTCCCCCTGGCCTGCGCGTGGGCTCGAGGGCGCACGATGGGCGGTTGTGCTGCTGCCGTGGTGTCCTTTCCTGTCGTGGACTCGTCGTGTTGCGCCGTGCCATGCGATGGTGAAGCGTGAGGGTTGGGGACTGCAGATCGGTGTAGAGTTGATGGTGCGCGTCGATGGCCTCGTTCTGCTGCCGGAGCGTGGCGCCTTCGATCCAGCTAAGCGAGCCTGCTCTGCTGCAAGGCGAGAGTGGTGCTGGGGCGGGGGAGGCCAGCCGTTCGATGGGCCCTACCACATGGCATGCATCAGCGTCGACGACCGGGGCCATGCATGGGTGGGTGATTGTCTTGGACGTCTGTCATGGCTGTGTGTCTCGACTTTTCCCGTCCCATCCAGCTGCATGCCGGGGAACGCGTCGCAGATACGGGTGTGTATCTGCATGTGGGGGGCGCTGCTGAGTTGTGGCCGGCGGTCCGCGACCATGCGAGTATTGGACCCGGAGATGGCTGCCCAGTCCGGTAGCTGGTTGCTGTGCCGTCGAAGCTTCTGAATCGCGGGTCATCCTCCTGATGGGGATGCTACCGCCGGAGCAACGGGGCTTCGCGCTGACTGCAGTCGAGGTGCTGCCGATGGACCCCTGGGCGGGGGATAGGGTTTCGTGTCCGACATTGAAGTGACCTGCTCGTATGCCCTGCCAATGGCCGGCTCGCGGTGGTCGTTTCGATGGAGTTGAGCACGAGAGGCGATGGACGGATGGATGGGTGTGTTGCTTCGTGTCGTGTCGGGCGTCTGCGATGGGCGAAAAAGGGAAAAAGTGTCAATCGCTGGCGGCAGCGGCCGGCGGGGGCGTCCCTGTTGGGGAAGACGTGCTAGGGGAGTAGGGGACGACGGACGAGGGAGGTACCGCTGTAGGCAGATAACGAGCCTCAGTACATCGTCCTGGGGGGGAGGAAGGCGTGAGGGAGGCTGCGGCTGCGGCTGCGATGAAAGCCACCGGCCATCACCGACATGCGCCACGCGACCAGTCTGCTACATCGACGTCCATCCATCCAACCATCCATCCATCCATCCATCGTCATCTAGGATCTATCATCTACCGACCGAGACATCACCCCCGCCGGCGCACCTATCAACGACCACCGCACATGCCCGGCAGGCTAGCCAGCGCGCCACCGGCGCCGTCCTATCTCTCGATGCCTATCTCGCCGAGACCCGCTCAAGCCCCCAGCGCACTCTACCATTGTCCGACCTCCGATTGCCCATCCAGCAGCCTCGGCATCCGGCGCCACGCTTTTGGTTCGTGCACTGCGTCGATCGAACTGCTTCCTGCTCGTCGATCAACTGCTTCTGCTCGTCGATCTTCGTGATCAGGGGCAGGCCGCGATCTTCGTGACCAGGCAGAGGGGAGACGTGGAAAGAGGCTGCGCCTGTTACAGTCGCAGTCGCACCGTGCCGCCCAAGACCTGAGCCTGGCTGCTGCGCGACAGAGGACGGTGCCACGCTCCTAAATTCCCCTTCCGAGCTCGAACAAGGCCGGACACTGCGAGAGGATACATCGCATATCCCGCCTCCAGAGTCCTGGGAATTTGCCGGGTACTGATGGTCAAACCCCAGCTTCACGGGCATCTTCCACGGTCCAACTCCAGGTCGAGAGGCCCTACGATACCCATTCGCTGACACCAACTGACCGGCCAGAACAAGCCAAAATAAATAGATAGAAAACCAATCATTCTGCTACTCAATACACAGTACACCATCTATACGCAACGTTCAGCGAGCATCCCACGCGATGAGCTCTACGCCTACGGCACCTCTGCCATCCCTTGACTCGGCCACACGTGCGTGCATCCCGGCGCAGATCAACCGCTGTTGACTGGTGCTCAGTGAACCAACTGCTTCGGAGCCGACCCTCTGACCGCACCTCGCGCTCTCCTTCTCAGTCGGCACGCTACTTCAATGTCTCTCAGCCATATTGCCTCTCATGCGTCCTCGGGCGGCTCGTCCACCGCACAACCGCCAAACTGACATCGACCGTAACCGGCAGATTCGGCGCGTATACGTTCAGGGAGAAGAGCTCCAGCGTCATCGCGAGGACCCCAAGCTCAGCGTCTTCCAAGCCGAGTACGTCTCGAGCCCGTCTCATCACCTCGCCCGCTCCGCCCTGTCGCTGACGTGCGAGCGCCGTTCTACGACCTGTCCCTGCGTCTCGCGTACGAGTTTGCGGGCTCCAGGCGGCTTCGCATGCACGCAGATTGCAGTCCAGAGGAGATATCAGCCGCTCGGCAACATGCTTGTTTCTTGCGTACCTCGGGGAAACCTGCCAGAGATACCGAACCACTTCCTTGGAGACTGGCCGGCTTGACGTGGAATTGTGCTCTCCTCATCTTCTCTGTCGAGCTTTCACCGTCTTCCTCAGGGCACCCGCAGACTGCGCTCGACTGGAGCCTACCTCGGGGATATGCCGATGCGCGGGCGTCAAAAGCTCGGGACCCGCTGGACTAGAGTCTGCAGCCAGTGTCTGATGCTCGCGACAAGTTGCTTCCCACCAAAAGAGCTCACCGGGGCAAAAGTGATTCAGGGGAGGCTCGAACTCCCGACCTTCAGTGAAGCCCACGATCTCATCTTGGATGAGGATCTTGGATGTTAGACTGACGTGATAACCAACTACACCACCGAACCGATGTGACAGCGGGGCCGGGTCGTGAGGTATATATTTCGTGGCCGTTGTGCGATGGGTCTGGACGGGGCCACGATGGGGGCATGTTACGTGGGACCGGCGAAGGCTCCATCAGAGGGATATTCCGTGGGCGTCGAGTCAGGGTGAAGTCTTGGACGGTCGACTCATCTGTGACTTGTTGAACGAAGTAGGGAATGGTGTAATGGTTGACATGCCTCCAGATCTTCTGGCGCTGATGTGGCAGCGACGATGCTGTGGGCAGCGTGACATCTGCCTTGCACACGATGAACATGATTTTACAACGACATGCTCTGTTCTCAGTAAATTGGGAACGCCTCGTCGACGAACACTGTGTGTAGTCGGTCGAGAAAAGCCAATTGGGTGCAGTCTCCGTGGTCAATGAGCTCTCGCAGACAGTGGTGTGTACCACAGCCAACCAAAAAGACAAGCTTATGTGCAAATGAGCCGCATCCAAACGTGGCAGCCCGAACGTGCCTTTCAGGTGGGACAAGCCCAACGTTGTTCCTGAGGCTACTGAAGTGCAGCCAATAGAGCGGTGCCGCAGTGCAAGAGGGCATACGAATTGAGCAGCCATTATCCCGCCTCGACGCTGGCCACGATGCTGATAAAGTCTCTGTTAGGACCAGCTGAAGACTTGTCCAGCCGGTAGCTGTAGAGAATCTCTGAAGTCTCTTGAACATGCAGAACTGGCTTAGTGCCGGCCACTTTTTTCCCGACCTTGCCGCCCGTCCTCCCGTGATGACATCCCGTTGCGTGAAACAAAGGAGCCCGGACAGACCTCCGTATAATTTTGCCGCATCCTCGAGACTCCAGCTGACATCCACGGACGTCAGGCGGCTCCATGCATCACAACAATCAGGCAACGCAACACGGGCAGAGACTCGACGTTGATCAACATGCCATAGTTTGTGGCATACTCTACCTCACACCAGGTCCAGCTGCGAAAAGAAAATCATTGCTCGGGAACAGCCCGCCTCTATCCCTCTTGTATACACATCGGGGCATCCCCTTCGCCCGTCTCCGCCCCACCCATCCGGCGCTCTCTCCCTCTTTCCTCCCGACCGCACGCAACGCCTACGCCTGCTTCCCTTGCCTCTCGGCCTCGAGCTCCCGCTCGGCCTGGCGGAAGTACTTGGCCGTGTCGACGCCGTGCTGGTTGTGGTTGACAAAGTTGAACCAGGGCAGCACGCCCATGAAGAGCGCCGAGTAGCGCGACTGCCGCGCCGCGACGCCCTGCATGTGCGGCGTCAGGCGGCTCTCGCCGTACAGCGGCTCGCCGGCCTTGACCTTGGCCACCATCTCGCGCATGTCGAGGTCGATCTCGCGGGCGTTCTCCGTGGCGCCGTAGAAGCGGACTGCGTTTTTCACTCGTCAGCAAGGCCATCGGGGGGAGCAGAGGATTCGGGAGGGAGGGGGGGGGCCGCACGGCTGGAGCGCTGGTAGAAGTAGAGGAAGCCGCCGGCCAGGCCGATGGCGCCGGCAAGGCGCAGGGCCGGGGCGAAACCGCCCTTTCCGACGTGCGAGGGCGCGAAGCGCTCGAGGGTGAGGAGGGCCGCGGGGGCGAAGGCGGCGGCTACGGCGCCGTGGGCGTAGTCGGAGGGACGGGCATAGCCAATGACGCGCTTGAAGTGCCTGCCGAGGGGTGGGTTCACATCAGTACTTGGGGGGGCCTGGGAGGGGAGGCCTGGGTGGTGGTCGGTGGAGGGTATTCTCACGGGTCGTTGTCGATGAGCTGGGAGGGTCAGAAGTATTAGCTTGACTGCAATTGGCGAGAGCCATTGGCGGACGGGGACGCACCGGGTAGTCGCTCGGGACGGGCTTTGAGGGGATAAAGGTGGTCTGCTGCGTGTTCGACATGGTTGCGGTCGCCGGTTCGCCTGGGTGATGCCTCTAGAGCGACCTTGGATCGTTGGATTGACGAAGTTGAGATGTGCTTCACAGAGGCACGACGTTGAAGATGCAGAGCCTGCCTGAGGCAGAAGGCAGGCAGGCCGGCGCTAGCGCTCCTCGGTACGTACCGCCAATTGAGGTGGGGTGGGGCTGCTGCTGCTGCTGCCACTGCAGGTGCAGTCGGCACCAGGCGCCAGACGCCAGGACGCGTCTCTCCAAATCAATTAAGCAGGGCGCGTCTGAACACCACGACCACAGGCGTCCAACCCACGAACTCAACAAACCCGACGATTTCCCTCCCAGCCCTGTCTGCACATCCCATCAGCACGAGCTCTAGAGATTCGGCAGCAGTTGAAAAACTCCCAGTCAACTGCCCACCATGGCCCCCGCCACGACATCACCCCCCCTCGACGACCTCGACAACTACAACATCTCCGACTTTGACGACCCATTCCGCTCCCCCAGCCCTCAGCCCCAGACCGCCCCCTCCCAGAAGCGCAAACCCGACGGCCTCGGCCTCGACGAGGAGGTCGACGTCGCCAAGCGCGCCCGCGTCCCCCGCGTCAAGCTCGACGACGCCCGCCTCCTCTCCGAAGACGGCATCCCCAAGCTGCGCAGGCGCGCCGCCGACCTGAAGCTCAAGGGCAAGGGCCACGAGGTACGCAGCAACATGATTGTGCTTGAGCGTCACGAAGACGAATCAATGAACGAAACGCTGACATTGCGTGCCCCGTAGTTCTCCGACGCCGCCCGCCTGCTCACCTTCTACCAGTTCTGGCTCGACGACCTCTTCCCGAAGGCCAAGTTCCTCGACGGCCTCGCCATGATCGAGAAGGCGGGCCACAAGCGCTCCCTGCAGAGCAAGAGGGTGGAGTGGATCGAGGAGGGGAAGCCGCGGTCCTCCGCGCTGGCGGACGAGCAGGACGACGCGCCGCCCGCGGAGGACGACGAGGAGGCACGGGCCGACGAGACGAGCACCAACGGAATGGCGGAGACATCTGCGGCGGGCTCGAGACCAAAGACGCCGGCCGCGGCGCAGGACGAAGACGATGTTCCGGATGAAGATGACCTGTACGGCGTGACGCCGGCGCGGCCGGCTGCCAAGGCCACGAGCGCACCGCGGGCAGCGGAACCGGATGACGATGATGACTTGGAGGCACTCATGGCGGAGGCCGAGGCGGAAACGGGACCGAGACGGGAACCTGAGCGGAAGGCAGCGCCAGTGGCCGACGAGTACGAAGATGACGAGGCAGCCATGGCTGAGATGGACGGGCTGTGGTGAGCGTGGTGAGCGTTGGAACGGAGTCATGGGTTCACTCCAGCATTTGTTCGACCACCACAGGATAGGCATGGCGTTTGGCGCTTCATGAATAGATGATTTGCTCTCACATGGGATAACTTTATTTGACTTGGAGGGTCAATGTGTCACGGTGCGTGGAACGTTCATGATTGTTGTCAAGTTCAATTCGTTATACTGATACAGGCCTGGGCCAAGTTTGACCACTCCTTAGGAGGCCGCCGTTTGCGCCGTGAACCATACAAATGCTCCCAGATTCTGTCTTGGCCCGTCGTCGATCATAAAATCAAATCAGCGGGAGCGTAATCGCTTCTCTCCACCGTCTACCAACGCATCGCCCTGCCTCTTGACAGGCGTGGTTGTCGAGTTATATAGGTTGGCTGGTGTGTGGGTGTTCATCTCGGGATGGGGGTTGGGTAGTATCCCTTGTCGGATCATCTTACGCTCTTCGACTCGGAGAGTCCAGAGGAGCGTGAGGAGTACCTCTTTAGAGGGCAACGCATCGCCGTTGAACCACGTCTGCGGCTCGCGGGAACTGTCGCGCGTCGCCGGCACTCCGACATCCGAACCCCCGACCCGATTCTCACAGCCCTCAGACACCAACCGCAATGCCTCCATCGTCGCATCCATAAGTGGACGCGCCAGATTGGGGCTGCAGGTTAGGATTTTCTGAAGAGACTTGAGTCTCAGGGTTAGGGGCGCGGCGGCCGTAGTCCGGGTTCGCTGCGCTGTTCTCCGCTGTTGCCGCGTCAGTGGCGGCGTTGTTGACCTCGTCGTTGAGGAACTCGTCGATGTCGAACGCGAAGGCGGATGCGAACGCGGACGAGTCACCAGCCATAATATCGTTGTCATAATCGACTGAGTTGGGGGAAGAGAGAAGCCCGCTTTCAAGGACATAGCGATCTGCATCAAAGGCCTCTGACACGCCGAAATGACCACCGAGGAAGTGATCATGAGCATCTGAAGCTGAAGGTACAAAGTCCAGGTTGGACGCAGGGAAGTCTGCGAGGCCACCCACGACTGCGGCATTTCCTCCGACCGACACGGCAGGTCGAACAACATCACTGCAGGACGTTGTGTCACGTCGGAGGAAAGAGCGGCAGGGGAGGGGGCGGCCATGGCATCTTCTTGCTGCGCGCCCGTCTCCTCCGTCTCGGCGACGGGGGAGAGGGCGGGGGAGAGAGAGGCGGGGTTGACGGTGGCGGCGGGCTTGGAGGCGGCCATCATGCCGTCGACGAGGGACGGCTCGGCGTCGGCCGCGGAGGGCCGGCGAGCGTCTTGGGAACCGAACAGCTCGGGGGAGAGGGTGACCGAGTTGCTGGCATGGAAGGAGTCGAAGGGGGAAGAGGAGCGGGCGACGGCGCCGGACCCACGGCGGAACTTGGTGAGCTCCTCCATCAACCTGGCGTTGGCCTGTTGCGCGTGGTTGAGGGCCGTCTCGAGCTCCTTGTTCTTCATCTCGAGGGCCTCGACCTCGAGCCTCTTGCGTTCCCTGGAGGACTGGGCAGCGCGGCGGTTGCGGAGAACACGCTCGACACGACGCTGCTCCTTCTCATCCTCGGTCTTGGCTCGTTTCCTTGGGGTTTGTTAGTGGGATTTCATCGGGGGGGCGACAGGCTGCGGTGACGTACCTTGGGGGCAGGTTGGTCTTGGGCTCTGGGAGGACTTGGCCCCACGACTTGCGCTTCTTGGAGCCCTTCTTGTCACCGGCGGAGGCCTCGTTGGGAGGCATGTCCAGGTCGGCGATGGAGACGTCCTCGGCAGAGCCGGGGCTCATCATGTCGCAAGGGTCGAGGGTGTTGGGGGAGGCGGACTCGGGGAAGAGTGACGGGTACATGTCGCCTGGCGTCGAGACGAAGGACTCGGCTGGCGAGTCCTCGAACTTGATCATTGGTGTGGTGGTCTGTTCCCAAGACTCCATGGTGGACGGCTTTGTGTGTGGTTGTGAAAGTCTGGATGGTGTGTTTGCGGGGGATGTCATGTGCAAGGCCGAAGCGAATCGGTTGCTGCGAGATTCCCTTAGACTTGGTGGGTGGTGTGTGTCGTGAGTTGTTGCAGGCTTTGGGTTTGTCCTGCTAGTACTGGGGGGGATGCCGTCCGAACCTCGCAATACAAATAAGGGCTAGATCTGGCTGCCTAGATCGACCACATGGTGGACGAGGGACTCGATGAATGAGTCAGCCAGTAGAATGAGTCAACGATGGAGAAAGTGTGAGCTAGTGGTCAAGGCAGTCGTGTGAAGGAAAGAGGACACGGTGGTCGGTTGTCTCGTCAGGTGGTTCGGGGGCGACTTGGGAAAAGGGCGATGTGGCCTCTTTATGATCGAGGCCACGTTTGGATCAAGGGGGAGGGGGAGCAAGGGGCGGGTCCCCTGGGAGGGAGTGTCTGCCTGAGGCATTCGCTCGGCGGACGGAAGCTCTGGCCCAGGAGGCCGCAAGGGTGGTGGTCTGTGTCTGGGGGCCGTGGCAGCAGCAGCAGCCGTGGCAGGAGGCAGGCAGAAGGCAGGCGGCAGGGGTGGTGGAAGAGGTTCCCTTCGCCTCCGGGAAGGGGCCGCCACCGGCGGAGCAGGGTCGAGGCTGGGGGCTGGCTGCAGGGGGGCGGAGTCCCCTGTGGTCGTGCCGGTGGTAGAGCGTCGGTGTGGGCCAATGGGGTGGTCGGATCTGCCCTCGCGGAAGGTGACTCGCAACGGCCAAATGGGAATCCACGGACACGGGCCAAAAGGGACAAAACAGCCCCACGGGCCAGAAACACCTTCTGTAATCAGCACCAAACTCGCCCCCCCAGGGCCCGCACCTGCCACAGGAGCCCAGGCCCCTGAGCCCCCTGAAAGACGAGAGCCAGCGCGAGCACGGAGCGCCAGGGCACCCCCCTCCGGCGACTCGATCCATCTCACCAGCCCCTCAAACGCGATCACCTCATGGATGATCTCCAGGGTCTTCACGTGCGAGATTGACTCGCAATCTGACGAAGCTCCTGGTGATTTGGGCGAAATAACGTGAGAGCCCGCATCACCTCATCGCCTTCGTATCAGTGGATATCTTTGCTTCTCTCTGTGCTCAGAGGCCCGGAAGCCACCAACATTCGGGCAACAAGGCCGCTTATTACGCCAGAGCGGGTACCGAGTGCGCCAGTGGCTCCAGGTGCAGTTGGCGCTGGCGCTGGCGCTGATGGTGCTGAAAGCGCTGCGCGTCAGCCATGACCTCAGCCATGCTCAGCCGTCGGTGCAGTCAGCCAAGCAGCGAGGTTTCCAAAGGATTCCACCCATTCTCACAGACAGACAAGGCAGACAGACGAACGAACAACGCACGACACGCACGCTGATCGCCCATCCATCCACTAGGTTTAAAAAAGGAACTGACATGGCGGCCTTCATGCGTCCGTCCCGCACGCTCTAGACCCGCGCGAACGTTGTCCGTTTCACCAGACTGAGACCGTGTGTGAGCGAGCTGACTCTCGACATGCCATGCCGTCCGTCCCCCTCGCTACCGTCCCCTCGCTACACACAAAGGTACGACCGACGATCCGAAGACGAGCAACCCCTTTTCGCCCCATCTACCTCGAACTCTATTGAGATTCGGAATATCAACCGTCGAGCGATGAACCATGCATTCGTTCTGTTAATTGATCTAGCAGGACCTTTGTCTCTATCGCTATTGAGCACGCCAGAGATTCGTCTCCGAGGCCCCCGACACGGCCGTCAATAGCTCCGAGAGGCCCCCATCGAAGTGGCGGCGCCCCTATCTTTGTGTCGGTCGTGTTTCTATTTAGGCACGAATACGGAATACAGCCCGGTGGAGCGCGCGGGCTGCACCATCGCGCCGTCGTATCTGGGGCGGGTCTCTCTCTCGCTCTCTCTTTCTCGAGTGTGATCGTGGTAATCCACCGATACCACGACATCTTACGCAATCTGCCCCGTTCCCGTTTCCATTCGCGTCCACCTAAACTCAAGACACTCTCACACACACACACACATACGCAACTATCAGCGTACCAGCGCCCGGCCGTTACCCTGGCCGCGCATGGACTGACGGATGGACGGACGGACGGGCGGCATGGCATCTTGGGGCGCTTCCCTCCCGATCGACCCGGTGTCAAGGCCCGCTATGACATGTTTCCTGGAATGTTCGACGGCCGACACATCCAGATGATGCACCCCGATGGAAACTCTGGAGCCGCCATGCTTTCGACCTGGCCGTGATCTTTTGGTTCCCTTCCGCTCCTTTTGCTCCTCGTACTGCACCGTGACGCAGCTCGGAGGATCCGCCGGCTCCTCCGCGCGACGCAAGTAACCCACCGCCTCCCTCGTACAGCCCGGTTACATGCCACCAAGTGGTCCCCTTCCCCCCCTGAACTCGAGCCAAGCCGCCGTCGTCCTTCCCCAACGATCCATTCGCGTCCATCCCTTCCACAGGCTCTCGCCAGTGAGCTGACGACATGAGGATCTGGCGTGCATCTCTCTCTTCAAGGTTTCCCGCTGGCGTTACAGCTAAGAGAGATCGGTTTCCACCTGGTGAAGTCATGTACCTGAAGTCTGACCAAGGGCCAGCCCTGCATAGTGATGTCTGACAGCGATCAAAGTACCTCGAGGTAGTGGAGAGCCTGGACAGTGCACAATCAACTCAGAGGACTTGCCCGCAGCCCGGTGTACTGAGGAGGAATGCCTCATCTGCGCTGCCGCCAAAGGACTTGCCAAGAGGGAAGGAAACATCAGCGCCGTGATACGTTTACTTGTGGTCGCATCATTTCCACGGACCGCAACGCCTCCCCGGCGTTGCATTGCCCCCGACGGAGGCCACATGCAGCCGCGCGGGAACCCAGCAGAATGCAACATGGACACGGCTTCGATTTGCGGAACTGACGGGCCAAGGGATGTGACGAGGCCGGGTGAGGTAGAAGACTGGATATATACCCATATATGATGCTTTGATATATGGTACCCTGCACCAACACAATCGGGACAAGATCACGGCAGTGTTTATATGGCCAGGACTCTCCTTCCCTTCGAATGGACGTGTGAGTTTTGCTACCTACAACATCAAGACGTCCCTACACCGTTCAGCTCGGTCGATCTCATAGCATCTCGACCGCCCCAGGGAAACATCGAGTTGTAGCGCCTGATATCCCGATACGACGTTTGTGTGTAATTACTATCGCGGGCAAACGTTAGCCTGAACCGTCTACGAACAGGATGTGCCGCTCACAATGAACTCTGAGCGATGTCGACCTGGAAGACTTCCAAGTCAACATCCCGAGATAGAGGTTTTGGAGAGACATTCTTGTTCGCGTCGAGTAAAATCCATTGCTTCCCTGACCCCTCAATGCCTACCGGCGTGTACAAGTAATCGTCTTCCCACGAATACTTCCGGTTGAACGTCCGTAGCATAAAGTCGTTTGCCAGTGTGAGGGAGCGGGCGAGAGGTTCGCCGGGGATCTGATCGACCCGGACCCTGAAGCAGTACCTCGTAGAACGGCCGACCTGTTCCCTCGCTGGTTTACTTGTATTCAGAGCAGCGTCGCGGATTGTCGACTCCATGGTGAAGTAGGTGCTGTGGAGTCGAGAGCCTCGACCGGGAGGTGTGATGGTGGACAAGGAGTCCTATGCACAGGCGCCAACCATGCAGCCTCAGGCAGATAGCCACCGACCATTTACTGTGCTTCTACTAACCAGGCACCTAGTTAACCACTAATTAAAGACCTACGAACATCCCCCGCTTCTTGCTCACGGCGTCAGCTCGACACCCCCCTCGATCTTTGTGGTTTGCCCATCTCATCAAGCTCAGCTACCTAGGTGAGAGCAGGCGTTTCGTCCTTCCGAGGCATTCGAGGGTAACCTTCTCATCACGACGCATTTAGCCGCCTTACTGTTTTAGTGCTACCGTCGAGACAAAAAGCAATGTGTGACGACCAGTTTTACAAGTTTGACTGCGGATGCGATCGAGCATACGACATATCATGGTGTCGGGACGCCGTGGCTGCCGGGCAATGCTGCCCTTCATCGCAGCGAGGGCGCGCTCAGCAGCGTGGTGAGAAGAAGTCTGGGAAGTGTGATGTCTGTGCGGGGGCATCACCGGCATCGTCGACGTCGTCGGGACACTGGTGGCTTCTGCAATCAGCATCTCGGGCTTGAATTGGCGCTACTGTCGTGGAAGTCCTGTAGCACGATTACGCCTCCTCGCGGTGGGCTGGACAGAGCCAGGTCGCTGACGGGAGTTATTTTCGTAGAACTGACGTTCTCGAAAGGAAGTCTGGTCCATGTACACTGTTCCGAGACCCGGGTGTTCACACAGTATGTTACATGGTCTGTACGCGCAAACCTCGCTGAGGTAGACACGGATTCGCTCCTATTTTCGTACCCTGGGACTGAACCATTTTTTTGGGGTCCTCTGGCTGCATCCGGCGGGCGGTGCGTGGGACGAATTTAGAGACTTTTCGCTCTCTCGGCCTATCGCCACCCATCCACCATCATGCCCGCCCGGCGTCTGGTCTGCCGATCGAGGACATGTTCATGATCGGGCTCCCAAGGAGTCTGAAGTCCTGAGAGCACACTGCAAAGGGATGCAGGGTGGATGGATGGTGGGTGGGCTCCGGCGGACCATCTCATTCCATCCTTGCTCATCCCTTCTCCCTCTCTTTTTTTTTTTCTTTCCACCAACTTCCCCTTCCTTCCCCTCATTCCCCTTGCGGCAGGGCGGCCGCTGCAAGTGCAGTGAAGTGCAGAGGGCGGTGCGTCTCGGCCACTGCAAGGTGTGAGTGGAGGGCATCAAGGGGACGACAAGGGAGGGCGAAGGGGGACAGGGGAGTAAGGTAGGGAGGGAGGGGGAGCCTCATCTTCCGTCTTCCGTCCCCGCATTCCCCGCGAAGGGAAGGGAACCGAGCCGAAAGTGATGCCCCCCAATGTGGGAGGATGCGGTTCTGCCTTTTACCACCATCCATGGCGGCGCTGGATTAATCAGGTTAGCGCCCTCGCCGCTCTTGCTCAGGCTCGGCTCAGCCATGCCTGGTCATTATCGGAATATGAACTCCTCGAGCTCTTTGTATGCCTTTTCTATGCCGTCGTTGACAACAATGAAGTCATGGAGCCCGGGTGTTGCATTTGCGTAGTCTAACTCTGTCTTCGCCCGTGCCATGCGTCTTTGTATGTCCTCCTCCGTCTCGGAGCCACGGCTCCGAAGACGTTTCTCAAGCTCGTCGAGACTGGGAGGTTTGACGAAGACGTAGCGAGCGACAGGAGTCTCAGGACTTTCCTTCAGCTGCTTGATACCATCCAGGTCGATGTCGAGCAAAGTAATGGTCCCTTCAACCAGGCTCTTGGCTGCTTGATCCATTACAGCTCGCTTGCTGGTGCCGTACATCGAACCGCTGAATGTTGTGTGTTCTACGAACTCGTTCTGCACGACAAGAGCAGCAAACTGTGAAACCGAGACGAAGAAGTAGTTCACGCCATCGACTTCACCTGGCCGGGGGCTCCTTGTGGTGTGTGAGACCGTAAGCGTAAACATTCCGGGGTGCGTGTCCTGTAGCATCTGGATAAGGGTTCCTTTGCCCACGCCCGATGGACCGGAGATAACTACAAGCTGGCCTGGCTGCATAGCTGCCTGTAGTGACCGAAGAAAGAGGATAAGGCTGGAGGATATGGTGCTCGAGTGCCCTGTGATATGCTGAATACGGTTTCACAATCGCTACCGTACGGCAAGGCGAGATTGAGTGCAGGCAGCGAGATGAAATCGGGATAGGTTGGGAATTGCTACAGGTCCGATAAAGGCTTGTGTTAGGCACGACGGTGGTGCTGGTGCAGGAAGTGAAATTGCAAATTGAAGTCTACTGGCGACACAACCACAGGACTGGCGAGGCGGCTCGAAAATTCTGGTCCATGCTGACTCAAAACTTAAACCAATGGTACCTTGATATCTCAATTCAAACATGCGAAAAATGCACTAGAAGCTGGTGAGATGAAAGTCGAGTTATTGTATGATTCGCCGTGTTCTTTATCTAGCGCACCCGGATGGTAAGTCGCTGTCAAAGGCCAACGCCATGGCGCCTAGTTACGCAAGTCAGCCGACTCGGGGGCTGCTCAGTCTTGCTCAAGACTAAAAGCAGCGAGGCTCCAGCCCGCATCCAGCTCAGATGGGGCTCGGTCAAACCCATCTATGCGGGTCAATAGAGGGCGACGGGAAATCACTATCTCTCCCTCCGCGCAGCCCCTCAACCCCTTCGGCTCGGCAAATGAGCCACCCTTCTCCGCACGCGATGTGATACGACACCGCACCTCGATAGTAGCCAGGGGACGTGGCCCTGAATGCCACCCCGGGAGGCTCTTCCCGTGCCTCGCGAGACCACCACCAGATGAACCGCCCCTGCTGCCTCCGCGAACTAGCCCTGCCTCGCCACGGAGCGGAGCGAAACGCGGGGGAGCCAGAAGCCATTCAGGAACGGACAGCCACGTGAGGGCCCACGATCCCCTCTTCCCCCTCTTCGACGGACATGTCTGCCGACGCGAGCTGCCCAACGGCTTGGCCTGCTCTCCGCTTGGTCCACTGCCGGGGCCAAAGCTGCGATAGCCACATCAAGGTTGACCGTCGCGGGGGCACGTGAAAGCTGTTCGCCAGACTGATAGGCTATGTGGTGTTATATTACCGCACAGATGACCCGATGACACTCCGCCTTCGCCGGACCGTCACCGAACGACGGGATCATAGTTGCCGTTCCGCCCCTTGACGATGCCCTCGATCTCCGAGGTCACCCACCCCCCGTAAAAGTCCCCCGGCTGCGCCTCCACCAGCTCGCCGTCGACGAAGCAGTCCCACGGCCCCGCGTAGAGCGACAGGTACCCCCTGATGGCCTCGAACCCCCGCGTCGGACTGTCGTAGGACCAGATGCGGTTCGAGACGGCCTCGCCGGAGCCCGGCGCCGTGACGGCGTAGTAGGTCGCCGCGCCCTTCCACTCGCAGTAGGTGCTCCTGCGCGTCTTGGCGAGGTCGATCTTCATCGAGTCGGGGGGCAGGTAGTACGCTGTGATGTTGTTAGAGCGCCTCCATCGTTCTCCTCTGCTTCATGGTGTGAGGGGAACAGGGGGACGAACTGGGCGGGTGGTGCGTCTCGAGAACCCAGTATGCGTCCTTCGTCTCGGCAATCACGGAGCCCTTCCACTTGACCTGGATGTGGCGCGAGATCTTCTCTAGGAGCGGCGGCCGCGGGAAGGACTGGACGTTAAGCTTGGCTCGGGCTGCCATGGCTAGAATTGTAAGTCTATATTACTGACAAGACCGTTGGGTGTTATGTGAAGTTGTTGGGCCAATGTCAGGATTCAAACATATACTGGTCACTGTGTTGCAATGATCGCAATCAAGCTTGCTCGCATAGAATCAGTAGACGACGTATACCCCGTAATAATATGCGCTTGAATATCCATGAGATCATGACATGAGGCTCTGAGCAGATGTCTCGTGACTAAATGGACCGCAGAGCGGAAGGGACTTGTCCTGCACAGACGGACCCAAGTCCGTGGCTGACTGTGGCACACTGCGTCATACCGTGGCTGGCAGTTTTGGCGGGGTCCAACGGCCTGCCAGACCGGCACCGACCGGCGCAGACTGTCGCCAGCTGAGACTGTGCTCCGCCCCCGCGAGGCTCCCGCCTGTCATGTGGTGCGAGGACCGGCCGACGAGGCCAAGACTCCGACGACTACTCTTTCTATCAACGTAGACCTCCAACTATTCATCGCCACCTCGATTTGACTACCTCCCTGGAAGCCTCCGCAACACCTCGACACCGCGCATCGAGTCGAATTTGACGAAAAACACAACCACCACCCCTACGCACCGAGCGCAGTCAACTTGTCCCGCACTTCCCCGCCATACCGACCACACGAACGCCCATCATGAGCAACAGACAGCTCGGTCGCGACATGCAGGTCGAGTTCCAGGCCAGGGTACGTCCGCTCCATCCGGCTCCGTCGAGCTGAACCACCGCCCGACACCCGCTGACGCTGCGCCCTCCCAGTTCCAAGCGAAGCAGGCCAGGCGGGAGGCCCAGAAGGCCGCCAAGCAGGACCCCATCCTGAAGAAGCAGATCCAGGACGTACGTGCCCCGACATCCTCACGCCCCCGACACAGATGATCAAAGGCGAGACCGCTGACGCGCGCGCCCACAGCTCCTCAAGAACGGCGAGACCACAAAGGCCTACCAGAAGGCCAAGATGCTGCTCTCGAAGCAGGCCCTCGCCCAGCAGATGGACCAGATGGCCGACATGGCCGAGCTCTCGGCCGCCCAGATCCAGGCGAACAACTCGATGAACCGCATGACGCACATGATGGGCCAGTCCTCGCGGACCATGTCCGTCGCGCAGAAGAGCATGAACCCGGAGAAGGTGCGCGCCCCTCTCTGCAGCCCTGCGCTTTCCCCCGACCCGCGCGAACCCCCGCTAACGCAGATAGACCCTTGTCACCCTCGAGCAGTTCAAGCAGCAGAACGAGGAGTACGCCATGTCCAACGGCATCTACCAGGACGCCATCACCCAGTCCACCAGCACCCAGGTCTCCGAGGACGCCGTCCACGAGCTCCTCGGCAAGCTCGCCGACGACGCCGGCGTCCAGCTCAGCCAGCAGCTCGACAGCGCCACGCCCGCCAAGGAGGAGCCCGCGCGCGAGGCCAGCGAGCCCACCGCCGAGGAGGAGGACGCCCTCCAGCAGAGGCTGCGCGCCCTGCGGGCTTAGAGCGGGGGAATGCCGAACGGGGGCGAGCTTCCACACCGGTCGGGCGAGAGACTGCTTTTTTCATTGCTGGCGTTATACTCGGGACACGGGGAACGATGGACTGCACGGATGTCGCGGCGGGGAGCTTTCCTATCGCTAATATCGAACTGCGCTTGGCTTGATCGGAGACGCACCTTCTTTTTCCAGGGGCAAGAGACGAGAAAATGCATACACGTATGAGTTTCGAGCGAACACATCCACGGTTTTTGCGACGGTAGACGGAACAAAATCTTTAAACATTCATGTTTCTCATCTCCACAGCCGTCACAGTCTTCAAAAAGGTGGTCAAGACCCGACGCCAAACAGGGTTCGCCCCGTCTACATGTACAAACTCGCCACGGCCGTAATGTCCCGCTTGATCATCTCCTGCGCGGCCTGCATCTTCTGGTACAGCTCCGGGTCGCCGATGATGCGCGCGGCGTTTTTGACCTCCCGGCACGTCTCGTCCAGCCGCGTGATGGTGCGCACGATTGTGCCCTCGAGCACGTCCGTCAGGTCCGTGATGTTCTTGAAGCTCATGCCGCGGGCCCACTCGTAGACGACCTCCATTAGGCCGAAGCGCGGGCGCGAGGTAAAGTCGTTCGAGTCGTCCGCCGACTGGATGACCTGGTGGATGGTCTGGACGTTGTTGATCTTCTCGCTGATGTCGATGATGGTCTGCTTGCCGCGCTCCAGGTTGCCCGTCAGCGTCGGCTCGTTTTCCGTCTTCTCCTGGAACACGAACGCCGACAGCAGCGCGGCGATCTCGGCCGGCTCGTAGTCCGCGAGCACGTTGTCGAGGATGAGCTCCGTGAGCACCAGCTCGTCGCCCGAGTGAATCTCGCACGCCACCTTGCCCTTCAGCAGGATGCGCGCGCTGTCGTCGATGAACTGCAGCTCCTTGAGCACGAGCACGCGCTGCTCGTAGTCGGGGAGCAGCTGGAGGTTCTGGTTCGAGAGCGACAGCTGCAGCTGCGCGATGTGGTCCTTGACGAGCCACTGGTCGTGGCACATGGCGAACTGGCTGCGTGTTAGCCCGGTGTCTTTCGAAGAGGCGGGAGGGGGGTGGAGGCATGACATGACTTACGTGCTTGACAAAGTCCTGGCATTCGAGCGCGGGCGAGTGCGAGGCGATGCGGACGGCCTCCTGGCGCTTCTCCATGACTTCCTGCAGCGCGAGGTTCCTGATCTTGGCGAGGTCGACCTCGTCCCAGAGATCATCCCATGCCCTGCAGAGCGCGTGCAGCCTGACCTTGGCCTTCTGGTATTCTTCACCACCCTGGAAGATGTCGGGCACGATGCCCTTGGTGGTGTAGCGGGTGAGGCATTCCACATCAGCGATCGGGACGTGCAGGGTCTTAACCTGCACCTGCTTCTTGTGCTGCGGAAGGGGCGTCAAGTACTTGCGGAACGCTGGGATGAAGGGCAGCAAATCTGTAGAGTCTCGGGTCTCCCTGAGCGTCCGGAGCTCGCAGACGTGAAGCGTGGCGCCGCTCGTGGAGCCCTTGACGCTGGCGCCGTCCGACAGGAGGATGCCCGGGGTCCGAACACCGTCCTTGTTGTAGACGATGAGGCGGGCCTGGCTGAACATCTTGCGGCCGATGGGCAGCTTCAGCAGGGCCGAGTAAAGGTTGGTGGTGAGCTCCTTGTAGTCCTGTGCTGCCTGGTGACACTCGTCCATGGTCTTGTCCTTGTCGCAAGTTTCACAGGAGTCGCGCTTGATCTTAGCCAAGTCCGCCTCGGAGATCTTGACTGCCTTTTCGTGCTCGGGGAGCAGCTGCTGAGTGGCGTGCTCTGAGAAACTTCGCTTAATCATCTCCTCGATCTTGAGGGCCTCTACTCGCAGCAGGTTGAGAATCATGTTGTAGGTCAAGCGGAACTGGGACCGCAGTTTCGAAGCCTCTCCGAGTATCATCTTCTGCAGGTCGACCACGGGGGGCACCTCGTCGGACGTGCCCGGAGGCACAATGATGACGGAACCAACAGGGTCGAGACCTCGTCGTCCGGCTCGGCCGGCCATCTGTGTGTACTCGCCGGGCAGGAGGTTGCGGAAGGAGTGTCCGTCGTGCTTGCGGAAACCGGAGAACACGACCGTTCGCGTGGGCAAGTTGAGGCCCATGGCGAACGTCTCGGTGGCAAAGAGAACCTTGACCAGGGTCTGCGCGAAGAGAATCTCTACCACCTCCTTGACAATGGGCAGGAGACCGCCGTGGTGGACAGCGATACCTCGTGACAGGAGCTCTCTCAGCCTGACGATCTGCGGTAATTGGCGATCCTCGGGCTTCAGCCGAGCAACTGACTTTTCAATGGTCATGTGAATGGCGCTCTTCTCGGATGCCGTGCAGAAGTCCTGGTTGCTGAGCGCATCCGCATTCTGCTCGCACCGCTTCTTCGAGAAGACGAAGATGCACGCGGGCAGCAGGGTGTTCTTCTTGAGGAACTGGACAAGGTGAACCCAGATGTTCTTGTCCTGCGCCGCAGACGCGAACCCGGACCGCCCGCCCCGGCCCATGTGTCCGGGCGCGTGGCTCGCCCGGGGGGGCCCGCCGCGTCCCCTTTGCTGACCCCCGCCGCCGCCTCGCTGGCCTCCACCGCCCCTCTGGCCGCCGCGTTGAGGCCCGCCTCGCTGGCCGCCCCTCTGACCGCCTCTCGGCGGCGCACCGCCGCGAGCACTGCCGTTGGCCTCGATCTGCTTGGGCTTGTCCTTGCCCTGCATGGCCGCGTTGGCGTCCTTCCAGCCCTTCTCGCTGAACTTCTTGTCGGCCGTGACAATCTTGTGTATGTCTTTGCCGGCCCACAGGTAGTGCTCCAGAGGTACCGGTCGTTTCGGCGTCGAGATGACGTAGATGTCCTTCTGCTTCGTCCGTCCCACCCACGAGGCAAACTCGTGCGTGTTGGGCACCGTGGCGGACAGCAAGATGAGAGAAACGTGCTCGGGAAGCATGATGATGACCTCCTCCCACACAACACCACGTTCCAGGTCATTGACGTAGTGGACCTCGTCGAAGATGACAAACTCGACATCGCGGATCAGGTCGGCGCCCCTGTACAGCATGGACCGGAGAATCTCGGTGGTCATGATGAGACAGCTGGCTTCCGGGTTGATCTGGACGTCACCGGTGAGAATGCCGACCTCGTCAAATTCCTGACGGAAGTCGCGGAACTTCTGGTTGCTCAGGGCCTTGATGGGCGAGGTGTAGATGGCCTTGGTCATGTGCCGGGCCGCCAGCGCGATGGCGTACTCGGCCACGACCGTCTTGCCCGCCGAGGTGTGCGCCGCGACGAAGACCGAGTCACCGTTCTCGAGGTGGTAGATAGCTTCCTTCTGGAACGTGTCGAGCTCGAAGGGCCAGTCCCGCGCCATGTCCGGCACGAGCTCTCTAAAGTTGGTGATGTCCCTGTTGATGTCGACCATGTGCGCCCACTCGCGGCCGGCCTTCCTGGCGCTCGACGCGGCGAGCGTGCCATGGGGCTCGAGGGCGGGGAACTCGACCGGCAGGATGGCGTCGATGTCCTCGCCGTCGTCCTCGTCGGGGGTATCGGCCTCGGCTCCGTTCGCCTGGGCGCCGGCCTCTTCGCCGTCCGCGTCCGGCGCCTGCTCGGGCTCCTGGTCCAGCTCCCGCTCGACGGCCTCGGCCTCGTCCTGGTCGTTCTTCTTGCTCGAGAAGTTGATGCCGCGGCTGAGGCCGGGGGCGACCTCGAGCAGGCCGCCCTCAGCGCCGAGCTTGATGACCCGCTCGAGCTTGTTCGAGGACCCGCCGTCGACGCCGCTGCTCCTGTGCAGCTGGTCCTCGAGGGCGGCGGCGGACTCCACGCCCTCAAGGCCGCCGGGCGCAAAGGGGAAGAAGCCGGCGGCACCGCGCACAAACTCGGCCCTGCTGGCGGGCTTGCGGGAGAACGAGGTCGAGTTCTTGGCCGTGGCGCTGTTGGCGGGGACAGTGACGTTCCTGTAGCCGGTGACCCTGCCCTCGAGGCCGTGACGCTGGAAGCGGGTGACGGTGCGCGTCTGGGGCGGGGCGAGCCTGAAGAGCTCCGTATAGTCGACTGGGCAGTCCCAGCGCCTGGGTGCGTGTCAGCGGGGGCGGGGATCACATATTGTCTCGAGACGGATTTGGCTGGGTTGCCTTACTGCTGAAGCCGGTTGAGCCAGTCGTTGGAGAATGAGGTGGACGGCGAGAGAAAGTCCTTCTCGAGGCTGTCCTTGAGCTCTGACGAGTTTTGCCTCACACGTTTGCGGGGGCGCTGCTCGAACAGAATGTCGTCAATATTGGCTTGTTTCTCGTCGAGGCGGAGGCCTCGTATGGCCTCTGCCAGGTTGGTCGTCATGGTGGGCGAGCGTCCCAGGCTTGAAGATGCTGGTAGGGGCTCGGCTCCTTGACGGTGGATGATGGATGTGTGCTGTGTCAGAGGTGTCAACTGGTGGTGAGGTCGTGAGGCATGAGCCGCAGATGGAGCCTGCCTGAGATGTGATGGATGAGGTGGTGGTGCCCTGATCCAATGACGTGGTGTCGCTTCCGCTGCAGTGATTCACCAGTGAGCGGCCAGTGGGCGCGGGTGCCTGGACGCGCTAAACCCCACTGTAGCTGCCTCGCTTAGGTGTGCTTCCCTAGGTGCCCAAGGTAGAGGTAGAGGGGAGGAGGGAGCTGTATAGCCTGATGCCGTCTCGACACCCGTCTCTACAGATGTTGCAAGCCCCTCCGCCCCTCCGGATGACGCTGTATTTTGAGCTGCTCGAAAATTGCTGGGCATCATTTTGGCTCTCTTGTGACTCGAATATAGTCTCAGGTCCACTGGAATCGTGGTCACACATCACAGCATCAAGACAGAAAAAGGCAGATCATGAGCAAAATCGTAGCAAAGCCATCTCTCTGATAGACTCAAAGCAAAGGACTGCAGGTCACTTCCCCGCTGCGTGGAGGCCCGGGCCATTCCGAGGGTATGGGATGTGAGTGTATATGACAATGCAGCATACAAGTACAATTTCCGCCCGAGTCTAACGGTGCGTCAACGGCCCATTATCGAAAAGAGGTTGCTGTTCGGCCGGCTAGAGCCTGTTCCGAAAAAACCCCAACAAGCCAGCACTTCTTCTTCGTTCGAAGCCTCGCCTCCTCTCGTCCACTCTTCAGCCTCCAACCCTCGACTCTATCGTTCCTTACAACCGCAGCATCTTGGCAATGTACTCCTCGATCAGGGGCTCGGTGGGGAAGGACATCTCCTCGAGGCCCTGGGCGTAGGGCGTGGGCACCTCGGCGCCGGTGACGCGCTGGGCCGGGGCGTGGAGGTAGTCAAAGGCGTACTCCATGGTGAGGGCGAGGATCTCGGAGCCGACGCCGAAGGCCGGGTAGCCCGACTCGACGCACAGCAGGCGGCCCGTCTTCTTGACCGACTTGACGATCGACTCAATGTCGAGGGGCTTGACGGAGCGCAGGTTGATGACCTCGCACTCGACGCCGTACTTCTTCTTGATGTTCTCGGCGGCGACGAGCGACTGGCCGACGCAGCGGGACAGCGTGACGATGGTCAGGTCCGAGCCGGCGCGCTCAATCTTGGCCTTGCCGAAGGGGATGACAAAGTCGTCCTTCTGCGCGGCCTCGGACATGGCGAACGTCTGGCCGTACAGCAGCTCGTTCTCGAGCACCACGACCGGGTTGGGGTCGCGGATGGCCGCCTTCATCAGGCCCTTGGCGTCCTCGGCGCTCCAGGGGGAGACGACCTTGAGGCCCGGGATGCTGCCGTACCACGCCGAGTAGTCCTGGGAGTGCTGGGCGCCGACGCCGGCGGCGAAGCCGTTGGGGCCGCGGAAGGTGATGTTGCAGGGCTGGATGCCGCCCGACATGTAGAGCGTCTTGGCCGCCGAGTTGACAATCTGGTCAATGGCCTGCATGGCGAAGTTGAAGGTCATGAACTCGCACTAGAACAGGGGAGCAGAGTCAGCGACGGAGAAACTCAAGTGCGCGGTTCGCCGGGCGGCGTGTCGGGTCCGCCGTCGTGCGAGGGCACGCAGGCGACGACCCGACACCGCGCCAATTCTTCCGGGAAGGGTTGTTCTCGTTGCTTACCACGGGGTGCAGGCCGCTGAGGGCGGCACCGACGGCGAGGCCGGTGAAGCCAGACTCCGTGATCGGCGTGTCGATGACCCTCTTCTCGCCGAAGCGATCCAGCAGACCCTTGGTGACCTTGTACGCGCCATTGTACTGTGCGACCTCCTCTCCGAGGACGAAGACCTTCTCGTTGGACTCGAGCTCCTCGGCGAGGGCCTCGTTGATGGCCTCGCGGACGGTGTAGTCCTTGGTGCCCTTGGCGTCGGCGTACGTCCTCGTCTGGGCGGCGAAGGCGGGGAATCGGGCGGCGGCAGAGAGCTGGAAGGCAGCAGGGCGGAGGGCGGTGGCCCTCGTCGAGGCAGCCAGGCGGGTGGCGGGACGGAGAAGTCGGGACATTGCGAATCGAGCTTCCGGGAAGAAGTGTGTGTGTTGACTTTTAGCGGCGGCCGCGGAGGCTCGAGGAGAATGGGCAAACACCGGAAAGGGTGGAAGCGAGGAAAGGGGGGGGGAGGTAGAGATGGGAAGGAGAAGATGGGGATGCGAAGATGGAAAATGGAAGCCCCAGGAAGTGGAACACAAATTCACCGGCCGACGACGAGAGGATGAAGGTCCGAATGGGGGCGGGAAGGGTAGAGAGAGGTGCGAGCGAGAATGGAGCTGTCGAGGGAATTTCGGAGGCGGTCGTTTCTCGCCAGCCCAGAGCGCGAGCAGCTTTTTTTGCTTAGCCTTCCCGGGTTGTCCCCAACTTTTTCGACGCAGCGACAGTCCCGTTGAATTGCAGCGGACCTCAGCACCTGCACGCACCAGCCCGCACCAGCTTCCAGCGCCTGGCCAGCGGTGCTGAGGTTCGTTGGGGGAGACAGGGAGACAGGGGGTTAGTCGCGCTAGTCCCAAGGCGGCAACGCGCCGTCCGATTCCCATCGCCTTATGTAAGGCGCGACGGGCAATCAAACCGTCGACACCCGTTTGTCTCCGATTGCGCCCGTCGTCTCCCGTCGCCTGTCCATGTCCGCTCACCACCGACTGGCCTGGTGGGGGGTGGGGGTCTCTCCCATTTATTTGTCTGGTTGCCCCTGAGTACGACATCAACAAAGTGCCTCACGCCTGCCTTGAGCAAATGCCAAAACACCACTACAGCGAGCATCATGCGGGACGGTACTGTTCAACCATGTATTGCCGAATCTATGATACAACGAAAAAATTAAATCCCATGCCCCTTCTGTCTGTGCAGATCGAAAAATGGGCCGGACGCAAATTACAACCGTGTAGTCAGTCCGTCGCTCGTCCTGCCCCCTCATGTCTAATGCCACTTGCTTTTATGCATCATCATCAAAACCATCCCCTGCCCCCGCCCCCTGGCGTCATGCCGGGACAGCTTAGTTCTCGGGCTTCTTGGCGACCATGAGGTACATGGGCGTGAACAGGTGCTTCTTGCCACCAGCCGCCAGGCAGTCGGCCGCCAGACCCAGGCTGTCGGCCGTCTTCTTGGTGCCCGCGGGCGCCAGCTTGATCGTCTCGAGGAAGCCGGCCGTGTTGTGGGCGATGAAGCGACCCCACTTGGTCATGCGCGCAATCGTGAAGAAGTCGAACGCGTACTGGAGGTACGACAGGTCGCCGGCCATGGGCCACCACCACGGGTAGTCATCGTCACCCGCCGCGAGGTCCTCGTTCATGATCATCTCGAAGCCGGCCGCCTTCATGGCCGCCAGCGCCTCGTCCACCTTGCACATGTTGGCGATGCCGTCACCCTGCTCGATGCCGAGACGAATCTCGCGGTGCTCGAGGTTGTCATTGTCGTACTCGTCGGTCATCAGCCACTCGTACACGCCGAAGACACCACCGGGCTTCAAGACGCGGAAGATCTCGCTGTAGATGCCCTCCAGGGTGGGGGCGTGGACCGTGGCCTCAATGGCGTAGACGGCGTCGAACGAGTTGTCGGGGAAAGACATTTGCTGGAGAAACATGTTAGCCATTGCCTGGTGCGCAGAGGTGAACAGTCAACCTACCATGAAGTCGCCCTTGACAAAGTCGAGCTGGCCGGAGAGGCCCTCCTTGGCGGCGTAGTGGGTGGCACGATCGATCTGGTAGTCGTTGTTGTTCAGGCCGGTGATGTGGGCGCCGGTGAACTTGGCGATCTCACGGGCGGGGCCGCCGACACCGCATCCGACGTCGAGAACCTTCATGCCGCGCTTGATGTTGATGCAGTGGGCAAGGTAGTGCTCGTGACGGGCGATGGCCTGGTAGAAAGGCTCGCCCTTGGTGAAGCGGCAGAAGTGGAAGGACTGGCCCCAGCCGTACTCGTACAGGTCGGTCGCCAAGTTGTAGTAGCTGAAAAGGTACCATGGTTAGCCTGGTGTTCACCAAGAAAAACAAAAATTGAGGGCAGGGAACGACTTACTGTCTCGTCAGGGTAGCGTACTCGGCTTGACGGGCCTGTCCTGTCATTAGCATTCCGGTTTGCGCCTCAGGGGGTTCTGGGGTTCAGGTTCCGACGTACAGCCCTCTGCTCAGGAGTCTCGTCCTTGGCCGCCTGGTTGTCCCAGTGCTTGAAGTACTCGTCGACGGCAGCCTTCTTGGCGTCGCCGCCCTTGCTGAACATGGCAGCGATGCCACCCTTGGCCTGCGCGGACTTGCCGTGCAGCGCCTTGTTGAAGTCGGCATCACGCCTGTGGTCCTCGCGCTCGAGGTTGGAAGTGGTGGAAGGGGCCATGTTGAAGTGAAGGGTGGACGGGGAGTCGGCAAAAGCGGCTTGCGATGGCAAGTGTTGAACTAAGAGGTGACAGGGACGAGGTTGAATGGAGATAATGGAGAGGGGCAAAACGGTGGACGGCGTGGTGAACCTAAAGGAGGGACAGAGCTTTTATTTGAGATTATCCTCGACTAGGAGCGCGGGCGTTCTCAAATTTCGGGGAACTCTCAGGAGCGAGACGGGGAAAGGTTCCCACCCGCACCCCAATCTGCCAATCTGCCTACGGCATGCGCATGAAAACCCATGATTGGCCAATTGCGGGGCGGACGCGACCGCTCGGGCAGGCGGTGAGAAGACCGCCTGTCTAGACCGCGAAAAGGGGTCCTGGCTCTTTCCCAACGCGAATACGAATTCGATTGGGCTTTCGCATTGGATGCATGTGATGCGTGTGGCTGGCCGCGTCAGAGCGTTGGCGCGGCGAGGGACAGGCTGATGAGTCAGCACACTGCGATGCGCTCTCACGTGCCACGCCGCTGATTAGATAGCAGACAATCTTGAGGGGCGATCCAGCATCAAGCAAGGCTGGTGGTCTAAGAATTTCCCATTTGCGTCAGGTTGCCTGACCACCCACCTTCACCAGCCACCTCACGCAAGCTCGTCGCATTAGATAGACAACACACTCCCGACGACACCACGTATATCGCTTCTTCGACTCGAATCTTGGCATATCACCTCGAACACACCCCCGACCGAGCCTGCCATGCCGCCCCAGATCAAACAGGACCTCAACCGCTCCGGTTGGGAGTCAACCGACTTTCCATCCGTGTGCGAAAGCTGCCTTCCCGACAATCCCTACGTCAAGATGCTGAAGGAGGACTATGGTGCCGAGTGCAAGCTGGTAGGTCATATTCTCGGCTCCCACCAAGTTGCTGTTTGCTGACAACCCTTCGACAGTGTACGCGACCGTTTACAGTCTTCAGCTGGAGCGCCGACCGCGCGCATGGTCGCAAGAAGAGGACAAACATCTGCCTGACGTGCGCGCGACTCAAGAACTGCTGCCAGACGTGCATGCTCGATCTCTCCTTCGGCCTCCCGATCGTCGTCCGAGACGCCGCCCTGAAGATGGTGGCGCCTGGCCCCTCCTCCGACATCAACAGGGAGTACTTTGCGCAGAACAACGAGCAAGCGATCGAGGAAGGGCGCGCGGGCGTCGAAGAGTACGAGAAGACAGACGAAAAGGCTCGCGAGCTCTTGCGCCGACTGGCCGCCAGCAAACCGTACTTCAGGAAGGGCAAGGCCATCGAGGGCGCGGACGCGGAGGGTCAGGAGGGGTCTTCAAGGGGCGGAGATCCTGCGGTGGGCGCTGGCGTGGGCGGCGCGGGCCCGATCCGGACGCGGGATTCCAGAGCCGCGGCCGCGGCGGGCGCCCGGCCCGGAGGCAGGGCGAAACAGGCGTTCCCCAGCGCCGCGCAGCTGCCCCCCGGCCCGCAGGACTGGATCCCCCCGCAGGACAAGAACATCATGTCGCTATTCGTGACCGGTGTCGAGGACGACCTACCGGAGCACAAGATCAGGGACTTCTTCAAGGTGCACGGCAAGCTCAAGAGCCTGATCTGTTCACACATGTCGCACTGCGCCTTTGTCAACTACGAGACGAGGGAGGCTGCCGAGAAGGCTGCGGCGGAGTGCAAGGGCCGGGCGGTCATCGCAGGCTGCCCTCTCAGGGTGCGTTGGGGCGTGCCCAAGGCCATTGGCACCATGGACAAGGAAGAGCGAGGGCAGATGCTCAGGGACGGTCGTCGCGGCCAGGGTACTGCGAGGGCTGGTGGACAGCGAGGCGGCCAGAAGCAGCTCACCACCGGCCAGAGCGAAGGCGGAGGCGAGGGCAGCAGCGCGAACGCAGCAGTTGCCGCGCCCCCGCCGGGAGCCGATGACGGTCCGCAGTATGCCAGTCTGGCGGGCGAATAGACCATGTTGGGTTGGTGAAAACACAAAGCAGGATACAGGCGGAGTTCGGAGTTAAAGCGCGGCAGGGCCAGGGCCAGGTCAGAAGACAGCCTCATTGCTTAGATGAGTTGAGTATTCATGGTATCGTTTTACAGGGTATCATTGTCTGTTATACAGCATCATGGGGATCAACCCCCACCCTTTTGGTACAGTGTTCAACCTTGACAGCAACCGCCAGGCGCCTTGCCACTCCCTGCAGTCTTGATCGAGTCGTTGTCGCCCCTCTCGGTGTCCTTGTGTATCCGTAGCTCTGTGCCGCAAAGTTTAGAAAGGGCCATGCCGCTTCGATGCTGTCTTCCACTCACTGAAACTGTCATCTCCCTGCTGCTGGCCCTGAACCAGGTTGTGCCTCAGGAACTTGGCCACCTCCTCGGCCTTCTGGATCATGGGCTGGATCGTGGGATCGTTCGCGGGCAAGGTCGACTTCTCCCGAAAGTTGTCGCGGATCTGCTGCCGGGCGGCCGCAAGGACCGGAGCATCGCCTGTGGCCGGATGGGTCAGCGCAAGCTGGTCAGAAGGAGCCATTGAGGTGGTGCGAACCGTGGAAGGCGACGTTAGCGGCGCGCCAGAGGTTCCTGTATGCTACGAGGGCCGTCATGTCTGCTGTCGGGGTGTGGTGGAAAGTTGCTGAACTTTTGCGAGCTGCTGATTCGAGACCGAATGCGAGGACCGCAAGTGGCGACGGCGTGTGGCGCGCTTTGGCATGTGGTAAGCAATCACGTGGTTCGACTTGGTCCCTATCCATGATGAAGCGACAACCGGGCCGTACGCACCTTCAATTTCCCCGATTAACATGCAGCTCGCTGTATGAGTACTTTGCCAGTCTTCTCGCCCAAAATATTAGGTGCTGTTTGGGGTCTCATTGGAGAACAGAGATGGTAAACTGCTAATGGAAATCAGCACAGCTAAGAATTATGCGACTACATAATCCATTCACCAAACTCCGCTTCCAACCGAGTACAACTCGAATAACCCAATGGTCGGTTAGCTCAGTTGGTTAGAGCGTGGTACTAATAATGCCAAGGTCATGAGTTCGACCCTCATACTGACCATTACCTTTTGTCCATGACAGTGAGGTGTTATCTTTTTCTTGACAGTTTTGTTTGGCTGACAACCTGCTCCAGGGACACTTTGATTAATGCTTATAGTTTTGTTGCCTGGTTAAACATTTCGTGAATAGAACATTGTCTCTAGCAATTGGCATCTGAAGCATGCATCTTGTAAGAGATAGATAGGTATTTTGCAATCAACTCATCCTCTACTCACTGTGGGCTCTCGACTACGCATACAAAACCATCACACCCAGCGCCCCAGACGAATACACTTACTCTTTTGATACCAACATAATTCTCTCCTCTACGAAGGTATCATGGGGGTCTTAAACGTAGAAGCAAGGCTCCTTCGTTGTCGCCGCGATGGGCTTGATTATGCGTGTAAACAGCATCATCGGTCTACCGGATCTTACCCCGTGCACCCCCACTAAAATTTTCGAGAGGAAAACTTCCCCCCAGCTCATGGCAGGCGAGTCCCTTTCCCGATTCAACCGCCAACCCACCACTACCATCATCCACAATGGCTTCCGCTACTGTTGTCGCGCAGCCGCTGCCGGCCCTCACCGAGGGCTGGACGGCCGAGAAGGACTTCCAGGCCATCGGCCAGCTGTCCGCCGCCACCCAGCGCACCATCGAGCCCGTTGGCCCGCACTTCCTTGCGCACGCCCGCCGCGCCCGTCACAAGCGCACCTTCTCCGAGGATGACCGCATCCAGGCTCAGGAGGCTGCGAAGAACGTCGAGACGGAGGACCTCGGCGAGATCAGCGAGGCTGAGGACCCCATGGACCTCAACCGTGACGCCAAGGACTGGAAGGTACGTTTTTGCACGAGGCTTATCGACAAGTAATCAAACAGAGAGCAACCGTCTAACAAGAATGATCAACACAGAACCAGGACCACTACCAGGTTCTCGGCATCTCCAAGTACCGCTGGAGGGCCACGGAGGACCAGATCAAGCGTGCCCACCGCAAGAAGGTTCTCAAGCACCACCCCGACAAGAAGGCGGCCGCCGGCATCACGGAGGACGACAACTTCTTCAAGTGCCTGCAGAAGGCCAACGAGGTGCTGATGGACCCCATCAAGCGCCGCCAGTTCGACTCCGTCGACGAGAAGGCCGACGTGGAGCAGCCCACGAAGAAGCAGCTCGCCAAGGGCAACTACTACAAGCTCTGGAGCAACGTCTTCAAGGCCGAGGGCCGCTTCTCCAAGGAGCAGCCGGTGCCGAGCTTCGGCGGCGAGAAGGCGAGCCAGGAGGAGGTGGAGACCTTCTACAACTTCTGGTACAGCTTCGACAGCTGGCGCACGTTCGAGTACCTCGACGAGGACGTCCCCGACGACAACGAGAACCGCGACCAGAAGCGTCACGTGGAGCGCAAGAACGCCAACGCGCGCAAGAAGAAGAAGGTCGAGGACAACGCCCGCCTCCGCAAGCTGCTCGACGACGCGTCGGCAGGCGACGAGCGCATCAAGCGCTTCCGCCAGGAGGCCAACGCCGCCAAGAACAAGAAGAAGGCTGACAAGGAGGCGGCCGAGAAGAAGGCCATCGAGGACGCCAAGGCCAAGAAGGACGCCGAGGAGCAGGCCGTCCGGGATGCTGAGGCGGCCGCCAAGGCGGACCGCGAGTCGGCCAAGAAGAACAAGGAGGCGGCCAAGAACGCCGTCAAGAAGAACAAGCGTGTCCTCAAGGGATCCGTCAAGGACGCCAACTACTTCGCGGCAGGCGAGCCGTCGGCCACCGACGTCGACCTGGTGCTCGGCGACGTGGACCTCGTCCAGGGCAAGATCGACCCCGACGAGATGGCCGCGCTGGCCGGCAAGCTGAACGGCCTGGCCGTCGCTGGCGAGATCAAGAGCGTGTGGAGCGCCGAGGTCAAGCGCCTCGTCGACGCCGGCAAGCTGAAGGAGGGCGATGCCAAGACCCTTGTTTGAGGGACGACGATGCCTAATGAGTGATGCATGAAGGGTTCAGGGAGGGGATGTGGACCCTGGGCGTGAGATGGAGGGATTCGTTGTTTAGCGAGGCCTGCAGGGCATATAGACGCTGTAGACGACGTGTATAGACGATGAGATTCACACAAGTGCGATCCCACCCCCTGCGTCTCGAGATCCCGTTTGTGTCACCATGAGAAACGTCGGCTGACTGAGCGGCAAGGGTGAGAAGTGATGTGATCCAACCAACAACTGTTCCGCTTTTGATGAAGGGGCCCATATCCTCTCACCTTGATGATCGATGTACAAGACGTGTTGGTCTGCCTAGCTCGGATATCGATTAGCACACTGCTGATGAAGTCCTTATCTTCTTTTCCCTAGGTCATGCCGGTGATGTCGGACGGAAAGGGGCGAGACCGGAGGCTACACCATGCAGGGTGGTAACGGTAGGTGGGCTGTAACCGTTCCGTCTGACGCCCCTGGGTCTCTGCTGTGTAGTGAGATGAATTTGACGGCCCGATGCCTGCTCTGCGGAAACGAGCGGATGCACGTCTAGGGACTGTAAAGATGTTCCCAGTAGGGCAGGCTAGCTGACAGACATGTTTGGCTGGTGATGTTTGCTGCGGGTAACGAGAAGGGTTTTCAGTGCTCTCCTTGGCTGTGCCTGCGCCTGCCCGGTATCATGACGAACGCTCGCCCGGCAACGTGCCTGCCTCATAGTCCACAAGGTGACCTGCATCTGCACCGGCACCTGCACTGGGCATGGTAATTGCAGCTGCCCTGCATCACCTCAGGCTACTTCTCTGGAATTCTCGCCTAGGGCCCGGCACTCCCCTCCTCTTCTCCGGGCATCCCTCAAGCAGGCCCTTTCGCCCCTACTTGACTATTGCCATTGCACCTTTCGCCCTTTTAGACGTTATCTGCCAGCTCAGCAACGCCTACACCAGGTTGACTAGTTCAGAGGTCTGGCAAACACCAGGTCCAAACTTCTCAACATTCACCACCACCATACCAAAGGCTCGCCAGTATCTCTTCGTAGCTGCCCATCCACTACACTCCAACGTTTGTTTCCTTTCCAGAACGGAACCAGACGATACTCGCTCGCCAGAACAGAAGCCGAAAACAGCTTTCTATCTAGGACTTCCATCCACGGCTCCTCCAGCTCCATGCTGGTGACCGCAAGCAAGCATACCAGCATGGCCGACCAAGAGCCCCTGGGCCAGGAGCAGCTCCAACGGCAGCAACTACGCGATAGCGGCACAGACTGGGCAGAGTATGATGCAAACGCTGCGCCCCAGATCTCCGTCGAACAGGCCCCCGAGGTCGTGCCCGCTCAAGGCATGAAAAGTCTCGACGGTGCCGTGGACGTCGAGGCAGATGTCCGTCCTCCTTCGGCCTCGGAGAACAAGCCGCCGGTGCCAGAGCACCTGCCTTGGGGGACGCGCATCCGGAACAGTCGTCTCTGTTCTCGGAGGTTTCTCATCCCTCTTCTTGTTCTGATTCTCGTCGCCGTCATCGTTCCGGTAGTCCTCTTGCGGCACCGTGGCGGCGGTGGGGGCGTAGAACACGGCACACCTGTCGCGGTACCTTCCACTGCAGTCTCGCACGCTACGACGACTGACTCTTCGTTCGCCTCGCCAGCCACAACCACCACGTCTGCTTCGAGTCCTGTGAGTACTTCCGCGAGCCCGCATGCTTCGCACACGGGCTCTTCCTCTAGCCATGCTGACGAGCCGGGGGGCCAGGTTCCCGAGTGCAAGTCTTCCGACTTCAGGACCGACGTCAACTGGATAGGCATCGCCGGCGAGGTCGGCTGGAAGTTCAAGCTCAGCGACGCCGACAACGCCGAGGACTGCTGCGAACAGTGCCACCGGTCCACCAAGGAGGGCTGCAACGGGTGGCTGTACATGCCGGGCCACGAGGACGATCCCGGCAGCGTGCCGCCGTGCAACATCATCTACGGATATCAGGGTCCCGACGAGGACGACAAGTGCCCCGGGGGCAAGCCGGACATTGTGTTCGCGGGCGCCAGCGACAGCGAGGACAACTTTGGGGGCGGAGGGCCTTGTGCTGGGGCCGTCAGGGGGCGTCGTTAGCGGCCGAAACCGACCTCCCCGTCGTTGGTGTAAAAGATGGGGGACGGGAAAAGAGGGCTGACAGCAGTTGGTTTGCGGAGGCCATTGCAGAGGGCGACAAGAGCTGCCCTGTTTTGGTTGATGAAGCGAAGGGAAGACGACCAGCGCCGCATGTATTTCTACAGTAGGGATATTCGAGTCTTCCACATCGTTCGACCGCTTGAATACATCAGAGTAGATTGAGGGTTCGCTGCCAGTCTGTGAATGATATTGAACAAGTCTGGTATATTTATCGTGTACAGCGGCGTAGTTACAAGACGCAGCCAGATGCTGGATGCAATGCTCAGGGTAGTATACAGTGTTGTGACATTTTCCGCATCTTTCTTCGTACATACGAGCCCCTCCACACCCTGAGACCCGGCATTCGGCGACGGCTCGTTCAAGCCCTCTCATCGGCCACCGCATCCCGGCGGCAGAGCGAACCGCAGCCTTAGAAGGGCAGCGCCTCCAAGATGCCATCGTACACCTTGCCGACCCAGCCGTGCGTCAGGCCGCCGCGCGCCACGACGCCCAGCCCGCCGGCGGCCCACAGCGCGGCGACGGCGACGACGGCAGCCTGGACGCCCCACCACGTCCTCCGCCTGCGGCGGCGCACCGCCCTGTCCTCGACACGGGGCCCGGCGCCGCGCCAGCCCATGGACGGCGGGGCGATGCCGGCCCAGCGCGCGGCGCCCCAGACGGTGTGGCCGGCGGCGGCGACGATCAAGGCGGCGTAGGCGAGCGACGAGGCGAGGGGTCGGCGGGCGAAGCCGTGGGCGACGTAGGCGAGGCCGATGTTGGAGCTGTCGCCCTCGACGAGGAGGGGGAGGAGGCGGTTGGCCGCGACGTGGACGGCGAGCGGCGCGGCGAGGAGGTAGCCCGAGACGGCGATCCAGCTGAGCGGGGGCCAGATGCGGAGGGCGGCGGCCTTGCCCTGGCCGAGGCCGTGGCCGTGGGGCTCGCGCGAGGAGGGCGAGCTTGTGCGGGAGCGGGCGAGGGCGTACATGCCCGGGGTGCTGCCGCCGTAGCGGGCGAGGTTCTGGGCGCGTCGCAGGAGGCGCAGGGCGAGGCCGGAGGCGACGTGGGCGGCTATGGGGAGGACGACGAGGAGGGGCTCGGTGAGGGGCGTCTGGTAGAGCTCGCGGGCCTGGAGCAGGTAGGTCTCGGAGGCGGGGACGGAGCGGGTGAGGAGGGGGATGAGGGACGTGTTGGCGAGGTGGATGGACGCGAAGACGGGGATGAGGTAGGACGAGTACTTCTGGATGCGGGTGACTGGAGGTGTTAGCCGGGGAGGCGAGGTGAAGAAGTGAGGGGGACGCACGGTAGTAGATGGAGCCGTGGGTGCTGCTGCGGCTGAGGCCGAGGGGCGTCGCTGAGCCGGCTGTCGTTGACTTTGTGGTGGTTTCGGCGTTGGCGTCGGCGTCGTGTGGTATCGGTGGGAGGTCCTTTTCGTCTGGGTCCTCGGCGTAGGGGGACTCTATGGGCGCCGGATCGAGCTGCATCAGGGACACGAGGGTCTCCTGAGAGGCCTGCTCGTGGAGGGCGTGAGACGCCATTGTGTGGCTACCTCGGGACGTTGAGGCGTTGAAGATGTGGCATTCGATGCGATGGATGCGATGGAGTTGTCTGGGCCTGACCATCGCGACCCGCGCCATAGGCTCCGCGGTGGGAGGTGACCCACTTGCCATGACGTCGACTGCTTTGCGCACTTTAAGGGCGGAACAAGCCACTGTGCCATACAATCGAGCGGATGTGCCGCCGTAACTCTGCCCACCATCCCTCTGCCATTATGCCGCCTACGCAGCAAGATCTATTCTTTTACAACGGGGACGGCATTGGAGTTGAAGACCTAGCCAAATACAAACCTGGCGGGCTCCACCCCATCATTCTCGGTGATGTCCTTCCAAAGCGTGGCAGTTGTATGAATGACGACGCTAAGCAGCCAAGATACCGGATCGCGCAGAAGCTTGGGTTTGGGGCATTTTCCACCGTTTGGTTAGCGCGTGACCTCAGCGAGAAGTGAGTCTTGACCTTGAAGATCGCAAGCACCGGCTAACAGTGAATCAATGATTGACAGACGATATGTTGCTCTCAAAGTCTGCCATGGATCCAACGAACTCATTCAGAGCAACGAAACAAGAATTCTCAGTCAAATTCACCAGACTGGACGCGGAAAGCCAGGCTACAATAGCATTATCGAAGTAAATGACATTTTACGATACAGGGCCCGAATGGATTCCATGAATGTCTGGTAACGGAAGTCGTTCTGCCCCTCGATAGCATATCTGTCCAACAGAAATGCCCGCCTCACAAAGCGATTGAACAAGTAATGAGGGGATTTGATTTTCTGCACAACGAGGGACTGGCACATGGAGGTAAGGCTCAGCCCAGTGACTAAACTCTGAACGTGGGCAATCGCAGGTTGACAGCTAACAATTGACTTGTAGATCCCCATTATGCCAACCTCTATCGCAATACCACAATTACAGCAGTTCGATGAAGGGACCATAGCAGATTATTTCGCAGACCCTGCTGTGATAACAGTGGTGCCACGTGACCCATTATTTCCAAGAGACTCGATACCGAGTTACGTTGCCGAAAGTGTCTCATTAGGAGCTTTCCTTCGAGACCAGCACTGTTTCTCCCCAAGCGAGGAAATCTGTTTGAAGATCTTGGATTTTGGAAGAGGTAGACCGGTATCCCGCGTGAATCAATACAGCTAGTGTACTAATAAGTCTTTGTTAGCCTCCTGGGCAGACAAAATCGCCAAGGACCTACCAGGTGCTGCTCCTCCTACGATCCGACCACCCGAAGTCTATATGTATACATTTTACGAAGGAGAGATCGGATCTATCTGGAGCAAGGAAGCGGACATCTGGGCAATTGGCTGTATTGTAAGTTATTCTTCCCAATATCACGTCAGACATATATTAAACGAGCTGGACAGGCATATCAGATCCAGACAGGATGCCCACTCCTAATAGTCCAAGGTGATTCCCAGTATCAGTTTTACCAAGCTTTACGGCTAGGCGGGGCACCACCGAAAGCCTGGAACAAGTTTTGGGACTTGGAGACATTTTGCGAGAGTATCAAGAGCTGGAAACGGCCTGTACTGCCCTTCTTTGATACGGAGCAGGCCTGGGAGTTTCGTCGACCATATTCTGACCCTGGGAGCGAGCTGTTCCTCGATCTCATTCGGAGGATGGTTACGACAGAGCCTACGAAACGAAGTCAGATCGCCCAGCTCCTTGACCATCCATTTTTCTCAAAAAGCAGTCTTCTGCAATAGCCGAATGGTCAAACAGGCTGGACAACTTTCAACTGTAAATCCACCTCCCCAGAAAGACCTTGTTCCAATCTCCTTAATTGTCGTGGAGGGCTGTAGGGCGTGCCGATCAGACCTGGGAACGGTGAGAGGGTGGGGGCGTTCAGTGGTCGCTAGTCGGCTAGGTAGGGGCCCTGGAAGTCGAATGCTGGGGTAGCCGTAAGATGAGGCCCGTCCGGCAGCCAGCCGCCCTGCTTTGCCCCCACTTTTCGAGAGAAGGCGGGTGTTGCACCTCGACCCTCTCTCCTCCAATGCCCCCCAGGTTCGGACACCAACCCCTTCGCGTGTAGTGAGCTCCAAGTTAGATGCAACACAACCAGTGATATAGCTGGCCCTGCTTCTCAAGTTGCTTCGGGGGATATCAACCCGTTTTCGCCTGACGACCATCGGCCAAGAGCCAATGACACTTCAGCCTCTGACTCTCACCAAGTCACACCCGAGCCTCGCCAACGGCTTTTACGATCATTCAAATGGATTAACTTGTATTGAGTTCAAAACGTTGCTTGTATAATCCATTGATCCATCGTGATCAACGTCCCTGAAGCCCCTCGCCTTATGCATCCGTTTCCAACCTCATTCCACTCGCCGCATTGCTCTACGAACAGACGACCGAATCAAGCGACCGCCGAAATGGAGGGAAGACTCCCATACCCAGACTATGGGTATGGTATGGAATGGAAATGGCCTTGGGCTAAGTTTGAGTTGCCTGCCGACGCCCTGTTCACCACACTCCACGAATGTTTCAACACTCGCCGGTGCCGTATACAAGACCCCTTCGCATTTCACCAGGATGTTTGCGAATCTGCCGACTACTCTGCCACATTGGAAGAGTTCATACTCAGTTATCCGCGAGGAAGGATGAGCGAGTTCGCGAGCTGAACGAGGCTTGGAGGGACATTGCTCCCACGCTCGCATGGGCGGCTAACTGGAATTGCCCTGCCTGCGGTGAAGAAACACCCGGCGAGAACTCCGCGAACGACAGTGTATTCAGTCGTTGGAGCAATTTCTGCGACTTGCCTCTAACTATGTCGTTCGATTCAATGGTGCAGTTCTTCGACGGCTGGTGCAGAGGCAGGCGCAAACTTGAGACCCAACGATACTTGGATCTCAAGAGAGATCTGCAGGCTTCTCGGGATCGGAAGCGCATCGAGTCGCCAGTCAACCTTGTTACAAGCGATGCCGTCAACCCTGAGGCAACCACGACAGTAGCCGGGTAACTATCGTCCACACCTGAAGCCTTTCGCCCTGCATCCCCGGAGCCAATAGAGTACGGCATCGACAACGAGGGCAGGAAGGACGGCAAGATGGTGGGAAAGCAGGAAGAATCCTCTCAGGCCACTTCCGGCAAGGCCCCACGAGAACATCTCAAATTCGAAACAGGGTCTCTTGGGACTTCGCAAAGGAGAACCGCCACAACAAATATGCTTCGAAAGCGCACAGCAGTATCGCTGATGTCGATTATTCCGCGACCCGGAAATCGAAACGGGCCATTACCACCCGAGAAGAACTGAGAGAAAGCCATTCCACGGACGGCCAGGCCTTGCACAGCAAGAAGCGACGACGGGTATCACAAGAGCCTCATGATGACTGCATTGTGACGCGCTCTGGCGTCGAAAATCATGGTATGGGCAAGGACACTTCCGGGGAAGTGCCAGAACGGCAAGCGGAAAATCTAGGATCGTGGGACAGGCTTCCGAGTCCAGTCTTGAAAGGCCTGGTCTGCACAACGGGTCATACCAATGCTGAGAACATTTGCCCATGGCCACCGACTACACCGTCGGCTAGTGCCCTAGAACATAGTTACTAGATAAGGCCTAACCGGTAATTAATTATATAATAGTTTATCTTATATAATTCTATAAATATACGTAATATACCTAGTAGTTAGGTTAGGTGTCTCGGCATTGGCAAGGAGAGGGGGGGGGGGGAGGGCTAGCCGGTTTTTATGTGCATCTGGGGGTGGCCATAGAGGTCGTAGCCATTTGAGTTTGACTGAGATTTCAGCACCCATCTGTCCGCAGTTGGCTGTTGTCCCCGATTGACAACGCGCAGGCAGGCGTTCTGAGGGCTGAGGGCTGCTTACTAAGCAATGCCGTACCTCCTACACATTGAATAGATTTAGTTATTTAACTATAGGAAAACGGCCTATTTATTTGGTTGTTTGATGATTTGATTTATTAGATTTGATCGGGGTGTATCGCTGATTTCGACCTATAGTTCCATACATTACCTTTCAAGTAGACATAAGCGGACAGATAAACATGGGCAGCGGTAATAGAGCTGGGTATGTGTTTGAAACCGCTGTGTGGAAGAGGTCTGGCCGCGCTTGATTCTGGGAGTCTTCAGGCGGCTGACATGTTGATGAGGTGATATGGCGAAAGGGGGTCTCGACTAGGAACTGCGGGAGAGTTTGGTCGCCTATTCATTGGCCGAGAGCGGCAGGAGCGAGGTTGATACCGTCACCATCCCTCATGGGTCACCATGGGCCGCCCTCGGGCCAGTGGATAGAAACCACGGGGCGTCGCGTGCCGGCCGTGGAGACTGTGAAGCTGAGGCTGCGATGCTCTCCACTCCGCAAGCCGAGACATGCACGTCCGGGTCAGGGCCAACAGAAATGGCCTGAGGGAGGCGTGGATGGGGAAACATATCTAGTATTCCCGCAAAGCAGGATGGCTGGATGGCCAGCGTCTCGACGATTGCATTAATTCGACCTGGGGATTTTATACTTCAATGTTGATAGCAAACAGACGATTTTACTACTAAGTATCGATTGCATACATTTCAGGTTCTTACCTTATTTTGCCGAGATGTGATTCTATGGGGAGCCCAAGGGCTATTAGAGAGCTGCCGTGAAAGGTCGTGTTGTGTCCCCTTGGCGGCGGCCGGCACTGGCGGAGTGTGCCGGTGCTGGGGCCCGCATTGCGGAACGTGCGGGCCCCGTCCCCCACCCGGACCTTGTCAGCCTGCAATGCAGCCAAAGAATCGCGACCGCGGCCGAACCAACTGCTTTGGGGGCCGGGAGGACGGCAACCGTCCCGAAACGGGCTACTTCAAGCTGGGGAAAGAAGCCGGGGAGGAACAGGGCAGGAGAACTCCTTGGGCTCGAGTTGAATCAAGCAAGTATAAAGTCGAGTTGCGGCCTAGGATAGCTATAATCGGTTTGGCAGACCAGACAGCGAACACCATCAGCAACTTGGAACACTGAACAGCTGACTTCAAATTGACAATGGACAAGCCCGCCACATCGCAGGAGTTCCACGTCGAGGAGACAGCCGGCGAAGACGTCGTGCACCGCCATGGCTCCCGCAACGTGCAGTCAGTAGCCCTCGCCGACGCCATCTCCAAGGACCAGCCCAACTATACCTCGCCCATGCAACTGCGCCTGTATGGCATGGTCGTCGTCTGCGTGCTGAGTATGGCCTTCCGAGTCGAGACCGAGATTTTGAGAAGAATGCTAACCACCTGACCCTTAGACGGCGTGATGAACGGCTACGACGGATCGGTCATCAGCTCTATCAATGCCATGCTGCCCTTCCAAGACCGCTTCAAGGTTGGCTTCACGGGCTCCCTGAACGGCGCCGTCTTCTCCATCTACACCGTCGGAAACATCATGGGCAGCCTTGTCTGCGGCTACATCATGGACCGCTGGGGCCGCCGAGCTGGCATGTTCGTCGGCGTCATCCTTATCATCATCGGATCTATGCTACAGGCGAGCAGCTACCACCTCGCGCAGTTCTTCGTCGGCCGCTTTATTACCGGAGTTGGTACGCCCATGTGTGCGACGGCGGCACCGGTCTTTATTGTCGAGATAGCCTACCCAACGTGGCGCGGTCTGGCCTGCGGCTTATACAACGTTTTCGGCTGGTTGATTGGCGCCAACAGTGAGTGCCTCCCCTCCCCCCTGCACCTGCCGTTGTTTATTCTCCCAGGGCCTCCCCATCCCCGCATACCCCAACACCCACCAGCCACTTTCCCCCGCTTTAACCCTATTCTCGAGTTAACGCAGGACGATACTGATTTGCCCAGTCGCCTCCTGGACCTGCTACGGCACCAACTACATCAAAAACGACTGGTGCTGGCGAATTCCCTACATCGTGCAGCTTCTGGCCCCAACGTTCGTCGCCGGCGTCGTTTGGTTCCTTCCCGAGTCTCCCCGCTGGCTCTGGCAGCAGGGTGACAAGGACAACGCGACGGCGATCCTCGTTAAGTACCACGGCGAGGGCAACGCGGACTCGGCGCTCGTGCGCCTCGAGATCCAGGAGATTCAGGCATCACTAGAGGACGAGTCGGCCCGTAGCAACTTGAACTACAAGTCCCTCGTCGTCGGCCGTGCTAACCGTCTGCGCATGTGGCTCATCTTCCTCGTCGCAGTCTTCTCTCAGTTTATCGGCGGCGCCGTTATCTCCTACTACCTACCTATCATGGTCCGCGAGATCGGCATTACAGACACGCGCCGCCAGCTACTCATCAACGGAATAAACACCATCGTCTCTTTGGTCAGCGGTGTGCTCGGCTCCTTCTTCGTCGATCGCATCGGCCGCCGTCCCCTTTTCCTCTGGGGCACCCTGCTCACCGGCCTCGTCTATGTACCCATCAACGTCCTGGCCGCCCGCACCGAGTCGACCACCGTCCCCACCTCTCAGGCCTACGCCTTTATCGCCATGATCTTCCTCTACGGCGTCTTCTGGTCGTTCTGCTGGACCCCCCTGCAGGCGCTATACCCGGCCGAGATCCTCAACAACGAGATCCGCGCCAAGGGCATGGCCGCCATGGGATTCGTCTCGGGAATCGCCAGCTTCATCAACACCTTCGGCACCTCCGTCGCCCTGGCTAACATCGGCTGGAGGACCTACACTATCTTCCTCGTCCTCCACTTCATCCACCTCGCCCTACTCTACGTGTCCATCGTCGAGACGAAGGAGCGCACCCTCGAAGAGCTCGAGGAGATCTTCAACGACCCGCGGCCAGTGAAGCGGAGCCTGCAAAAGACCCGCGTCGTCATCAGCACTGGTGTTGGCGCCCAGGTCAAGGACATGACCGCTTGAACTCTGCCTGGATATTGCCTGACCTCGAGTCGAAAGATTGTGTAGCTTGCGAAATGAACTCCTCTCCGTTCCGATCCCACCCTCAACATGTGACCTGCGCCTGGCAACCTTTGAGCCGGATCTTGACATGTTAATGACAATATTACCGATGTGAACCCAGCACATTCTTTGGCCGGCAAGTCCTCTAACTGCTCATCTGCACCGGCCTTCAGATTTTCAATCTGTTCCCCGTATTGTTCTCGGAGATCCTTATCACTCTCCCTAAGTCCTCTCGACATAAGTAATGCTCCGTCTGTGAGGATGAAGTAGATCTAACCACTTTGAGAATTGAGAACGGAGTGAGATTGAGGTATTTAGACCCACCAATAATCCCAAGTGCTAGCTGTTGACTTTGAAGGGTAGGGCTGTCCTTCTACTACTGAGAAGCTCGGGAGGTGGAGGTGTACCGCGTGTAAAAGTCAATCTGAGCTACGATTCTGACGGATTGCAAGAATTGAGCCTGTCAGCTCGGAACTTGTTGTCAAAGATGACTGTTGTATCTTTTTATGAGACGCAACCGACACCGCCGCTATCCGTTCCAGTACGTGCTGCTTCTGATCCTCCGCTGGAGCAACTGTGCGAGAGGCCCTTCTGTCAGATCATGCCACTGACACTGAACTTGTTTAGGTTGTCAACCGCCATTCAGCAGTGATTGGTGTTTCTGAAGAAGATATCATACCGTTGAACGCGAATCACCGAGACGTGTACAGGTTTCCAGGCGAAACACCGGAGTGCGGGTCGGTTTGCCAGGCCATTCGAAGAATAACCGTTGCATCGCAGAATGAGAAGACCAAGACAGTGCGCACGAGCACCCAATCCTCCGTTACGGGTACGCCTACCAGTATTTGCCCTCCGATTCTCACTGCTGACAAACATCAAGAGTTGACTGACCTCGAGAGAACTTGCATCACGCTCTTCAATGTCTTCGACGCGGATGACTACAAAAGAGGACTTCCACGACCGGTAGAGGGCACCTGTACATGGATCTGGACTCATCCTCGTTTTGTATCCTGGGCGGAACGAACCAAGAGCGCTCTCCTTTGGTTCACGGGCCATCCGGGCTGCGGCAAGACAACACTGTCGCATGCAGTCGCGCAGCACCTTGAAGAAACAACTCAGGATGTCCTGATCTATTTCTGTGACAACAAGGTCAATACACAGAAGGACGCGAAAGCCATCCTCGTTGGCTTGATTTTTCAGCTCGTTCACCGCCATCGCGGAATGGTTCGACACATTCGGAGAGAATTCGATGCATGTGGCACCAGCATGCTTCGCTCCTTCTCTGTACTTTGGACTGTTCTCAAGAACATAATCAAAGACTTGAAGGCAAAAACCATCTATATTGTCATCGATGCGTTAGACGAGTGCGAAGGCTCTTCTTGCCATGATCTACTGCAGGCAATACAAGACCTCATGGCCGAATCTGGCCGGACGAAGGAACCGAGCAAAAATGTGAAGTTCCTTTTGACAAGCCGTCCCGCGTTGGGGTCAACATACGATGCCGACCAACGGAACGAACATCGGCTTCCGATCGACGATGGCGACACCGGCTACATGGAAGATATCCGAGCTTTCGTTCGGCAGAGAGTGGATCAAATTGCGCTTAAGCAACGTTGGCTTGAGAACACGAAGCAGTACTTGCTCCAGGCTCTGCTGGAACGCGCTGGCCAGACGTTTTTGTGGATCCATATGGTCCTGGCATCTCTAGAGAAGAGCTTTCTTGCGTCAACTGCCGACTCGGACGCCATCATCTCCGCGCTCCCCCCCGATCTCGAGGCAACATATTCAATCTTCCTGGCTTCTATATCGCAAAATCACCAGGCTATGGCATGGGATCTACTGGCACTGTTATTGGCAAGCTCGAGGCCCTTGCATTTGGATGAAGTCAACTGCGCCTTTACCATCAAACCATCCCACTGCACATCGCAGGATGTCCTCCAGGACTGGCAGCCAGCCATGGATCGAACGATACAAGGAATTCTGGGCCCGTTGGTCAGAATTTCTGGCCAACAAGTTTCTTTGGTTCACCAGACTGTGAAGGACTTTCTGCTTGCCACAGACAGTAATGGGAGTATCAGGCATTTCGCTGAGACGGATCCCGGAACTCCAAGAATGACTGCAGAGAAAGCTGCACTTCATATGGCTTCTGTCTGCATTCAATATTTGCTGCTAGACGATTTCTCTCAGGACATCTACTCAGTAGACCGTTCGCCTCTTGGGAGCAGCCCCGACCTCTCCGGAGCCTCTCGGGACTCTCCCGAGAGTGAATTCTCGGTGATTTTTGGGGTCACGACGTGCCAGATCTACGTTCAGGCATACTGTTCAATGAACCGGGCATCCTAGACGCCGAGATATCAGAGGCCCTCGATTCAAAACACGCCTTCTACAGGTACGCGGCACTACATTGGACGGAACATTTTTGCGTCTGTGATGCTTCCGCCCTTGAGGAGCTTAGGGAGTCGGCCAAATCCCTCATAGACACCCGAACCGCTTCAAGTCGAAACTGGCTCCATTTCTTTTCATCAGAGGCGACTGATTCCTTCGAAGACAAGCCTGATGGCACAAGCCCTGTCATACTAGCAGCGCGCTTCAATTTCCTGGAGACACTCGTCGATCTGCTAGCAAGTGAGGATTCATCCCAACTTGAAAGAGATCAAGCACTATTTTTGGGAGCTGAATGCGGCCATGACCGGATTGTCGCTGCGTTGCTTAAAGCTGGATCGAATCCTGACTATCATGCCGCTGAAAGGCAAAAGGCCCTTACCACTTCTGCGGCAAATGGGCACCTGGAATGCGTTGTGCATCTATTGAACAGCGGACGTTGTGTTTGAATGCGAGAGGGAAAGGGGGGAGAACTGCCTTATCGTTTGCGGCTGGTAACGGTCATCATCACATCGTCAATCATCTTCTCGCCCAGGGAAGTTGCGGGGTCGAGGTCAGCGACAAATCGGGAGCAACGCCCTTCATCTGGGCCGTTGGGGGAGGCCACACGGCAATCATATAAACCTTGGCGAAGCACCGGGATGTCAACATCAACCGGCAGGATAAAACAAAGCGTACGGCGCTGTCCTGGGCCGCGGGTGACGGCATGGAAGAAGTCACGAGGTATCTCATGCAAAACTTGCCAGGTATTGATGTCAATCTACAAGACAAAGAGGGCCGAACCCCTCTCTCGTGGGCCGCCGGCAATGGCCAAGGCGGCACGGTCAGCGTACTCGTCCGGAGTAAACGCGTCGACAAGAATAGGCCAGACAACAGCCAGAGAAACCCCATTTCGTGGGCATGTGGACACCGGCACCTAGTTGTACTCCATGTCCTTCTCAACAGCAAATGCAAAGGTGTCGACGAGAGCGATATCGATGGTTGGACTCCCGTGGCCTGGGCGGTGCAACGAGACGCTCCGGGGGTTGTAGCGGCGCTCATTGACGCTGGAGTCAGTGATTTGGAGAAGGGATCCCGAACAGTATTGTCATGGGCAGTGGAATACGGGCACCTGTCAGTTGTGAGAGTGTTGCTCAACAGCGGTGCCAACCCCGAAAGCGCTCTTGAGAGGATCCCTCTGGCTGAGGCTATGGGACGGCATGACTTGGTCACTGAGTTGAAATCAGCCATGCGCCAGCGTCAAAAGCATAAATCGGGATCTACTCCATAGCACAACAGCTGCAACCCGCAGACAGTAACGCTGTTGGTGCCCTTCATCCTGTTAGAGTTTAACTCGTGACCGGTGTACGGCTGTCTCCTCAGCACTGAACACTGACTGACGTATCTACAGGTATCCTACCGTAAACTCGGATGGCCGCTGCAGCGTGCGACCGTCGTGATCTTTGTATCTGTGGCCTTGGGACAGGAGCTGTGGAACGCTACGGCCATGATGACCATCAGCATTCTCGAACCGGCATCGGTAGAGTGAAACTGGTCTTTGGTGCACCATTGAAGGATCTCGAGAGCATAGCGGGCTAGACCGTACACACCCGATGGCGACTTCGTCAGGCTCTACCGTCCACTACCCTTGCTTGCTTTTCAGGGCGCGGTTGATCGTTAGAGCCAGCTTCTGAAATTCGCGTTGACGCCGTTACCTGGACCTTCCTTGCTATGCCGTGTCAGCTCCAAGGTAGTGTTATCCGCAGCCCGCAGCATGACTGCTCCTTCGGCCTGTGCCAGGGATAGATTCACGTTTTCTTTTGCTTCAGTAAGACAGTGGCAGCTGTTTTACTGCGCCAGCTATCTCGGCCTTGATGAAGGTAGGTATGATGACAAGGTCGGGAGGATTACCGATGTGGACCACCCCACCCACCATCTTGAGATAACACCACCATCCGCCCTGTAATTTGTCTGCCTGTTTGCCTGCCTGTAGCATCCTTCTCCTTTCCGCCAGGCAGATCTTTCGTGTTTCTATTTTCCAGCGCATTTTCTGCAGGTGTTTGGGCCATTCGTATTTACTTGCTTGAATCTCCTTTTGAGTTACGGTTATTCTTTCCATTGCTTCAATCGGTCCCATCTACGCCGAACGCGCCCCCCCTTACCTCAAGCCCGACTGGTCCCGTCATGTCAACACCCCGGATTCTCATCGTAGGCGGCGGATCTCGCGGCCACGCCTACGGAAAGGTCATCAAACACCACACCGACGGCATCGTCGCTGCTGTCGCCGAGCCAGTCCCCTTCAAGTGCGCCAAGTTTGGCCGCTCCTTCATCTGGGGCAGTGGCGAGCAGCAAGAAGGCCAGGCCTCCTGCCACCTAGAAGGGCTTCCTCGAATATGAGGCGCAGCGCCGCGCCCGTGCCGCCGCCGGAGATACCTCCGTCCCGCCCGGCGTAGATGCCGCGTTCGTATGCGTCCTGGATGAGATGCACCGGGACGTCGTCGTCGACCTGGCCCCGCTCGGGCTTCACATCATGTGCGAGAAGCCGCTCGCCACTACGCTGGACGACTGTCTCGAGATGTACGATGCGCTGCTCACCTCGGGGACGCTGTTCTCCATCGGCCACGTCCTCCGCTACAGCCCGCATAACATCCTGCTCCGCAAGCTGCTGCTCTTCGACCGCGTCATCGGCGACATCGTGTCCGTCGAGCACGGAGCCAGTGGGCTAGTGGCACTTTGCCCACTCCTACGTCCGTAGCAACTGGAGACGAGAGTCTGCGACGGCACCCACCCTGCCGACCAAGAGCTGCCACGATGTCGACCTCCTCCTCTGGCTGCTGTCCGCCCCCTTCAAGGCCAGCACCGGTGAGTTCCATCTCCAATCCACGGTATCCTCAACAGGGTTCCTGCACGGCTATCGCAAATCGCGCAAGCCTGTGGCGGCAGGCACCGCCACAAATGGCATGAGCTGCCCGCCTCGGCGACGGGGGATGTAAATACAGCGCCAAGAACATCTACATCGGCCCCAAACTCGCCGGTATCGAGTCCACGAAATGCGGCTGGGGATGCGGCTGCGGACGTTGTTCATTCTGCGGGGCCGAGCGAGCTGCCGGACCGGAAGAGAGTGGGTCCCGGCAATGCTGACCATCCAGCGCCAAAGCGGAGGAGAGCCACGGTCCGTGGAGAGAGGGACGAAGAAGAGCAGATGCGGAATCTGGCCAGTGTGTTGGGAGCCCTCGAAGAAGAATGCGCTGAGAAGGAGCGACTCTCCCATGGAATGGTGTTTGTCTGTGCCCTCTGGGAGGTGAAGACGGTCCAGGACTTTTGCAGGGCATTTCACGACACGAGGACGCTGCCCGATACTCACCTGCATGTTCTGCTATCGCAAATACAGCGAAGCGGAACTGGAAGAGGTGGAGTGGGAATGGTGGACGGCAAGCCCCATTGAGGAGCGCGATGGCTGAGTTCACAATCCGCATCCGTCTACGCCAGCTAGATGCTGGCTCCCCGGACATGCCGCCCGGCATCCAAGGTCGAGCCGGCACGTCATTCGCCCGGCGAAACATGGGCACTTTGTCAAGGTCGTCCCGGAGCGGCAAGTGCCCTGGTTAAAGGACTTTGCTCGGGCCATAGTCATCCCCGTCTGAGCCGCACAATGAAGCCATATGAGAGCGTGCAGATTGAGTCAGAGGAGCCGCCTGGGAGAGTTCAATATTTGGGGATGGGGAAAGAAGAGTGAGCAGCGCCGCTGATTATTGAGGTGGACAGCATGGATCAAACAGCCCAGTACACCTCCATACCCACCTGTTCAACGTCGCAGTCCCAGGGGCCAGACCTCGTCTTGACCCAGACTGCCACTACATCGCCTACCCGTAGGCTGCGCACAAACCTTCCATTTCCCGAACCCCTCCCTTGTTGCTGCTCATCCAGCGCCACCCTCTGGGTGAGATCTGAGTTGCTATGATCGGTCCAGGACCATATGATCTCGTGGTCAACCATGCAAGTTGAGGCCGTCCCGTTGCGCTGGACCGTACCATGGGGGCTGGGTTGTAGTAGTAGCTCATGCGCGCGCGACATACCGAACCGGTGGCGGCCAGGAAATACTCGCCGTAGACGAGACATGTCGATCTCCTTCAGCTCAGCCTCGTTTTCCCACCGCCCGAATTTGCGGCTGAAACGTTCCAGCCCAGCCTCGAACCATGTCCGCGATTCCCTTGAGGCCCCCTGGCGGAGTACCCTCTGGCCATCAATTAGCCCCTGACACCGGACCCTAAAGATGATCTTGCGGACGGGATGCTCATGCGATGTCTTCGCTTTGAGGAGCTTCTTTATTGCGGTTGGCGAAAAGGGTTTACGAAATTCCGTGCCGAAAGGCAGCATGATCGCCCAAACTTGAGGGATGGGTGGCGATGTGATGATGGCGCTGATGTCGGTGAGGCCGATAGGGGGAGAGCGGAGGAGGAAACATTCCTGCAGGTCGTGGCGCGTGTAGCGCCCCCTCAGGCAGCCCGGGAAGGTCCTGACAGTTTTGGAGCAGACCCAGTACTCAGCGAGGTCGATAATAATTTCGACGAGCTCAATGGGCAGTTTGTATAATATCTTTCCGAGCATGGCCTTGACGACAAGAACATCGATCGGCCGAGGTCCGGCAACGGTGCACTCAATTTTAGTTGCGTCTTCGTGAGTTGTGGAGGCCATCGTCTTTGCGTTCTACACGGGCTGTTTCAGCAATTTCGTTACTGTGCGTGGTCCTGAGCTGCTGTTCTTTGTTCCTTTGGGGAGGTGGTCAAGGAGTGAGTCTGATAGCCTGGGTCGGCGGCCTGGCTTTTATTTGATTGTTACCCGTCTAAGGTCTATGTCGGCCGGGCAATACGTGACAGAATAATAAGCCGGGCTGATGCAACTGTCCGAGCAGTGGGGCAACCCAAAGATAGAAAGCATTCTTCGTCCCCCGCACCAGCACCTCCTCAGCCGGGTCTCATATCACCCGCTCCTGTCATTTCTGACAACCGCATCCATCGCGGAAAAAGATTTATACATAAAAAGAAGGGGGGGAAGCCGGCCTCTCGACAGACGATAAAAATGGAAGATGGGGACCTGCCAGACCAGCACCTCCGACCTGGGATGAGCAACTCCGCAGAACGGAAACTTGGCCTCGACGACTTGCCTACAGAGATCATTGAGCTAATCTGCTCTCTGATCCTGAGACCCCGCGAGAGCAGACCGGAGCGCCAAGTGTGGCATCGTCTTCACAAGTTCCCTCTGGATGGACGACCATGCGCTCAGTCTATCGCCAACTTGGTGGCGGCATCCAGGAGATACCGAGACATCGCGCTGCCATTTCTGTACTCGCGCTGGGCATGCCATTCGAACAAGATGGGTAGGCCGATTGACTTTGTTAGGACCCTGTGTGAAAATCCTGTGCTGGGGCTCCTGGTGAAGGAGGTGGTCTTTCAGAGTGGTCCTACTGATATTGGTGACACTCCGTCATTGACTTCTGAGGAAGATGGCATCTTCCACGACACTGCTTTGAGGCTGTTGCCCTCATTATATCCCTTAGATCCGATCGATAAGGGAGACTACAACATCCGCCCGTGGGTGAACAGGCAGCTATTACCCTTGGTTTTCCTCTTGGCACCGAACTTGAAGCGGCTCTCGATCTGCGTCACACACAAGGATTTAGGCGCCATCACCGGCAGTGATAAGCATCCACTACCGCCGCTTCTGACTTCTGTCGAACATATAGAGATATTTAACCTGGGCAGCGCATGGGATGCCCACTACGGCCTCCCCACGATACCACGCGGCGAAGGGTCTACGATCATCCGGCCGCTCATTCTCATGTCGCCAGCGCTCAAGACATTGACTATCAGGCATACGTGCCTTCTTGGCAGAAAACCCGAGTTCAAGTTCAATCTAGACTTCCTGATAGAACTCCACCTCAGGGATGTGCTAATCAGCGGAAGATCCCTCAAATGGATCCTTCGGGCGTGCAAAGCCCTCGAAGTCTTCAGCGTCCACTGCTTTCCCTACCGTGGGGACTGGTCGCAGCCGGACGTAAGTTTCTGGGCTCCGGACCTACTCCCGGCGCTGAGCCATCTGAAGGGCTCGCTACGGAGGCTGGCGGTTAATCGCTGGGAGAACCGTAAGCGTGAGATGAGGCCAGGCGAGGAAGTGGGGGAGTTCGAGCTCAGCGGAGGCTCCGCGGCGTATCCGGATGGCATAGGCGACCTTCGGGACTTCACGAAGCTGGAAACCCTAAAACTCGACCCGACGAATTATTCCTATCCATCCGTGGGGAAGCAGGCCTCGGTTCCCCCGCCGCGCGACCATCTTGTGAAGAGGCTCCCGTCGTCTTTGCGGCATCTCGTCCTGCCCGGGGCACCTGGCAGTCTGGAGCCCGCGCTGTATGAAGTAGCAGCCCATGCCGCGGCGGGTGAGTTTCCCAGACTTGAGACGGTGGTTATGACGTTTGATGAAGACCGAAGAATGTGGGAAGAGCCTTGGAAGAGCTGGGAATGGGATGGAAAAGCGGACGAGGAGCCAAGGCCTGACCACTTTCTCCACCCAGCCAGCACGGGTTTGTTCACGACGTTTCTTGGCCAGGAGAGGAGGAGAACACTTGAAGAGGCTTTTGGGAGCGCTGGGGTTGCGTTGAAGCATATTGATTCCGGTAAGGTTGGATGGAGTTGGGAACCGGATTCCTAAGGTACAGACAGGCTAGTGTAAAATAGAACGTCCCTGTCATCGCACCATAGGCGAGGCCCGGGGGCGGCTAGGGAACAGGTCTAGCAGTTACAGCAGCCATGAGCGCAAGTTAAGACCCGATCCAACCTGCGGGTAATGGCGGATTTTCTGCTCAAATTATAAGACGTGTGCTTGGGAAATCCAGAGAGTGCTATGGCTTGAAATAAACCCTGTTCCTCCAGACACATGAGCAGATGCATGACCGGTGGCGTACCTAGCTCCAACGCTGTCCAAGGCCTCAAACTCAAGGACCGCGCGGCCAGGTGCCAGAAAGGTGGCGTTGTCATGGTCGTGTATATGACCTCTTTGCGATCCCTGCCGGAACAAGCCTAATGGATGGTGTCGGTGGGGTCTACCTCCCTGGTGGAACGTTACGGTAAGAGAACAGATTGCAACGCTGAAAAGTCATGGGTGCTAACGGTGTGCTCGCAGTCTGGTTTCCTTGCCCCCCCCCCCGCCCGCCCCGTTCGAGGTCTTCTATGCCGATGTCCCTCCCGCGATTGTCGCCAATGCAGTCACTCTTCTCCGTCCTGAACCCTTAAAGATCGCCACAGACAAGTCCGGCTTTGAGCCATGGAACCAAGGTTTCCCTGTGGGCTATATTTTTGCCGAGAACGATCAGGCCATCTCGCTCGCGGCACAACAGGGCATGGCAGCGCAGTTCCCAGCTGGCTCCTTCACTGCGAGCCTTCCTTCTAGCCATTCGCCTTTCCTCAGCTTGCCCAAAACACTCGGGGACGTGATCAAGAAGATTGTCAGACGCTGTTGAGGAGACTTGAAATTGCTTCCGTCGCCTCGCCATCCACGAATCCCACTCAACGTGTCTCAACTCATCTCTGCTACACTTGCAATAACAGAGCGCACAAGTGAGTGTCGGCAACGTCCTTGTATCGTGGAACGCTCTGTAAAAGTCCTGAACTGTCCTCACTTTTCTCTCAAGAGGCACAGGTGCAACACCATTCCCGTCCGCGAGACAGCCGCTCTCGCTCAGCGAACTCTGCTTCTAGCGACCGCAGAACACTGGCAAGATCTGCGGTCCTTCTGCGCTTGGGTCCTGGCTCGCCATCGCTGCCGGTGGCTACCCTCTTCCAACCTGCGGAACGGCCTACTTCAATCGCTCCAGCACTGCCGTTCTCCCGCTCAGCCATAGACGCAGCCACCCGGCCCAGCTCCATCTGTTAATCCCGCGACCGCCGGCGACAATCTTGACCTCGTGCTGCCTCATGAATATCAGCAGCCGTCCGGAGGGTCAGTCCCTCCACTACTCGCCTTCATCCTGCCTCCAACGCCGCCGGCGACCATTGCATTTTCAGATCCTTCAGTGCGGCGGGTATCGCCAGCCAAGACGTTGCACAGAGCCGACTGACTGCGTCATCAGACCCGCTCGTCTCCGGCCGCGCTGCCAACGGCGGCCCGGGACCGTGATCCACCTCGACGGCTCCGGTCAATTCTTCCGCTCCTACGACCGCAACGTTTCCCCGTTCCGCCTCCTCGCGCACTGACTGCCTCCCAACGGCTCCCAATGCTACTGCCTTCAGCTCATGGCTTCGTCTCTGGCAAGTCGGGCCCTCAAGCCTCCTCTGTTCACGCTCCCTCTGCAAAGTCTCGAAAATACCTGCAGAAGTCCGCATGTTGGGGTTGCGTCGCGCCACATTCTTGCCATTCCGTGTGTCCAGCTCGCGAGTCTGGTTCCCCAATGTCTCGTCTCCTCGGCCGTTGCTCTCCATATCGATCCGCTGCGGTAACATGGCAGGAGCAGGTTGCCTTTTGAGTCGCCTTCAGCCATACATGAAGTGCCAGACGTCGTCCCATTCTGCTAGGCCAGGAACGTGATCGTAAATGGACATATTGAGGCTGAAGAAAGCTGAGGGCGAAGGATCCTCGTTCGGATCGAGGCCAAGGAGGCAGTCGTAGTCGGGTAACGTCATCCAAGTTGGCAAGGGAAAGGGGACCTTGTCGGTCGATTCGAAATTAAGACCCCGGATCTGTTGCAGTTAGGAAGAGGAAATTTTCTAGGCAAACTGGCCTGCAAAGAACCCATGGGATGTCGCCACCGGAGTTCCTCTAGCTGTCAAGAGGCCGACGAGGGCCGAGTCGATGTTGGACTGGCGGCAGTGTGTGGGCCATGCTCGTCAGATGGGGATGGAAGAGAAACCCTTCGGCAGCATGGCAGGATGCGGGGATTGGAGGGACAGAAAAGACAGGATGCCGGAGGCGGGGATAGACGGGGGATATAAGGAAAGCGAGGATCCCACGGCGGAGAGGGAGTTGAATGGCAGGACACACGGAAGAAGAAACGGGGACAAGGAGCGGGACATTGGATAGGATAAGGTATGTGGAAACAAAGCCAGCGAGCGGCGACGGACCCTTCAAGGAGCGTCGAGGAGAGTTATTCGGCTCTGAAAAGGATCGAAGTTGTAAGTAGAAGCTAAGGAAAATGCTCGTCTGCTGTGTAGGTTCCAGGAAGATTGGGCGCCACGCTTTGCGAATACAGGGTTTGCCCTTGCAAACAAAGCAGGAGCTGTGATTCCAGGTAGTCCTGCCCTCGCATAGGGATGTATGTGCTGCCTCTAACCTTGGACATGTTACGGCCCAGCTGTGAAGGTTGCTTGTGACATCAGGAACAACCCATAGTCCCACCAGACTACCTTATGTCAATAGCATCTTTAGCAAGAGATAACCCCCCGGCGTATCGAGAGCATGAACATACTTGCATTTCGCGTACTTACTTCTAACACTTCGAAGTTCATGCATCTTCGTGCGACCGAGTTGACTCGAGCATGCCATTGTCGAGCCAACCATCAAAACCCAACCGTGACCATCTCTGTATGCCACGAATCGCGCTACCGGTCCGGGTGTGGGGCCGTCGTTCGGTCCGGCCGGCTTCTGCGCACATTCCCAGATGCCACCCCAATTGCTCGATTTTCACCTGTGTCTATTTTTGTACGTTCTCGTCACGTCAGTAAATCTAATAGCTTTTGCGTCTTCGAGCGGCCACCACCACCGCCTCTACCATTTCATCCCTATGTCCTCCCGGGACCGTATCCTCAATCGCCAGCAGGGGACCTGACACCAAGCGCCTTCCTCGAGACCTCCCTTAGGATTTGCGCCGCGGACCTTGGGGACCTGCCCTAGAACACGACAGCCGCTGCGACATACGCCGTATGGCATGACCCTCGCCGCGATCTGCCTTTACCACCACCTCGCCGACCAGCACTATTCACGGCGCTAACTCGACGACGTCTTAAGGGAATACGTCCTATGAGTGCCCCTCTCTCTCTCTACTAGAAAATAGGGAAACTTCCTCTAACAAACGGAGATACCTTTACTATAGCCCTAGATTCCTAGATTTATATGCCGACCGGTCGCCCTCTATCGATCGTGAAGACTCCCTTTCCGTTTCGTTACCGTATTGTACGGTTTAGAATTTCGAAGCTATATATCGAAGGTTTATAGTATAATAGGAGCCTCCCTAATCGCGACCTACTTCGCTATACGAAGAAGTTCTAGTAGATATCTATTTACCGTATGACTTTATATTTAGCCGCTCATACAGAAGACGTAACGTATTAATTTAGTACTTATCTACCGTAGGCCTTAGTACGTCTAAAGCGTAAGATATATACGTATTATTCGGCGACCATATAGCTCCATACACGCCCTATCTATATTGTAAGAAATTTGACTACCTTCCGGAAGACCCTTTACTTATGCTAGAGGTTAGGTGTATCTAGTCGTCTTTAGATATACGTACGGCGTAAAGGTTATACCTTCGTCTCTTAATGGTAATAGTAGTAGCTATATGACGGGATGGTTTCGATGTCGGGATGGCTGCCGGGTATGAGAAGGAATCGAAAAGTTGATGAAGAATGGAAGTCTCGGGAGTGTTTTGCGGGCCAAAAGACTTGATTCGATGTAGCGAGCGAGCTCTGCTTGGTGGGTGAGAAGAACAAGCCAAACAACTCGGGTGCCAGTTGATCGAGAAGGGTAAGGTAAAATTAGGTCTAGTTCTTCTTCAGAAGGCCCAGCGGACGAGCACATGTTCTTGAACCGTAGGTAGCCTTTGATGCGAGCAAATGAAGCTGCTCTGACTCCATACACGTCTAGTGGGGTCAAGGTTTGCAACGCCGCTAGATCCCGATCTACGTAGCTTCCCGAGGTCTATGGACAATGCTCACGGACTACCGGGCCATCGAGTTGCTTGGCAGCGAGACAGGCTCCGTGGATCAATACCACACGTGCTTGAGAATTGGGGCTTAACCGGGCCGGCCGTGGAGACAATGCCATGTGGGGGGTGCCGGTCTTGGTGGTCTCCAAGTACGGACCGATGGCCCCACTCCAGGCCGGTCATTGCTTTCGTGTTGTGGACAACCTACATTCCCGGACTAATCGCACTTGTGTTCTACCCTGGCTTCCGTCCCCGCAGAACACATCGAGGAATGCACGGTTCGGCGGGGAAGACTGTTGTACCTCGATGTAGATCTTGCAGATATCTTGGTACTCGACTTGTCCTCAAGATTAGGACATGCCTGTGGTAACACGTGGTCGATCATAAGAACCCGAATGCAACCCTACAGAAAGATAGTTCTCGGCTTACCGGGAGACCTCTCGTCTGCTTCATCTCCACGATTAAACCGTTTCGGGCGTTCGAGGGTTGGGCAATCCTGTTTCCTTGTCCCGGCGGGAACGCGGGCTGGCGCGCATCTCTGATGAATCGGGTGGAGATCAGCAGTTAGCTACCGGGCCACGTACGACAGTGCCTTAGAAATTCTGAGACGGGCTCATAACTCATTGGTATATAGAACTCTGACCACATAGCCCACAAAAGCATTCAAATTGATCTCCTGGTTGATCATTGTCGTATCGTTTTGATTGAATCTTCATCTTCATCATCGTCTCATTATGAAACTCAGTACTTGTATCTGTGCCCTAGCGGCCTCCCTGGCCCTGTTGGCTGACGGAGCCCCGACGAATGCACGGCTACCTGAATTGGAATTGCCTTATGGCACGTGGCGCGCTACCAAGCACGAACCCAAAGCTGATGTATGTTGTCCTTGACCATGTCTGCTGCCATTGACTTATAACTACGCCTGCCAGGTCTTTGAGTTTCGAAACATTCGTTACGCTGCGCCTCCAACCGGGCCATTGCGCTTCGGTAGGCCGAGTGCTCCAGAGACTGTTGTGGGTGTCCAGGATGGGTCCTACGGCCCAAATTGCATGCAGAAAGAATCCGAGCCGTTCTTCCTAGACTCCAAAAATGCGACAGATTTTGTTCCTGGCATATCAGAAGGTAGGATGAATCCCAATGCGTTACTTGCACATTTATGCTGATGAGTCACCTGTGCTGTCCCTTGGCTTATAGACTGTCTTTTCCTCAACGTGTACGTGCCCGGAAAATCCCTTCGAAGTCTCACCGGAAACACTTCCGTCATTGTATGGCTTCATGGAGGAAGGTAGGTTCTTGACATCAGTTTTGTTGCGTTGACATGTAGATTGATTAAACTCGGATACAGCTATCTGTCCGGCTCGAAGGACGAATTGCCTGAGCTCGGGCTGTATGACGGGACAGGGCTTAGCTCTCAGGCTGATGGCAGTGCCATTGTGGTAACAATCAACTACAGAGTGAGCGTGTCTATGGTCCGCAACCCGAGATGTGAATCTAATATATCGCAGCTTGGCGTCTTTGGCTGGCTTGGCGGGCCCTCGGCAAATGCAGGCAAGGTGGCCAACCTCGGCCTCCACGATCAAAGAGCAGCCCTTCAATGGGTGCAAGACTATATTCATCTGGTCGGCGGTAATTCCTCCAGTGTCAGTTTGTGGGGATCTTCTGCGGGTGCTGGCTCGGTAGTGCATCATCTTCTACAACATGGAGGCCAGACCGATCCTTTATTCCACAAAGCTGTGGTCCAAAGTCCGGGGTTCCTCACTGAGTGGGATGACAAGTTCCTTGAGGAGAGATACCGGAACTTCACGACTGGGGCGGGCTGTCCTGACGGCGACTTGGCTTGCTTGCGCAAGCTTGACGCTGACGTTGTCCTATTGGCGCAAGAAGGCTACGTCCCGTCACCAATTCCAGACGGCGACTGGTTCAATGGACCCGCAATCCTGGAGTTTAACGATGGTAAGAACCTGACAGATGTTTGCTTTCGGACTCGAACTGAATATTTAACATGTCCATCTAGGTAACTACTGGAAAGGTTTGGAGTCTATTGTTGTCACTCACGTCCTGAACGAGGGCTTTCCTGTTGTCGTTCCCCCAGGGGAGGAACAGCCAGAGAATGCTTTCACCCTATGGCTTGAAGGAACATTTCGCAACAAAGCCATCGCAGCTCGTGTCCGGGACAAATATCAATCCGACAAGGGCCCAGATACCTCCCAGGCCAAGTTGCAAGAAGCAGTCTTCAACGATATCGTTTTTCTCTGTCCGGCAAGGTTGACGACAACTGCCTACACAGGCCGTGCATATGCCGGAGTGTACTCTGTCGCAGCGGCTAGCCATGGGTTTGATGTCTTCGCCACTTGGTACAGCCCAACCCTTCCCGCCGAGAGCATCATTATCGGAACCGCCACCCTGAATGAGGCATATCAGTCGTATTTGGTCAGTCATGCCGTTACTGGAAACGTTAATTCACTTCGAAACCCTGCCGAGACTATTGAATGGCCGCGGTTCCCAGACGAGAACGCCGAGCAGCTCGTGGCGCTCAATGCTACTGATAAGGGGTTTGAGCTTGCTTCTGACGAGAGGATTGTCAAATCAACTTGTGATTTCTGGGTGGAAATATATCGGCTGCTGCAAAAGACTGTTCATTGTACGAAAGGATGAGTCGCAGAGAGAGGGCTCAACTGAGCCATCGTTTCAAAACATTTGGGTTTTGCAATGGTTCGCTGGACTCGGATCATCCCCACAAGTGACACAAATTACAGATACATATACGTTAGCTGCAATCACTTCCCCTGCTACCAATCAGATATTTAAATACACTATTTTGGAACCTGGACAAGCGAGCAGACACAGTTTGGTATCATTAATACGATTTGGCTGGATCAGATTGATACACGATCGGGGTTGGGATGTTTGTGCCGCCAGCCCCAAAAACACAGACAACGCCTCCAGAGTTCTGTTCTGTGCTGTTCCATAGAACATTCTATTGTGACAATGTCGTTGGAACATTCAAACCGCATCGCCCTCAAGGGCCGTTCACTTTCACTTCACCAACCAAGAAATCGGGAGTCGCCCAACTTCATAGGTAGCAATACACAGGGGCTCTCCCTATCAAAGGAAAAGACCATAAAGCTCATATCCTAGCTAGATACGAGGTGAGCACAGCGTTGTCGGGACTCATCCCCCGAGCACAACTTAGCCCCGGCAAGATGTGGGCAGGTACTCTAAGAAAAAAACGCGAACTAGGTAAGGTACCTTGGCATTACCACGCCATGACCATGCCCGCCGGTCCCCTTTATGTTCACTGGGCGAGGGCATGGCTATTGTCGGCAATACACCGGGACATCATACCCCGTTATCGTACAGCGAGAGTCGATCTACCGGACCGGCCGGCTTGTAAATCGATTCATCGGCGATCTCTATCTCAAAGGCAGTGACATCACAGCCATCAGGGTCCGGTGCACTTGCATTTATGGTTTCGCCTTATTACAACAAGCCCGTCTCCTGGTGCTCTACAGACTATGAGCCACGGCATACGTTTGAGCATTCTGCTTTCTTTGTGTCTCTGCCTTCAGGTTCTCTGGTTGACATGTGTCTATGTCTGGTGTCCTTGCCCAAGGGCATCGTGGCAATCTTGGCTACATTGTCAAGCGGAGTTTTGTCGGTCTGCAATGACCCCCTCTCCGTTAACTTTCCGAGTGGCATCTTGCATGGCACCATTGACCAAGCGACCCCATCAGTTCGTCAATTCCTCGGAATCCCATATGCGCAGCCTCCAATCGGTGAGCTACGCTTTCAGCCTCCTCAGCAAGCCAAGAACTTCGGAGAACTTGACGTCAAGGAGCTGCCTCCGAGCTGCATGCAGGCATTATCCCCAGGCCCCGTGCCTGTGCTCGAGTTTAACCTACAGGGCCTGAATACGACTGGCGAAGTGGACGAGGACTGTCTCACCCTCAGCGTCTGGGCCCCAGTCGAAGTCGGAAAAGCTAAAGACGCCGGTTGGCCGGTTCTCATCTTCGTGTACGGGGGTGCTTTTCTGGCAGGAGGTCAAGACGTCCCTTATCAAATCCCAGCTGAGTGGGTGCAGCGTACTCAGGATCACATCGTCGTCACATTTAACTACCGCCTCGGAGTTTGGGGCTTCCCAACCGCTGCTTCGCTGAGTGATTCAAACCTTGCTCTGCTTGATCAGCGACTCGTCATCGAATGGGTTCGTGACAACATTGCCAGCTTTGGTGGCGACCCTACTCGCATAACACTCTGGGGTCAAAGTGCCGGCGCCATCGCAGTTGGCTACTACGCTTACGCCTATTCGGAGGATCCAATTGCTACAGGCCTCATCTTCGACTCTGGCAACGAATTCACATTCCCAACCCAGCAAAGCAACGATAGTGAAGGCTTCACACTGCTGGCTAAGAGGCTGAACTGCGGCAATCTTTCCTCTGTGGACGAATTGGCTTGTGTGCGAAAGGTCCCAGCCGAGACACTTCAACGTTCATTGAGACCGACACCAGAAAACCCGATACCGCCTTTCTTTTTCCCCGTGGTTGACGAGAAACTCATCTTTTCGAATTATGATGAGCGAGCATTAGCTGGTCGCATTGCAAAGATCGTATGTTCAACGACCGATTCTTGACCCTTCCAAATGAAACCTGCATTGCTTCTTTCGCTAACAGTGAGTGGTTGCCAGCCCGCCATCATAGGCATCAATGAACAAAAGGTCGAGGGCTTCGGAGCATTGATATACTTCTGCACCAGTCAGAGGGCCACAATGTATGTCGGCTGACTTTGCTGCCCTTCCTTGTCAAAATCATCGCTCATCAAGAACCACACAGTAATCGTCTTGCCGCTGGAGTCGAAACATTCCGTTACGAGTACCATGGCAACTTCAGCAACATCTCACCCAGCCCATCGCTGGGTGCATACCACTCTAGCGAGCTTCCGATGATTTTCGGCACCCATCCGTTGTTCCGTGGCAACTCCACAAAGCTCGAGTGGGAAACCAGCGCTGCCATGCAGGATGCATGGCTTGCGTTCGCGCAAGGCGGGTCCAAGAAATTACAACAAGAGACGGGCTGGCCTTTGTTCACCAGTGCCAAGTCGGGCCAAACTAGGCACTTTGGAGAGGAGATCCCAGTGAGGGACGAGAACACGAGGGTCTTGGTGGATCAGTGTGAGACCTGAAAGATTTTCCGAGAAAAAGCACGGCATGCATGGCGTCCTCAACGAGAGCTAGTCAAGGTAGTCATTATTTCATTCTTCGACCGATCTCCTCCTTGAAGATTTGTGATACTGTCCCGGCCCAGCATCTCGCTAATTAACAATCCATTTCGCGCTTGTCGCAATGACAGGTCTACCTGTAAATATCTAGTAAGATCGACCCACTCCAGGCATATTTGTACTAAACTCATCGTTTGAATTCGTCTTTTTTGCTCGCAGCTGTATGATGCCGCCAAGTCCGGTGTCTGGACTTTTCTTGCTTGTATGTTGTTACATGGCACCACTCCTCAACCCCGTCTGCCATGGTCAATCCGAGGACTCGGGCATGTACAATCTGTGCGTCTAGGTCTATTTCTCAATGATGCCTTAGTTCGAGACATTTCTCTCTCACTGACAGTTAGAGGTCTAAACAAGGCATACATGGACCGACCCCCAGATCCACCATTCATGAATCCTCCAGTGCATGTGATCATGTTTGTCGAACTTGTTCAGAGTTTCAGACCGTTTTGATAGTGATGCTACCCTCGAGCGGTAGTTAAAGTCTGCTGGAGCCAACAAAGATCTAGTAGTTGCCTTCCTACAGCTTCCACTTCTGTGTAGCAGTATCCCAGAACTCAGTCCTACCTAGTATGTTTCGGTGCGTGCGCATGTTCATGGTTCCTAGATTAACGTCCATGAATCGGACATGGACGTGGCGGGGTTCTTGACCGCGTACTAAACGACACCGATGAGTCTCACGACTCACTACGGCCCGTCAGTGTCTAGCTTCTGCGCATGTGCCGAGCTGGAAGATTGGAAGTCGATGCGTTCAGTCAGAGCTAGGCATACATGTTGCCCCGGCAGACATGAAAGTTGTTGATCGTATCCCGATCGAGTTTCCGTCTACAACTTGCCGGTCCGGTCTCGGTACCAACAACCCACGTCCTACGGCACGGTCGAGCTACTCTTTCTGATGCCGGTCTGGCTACATAGCACTGATCGCGATCGGATGTGACTACCCCGCAACTTGAGCGTCGTTAAATAGCCGCTAAATGGCCATGTATACTCGATTGGTTGGCAGACCCGCCCTGGCCCGGCATCGAGCCGGCCTAAGGTAGTCGGACCGGTAGTAGGATGCTGGCGGGCCATGTTGCATGCCGTGTGGGGTATTGGACCGGCGGTGGGATGATCCTTGCCGGACGGAGCACCCCGAGATGAGCAATGCAGACTCTCCGGTATTAACAATTTCTGGGACGTAATTCGGAGTAGACTACCGCGGATAGGACGTAGTACTGCTTGCTGCATTTGTTTGCCGGCAACGGTTCACTCCTGAGTGATGATAAGTTGACGATTCCTTAAAGTCTCAAGATATCCAGATGGTATGCCAAGCCACTTACCGGAAGCCCTCGACCTGTTCAACCGCATATTCGAATTAGCTTTGTTCTCGAATCCGGAGTGTCAGCTCTCCAGGCCGAAATCAACGAACTCTTTACATCATGGGTTGCAAAACCCTGCTCTGGCCCGTAGTTGCCCTCCATGTCGCGCTAGCGCAAGCTTCCACCCCTGCCCCACAAGATGGATCTGGAACTATCTCATGCGCCTCAATACCTCCTCCAGAGGTTCCTGGAGCCGACATAATCGAATTCACAGCTACAGAACGCTATAACGTGTCTGGAATTGTCGTTCGGGAGTTCCCCGACCCAAAGATCGACACCATCACTGGCCTGAACATTTGCAACGTCAACGTCTCCCTCACACACCCCGGCGTTGACGACAAGGTGGACTTTGAGGTGTGGCTTCCACTCGAAGGTTGGAATGGTCGTTTCCAAGCTGTCGGTGGAGGTGGTTGGGTTGCGGGTCACCACGGGGCCCATGGTCTAGGGATACCCGTAGAGCAAGGATTCGCTACGGGGATAACGACTGGTGGGAACCTTGCCGACCAGGTTGGCGTCTTGCAGGAGGATATTATGACGGGGGACGGGGAACTCGATCGCGGTCGGATTGTTGACTTCGCTCACCGAGCCCTCCACGAGCTTTCGGTTGTCGGAAAGTCCATCACCGCCAGTTACTACGGTACCCCTGCCAAGTATTCCTACTGGAACGGTTGCTCGCAGGGCGGCCGGCAGGGCCTTACACTTGCACAGAAGTATCCTGGTGATTTCGACGGGATTCTCGCTGCGGCACCTGCCGTGAGCTTTGTCAGCTTGCTATTCTCTCTCGCCTGGCCGGAGTTTACTACGAGGTGGAAGAAACATACTCCCAGCGTCTGCGCTTTCAAGGCGTTCCAGTCGGCAGCAGTCGATGCCTGCGACGAGCTTGACGGGGTTCTGGACAGGGTCATCGCCAACACAGACGCCTGCCACTTTGAGCCGTCTTCCGTTGTTGGCAGCGAATTTACCTGCGGAACCGACACGGTCACCATTACCGACAAAGATGCGGAGGTCGTCGCCGCCATCCACAGTGGGCCTTTCTCACACCTCGGGACTCAACTGAATCATCCGTATTCTTGGGGCATCAATTACACGGCCACTGTCAACGTTGCTCCAGGCGGAAACGACTTGTGGAACAAATTCCTTGAGCTCATGGTAAAAAAGGACCCCACCTGGGATTACAAGAGCTTCGACACGTTGGAAGAGTTCACCGACCTGTTCGCCATCACGCAGGCCGAACTTGGCCATGTGTTCAACAGCGAAGAGGCGGACCTCAGCGGCTTCAGGGAACAGGGCGGGAAGTTGATGACATGGCATGGGACTGCAGACGACATGATCATGCTCAACAACACGATCCGCTACCGCAAGCGGGTGGAGGACGTAATGGGCGGCAACGAACGGGTCAATGAGTTTTACCGGGTGTTTGTGGCCCCAGGAGTTGCACATTGCATTGGAGGAAACGGGGCTTTCCCCACTGACGCCTTCACTTCGCTCATCGATTGGGTCGAGAATGGCAAGGCTCCTGAAGAACTCCACGGTACGCCACGAGACCGACCTGCCACGAGGAAAATCTGTCTTTGGCCATTAGTGGTGCGATATGACGGAGAGGGCGGTGAGAACCATGCCGAGAGCTACCACTGTGCTAGTTCGTTCGTTGGTCCAAATTAGTGTTGAGAGCCGTGCTGGCCGTCCCGGCCATCTTTAACACTGACGATAGTTAGTAGAAATATTTCATGTCTGTCATGAAGGTCAAGGAAGAGGCTGTCCAATCCACATACAGTCGCAACACGTACAGTCGTCAGCAACCTTAGGATATTAGTCAAGCCCGTAGGTAATATTTAACTGAACCACACCTAGATCGGGACCATCCTCCAAAAGGTTTCATGTATCAACTTCAAAGCTTATGAGCCCCTCTGTAACAGGGTGGGCTAACCCCTGCGCCAATAGACCAAAATATCTAACAATCCAAGGATTAAGTCCTTGGAATTGAGCCCACACTGCTTATATAGGCAGAGCCCTTGTGATTCTCTCACAGCGACCTAGCGCCGTCAGCCAAAGCTTTATTCGATATAGTAAATACCTAAACGAAAGAGAATAGCTTTAGTATTATCTGACAATATAATTATTCCTATAATAGTTAGAGGATTAAGTACTCTTTCTAATATAACCGATATAAAGAACTAGGGCCGAGTAGAGGTATAAGACTTTAGCTACGTAAGTCTCGGAAGTATAGATATAAGTAGATAGTTATTATTAAAGCTCTAGAAGAGGGTAGGTAGCTCTACCGATAATACCTAAACCCCGAACACTATCAATAAAATTATAGACGTAGTAATAAGCCGTCTACGCACCCTTCTTACCGACTACTCAATACATTTATTAGGGCTACTATCGAGTCGATAAGTCGTCGGGTTAGTATCCAAGCCGTAACGTATAGGCTATAGTCCAAGACTAGCATCCCAAGTCAATCTTGACGTAGAGGGATATCTATAATGCCCAAGCTCTTATTAACCGAGATAAGCTAAATGGTTATGCTCCCACCGCCGTGTTAATCAAGCTGTTTGACGGGATGGAGATTCCCTATCTTGTGAAGTAGGCAGACGATAAGCCAGACCATCTCGTTAGCCTTGTCTAGACAGTTACTTACTGCTACATGAAATAGCTACATCTGTAGTTGCATGGTCGACCCCCCGGAAGAAAGTTGATCTACAAGCCCAGCTAGCCCAGTTCAACCAGCTAGATCCACCTAGTAGTACGCAACAACTACTATTTCGAAAGGTCCAAAAAGGATTCGACCGGAGGGACTATTAACTAGCTACACAACAGCATAGGATTCAGGTCTTAGAACAACAGTTAGAAGAAGCAAGGCCTAGGAAGAGGAAGAAGGTCCAAATCAGCCTAAATTCCAAATNGGGGGGGGGGGGGGGGGGGGGGGGGGGGGGGGGCGGTGTAAAAGTAGGTGAGAAATGTTAGATATCGTCCTCCGTAACCCTATATTTCGCGATTATGTCGCGTATATCGCGAAACCACGTATTTATCGCAATCAGATCTTCGCATTAGGCTCTTCTATAGTCGTAATTACGAAAACGACGCATCTAGAGCTCCATCCGTCGTTTTATGAAGTTTATCATCTAATTAATCCGACTAGTCCCTCTTCAGTCCCCTGTCAAAATATCCACTATTACAGCTACATACTTTAGCCGGGGGGACTCTGCTTATTAATCTATGTCGAGAATGTATTGAATAACCGCCTTCTCTTTTAGCTTAGTTAATTTCGAAGCGTTAGTCAGGCTTTCGCGTCGGGAAGGAGTGCCGTTCCGTCGGCGCCGGAGGGTCGTTTTCGGGACGTCGAAGATGTCTGTAGCGCGTCGTATGCGAAGTTCTGGTTTTTTCTATAGCCTGGATAAGGATTTAATTGACTTTCTTTTGAAGGCGTTTCCATTCCGTTTAGGTGAACGGTCGCGTGTAGAAGATGAGAAATGGCGATGGTCGATGAAAGTGGTCTACTCGCTTGTGAAGTACGTTCATGCTAACACTGTGCCAGTGGCAAGGTGTTCCTTGGTCAGCTTTAAGTCCTCGAAGCTCACTCAATACTGAAGCACAAAGTCAGCATGGCGGCTGCGAGTTTGCGTCATCCAGCCTGACAAGTTCTCCTGAGCCTCACCCCACCGATCCGCCGACCTTTCTGTCTGTCGTGTGGGCTCAGGATCGATATCCAAGCGTGCGATCAAGCTGGTAGCTCTTCCAATCCTACATCAACGCTTTCCTCCCTTAATTGCCATATCCTCAGCAGCAATGAATCCAAAAGTCATAGCAGGCCCGATCGTACCCCCAGACCCGGGATATCTCGAACCAAATACACTGGCAGTAGTATTGCCCGCAGCATAGAGGCCATTTATTGGCTGCCCTTCTCTGGTCAGCACCCTGGCACGCTCGTCCGTGACGAGACCGCCCTTGGTGCCGATGTCGCCCGGATACACCTTGAGTGCGTAAAAGGGTGCTTTCGCTATCGTACCCAGGTTGGGGTTGGGCTTGTGGCTGGGATCACTGAAGACTTTGTTGTAGGGGTTGAGACCCCGATGAAAGTCTTTATCGACGCCCGTCTCAGCGAAGCCATTGAAACGGGCCACCGTCTTTGCCAGTTCCTGCTCTTCCACTCCAATCTGCTTCGCGAGGCCGCTGAGGGTCGAGTCTTTGTAAAGGAATCCCGACTTGACGGCCGACTTTGGAGTAATCCGGGGAAGAAAACGACCCAGCATATACTTGTCGCGATGTTGTTTGTCAAGAATGACCCAGGAATGGATGGAAGCTACTTTGTTGTTTCTGGCGAACATGTCGGTACCAGCGTCGCAGTAGCACTCCGACTCGTTGAGATATCGCTTGCCAGACTGGTCGACGATGATGGAGTGAGGGAAAGACCGAACGTATACATCCATCACAGGACTTTCTCCATCCATGAAGGTGGGTATCCACCAGGCGTGCTGCATGAAAGCAACGTCAGCCCCAACATCCATAGCAGCCCGAATAGCATCCCCCTTGTCTTCTGGAGCCGTCAGGCTCCACGCAAGACTCGTGGGCTTTTGCAAAAACTGCTTTCTCATGGCCTGGTTCTTGGAGAACCCACCAGCCGCAAGGATGACACCACGTCTTGCTTCAATCTTGACCACCTTGCCATCTCGCTCGATAACGGCACCGATCACGTCCCCCTTTCCATTCCGCAGCAGCTTGACGAAGCTCGAATCCGTCCAAACATGTGTGCCGAGGCGTAGGTTGATATGGAGAAGCCGGGCTATCAAGCCAAGCCCCATGACCGCCACCTTCTTGCCGCGTATTGCACTCCATAGCGTTCGCAAAACGACCATATTGACGCTGTTCAAAAAGTCCTGAATTGAAGCTCCGATGCGAAACAATGCCCGTGACTCAACCGCGCTCATAACAGGCTGCCAGTCTGGAGGTGTCCGCAGCTTCTTCCGCCATGTCACATCCAGCTGGCGAAGGTCAAAGGCCTCGGGTGAGTGGCTCCTGCTCGTTGTGTGCGCCCCAGACTCTAGAGCATGATAGTCTGGATAGGGCATGTCCAGAGTCCACCGAAAGCCCTGATCCTCGAGGAACCTTGCCATGATCGGGACCTGGTCGAGGTAGGCGGCTCGACGAGCCGGACTGGTCGCCGGTCCCTCTTCCTTGATGATGGCGTCGATGTAAGTCGCAGCATCTTCTCTTGAATCGTAAATTGCCTGTCGGGCATGGACGTGGCTGCAAGGTATCCAGACGCCTCCGCCAGAATATGCCGAAGTCCCGCCCAGCTTGTCAGTCTTTTCGACGACGAGAGTATCCAAGCCCAGTGACCGACTTCTGGCCGCTGCGGTGAGGGCCGCAGAGCCGGACCCAATGATCAGCACATCCGTAGCGTAGTCGAAGAAGTGTACATCGGGACTTGTAGTGTATGCGGGGCGATGACCAAAGGCCAGAGTGCTGGGCAGCTGAAGCTGCTGGCGCAGACGGAGCCCTAAATTTTGGTTAGGGGGTACGAGAGTCTGCTTCGCATGGCGTGAAAGTCGGATAGTGATCATCGTGGGCTGTTGGTGAAGAAGTTGGTGTGGAGGGTAGCCAAGTCAGAGAGCCGCTTGCTTGGGGGGAATGTCTTCGCCAGGGAGTTTTAAGTGGGCAATGTCATCAAGGCAATATCATCACTCCAGGGTGCAATAACGCCCCGTGAGACAATATCACGTTCCGGTAGCCATTGCCGTACCTCTCCGAGGCTGGTTGCCGAACTGGAGTTAGGGTACGGAGTTAAATTGGTCGCCGGGTGCTCAGATCCCATTGTGTTCAGGGTCAAGGATCATCTTCACTGGACTAATCTCGCCAATAGTGTTTAAGCTAAAGTCCTAAATCGACCAGCAGGCGACTCATCATAAGATCACGAGTCATGTCGGCGTATGGCCTCTGTCTGCTGCATCATGATGGGTGCCTTGTCGGAGTAGTTTTCAATGTCCCCGAGAAGCTGAGCACCGGCAGCGCTGTTCATCACAGCTTGATGCTCCCCCATACCCGTGAATACCAACGTCGTGAGCGCATGAAATGGTGATGCTTGACCACATCCAAGTTTGACGACCTCCCAATCCACTAGCACGGGCCCAAAAAGTGATTCAGCCAAAGGCATGTGCTTCTTCGTGTAATACTCAAAGTCGAACTTAGCTTCGCGAGGGTACAGGATCTAATACATCGTGTTAATTACATAAACGAGAGCGAGTACGCTGCTGATCAACAAACCTTCCAAGTGACCGTCATGATGTCTGAAATCTTAGTGTTTGACTTGTAAAGGTTCGTCGTTTTTCTTGATTGCATATTTAGGTGTATAGGCATGCAGTTGAAGGCCGGAAACCACCCCGCTTTTAAACTTCCAGCCACGTTTGTTTCTCGCTGAGTTTCAACACCATGCGTCTTGAAATTATGTCCGTTAACGCCGGCGGACCCGACAAAGAGCCCGATCCGGAAGGGAAGCAGAGCGGGCTCTCAACACGTTCAGGAAGAGGCTAATACAAGAGACAAAATAGTGAACGGGTAATCTAGAGTTCCGAACAGCAATTCTCGGGTTCTAGCACTAGGCCGACAACCCGCATCGGGTATTGTGAGCTGCTTGATAGTCAACTTAGTGGTGAAATATCAATTTCTATGAATACTCTTTACTTCCTGCATGCGACGTTCACACTGAATTGAACCTTCACTCAATCCCTGGTACCTCCAGTCAACAGCTTAAGCTCACCCTGCCCAAGAAACCAATATCATGTCCTTCTTCTCGAACCAAGTTATTGCCATAACTGGTAGCGTAACCCACGCGCCTGTAAGCCGAGCTCCACGCTGACTGAGACGCAGGCGCTGCCTCCGGAATGGGGTTTGAGATTGCCAAGATTCTGGTCAACCAGGGCGCAAAGTTGTCTCTGGCTGACATCCAGGTCACTCTCTTGGAGACCGCAGCGGTCAAGCTCAGAGAGCTTGGTGGTCCCAACGCCACTGTCCTGACCACGAAGGTGGACGTCACCAAGCGCACCGAAGTCGACGCCTGGATTCAGAAGACTGCCTCCGAGCTTGGCAATATCCATGGCGCAGTCAACTTCGCCGGCGTTATCGACAACAACATGGGAGCTCTAAACCTCGACGCCCAAGACGACGCCACATATGATTTCGTCATGGACGTCAACCTACGTGGTGTCTGGAACTGCATGCGAGCGCAGCTCCAGCACATGCAGCCTGGGGCTGCTATCGTGAATGCCTCCAGTGCTGCTGGTCTAATCGGGTTTGCCGGCGGCGCTGCTTACACTGCAAGCAAGCACGGCGTTAGTGGCCTCACCAGAAGTACTGCTAAGGAATGTGGTTTGAAGAACATTAGGGTCAATGCAATTGCCCCGTAAGTATACTAATTCTCGTTAATTCAGGACTTGTGGCTTACAATTCCATCAGAGGATATATCGTTACGCCTATGACGGACAAGGCGGCTGTCATTATGGGCCTCGAAGGAGGTGACATGGGGCCGGTCAAGGCCAGCGCGCTTGGGAGACCTGGCCAGCCCGAAGAGGTTGCCAAGCTGGCCGTCTTCCTGCTGAGCAGCGATGCTTCTTACATGACAGGCTGTGTCATTCCCATTGATGGGGGCTTGATCTGCTAATCGTATCGTATCAAAAATAATGATCACAAAGGCTGGTTCAATGCGGCAAGACCTCATACCCATGACTGCCTGACTGTTGCGCTTGGAACTAGGAGCTTCGGAGGCAACTGTTGTTTCTATCTAGTGCGTGAACCAGGGTCGGGGTCGCTCGCTGCGCCTTACTGGCGATGTTCAAGTACCTGCTAGGTACCATCGGTAGTTTACCTCATTGTTGCCAACCTCTCTTCGCGAAAGTTGCTCACTTGGCATTTGGCAGATTGGAGAGTGAGTTCAGTTACATCAATAATTCTAGGGCTGCTAATAGCTGCAGGGTGAAACACCCAAATCATCTTGAAGCTGCAAACTGCGAAGAATAGTCACGAAGCCTCTTAGATAAGACTGAATTAGCGTACAGTATTACCCTGCCATACATTACGACGCCCGTTCATGATCCACGGAGAGTAGACGCTGTGTATACGGCAACTAAAACTTAACACGTATTACACGTGCTGTCTTCCAACGAGAAGATCAAGTAACGTGCATGCTATGGCTGTTGCCAAGATCCTGTAGCCCATTAGCAAGGGCATTTTCGTTTTGTATCCTGCAAAGCGACCAAAACGATTAACGTTCAATACTTCCTCAGAACGCTTAGGAAGTTGCTTTGAACAAGCGCTACGAATACATTGCACGAACTGTAACGTCGCCCATGAGGAAGATAAATCTGACCTTATTACCATAGCCCCTCTCGTTGGACGTCGGTATCTACTGACAAACCGACTACCATAAGCACCAACCGCACGTTCTCCGCCCTGCGGCTGCCGGCATCTACTTAGATGCGAGGCCCACGTGTGTACTAATGAGTGCATTGAGTAGCCATCTTTACCTATCACCTGCCGCCACTGTCAATAGCCCGTGCTCGACAGACAGTACTCAGCCTCTACTGGTGCGTAGTTATACCTCACATAAAAAGTCCGAGCTGTGTATTCATCTCGTGTAGAAGCTATCTGCAGAGACACGGTCCGAGTATCGGAACAAGACCCTATGAGGTGCTGGCGCGCCTCCCCAAGTGCCCGCCCTTATCCCTTCATCAGCAGGGGTCGGACCTAACAATAATGTTTATATTGTCGGCATGGAATCTCTGACCCTTGACGTAGAAGAGGGGCCTGGTCGGGAAGCCACGGTTAACGGAGCACTCGTTGACGATGACTGTAGCCGCATCCGCGATATCGTTGAAGAACCCTAGTGTGTAAGGGAAGAGATTCTGAGGATAAGATTATTAGAAACAAAGTTCTGAATGGAACTTGCACTGGGCACTCGGCTCGCATCGTTACACCACCAAATGGCAGCGTTCCAACTGCAGGAAACCCTGCCGCAGGCTGCGAAGCCAGGCCCATTGGTAGGTTTGCCAGGAACACCCCTGAGGTAGTTAATGGCGTCCCGGACAGGCTCGAGGCGCGCTTCATTGTACGAGACCCCGCAGTCGGTGTGGTCGCGCTTGGCCACACCCGCGGATTGGACCTCTTCAAGCCCAAAATCAGCGACGTTGGCGGCCCCAATCGCCGAAGCAATCTTGGGCTCCATCTCAGGTTAGAGCTCAATGAGCTGGTTATACACCTCCTGGACCGTACCGTTCAAGATGAGAGATTCACTGGAGTTGGTTTCTATCTTCCAGGAGATGTCGACGACGCTGTAGCCTTCGATGGGACTTTCTAAACCTTTGGCCTAAGTGAGATTAACAAGTAAGATGATCAAGCTGCTGACTGCACGGCGGCCTAGAAGAAAAAACATGCCCCCAAAACCAGAGCCAAAGGCACTACTAGGAGCCTGCAAAAACGAGCCATTGCATTGGGTTCGGATAGTAAAGAGTCGTCGTTGAAGAGGCAATGATAAGCCAAGGGGAAACAGCGACTATAGATCAGACGTTCGGACCTGAGAGGCTATGAGGCATTGATGGAAGTGTAAAAACGAACGGATGGGAAGGAGAGAAGACATTTTTATGTATGGGGGCATGATGCTCTCTTTTTGCCCGCCGTCCTCCCATTACTACTTACTAGATAGCTCGAATACCCCCCCCCCCCCCCCCCCCCCCCCCCCCCCCCCCCCCCCCCCCCCCCCCCAACTGGCGGCATTAGTTAGCTACTGAACGTACGGCCGTAGGTGACAAGTGTTGGTATACCCCGCCCTATAATACACACGGCTATAGGGTGCACGAAATCCTTCTTACGACCCTGAAAAAGGCGAATACTACTATAGTAGGCTTACACGCCTATACGACTACCTCATTGAGGATACGAGTAGCTGCCTCTCCCAGAGTAGGTCTTAATAATATTATTCGGTACCTTACCTTTACGATGAACTTAATTCTATAGCCTAGACTTTTACCGCCTCTGCAAGAGTCGCGGTAGTGGGTTATCTGGCATGAGCGCTGCAAGAAAGCCGAAAACGACAGGGAATAGCATCGTCCTATTCGATGGGAAGGTCGGATGCTGTGTCTGGACCATTGTGGACCTGTCTGGCGATCTGAGGCCGTCGTCTGGGGCCATTGGCTCGTTCTCGTGCCTTGGCTCGGCGAATGCGAGCATCGTGGGGCTCGGCGTGTATCTGGCCAGCATCGGTCCCGACGGGTACTGAAATTAAGGTCCAGAAGCGGCGAAAGGGGCCTGTCACGCTGATGATAGTGGCATAATTCCCGCTGGGAGCCAATGGTGGGTGGTGCTGAATCTTGCCAAGGTTGTTGCATTGGATTGGAGGAAGTTCTCGCTAGTCCGGATACGCCGTCCCCAATGAAGATAGTCAGAATCTGATGTAGACTCCCCGCCATGCCCACCTCGCCCATCTTTTGCACTTCTCCTTCTTCTTCTTCCAATTAATCTTCCAACTAATCTTTCGTCGTGGTCCGAAAACCGCAGCTCGTCCCGCTGCCTCGAACACCTCCCTCACCCCCTCACCAGTCTGGCTGCTGCACTCTACAAACGCAACCGCACCTATTCGGCGCGCCATCTCCTCACCTAACTCCTTGCTGACGAACCTGATGTCTTCCTGCAAAGTGCCATCTGGGTCAGGGTAGTCGCGGGTATCTTTTCGCAGCCCAACCAGGACGATTGGAACGCCGGGAGCGCAGAATTCAACTTCTTTCAGCCACTATTGTCCTCCAATTGCATCAGGAATGCAAGGTAAAAAGAGGGGGACTGATCATACCGTCTGATCGGTGAGGTCGAAATAATCAGGACGATCAATCGCAAAGGCAATCACGACAACATTAGTGCGAGAGTACTTTAGTGGACTCAGTCGGTCAAAGTCGAACGCGCCAGCAGTGTCCCAAAGCGTCAGATTGACCATAATCTCTGGGTTGACCTGGGCTTCATTTGATACAACACATTCGTAATCACGGGGTGTACGGTAGGCGTGCTTCTATGACTCGTATTAGTATCTGGCGTCTTCTTGGAGGGATAAATCTTACCGCTGGCGGATATCGACCTTGCAGGGCAGCCAGGAGTAATGTTGTCTTTCCTATCCAGCTGGGACCGACGAGAGTCAATTTCCGATTAATGGCCTTTGCATGCATTTTGTTCAATGCCCTTGTGTTGAATACTAACTTTCCCCCCTGCTGGGGTATTCCGGGATTTAAGCTCTCGGTAAGGTCCTGATCGGATTGACTGTTTATCCGTGGCCAAGGCGGTGTTGACATTTATTGGGAGGCGGCCGTGTAACGTCCCTCACCCACTTCCCGACGCAATCAGCCCACCTACCTGATCTCCTGACGGTGGAGCTGACGGTGCAGTGGTTTATCCCGCGCCACATGTTTTTCAGGTCATTCTCGGCCTGACGGGCGTCCCGGATCTGGGCCTTGACGAGGGCCGCATGGGCAGCGGCCTCTTCGGCGGCTACCCCCGCCTTATGCGTCACACCGCTCGAACTCATGACCTTGGGTGGTTCGATTGATATGTTAGTAAGACTCCAGCCTCTAACAGCCTGCTTCGTATCTATTTCCGTTATTCGAGGGGATGTCAGCTGTTTGCCAGGCTCTGATTGATGCCGATCAACGATGTAGATCCACTCTTGCATGGTTCCTTCACAATATTACTGGGCGCCAATGCCCCTTCCCAGCGACTCGGGTCATCCGTCACCCGACCGGGGGCCACGTCTCGACGCAAGACCAGGTTGAGGCCACGCCGAACGCTCCCCTCCGTCTTCATTTCTTGACCTCTTCAGACATGGAAGGCCTGGCGCTGCGTCTGCCTCTTTCGCGAAAGCGAAGAGCCCTCACGATACCTCTCTCGAAGCCTGCAAGGATTGTTTTGCGGCGCCAAAGGACCGCGAACCAGTCACAATCGCAGTTCTTCTGTATCCTGCCCTATGACGTTCGGCAACTTGTATACACATTCTCTTTAGTTTACCCCTACCAAAAAGATGCGGTTCTTTTACATGGCGATGTAGGCATTCATATCTTCACCGAATCTGGGAAACGAGAACGGCTTTTTCACCGCAGGTGTAGAGGTTTCGCTGGCGCCTGTACGCCTCGATGCTACCAATTCCCTCGTTGGAGCGTACAAAAATATGGTTCATTGAAACTGCTATCGCTTCTCCTCACATGCCGTCAAAGGTAAGGTGAGCAAACTCAGTGATCGGGAGGCCCATTTCTAGAATCACACACCTCCATGGATAACCTGTGCGTGTCTTGCTTGTTCCCAGAAACTAGGCTGAGAGATTCACAGTTATACCGAAGCTATCAATGCTCTATATTCGCAGAACATGTTCATATTCAACGATCTCTCAACGTTTGTGTACTTCACAACATCTCTTCCGACCCCGCGAATGGAGAATATCAGAGCGGTGCGTCTGAAATGGCAATTCACAGAGTACGAAGAGACTGGACACCGCCTTGCGCCACACTATAAACTGAGGCCCATTGATCGCAGGTGGGAGATTGTCTGCAAAACACTGGAGAACATGTCTTTGGAGAAGCTGCACCTACAGCTGCTTCGTGACAACTGGCATAACGGCAGTGGGCCAATCTGGGAAGAGGATTTATTCAAGCCGCTCCAGCGGTTGACTTCCGTCAAGGAGTTTCAAGTAGAAGTGAATTGGATGACCAAGGAGTCTGTTCCCGGGGATTTCTATTTGACACATGTCGACGGCTAGTATAGTTGAGACTATCGGAGACTATCGTGCGTCAAGAAAACGCGAGCAAACGTGCATGCCCACTTGATGGGGAATCGCTGGCGCCTGGAAAGCTACGTCTCCTCGCATAAACCCCCTTCGTCTAGGCCACACATCTTGGAGATTGTACCTAGGTAGTAACAATTTTCTAGTCGGTCGATAGGCGCTAGGAATAGCCTATTCTTCGTGAGACGGGAGAAGGTATAGTAATATATATTAAGGCGGTCCTGCTCCTCGCTATCGTTAGGAAAGTTCTACTGCACAGTGAGGGGCTAATTAATGCGGAGGAGGCCACAGCACCCATAGCAGCTATAGCAGCCTTAGCAGCCATGACACCTATAGCAGTTATAATAGCTAATCCCCTATAGCTGTAGTAGCTATTGCTGCCGTTGCTACTGTGGCTATAGGGGGCTAACTGCTATGGCTTCTGTGTCTCCCGTGGCTGCTGTGGCCACTGTGCTTTAGGGGGCTGACTCCTAGTTGCAGCTGGCACTAGTACTAGCCTAGGCTGTCTACTACTCACTCCTAGGGTATGTCAAAACATGAAATGGCTTTTGGCTAAGTAAGCCCTGCGTACTTCCGTACTATTTTGCAAATGTGTAAGGTTTCGTGCCTATAGTCCCTCCTCGAGCATGGCTATGCCGCGGAATCCAACGGCCATGTCCTTGCTCTCTCTAGTAAATCACCCTCAGATGCAATGCGATATTCTATCGCATCAATTTACTGGCGGCGGCACATGGGCGCACGAATGTCGTCAATCTTCTGCAGCCCTGGCTTGATCGGGCCCAGCTTGTTGAGCTCAGACGAACTCATAGTCCGCCTCGCCCTCGCAGCGTCCTTGAAAGGCTGGCGACTAGTACCACCGCCCAGGAGAAAGAATAAGACGGTTGACAGCGCGCTGTCGGGATCCTCGACGACCTCATACACCAAGACGCCGAGCTCTGCACCCACGCCAGCAATGGCCAAGATGCTACGCAAGCCCGCAAGCCCTACGGCGCCGGCGGCCGAGCCCGCCATCGGGATGAGCATGAGGAGTCCCATGAGGAACGCCGCGATCGTGGTCTTGCGTTCTTGTTCCAGGATGTCCTCGGCCTTCTCGATGATGGAGGCCATCTGGTCCACCGCCGCCTGGAGCATCAAGGCTGGGATCGAGCCCGCATCAGCGAGGTCTGCGTAGTCGATGAGGTCGTCTTCGGCGAAAGCCACTGCGACTCTCAGTTCTGTCCTCAGCTCTTTGTAAGACTTGTGCGAGTCGCCGATGACAGACTTGGGGTTGGGGATGGTGATCCTGTCCGCGGGGAGCGGATAGTTGGTCCAGAAGACGTCGTTCCTCTCTGAACATGCCACGGCGTCCGGTGCCATCCAGCAACCGCTGTGGATTTTTACACGCCTTCTGCCCCATTTGATCCAGGTTTTCGGGACACCGGCGTGTTCTTGAATATCCCTGTAAAAGGCGTCTCGATCCGTGCAGATGTAATTAATCTTGGGCACGTCGCCCCGCAGCATCCCGCTGTTCTTGAGCGTCGTAGGGCAGGTGACGGTCTTCGTCACAGGCCCTCGACCCGTACACTTTGAATCGTTGTTGCAGTTTTTGAGGCATTCGCCGTGCGAGCAACTGCTGCAGCAAATTTGGGTCTTGGTTTCTTCGCATCGAAAGAAACTCTTGTCCTTGGCCGTGGCCATGTACGCGTCGATCATCCGGATCGACTTGGCGTACACTCCAAACTTTTTGTCGTAGTCGTCGGAAATCAGGGTGTCATACTTCTTCATGTCCGCCTGAAGCATACCGGCCGCAATTTGTGCAATGTACTTGTTAACACAGCGTGAGACCAAGCTGCCAGTAAACCTCTGAAGATCATCCAGACTTTTGAACTTGTTGGTGCATCGGTTTTTAAATGGCTTGAAGACTTGCTGGAAATCCTCAACGTCTCCGTACCCATCGTTGTCGTCCAAGTCTGAATCATCGTCGGTTATGGGCGTTCCTGATCGGCACAGACTTCGCCACATCCTGGCGCTTCCGTTTGCTGGATCGATAGCCACATAGTCGGCGCGCGCATCGCCGGAAACCTCAACGAGCCTGACGTCGCGGCCGACGACGCCAATCGGGCCGCGCGCGAGCCTTACGGGAGCGCGCCAGTGAATGCGACTTCCGTCGGGGATGAATCCCCTACTAAACCAGACCCGGGCAGCACCAGTCAACTGATTAATGACGATATAGTCAGGCTTTCCGTCGCCGTCGACATCGGCAAACTGAACATCCGTAGCGGTAATACCGGGACCGTCCGCGACGATCTTATACGGGTAGAAGTTGATCGGTTCGACTCCCATGTTCCTCCACCAAAGCGTAGCACCAAAGTCGCTGACATAGATATAGTCGTCGAGTCCATCGCCGTCGAGATCAGCGTACCTAATGTTTTTAGTATTAAACTTCCATCCAAAACCATCCATCTTGGCGACGTGCTCCCACACGCCGCGGGCAGCCTGACCGGCATAATCGAACCTGAAGCCGCCGCTCGAGCCCGTGTTTCTCCACCAGACTGCCCTGTCTATGCCCTCTTCGATGGCGACGTAGTCGGCGCGGCCGCTCGTTGTGAGAACCGCGGTGCGGACATTACGCGGCAGATCCCAGGGAGCTCCGGGCTGGACGAGAAGACCCCTGTTGTCCCAGGCATCAGTGCCCTTCCCGACGTTGATGTAGCCGTAGGCGTTTCCAACACTGTCAACCCAGAGGTAGTCTTTGGCGCCGTCGCCATCCAAGTCCGCGAACATGGTGAACTCTCCCGCCTGGTAGTTGCCGCCAGTGCCAAGGTTCTGCCACATGCGGACCTCGCCTGACTTCTCGTCGACGAGAAGATAGTCCGCCGCACCGTCGCCATCCAGGTCTGCAAGTCGGACTATGGCTTGTCGCGCACCAGTCGGTCCGCGGGCGACAGGAAGTTCCGGGCCCCATTTCGGGATCACAGAGCCCGCTCGCAGGCGGTTAGTAAACCCTGTCGTCCTACCGCCAGCCTTAACCAAGAGGTAGTCAACTCTCCCCTTTCCAGTAAAGTCGGCCAAGATGACCTTATCGACCCCGTCCTCGTGCGACCAGCCAGTAGCGATAACGCCAAGCGCGTAGAAGGAAGGAAAGTCCCCTAGCTTATTATCTCCCCTATTTACCCACCCTCTCACCTCTCTAGTATATTAATTAACGAGTACGAAGTCATCCCTTCTATCACCTATTTATCACAGCGATTAACTCCCACGCCTTGGCGACTCGAAGGGGCCAGACTCGATAATCAGGAGACAACATCATAATTACCAGTAAAGTCGGCGAAATACAAGCTCTCGCTTATAGCGTCCCCGCGATAAGCGATCTAGCCGAGGGGCCGCCATCGATACCCCCCATCTAACGCCCCAGGACTATCGTTAATCCAAGCATCAACCACGCCAGTATCTTCATAGAGGTAGACGTAGTCAGCTTTACCGTCCCCATTGAGGCTATCAGAACACCTCAGTTAGCATAGTCAGGCGGCTAGAGACGCCGAGTTCATACTCAGCAAACTTAACTCCGCTACCCTTACGGCCGGCTCTTCCCATAGCGATCTTTTCTCTCAGACCCTAGAGGTCTTCCTTGACGCCGGCGGCGTTAACTTTGCCGATATTAACGTAGACCGCACCATTATCCTCGTCGACGCAGGCATAGTCCATAATACCGTCGCCATCAAGGTCCGCGAAGTGAAGATTAGAGCGAGGACAGTTGCCCTAGGCTACCACACCCCGGTTGATCTAGTATTCAGTCCATTCACCGTCGCCAACGGCTCTAGAGGAACGGAATATCATCAGCGTCGTATTACAAGCAGAGGGAGAGTAGATTACGTCTACAGGGAAGCTAGGTTACATTCTAGGTCCTTAGGCGATAGTAATAGGAGCGCTCCAAGTGTCAGGGTCCTAGCAAGCCGCCGGAGTAGATTCGCCAGGATCTTAGGGGGCTGAGATCCAGCCCCTTCCGTCAGCTACCTCGACGGCGTTATAAAACTGAGTAGCCATCTTTTCGTAGCCTTGGCGGTTTGGGTGAAGAGGGTCGGCGAGGTTGGCGCTAGTAAGCAGCCGCATATCAACTAACAGGATCTTGATTCCCTCCGCCTCAAGTCTCCACACGATACAGGGAATCTCTTAGTTAAAGTCATTAATAGCGGCCATCGTGGAAGCAGTCGTGGATAGGACGATCTGGCACACCAAGATAGTTACCCGGGGAGAATAGGAAACGATTATCCTGATGAGCTTCTCGAGCCGAGCAGAGGCCTATGATAATTCGTAGTTACGGTTCATGTCGTTCGTTCCAGCATAGAGGAGAGCAATGTTAGGCCGCGACACCATGCCGACACCGATACTATATTGCTCAATCTCGCTGATCTTCTCTCCGCGATAACCTTCATGATTGTTTTGCGCAAAGTTTCCTTCGGCGAAGTTGCCAACGAAGTCGAACCTGTTGCCTCGCGCGGCCAGTTTCTCATAGATTGCTTTGCGGTAGCCCCCATGGGTGGGATCCCCAGAGCCACGGGTGATGGAGCTTCGCAGGCGATATCAGCATCTTGGTCACTGAACAAGAGGTACCTATCTTACAGCAGACAGGTGGGAGGGGAAAGGGGGAACTCACTCGCCGATGGGCATCACGCGCAGCTTGACGCCACCAGCGATCGGGTCTCTGATCACCAGCGAGCGCGGCATCCCGACGACGGCGGCAGAAGAAAGATATATCCAGAAGCTGAAAGCCGCAAGGAGCAGCATAGTTCGAGCTGCGGCAGCGCTTGATACGAGCATGGCAAGGAAAAAGCTAAAGACGCTATCCACGCTCAAAATCGGTTCAAAGTAGGCACTTCAGAACCAAGATGGAATGCTCCCGTGCAGATTACACCTCCTTGCGCTGTGTTGTCCCGGCCACAAGTTGGTCTTATAGTACCCAAGGGAGAGCCCAGCCCCTGACGGCCACTGACCGCTTCTACAATCTCATTTTGCTTCGGGATCATATGCTCGTGAAGGAGCAACCAAGGTGCCCTCATCAGTATCCGTGGAATCACGCAGCCGAGGGAATTTTGTCGCCCGCTTCAAGCTGGCAACATGCTGCAGGCGCATGGGCTCGAAAGTGGTGACTCGCGCTGGAGGCGTTGGCGCCTCGCATGTGGATCGCGAACTGGTTCCAGACTCGAGTTAGATCTCGCGGGCTTTCTGAGAGACCCATGATGAAGACCTCGTGATGTCGGCTGAACACTAAAACAGCAGGTGCTGCAGCGTCCCTGCTGCAAGTCTCGGGACGTAGCTGAAAGCAGGGCTGTATGAGAACTCTTGGCCGCGTGTGAAGTGACCAACGTGCAGGCATCTCTGCAGCAATAGGCTATACACTAGTAGACTGCGTGCACACTTGCTCGCGTCCATATCCGACCAATAGAAAGCTTGCTTGGTATCGGAAAATTTCGTCAAACCAACGAGCCGGGCGTCCCGGAAGCCGCAGGGTCTGAGGGTCTGGAGGTCTCGTTCGGCTTCGGATCCCACCCGGCTCGAGGTCATGCAAAGTACCCTGACCCTGGAAGTTAGGGGATCTGGCCGGAGCCCCGGTCGAGTCCCTGCATGTGGAGGTGGCGTCGAGCCGTTGGCGCTAAGATAGTTTTCTTGTAGCTCATCCTGCAGCTACCATTCAACTAACTATCTTACACCCTGGCAAGCCGGCCGGCTTCGGCCCCAATGGTCAGTGAGCACGCTTGGACGAACCAGCTGAAGTGGGAGCGTTGAGATGGGGAACATTCGGGGCTGCCGTAACACGTTGAGATCTTTGGTATTTCTTGTATCCATAGCAGGTATGTACTAGTCTTGCATGCAACGCATCTACCTTGCTACATGAGCTGCTTGAGGGCTGTGAGGACTGCGATGATGCAGCCTCGGAGTCTTAAACCATCGCGGTGCACCGCTCCATTATCGCTATCAGTGCTATCGCTGCTCTGATCCTCGGCATTGGCAGTCCCAGTGGGCTGGCCGTCGCCTATTGAGATGGTGCTTTGTACATCCAGCGTCACGGACGTTCCGGAGCTTGCAACCTGTGTGGTTTCGGCGAGGGCGTCGTCAAAACTGGCCTGGTAGGCAAACACGAGGTTGCTGCCACCACACATCTCGCCCTCACGACCGGCACAGGGAATGTTGCAGTCGTCATCCTCGACCTTCTCGGAGACGAGGTACGTCGAGCACCAGCAAGTGTTGCCGCCCTCCACACCGACCAGGAAGACGTCCCAGTCGTCGTCGAAGCACAGGCCCTGACACTTGGAGACGGTCAGGGCCGGATCGCCGCCGTCAGGTGTGATGCGCTTGCTCATGACGGGGGCCTCGAGATCGTTGTTGTTCACGTAGCAGCCGAGAGGCTCCCAGGTCGGCGTGCCGTACGGAGGAGTGGTGGAAGTTTGGGTGGTACTGGAGTCGCCTGTTGTCGTGGTCGTGGGGGTCTCCCACGGAAACGTCACTGTAGCGGGCCATTCGCTTCGGACCTCGATACAGTATGACTTCTCGTCTTCCCAGTTGCCGCAGTCGACGGTAACGGAGGGATTCCAGCGCGCGAAGTCCTGAGGATTGATGCCAAGCAAGTCGCGGACTTCCTTGCAGCTTTCCCCTTCCATGTTGTCGTACCAGAACGAGCAGTCCTTGGTCGTATCAGGGTGGAATTCCAGGTATGGCGGTTTGACGTCTTCGTCCCACTCGAAGCGATGGCGCTCGTCGGCAGCAGCGACGAGACTGCCCAACGCAAGGGCTGTCCCCGCGATGGTGATGGACGAAGAGAGTCTCATTGAAGCGGTAGAGAAATGGCCGGTTTTGGGGTGATAGTGCTTGTCGGGCTCACAAATTTGACCTTTTGCTAGGTCCTGGCTCAGGACTGGACTCAGGACGCAGAATTTTGTAGGGGCAAGAGGGAGAGAAGAATGTACAAGACAGCCCAGACAGAGTGCGAACCGGGCGCGGTGGAAGTGAGGGAACGTGCCTACCCTTACCTACCTCACCTTACCTTAAGGTACCTCGGTAGTTACCGGGCGATTGAATAACGGAGCCCGCCGAATTGTCGAATACAGGGCGCAAAGGTACTGTGTGCTTTGCAGGACCAGAATCTTCGGATGGGGTAACTCACTTTGCCTGTGTCCAAGTCACCTTCTAGATTGGGTCGCCTGTCCGTACCTGAGGTAGCAGAACCATTTGTAGAAGCCAACACGTTGGTCCACCCTTGCGCATGCAACCTTGTACTGACCATCCATGCAGGATGCCCCTGTCGATCTTAGGAGCCGCCTGTCACTGCTGCAGCCAGGGTCCTCTGCAAATCGCGCAACGTCGGTTATATCTAGCGCGCAGTAGATTCATCTTTTTCGCCGAGGACAAAGACCAACAACCAACGACCAACACCACCACTCCTTCGAACCCTGCTGTTTCAACGCGGGCATGGCCTTATTCCACCGGTTCTCCGACCTTCCCTACGAATTACGGATCCTTATCTGGCAATGGTCCCTTGTGCCAGCGCCGCACGAGCCATCTCGCGTAGTTAAGGTCGATCAGCAAAGTCGTCGCGTAATGCGATCAACTACACCGCCCCCTGCCATCCTCCACGTGTGCCGCGATGCACGCTATGTCGGCCTCAAGTTCTACCGCCCATGCTTTCCCTGCTGCGAAAAGGTTGCTTATGCTCCTCTAGAGTGTAGGGCATGGCTCAAGAAATCATGGCTTTACGGAGGAGAGCACGCCTGCCGCCCCCCTATCTGGGTAAATTTTGATGTCGACACTGTACACATGTGCACGGATACGTTTGGTTATCACTACAAGGAGGAGTTCGACCTCATTCAAAGGCTGCAATTGGTCACCAACAACGAGAATTTGTACGATTTTGTCGAGCTTGGCTTGTCACGTGTCTGCCAACCTTTGCTGAAGAGTGTGGACATCTTTCACGAAGGCCGAATGGAAATGTGGTATGGATGGATATCGAATGCCCATATGTCAAAATGGGGCTGTGACAAGTCTATCATTAGGGTAATTGGGAATGGTGGGACGGAAATCCTGGACTACGAACGGGACATAAAGATGCACAGGATCCATGTGGAAGGCCTTCCGGACTCGGACGATGAAGAAACGGAAGGCTTTGACTAAACCCTGTCTCGCCCAGGCCATTTAACAAAAGGGGGCGGCACAAGGTCTCGTGGTCTGGACCTGAAGAATTAGACGCGCTTCCATCTCCTGCAGTATAAGCTGCTTAGCACTAAGGCCTGCATCTCTTTAGGGGTTGAGGGAGGGGAACGTGAGCAAGGGGAGGGAGTGGAGGCCGGAAGCAGGGTGAGTGGCGGAGAGACACCTGAACAATATGTTTCTTCGGCCTACTTGGCGCCAAAAACCAAGATCCTCTTAAATCGAGCAACGCCTGGCCACTCCGGTTCATACTGATGTTCACATTTTGGGTTCATGCTCTCGTGGCTCTAAACATCTCTTCTCTTCTACGTAGACTCATGCCACGACACCATAAGGTTATCGATCTTTTATCTCTTATCTTTTCTCGCTCTAAAAGTTTCCGCCCAAAACGATTATCGCCATGCCCTCGAGCGCGTATGGTTATGGTACGCATATCGAATCGATCTACTAAACGAACCTAGCGACCTCCGCATAGGGTACTGGTGCACCAATTTTGATCGTGACACCAGACTGTGCAACGGCAAATGGATGCCTTGCCGAGGAACTTCTCCGGGCAATAGCTGTACCTACTAGGAGCTTATGAGCTATGCACGTACCGGCAACCCGTTCGATAACAACGCAGGCAACCCTCTTCCCGGACCTCTCGGACAGTACAACTTGAGGCCAGATATCATTCCCACTGTGAGGAAACTCGAACAGCTCGGAGGACATCACCACGGATTACTCCAGTACCACACTCTCACAAGATACGCCCCAGACACCTACGGCGAATTCATCCAGACCGTAAGCGAGCTCGTCGCCCACACAAACCACGGATTTTCAGCCGAGCAGCGGAGAGATGCAGCACCTGACATCCAGGCCTTCTCGCGCACTTTGGACCATATCACTGTGGCTCGCATGGTTGACCATCATAACCACGAACGCGGCCTCATTAATGGTATAGCGGCCGAAATCGACCAACGCGGAATCACGGTCAGATACAAAGAACATCCGGACGTCCCGACAGAGGGGGTTACATCACGGACAATCAACTTCCCAAGGACGGTCGCGCGAGCTGGTGTCCCGAACGCGCTTCAGATAGTCGAGGACGTAAAAAATGCATGGTACAATAGACGCGACAACTACCAGGCTCGAGAGCACATGGCTGTGATGGAGAACTACGACCAGGCAAGACAATTACTGAACGACTTCGGCTGTCGTTCATGATTCCGCTCATGCAAAGATGGTATCTGAGCAACATTGCTGTTGCTGCCCTGCCATCCATATTCCTTGCGTTGCGACTGGCCTGAAAGGAATGTGGCCTGACTGGGGTGGGTCACTGGAAGGAACATGCTCCTATAAAAATTCATTACTACCTGCTTACTTGTTTGCTTCGTAGTCAACAATCATTGTGGAATCACTCCCCAGTAGGCAAGAACCGCTTGAGTGAGAAACGGGCGACGCCATGGCTGACAGGAGAGAGCCCCGCTTAGTGCCAAGGTGACTTCTGATACATGGAAGGCCGGCCAGTGTCGTCCAGTTCTCACTTTGAGGCTCTTGAATCTTAGGCCTCGTGTTTGATCTGGGCGTCGGGTAATGGGCGTTCGGCGTACTGCAGCATGGCGCTGTCTTGTTGGATTGTAAATTGCTTGGCCTTGACATAACGATCCATTAATCGGGACTTCTGGATCCCTCCGTGCGTCGTTCAGAATCTTCTTCATCGAGCAATAGAGCTCGGGCTCCTGCCTCGCCGCGATGGGAAAGTTGATGGGCAGCGTCCATCCGCCAATGCTTAGCATGGTTCTCATGTGGCGATTTGATTTCTTCGGGAGGAAAAGCTGCTTGACACAGCCATAGGCATTGAGACCGCTCTCGTTCCATGCTGCCAAGTGGGTCAGTGTCATGTCATGACAGTGGATAGTGACTTACAGTCGGTCGGATAATGCTTCTGTAGGTCGGCAAAGGTATCTTTGGAATAGCTAGGAACCAGTCATGTCCAGTGTTCGCCCTAGACACAGACTGATGAAACCTATACCAGCCTTGAAGGTCGCAGATTCAAGAAGACGTGTAGAACATGTGTGACCTTCGTGGCGGGAAGGTCCTGGGGATGGTAGTCTCGCTCATAGATTGCCCTGATAGGTTGTTAATGTTTGTCAACTATCCTTCAAGTCAAAGATTGGCTCACCAGTTCGGGAAATAGATTGCATTTTGATGGCAGGAGGACATTTTGGCCCATGCCAGCAGCAAGAGAAGTGCGCGAAAAGTAGCCGCCATCTTGAAAGACAGGGATGCAATGTCAGCGAAGAAGTAAACTCGATTTCTCTGGGTATGAAGTGATGCCAGCTGAGGTAAAGACAGTAGGAGGTCAGGAAACCAAAGGTACTCGCCATTTTGGTCCCGAAGCTTGGCCCATCAAGAAGCCTGGAACGCGGACCGGTTGATTAGAAGAGGAAAGACTGTGTTCTCGTCCTACTCCTACGTTCCTCAGACATTCCATAAACTAAATATTGACTAAGCTATACGTGACCTGGCTTGCTATCGGATCCTTTGTATCTCGATCCCGGAATAGCGGAGGAGAAGCCGTATGCCTCAAGATCGTACTTTTGCTACTAGTCAGCTCCCTTCGTCATGTAAACCATAGGATCTATGTAATATACTTCAAAAAAATTGACGGGCTTCTCCCGACAATTTTTAACTCACCCCGAAAGCCCCTAGAAGCATAGATGCAGCCACGCGCTGGGCAGCTTTCGCCGAGCTTAGCGACTCCTCTGTTACAGAAGCAGACAGAGACTGGAGTGCCTGTAACTTGAACGGTGCAGCCGGTACATTAATTCTATAGCAGTGGAGTGAGAAAAGCAAGCAACGCGTTGAAGAGAGCGAGACCTGAAGTTGCGTCGAGTGCCAAGGCCATGCTTAGGAGTGCGTCTCGAACCTGAAGGATTCTAACCGAATGTGACCAAAGAGAGACGGGCAACATTGTGAACTAGTACTTTTGTCAATAGTGAAAAATAAGCAAAGTGTTAGAACAAATTAGGCATGACAGTTCCTACTGCGTTAAGGATCACGTGGGCTACCCTCACGTAATCCAATAAGCAGACAAAATAGGGCCCCTAAGCGTAGGGGGTAGGAAGAGGAGAATAGAAGAATATACACTACCGAATCTACAATCTAGAGCGCTTAGGCATAGCTAAGGCTCAGGATAGGGTTTATAAGAGCTATAAAGCCTATTTAATACTATTTAGTATTACGTTAACTATAATATAGAGTAACGTACATCACAGGCGAGTAGGCTACACGGGCGAGTAGGCCACCTAAACTAACTTTCACGATTATTAATATTTAAGACGCGATTATTCCGCTAATAATCATAGAGACGCCATATAAAGAAAGTTAGATAATCCTTACTATCAAAGTAATAAAAAGCGATCTAACTTTATCCACCTAACGTATTACCTTAATCTTTAATATATTATAAATGACTCTCTAACGCCGAAATACTAGAATACCTTTACGATATAATAACCCTCCTAATTCTACGATTTTAAACGAAAGAGAAGAATAAGCTATTATTTAATATATACTTAATATAGATTCTTAAGTAAACCCTCTTTAGCTAAATGATATAACTATAATAGTAAATACCTTACTTAATAAGTAAGATATATAACGCGTTAGGATTAATTAGGTAATATCGTTTATAAAGTAACGACTAGAGCTCTAAACGCGTTCTTTTCGCCTATATAATTATAAGAAGGCCCTTTATAAAGATTTAGTTACTATAAACGTATAGTTTTAAGATATATAAGATATAATTATAAAATATAACGTAGGTATATAGCGAGTAACGTAATATAGTGAGTGACGCACTTTACGGTCGCGATACATCCTTCTCTCTTTCATCTCTATTAAGGTTTATAAAGCTTTAGGGCCACGTATCTAGCTACGTGGCTAGAAAGAGGATAGGGTAAGGTAAGTCGGTAGAAGTCGTAGGGTAGGTAAGGGATGAAAGTAGCCGTAGGAGGGCCGTAGGAGGTAGGTATCGGAAAACGGATCGAGTATCCTCGTAGGGCTCGTTGAGAGCTACGTATAGGTGTAGATATCGATGATGAAGGAATAAGGTAGGTCAGGTAGTCAGTTGAAGGTAGGTGGACGGAAGGCGTCGCGAGACGCTCGGCCGTGGCCGAAGAAAAGTAAGGGTTGTCAAGAAGGCTAGGTCTTAAGNGAAGGAATAAGGTAGGTCAGGTAGTCAGTTGAAGGTAGGTGGACGGAAGGCGTCGCGAGACGCTCGGCCGTGGCCGAAGAAAAGTAAGGGTTGTCAAGAAGGCTAGGTCTTAAGTATGGGAAATCCGTAGTTTTTAGACAGTTACTACCGTCCTAGCGGCGAGGTGCGAGATGAGCACTAAGGTAGCCGTCTTTTCGACTCGTATATATTACTTCTTAAGTATCTAAAAATCACCCTTAAGGGGAAATCGCTAATATATAAGATAGGCTGACCCTCTAACCTAAATATAGGGACTAGGCGTATTAACTAGGTCCTAACGAGTAGGGAAATGGAGAAAATATAGATATAGCTATAGGAATAAGCTAATGAGAGACTAGAGACCTAAAGTAGATATAGCTATATAGTGGTTCTACGTGGTTATATAAATACTATATTACTATAAAGCTCTACTTTTTATCTTTTTAACCGTATAAGGTTTATCCTGTTTAGTTATTATATGATAGAGCTATCGACCGTTAAAGGTCGTATATAGACCTTAATAAGGTCTAACTCCTATAGGAATAATTACTTAAGCGCTAAAGATGTACTTAGTAGAGTAGGAGATCCTTCTTCTAGGGATAGTAAACGCGAAGATGTTACGATAACTAGTCTTAATACTATCGTAGGAAGATATACTAGACCTAATAAGCTTAAGTATAAGAGATAAAGATTTAAAGCTCTAGGGAGCCTAAGAATAAGAGAACTAATAGGATAATAACTAATAAAGCTTAAGGTATACTAGAGTATCCTAAAGCCTAGCTAAACGAGCTATATCACCTAGGGCTACGACGGTAGCTCTAATAAGCTAACGTTTTAACTAACTACAGATTATCTAGTTATATTAGGAAAAAGAAAATCCTTACGCTACTATTATACTAAACCTAGGCGTATAGTACTATAATCTCGTACTACGCGAATTAGTAAATACCCTAATCGATAAAGTATTAATTAAGTAGTTTACGTTACTATAGAATAAGGATAATAACTACTTAGGAGAAGTATATAATATCCTAGATAATAAGATATAAATATTTATAGATATATATAAGCTTTTATAAATATAGTATACGTAGCTTTATATACTCTTTCTAAATATACTCTTAAGGTATATATAAGTATACTTTCTAGAGTATATAAGTTAAAGTATATAATTCTAAGATATATACTTAATAATTAAATAATAGTTTAATTTAGAGATTAACTAAGTATAATATTATATAGACTAAAGCTTAATAACGTTCTAATTAATTACTAATAAGCTAGAGAATAAAGGAAAACCTAAAATAGAAGTTCTCTAGATCCTTCTAGAAAGGCTTTAATAGTACTAATAAGCTCTTAGCCTAGCCTACTAGGATAAGACTTATTTACTTATAAATACCCTCTAAGCCGTATAAAAGGTTCTAGAGCTTAAGATTACTCTTATAAAACTAGAATAAGTATTTAACGCTTTAATAGCTTAACTATAGAGTATACTATAGGTTAAGGAAAATACTTATACGCCTAATTACTTTTACGTTAATAGGTGATATAAGAGTAGTAACTAGTGTTGAGGTTTATGATGCTTAAAGCCACGTATCTAGCTACGTGGCTAGAAAGAGGATAGGGTAAGGTAAGTCGGTAGAAGTCGTAGGGTAGGTAAGGGGTGAAAAGTAGCCGTAGGAGGGCCGTAGGAGGT